>CM036753.1:62091364-62833864 GCA_020796225.1 Arion vulgaris | reverse complement strand
TTTGTGATATGCTTGATCTTTGCCAAGAACGTGTATACGTTGCACTTTGGTTTGTAGGTCCTAAACGCTTAGACTTCTACACGTTTAGGACACATGCATCCTATTTCAGCCAAACCTCCTCAGTCGCCTCTTACGACATGCATGGCAGGTAACAGTGGTTGTATTCTTTACACCCCAAATTTGGGCCCTGGCAACCACTCGGCGTTATATATACACCTATATATATATGTGTGTGTGTGTGTGTGCGGGAGTGCGTGCGTGCGTGCGTGAGTGTGTGCTCAACAATCAACCAAGCCACCAGAACAGCGCAAGACAAAAACAGAAAACCACGACACTGGGCAACAACCCGGTAGCAGTGTGTTGACAAAAGAAGAAAGAAGAACATATGGTTGTTGAGACATGGAACATTGACAAAGCGGCGAAGAAGATCATTAATACCTTTGAATGCAAATGCTACAGTGCTACAGTAGAGTACTTAGAATATCATGGACAGAGAAAACAACAAACGCTTCTATTCCGCAACAACCTGATATTAAAAAGAGTCGGCTATTACAAAGAAAAAGACAAGGAAAATTAAATATTTCGGACACATCAGACGACATGAGTCTTATCTTATCTTATCTTAACCACATTTGCCGGGAAGCGTCGTGGGGAGAGTTGGTTTCTATCTTGTGCCAGGTGTGTTGCGCTTGACGTTGTCAGTCCATGCTTTCGCAGGATTCTGAGATGTTATCTATCCATCGTGTTTTTGGCCTGCCTCGTGCTCTGCGAACTGCGTGTCGATTATTATAGGCACGTGATGGTAGTAAATGTGGTTCCATTCTCATTAGATGGCCAAACCACTTGATTCTTTGCTTCTTGAAAGAACTGTATGACGAAATGTGTACCAGAGAAAAACATTTTTGGAAGGAATTGGTGCCTGGAAGAAAAACGAGAGGAAGACCTAGAAGACGATGGGTGCAGGATGTCATTGACGATCTGAGAATGACTGCTGATGACGCCGGCCAACTCGCACAGAAGAGAAAGTTTTTTAGGTCTGTTGTCATGGTAGCCATGTTTCGGATAAGCTACTTGATGATATAAATATATATATATATGTATATATGTTTTACTGATTATAATGCACAATGATTACAGTCAAATAAAATTGAATGACTGATTCGCTCGTGTGGTGCCGGGGCCCGCAAGGAAGCAAAGAATAGCACCACTGCGACCTACAAGGCATGTCGTAAGAGGCGACTGATGTAGGACCTAGGAAGCTACCCTAGTAAATAAAAAGCATCAGATGTGCTTGCCTACTTGTAGGCGCATAACTGGCACAATGTACATTCGCTCTTAGGCTCAGATCACATACAAATCACACAGAGTGGTTAACAAGTGGTCGATGTGGAGCGTTCGAAGAAGAGGAATGATTGATTAACCTTTTTTTTTTATTTCCGATTCAGAAGCACTTGAGCTTTCAGCTCTTCGGTTCGGTGCCACGAACACCGCAAATCTGGAGAGACTGTGGCTTGTCTGCCAGCCCGACAGTGTGCTTGTAATCCGTCGTCCAAAGCGCTACGAACACGCTGGGCATGCTATTTATTAAGTATCCTATTCATATTAAAGATAGGTTGAAATAGAGCTTCAACACTTTGTCTCCATTTCCATGATGATAAATAAAGCTTAAACTGTTCTTTTCCTTACGTGATCTTTGTGACGCTGAGGTACTGTGCTCGGCTCTAGCTCTAAAAGTAGTTTACTTCCATGAAGACTTATTTTCCAGTGTGGTTTGATCTAGATTAGATATAGTTCCTAGTCTTATTCGAGGCGAATGATAACAGGGGGATTTATTTGGCTTAGTGGTTAAGTGGTCTTTACCTTGCATTCCAAAGGTCGGCGGCTCAAATCCGGACCGTGCTGTTCTGTTCACGGGTGCATTTTCTTCCAGAGATCCTAGGATTGTTGCTGGAGCTACGAAGTTCGTGCTTTGTACAATACTCTCGGCGGGTGGCGCGCCATTTCTGCAATGACGAACCAAGCCATATGGGGTAAAACCCGCCTCCATGAAGTCAATCCTTCAGCTTTAGATCCATTAGATAACATATTAGATAACGTGAAAGAACGATTGGCAATGTTAAGTCGATATGAATTGATTGAAACGCCTCTGCCCAGGCAACGATCATTAATACTAATTAAAATAAAATCCCTTTATATTTTTACCATTCGCAAAATAACGTCGATGACGCTCGTCGATGCTACAGAATTTGTGCACCGTTCTGAGGTTTCCTGGTAAAGAGATCATAACACACATGGTTATTCATCGATGAGCAATCATGATGCTATCAATCAATCAATCAATTTTATTTATTTATAGTTTTCAGTAGAGTGTCATGTCTCTTTTTTTTTTAAGTTAAGATATCCCGTAATTTTTGCAGACCTAAAGGTGCTGCTTGTTTATTTGTTTGTTTGTTTCGTTCGGTCTTAGCAATTCAGTTAACCACTCTTTCTGATGTGTGTGGTTTGCATCGTGAGTACGTTGCGCCCCCGTTAATCTACTACAGCCTGTAGGTAGGAAGGCACATTCGAATTTCGACCAAAGTGTGTGTAAATTATCCAACAATCAGTGCCGGATTAGCCTAGTAGCAGAAGTAGCAAATGCTACAGGCCCGCGCTTCTAGGGGGCCCCGCGCCTATGTGACAGAGATGAAAATGGAAAAATAACCAGATGTTATTTCAAAAACACGCATTCTGTCTGAATTTTTAATGTCGTATGTGATGGTGCCGAATCCAAAGAAATGGAAGCAGAAAATACAGAAGACGTGTCCCACTGTGTAGTGGATGAAAGCAGTGCTATAGAAGAATCATCATTGCCAATACTACCATTAAGATCAGTAACTCTTCACGATTTAGCCACATTTTTCACAAGACAAACTGAAATTGAATGTACAGAAAGTCCTCCCAATTTAGCCATATCAACTTCAAGCCAAAGAGAGGCAAAAGCACAGCACATGCTTCTAATGAAGCAACATCTTCTACAAGCCAAAAACAATACGAAAGTAAAATGTACTCCAACGATATTGGTGAATGGCCAAACAATTTCAATCGAGATTATTGGATTGTGAAAGAAAGTAGCGAAGTGCAACATATGAACAGTGATTTCTTGTCTTAAAAGAAAAAACATACAATAAAGAAAACAATCCACGATTTTGTCGAAAGTCATTTTTCACATACACACATACACCAACAAACAAAATTCACGTGAGAGATTGGTTGTGTTATACAGATACTAAAGGACAACTGTTCTGTTTTGTTTGCAAAGTTATTGATTTAGGCTGTACCATAGAGTGACTGGTGTATTTGGAATACTCCTGCAGTTAAAATCTATTACAGCAGAAGAGATCTTGAAAAGAACTCCAAATATTGTCAGCTCTTACCAAGAGGATTTGGAAGAAAGCCTAGGCGACGAACTTATACAGTTCACTGAACTCTTAAAACTAATGTAGCTGCTGCTATTAGCAACGAAAAGCATGAGGCTCTTGAACTGCAATTTTATAAACTTATAATGGAAAATTCATTAGAGTCGTGTTTCCCAAATGTAGAAATAGTCTTACGAATTTACTTGTTTTTAATGATTACTAACTGCAGCGAAGAAAGTTCTTTTTCGACATATAAAAGCGTATTCGAGCGTATAAAAAGTGAGTTCAGGAACATGATGGGACAAGAATATAAAAATAACCTCACCTTAATGAACATTGATTGTAATTTACTTAGAGAAATTAATTTGTCTAGTATTATCTCTAAATTTGCTCACATTAAATCGAGACAAGTTTGTAAAGTTGTGTTTTATTTTATTATCATAGCAAAATCTAGGGCCCGCGCTAAAATTTGCTACGGGCCCCGCGCTAGCCTAATCCGGCACTGCCAACAATGCAGACATTTGTACAGATTGTAGAACTGTCAGATTTTGCAAACAGAAAAAAACCCTCACTTTAAATTATCACATCTAAAGTTATACTGTAGCATGGTATCAGATATGATTGATATAAGGATGCCATCAGAATTGACTCATGCCAGCCGGTACATAAGCTGCCTGTCATTTCCCCATTTCTAGATCCTAGTATGTGGGAGGTATGCGGACTAGTTATTTTCCTCACGTGGGAACATCAGTTGCATGAACTGAGCACACGATTATTTTTTCTAGATTCGAACTGCAAAAGTTGCTCTAATCTATCCCACGTCAAATCTCTTCATAAATCAACCATATTTGATTTATCTTCTCTCTTTGATATCCTTCAAGAATTTCCTCTTAATTGTTATCCTTTCTTTCTTCTTTTCCCTAATCCTATTTTGCATCACATCATCATGATAAGAAGAGATTTCTATAGAACGGACGTTTGTGTACGCTTTCTAAATAGTGCTATTTACTGCCTCTTATTTTTGTGGTTCTGTATTGTGGGTTCTGTATTTTCGCGCAGCTGGGTTATTTTTCTGCTCTTCATTATTACGACGATACGCAGCTACGCGAGTTGCTTTTGTGTTATTACAACAACATATGTGATGTTTCAGATGAACATACAACAATCGATGGCAAGACCACATCTCCAACAGTAGAGGTCCTTAACAGTGCTGACATTCCATGGTAATCCAAGCGTACCTGGTTCAAACTCCGCAACCGGCAGTTTGGAAGAAAATTTCTTCCGCGTGGATTTTTACGATCAATAAAAATAGACCTCACCGTTCAGAAAGCAATGGCAAATTACTTAACGTATAAGTGGTGCCTAGAAAATGGACGAATCGTTTACTGTCGTCAATTTCGAAGTTTTGTGAAGGATATGCCACGATTTTCATTTCACACCTTGCAGAGTCAGCGACGTCTGACATGTCTGGGACACGTGTGAGCGATGGTAGAATCCCAAACGATAGTCAATATGATCAATTTGAATTACTAGCACAAGACATCATTGGCGCCCATTACTACGCTTCATTGACGTATGCAAGCGTGATCTAACTGCATGCATCATAGACAAAGAAAATTGGGAGCGGTTGGCCAAAGACAGGCAGAGATGGCTCAAAAAGAAAAGAAACGCTATTACATATGGAGGCAAAAGAAAGTGCAGAGAGCAGAGAGACCATCCTCTGCATCAGCTCCAATCTCCAGTTTCCGCTGCAGCAACTGTGGCACGGATTGCCATTCTATAAAATGATATTACAGACATAACAGACGATATGGTTCAACTACGTGACGCAAAACCTATTGTGTCCTGAGAAAAGAGGTCATTGCATTCGATGACATTTGGCAATCTTGTCCAAGGGATTCCCAGCACGTTATATCTATATCGATGACATTTGACAATCTTGTCCAAGGATTCCAGCACGTTGTATCTATATCGATGACATTTGACAATCTTGTGCAAAGGGATTCCCAGCACATTATATCTATATCGATGACATTTGACAATCTTGTCCAAGGGATTCCCAGCACTTTGTATCTATATCGATGACATTTGATAATCTTGTCAAGGGATTCCAGCACGTTGTATCTATATCGATGACATTTGACAATCTTGTGCAAAGGGATTCCCAGCACATTATATCTATATCGATGACATTTGACAATCTTGTCCAAGGATTCCAGCACATTGTATCTATATCAATGACATTTGACAATCTTGTCCAAGGGATTCCCAGCACATTATATCTATATCGATGACATTTGGCAATCTTGTGCAAGGGATTCCCAGCACATTATATCTATATCGATGACATTTGGCAATCTTGTGCAAGGGATTCCCAGCACGTTGTATCTGTATCGAAACATTTTAAAGACACTGTAAGTGTCTATAAATCGTTTTTCCTACCCCATAACCGATCGTTAGCCACCATCAAGTTCTCCATACATAAGCTGTTTTTCTATGCGTCTATAAGGCATGGTGACGTCTGTGGCTTAGGGGATAATGACTCGGTCTATTTACCCCGACGTTCTGAGTTCGAATTACGCTGCGGACAGTTTGGTAGCAAATTATTTCGTGTGGATTTTAACAAAAGGACGATGGCACCACCGTTCAGAAAGCAATGACAAACTACTGAACGTAATAATGTCTAGAAAATCACAAACAGCGTTAAAAAAACTGAGGTTAATTCGCAAAGTCCTGTAAAGGATATGCAATTAACTTTTTTATATATATAAGGCATACGCACAACGTGGCCGCTTCATTACACCCCGTCCTTCTACAACAAAGTATATATATTTCTTGACTCTCATGAAGACAGCGGTATCTAGAATTTTCTTCTGAAATTTTATTTTGAACAATCTACGGTGACAGCTTGCGTGTTTCGGATTCCTTGCGTGTCTTCTGTACACTATCCATGTCTCACTCACGTACAACAGGGTGAGTTCTCAAGAGTACCCACTAATTTTACTTCAAATTAGTCTCAAAGGACCAGATTTTAGACTTCGACATTGTAGGGGGTGTGTTTGTCAAATGTGTTTTGGAGTCTAGAGACCATTTTGCATGCGTACTGGTCATTCGAGCAGATTTCACTTTGTGGAGATATGATTACAATTCAGTGTCCTGTGCGGAATCGAACATTGTTAGGTTTGTGGATTCTGTCCACTTAAGGATGGAGTAATTCTCTTGGCTAATTACTGTCTGTTCTAAGACTTAATGTGCATTTTATTTCCATTTAATTTGTTTTTGCTTGCCCCCGGTATTCCTTTTCTTCTTCTTCTTCATGTGTTTAATCGCTATAAATTCAGGAGTAATCAGTACGTCTGGTATGACGCTTCAGAATGATTTTTGCGTGAATGTCTGCTTTTCTTATCATCGGTGTCCTCCGCCATACAGAAGTACCTTTTCCCGACTTTAGATGTTAGTGTTACTTTTTAATCTCTATAATATATTTTATAATAAAGCCATTGATATTTATAACGAGTGGTCTTGGTGAATTGTTGATTTTCATGCATTCTGTCTTTTCAGCTATTTTTTTTACTTATGTCAGAAAAAAAGAAAATATTACTAATACCAAAAAAAGGTAGAAAGAACAATTAACGTTAACAAGAGAGGCATTTAACAGAAAAATATGATTTTTTAAAAAGTAGTAGAATAAAGAAAATAAATAAATTGAAGATCGTGATCTAGATCAGCGGTTACCAAACTTTGCATTAATGTGGACCCCTTTTAAATGCGTTTTACTGTCAGGAACACCAAGGTTTCTATATATGAAAATGAACAGGAATGAATTATCTGTGTGTTACAATAGTAAACAATGTCTGAAATTTTACATTTTAATAAACAGGAAGAGGTTTCCTTTTGCCTCGAACAAGACGCGTTATCATTAGCATCATATGTACAGTTACGTTTCAATTTCAGCCAACGATCCAGCCTGAATCTCAGCCAAAATGTATTGTATGTAGCAAAATCTAATGCACGTCAACGCTATTTATCCGATCTTTCCCAAGATCGTTTCAGCCAATTATTTACTTAAATTTCATTCTTCTAGTGATGGAGTTATTATTACACCACACCAACAGTCAAGCTGGCTCCAATTTCTCGTACTGCTGGAAACTTCAAATGATCTTTCATTTTGTCCTGTCAGACATTTAGACTCCGGTCTGGTCCGCGTCCTTTGATTTCGCAGCGGAACTAGTTTACCACTGTTTTTATATATGTTTTTAAAATTTATATTTAGGTTTGAAATGTCAAAGATCATAATATTTCTTCAAGCGCTTGAGAACCCCTGTGTGTACTACGTGGATCCCCGGGGGTTCGCGGACCCTAGTTTGGGAAACACTAGTCTAAACAATCTAAAGCCGAAATATTGACTTCATTGCACCGGGTTTTACGCCATATGATTCGGTCCCTCTCCGCAGAAATGACACGCCATCTGCTGAGAGTATTGCACAAAGCACAAACTCAATAGCTTATGTAGTCATATTATATTCAATCAGGCAGTAAAACAAATTTTGATAAATTATTCCAAGACGTCTTTATCAACGACGCGGGCGGGGGACAGAGTTGAGGGAATGTAGTTGTCGTGTAACAAATCCTCAACAGTATGCACAAGTTCCATTATCTCGTCCCTAAATACAAACTCCAAAATTCACACGTGACAGTCGTTTCCTAAAGTTGTAAGATTTGTCTACACCTGTTAGTGACAAGGAAAGAAAATCGATTTCACTTTCTATCTTTGGGTTTGTGGATGAAATAGTCTGTGCTTGTTGTCTGTACGAATATTCCTGAGAGACAGTCCCAGACTTAAGCAACGTCCCACTACTTAAATGTCCTTAGTGTGGTCAAAGTATTTGTAAGGTGTCCCACAAGATTTCAGATAACTCTATTATCGTTGGTCTTAAAAAAGCATAATTAGATCCCCAGACCAGCAGTTTTCTTGGATTTCTTCTCTGTTGGAGGGTAAAATCAACCAAGTATTTATCCTGAAATTGTAGTATAACTGATTGTGTAAGCTGAGGATTTGATATACTGAAAGATATTTCTTTTCTTTAATCCTGTTTTGCCTCATAGCGTCAGAATAAGAAGAGATTTAAAGAACGGGCTTTTGTGTGCGTTTCATAGACAGTGTCTTTCGTCGCCTCTGTTATCTCTGAGATCCACCTTTTTTCGTGGTCGGCCTTTTGCTTTGTATCCACTGTATTGGAGTAACATTGCTCTTTGTAGCTCACTGTCTGTTGGTAATCTGCTTATGTGGCCGAATCATTTAATTTGTTGTTTCTTGATGAAGTTCAGTTCTGATGCTGTATGCACATTTTTTCCTTATGTCTTAAGTTCTAAACCGGACTCTTCTTGATACTCCCAACATTCTGCGTAGACACTTCATCTCTGTTGTGACTAATTTATCACATATAGCAATATTGTACACTACAAAACTAAAGCAAATTTTATGAGAACGATATTCTGGCCCAACACTATGTTACCAGTGTCAAATATGCCAATAACAGCAGCTAATGAGCGGGAAATCTCAACTATGGAGATGATGTGCATTAGAAGAGCTGCAGGTGTGACAATTAGAGGCAAAATTATAAATGAAGAAATCATAAGAAAAGTGGATGTAAAACCAGTCATGCAATTCAAACAAAGAACAACATATTAAATGATTTAGACACATGACAAGAATGCCCTGACATGATAAGAATGCCCTGACATGACAAGAATGCCCTGGTATTGTCTACCACAGATAGCCACACTGAAAAGTATAAAGAGTACAGAGAAAGAGAAATACCACGCAAAAGAAGGAACGACGACATCAGTAACATCCTTAAGAAAATGAATAACAGCTTACAAAGTAACTTATAACAAATGCACACAAGATCACTACATCTCCTTTTTGCCCCTCACCTCCCTCCTCCCCCACACAATTTTATAAAGAAGTAAATGGTGGGAGAGAATAATAAGTACACACGGGAGGCAAAGAGATCAGTGTCTTAGATGAGAACTTGTTGATGCCTTCCATTGATCATCTTTACACAGACGTACCACTATTATCTAC
The DNA here is from genome assembly GCA_020796225.1 of Arion vulgaris. Classification (NCBI taxonomy): domain Eukaryota; kingdom Metazoa; phylum Mollusca; class Gastropoda; order Stylommatophora; family Arionidae; genus Arion; species Arion vulgaris. The sequence goes on along the minus strand of CM036753.1, from coordinate 62,824,378 downwards.
CCTTGTGACCCATGTGTTGCTGGGGCTCATAAAAGAAGCAAAGAATAGTAACACTGCGACCTACAAAGCATGTCGTAAGAGGCGACTGAGGTAGGGACCTGCGGAAGCAACCCTAGTAAATAAAACGAGTCGCAGAAATCGGATGGACTTACTTGATGGCGCATAACTGGCACAACGTACAATCGCTCTTAGGCTCGGATCACATACAAATCACAAAGATTGGTTTAACAAGTGGTTGATATGGAGCGTTAGAAGAAGAAGAAGATCTACCAATGTCTCTGCTATCTTGAGACAATCTTCCCGCCCTATTCTACATCTGTTCCATTTTTCTCGAGACCGTCTTCCTACCCTCTATTTATTTACCATATTCATTAGCTTTGGTGCTTCCCCTTGGTTTAATAAAACTTCTTATTTACTTCCCTTCTAATTTGAAAATCTCTCCTCCCGTCCCCTACCTACTCCTCTATTCCATTGTCTCCATTGTTTCCTCTTTACACAAGTGCCTACTTCTTGCCTATATGGACACTCCTCGTATACTTTCCCTTACCATCCATCGTTGTTACTCTCCGTACCACTTACACTTTCCTTTCCACTGGTCACCATGTACTCTCCGCACCACTTACACTTTCCTTTCCACTGGTCACCATGTACTCTCCGCACCACTTACACTTTCCTTTCCACTGGTCACCATGTACTCTCCGCACCACTTACACTTTCCTTTCCACTGGTCACCATGTACTCTCCTCACCACTTACACTTTCCTTTCCACTGGTCACCATGTACTCTCCGCACCACTTACACTTTCCTTTCCACTGGTCACCATGTACTCTCCTCACCACTTACACTTTCCTTTCCACTGGTCACCATGTACTCTCCGCACCACTTACACTTTCCTTTCCACTGGTCACCATGTACTCTCCGCACCACTTACACTTTCCTTTCCACTGGTCACCATGTACTCTCCTCACCACTTACACTTTCCTTTCCACTGGTCACCATGTACTCTCCGCACCACTTACACTTTCCTTTCCACTGGTCACCATGTACTCTCCGCACCACTTACACTTTCCTTTCCACTGGTCACCATGTACTCTCCTCACCACTTACACTTTCCTTTCCACTGGTCACCATGTACTCTCCGCACCACTTACAGTTTCCTTTCTACTGGTCACCATGTACTCTCCTCACCACTTACACTTTCCTTTCCACTGGTCACCATGTACTCTCCGCACCACTTACACTTTCCTTTCCACTGGTCACCATGTACTCTCCTCACCACTTACACTTTCCTTTCCACTGGTCACCATATACTCTCCGCACCACTTACACTTTCCTTTCTACTGGTCACCATGTACTCTCCTCACCACTTACACTTTCCTTTCCACTGGTCACCATGTACTCTCCGCACCACTTACACTTTCCTTTCTACTGGTCACCATGTACTCTCCTCACCACTTACACTTTCCTTTCCACTGGTCACCATGTACTCTCCGCACCACTTACACTTTCCTTTCCACTGGTCACCATGTACTCTCCGCACCACTTACACTTTCCTTTCCACTGGTCACCATGTACTCTCCGCACCACTTACACTTTCCTTTCCACTGGTCACCATGTACTCTCCGCACCACTTACACTTTCCTTTCCACTGGTCACCATGTACTATTCTTCCCCTATCCTCCTATTTTATTCAATCCCCTCATTCCACCACCCCCACACACATTCCTTTGCACATTTGGACTCCTTAGTATTGATACTTCCACACATATTCCTCATGCCAGCTTAATGTTTTTGTTACCTGGCTTATTCTGGCATTGGATTCTGGAGTGGTTAACCCTCTCGGGATGCTCTAACTCTATTTCAGCTCACAGACGCTCATATCATTTCATAGAGTATGTGCATCATTGTTCGTACAGACATTCCTAATTAATTGTACTTCCTCGTTCATATTCTACCATTTCCAGCATTGCACTTTTGCTTTTATGTGTCACATGAACCATACTTTAAACAACCGGGCTTCTAGTCTAATAACTTTCTGTTACAGATATGTATGTACGTGTTTTCGCGACCAGCAAAATTCATGTTTGCCAAATAGGTCTCATGTCTTATCTGAGCGACTGTTGGTCGAGCTATTTGCTCTATATATACATACTCCTTCAATCGCATCCATTTTTTCACTTGATTGATAGGACCACTATCATTGCACTTTGGTGAGTAACCATGTATGTTCCGATATCTTTCTTACACAGGAAGATCTCAGCTGCAGTGCACGAACTCCATAGCATCGGCGAGGGTCCCCTATGTAATTTTGAAGCTAATGACAATATTTTTGTAAAAATTTTATTTTTGATCTTTTCTGAATTTTTTTCCTGCGCCTTCCAAAATACTACAATGCTTCCAGTCGGCCTCCTTAATTTGTGTCCTATCCCCTATCCATCGCCAGCGTCTCTTCCTGAAATCTTTTCCCCACTGGTACATGCTTAGTTCTTTCTCTGAGTTCATCGTTCGTGATCTTATTTTATACTTCATCTTCAGTAATTTCTCATTAAGTCACATCAACGGCAGTGCTCAACAATATGACATTAGCCTTGGGACATTCTATTCTGTGCTTGTCTGTGACGCTCATTCCTTTACGGACCAGTATTTGCTGAAGTAGCTTGTCCCCACATATCGTATAATTCTCCATAAGTGAACACTTTTTATTTGTTATGTAAGGTATTAAAGCTTCTTTAAGCCATGGACAGAAAAAAGGATGAACACTGATGTCCTGAAAGAACTGAATGTTAAAGATAATTGGCTGATAAACAACTCACTATACAGAAAAATTAGATACTTTAATCACATTAAGCGTCATGATGCCTGGAAAGAACAATATTATAGGGCAGGGTCCCAGGACACAGAGGCAGACCAAGAAGAAGATGGATACAAGATATTAAAGAAACCATGAATGTGACCATCGGCGAAGTGGGTGAACTGACTAGAGACAGAGTGAATTTCAGATGAGCTGCAAAGAGAACGACGTCCTATAAAGGATAAACACCTTGATGATGAAGCAGAGGTACGGTCTTTCACCCTAATGACGTTGTTTTGGGGTTATATCAGAGCGTGTAAGCCAACAAATATGAAAATTAAGAACTAACTCCTTGCAGAGACACACAGTTCTAGCCAAATTATCTTCCCTACTTACATATAACCCCACCCTCAATCCACCTAACCCCCTACAGCAACCCTCCCCACCGCTCACCTCACATACACACTAAAACATGATGCATTTTGATACCAGAGACATTAATCTATATTCACATCCCTCTACACTAGCTTAGCATGATTATATATATAAAGAAATCCGCTTGGTGGCGCGTCTTGAACTTAACCCACTTAAGCCATAACAAAGCTTCATGGTGGCCACTTTGAACTTTTGTTGTTTTATTATCAGACTAGTGAATTCTCCCGTGGTTTCATTCTGTCTTGTTTTGTTTTCATTGAAACCTTGAACTCAACACACGAGATCATCAAATAAGGTTGTTGACTTGTATTTCTGTTCTTATCGCTGTTCAGTTTATTATCAATGTTTCATGTTTTCTTCTTCTTCTTAACCTTTCAACTCCCAGCGGAGCACATGTCTTCACTTTTCAACTCTCAGCGGAGCACATGTCTTAACCTTTCAACTCCCAGCGGAGCACATGTCTTCACTTTTCAACTCCCAGTGGAGCACATGTCTTCACTTTTCAACTCCCAGCGGAGCACATGTCTTCACTTTTCAACTCCCAGCGGAGCACATGTCTTCACTTTTCAACTCCCAGCGGAGCACATGTCTTCACTTTTCAACTCCCAGCGGAGCAAATGTCTTCACTTTTCAACTCTCAGCGGAGCACATGTCTTCACTTTTCAACTCCCAGCGGAGCACATGTCTTCACTTTTCAACTCTCAGCGGAGCACATGTCTTCACTTTTCAACTCTCAGCGGAGCACATGTCTTCACTTTTCAACTCCCAGCGGAGCACATGTCTTCACTTTTCAACTCCCAGCGGAGCACATGTCTTCAACAAACCTCATCCAGCCCATCCTCTCTCTTGACATCCTATCCAATTATTTCCACGTCTTGCATATCCTTCTAATATCAGTCTTCGGCTCTTTTCTCCGTGTATTTATAGGTCTTCTCCTATTCCTCTTTCCTTGCGGGTTCCAGAAACAGCGCATGTCTCGCAATGGTTCCTGTCGGTCTTCTCAGTTGTTGTCCTATCAATCTCCAGCGTCTCCCTCTTAGCTCCTTTTCCACTTGTATCTTTCCCGTTCTTTCCCAGAGTTCATCGTTTGTAATCTTTACATACCATCTCAGTCCCTCTATGTTTCATCTTTTATATTTAATATTTGGTTTTAATGTTTTACCTAGATAAAGTCATATCGGTCGAAATGTTCATTGTCTTTTTTCACACTTGATATTGTTGTTATTTGCGTTCGATCTTATCAACCAAGTTAAACTACCCTTTATGATCTGTTTGACTTGTATCGAGAACGTGAGCACATTATGCTTCAGGTATCCACAACGGTATGTAATATTTTTCCAGAGATCCCTGATTAAAGCAGTTCATAATAGAGGAAAGCCGCTGCCCAAACGAAATTAAAGCAGTTCATAATCGAGGAAAGCCGCTGCCCAGGCCAAATTAAAGCAGTTCATAATCGAGGAAAGCCGCTGCCCAAGCGAAATTAAAGCAGTTCATAATAGAGGAAAGCCGCTGCCCAAGCGAAATTAAAGCAGTTCATAATCGAGGAAAGTCGCTGCCCAGGCCAAATTAAAGCAGTTCATAATAGAGGAAAGCCGCTGCCCAAGCAAAATTAAAGCAGTTCATAATAGAGGAAAGCCGCTGCCCTGGCCAAATTAAAACAGTTCATAATAGAGGAAAGCCGCTGCCCAGGCCAAATTAAAGCAGTTCATAATAGAGGAAAGCCGCTGCCCAAACGAAATTAAAGCAGTTCATAATAGAGGAAAGCCGCTGCCCAAGCGAAATTAAAGCAGTTCATAATCGAGGAAAGTCGCTGCCCAGGCCAAATTAAAGCAGTTCATAATAGAGGAAAGCCGCTGCCCAAGCAAAATTAAAGCAGTTCATAATAGAGGAAAGCCGCTGCCCTGGCCAAATTAAAACAGTTCATAATAGAGGAAAGCCGCTGCCCAGGCCAAATTAAAGCAGTTCATAATAGAGGAAAGCCGCTGCCCAAACGAAATTAAAGCAGTTCATAATAGAGGAAAGCCGCTGCCCAAGCGAAATTAAAGCAGTTCATAATAGAGGAAAGCCGCTGCCCAGGCCAAATTAAAGCAGTTCATAATAGAGGAAAGCCGCTGCCTAGGCCAAATTAAAGCAGTTCATAATAGAGGAAAGCCGCTGCCCAAACGAAATTAAAGCAGTTCATAATAGAGGAAAGCCGCTGCCCAGGCCAAATTAAAGCAGTTCATAATAGAGGAAAGCCGCTGCCCAAACGAAATTAAAGCAGTTCATAATAGAGGAAAGCCGCTGCCCAGGCGAAATTAAAGCAGTTCATAATCGAGGAAAGCCGCTGCCCAGGCCAAATTAAAGTAGTTCATAATAGAGGAAAGCCGCTGCCTAGGCCAAATTAAAGCAGTTCATAATAGAGAAAGCCGCTGCAGGCCAAATTAAAGCAGTTCATAATAGAGGAAAGCCGCTGCCCAAACGAAATTAAAGCAGTTCATAATAGAGGAAAGCCGCTGCCCAGGCCAAATTAAAGCAGTTCATAATAGAGGAAAGCCGCTGCCCAAACGAAATTAAAGCAGTTCATAATAGAGGAAAGCCGCTGTCCAGGCGAAATTAAATAGAAACATTAACAATTAAATTCGTATCAAATATTTTCATTTTTAAATTACATCAGGACCCTCACAGGTGCTACAGTGTGTGTGCGCTGTAGCTGAGACCTTCCTGTATAAGAAAGAGATCGGAGCACACATCGATACTCATCGAAGTGCAATGATTATGGTCATATCAATCAATCAATCAATCACGGTAAATCAGTTAGTATAGTCGGTGAAGGACAGTAGTAGACCGCTGGATTCAATCATTAGCGTATGTAAGATAAATCCTGATACAAAGTTGCCCATGATCTAGGAAATAATCAAGTGGGGTGTCATGTGTCAGCTCTAACGGCCTCCCTATGACCAATCAGATTTGATACCATGTTACTGTGTGTAACACAATATGAGGAGTACTTTAAAGTGTAGTTTTTATGTTTGTAAGATCATAGAGTTATCCATCTGTACAAATTTGTGTCTGGTTGCATAATGTGCATACACTTTGACCGAAATTCGGATGTGCCTGTTCAACATAATTTTGTTCATTGATTGATAGGAAACCATTACCATTTCACTTCGGTGAGTAACCATGTGTTTGTAACCATCTCTTTCCTAGACATGAAGATCTCAGCGGGAGTGTACGAAGGCCGTAACAATAGAGGTGTGGGTATTCGATTCCTACACATGAAGATCACAGTGGGAGTGTACGAAGGCCGTAACAATAGCGGTGTGGGTATTCGATTCCTACACATGAAGATCTCAGTGGGAGTGTACGAAAGCCGTAACAATAGCGGTGTGGGTGCTCGATTCCTACACATGAAGATCACAGTGAGAGTGTACGAAGGCCGTAACAATAGAGGTGTGGGTGCTCGATTCCTACACATGAAGATCTCAGCGGGAGTGTACGAAAGCCGTAACAATAGATGTGTGGGTGCTCGATTCCTACACATGAAGATTTCAGCGGGAGTGTACGAAGGCCGTAACAATAGAGGTGTGGGTGCTCGATTCCTAGACATGAAGATTTCAGTGAGAGTGTACGAAAGCCGTAACAATAGCGGTGTGGGTGCTCGATTCCTACACATGAAGATCACAGTGAGAGTGTACGAAGGCCGTAACAATAGCGGTGTGGGTGCTCGATTCCTACACATGAAGATCTCAGCGAGAGTGTACGAAGGCCGTAACAATAGCGGTGTGGGTGCTCGATTCCTACACATGAAGATCTCAGCGAGAGTGTACGAAGGCCGTAACAATAGCGGTGTGGGTGCTCGATTCCTACACATGAAGATCACAGTGAGAGTGTACGAAGGCCGTAACAATAGAGGTGTGGGTGCTCGATTCCTACACATGAAGATCACAGTGAGAGTGTACGAAGGCCGTAACAATAGCGGTGTGGGTACTCGATTCCTACACATGAAGATTTCAGCGGGAGTGTACGAAGGCCGTAACAATAGAGGTGTGGGTACTCGATTCCTACACATGAAGATTTCAGCGAGAGTGTACGAAGGCCGTAACAATAGAGGTGTGGGTGCTCGATTCCTAGACATGAAGATCTCAGCGAGAGTGTACGAAGGCCGTAACAATAGAGGTGTGGGTGCTCGATTCCTAGACATGAAGATCTCAGCGGGAGTGTACGAAGGCCGTAACAATTGAGGTCTGGGTATTCGATGTTATTTAGGCGATGGTGAAAATATTTGCAAAGAATAGATTTTTAAAAATGAATTTGGACTGGTCAGCGGCTTTTCAACTTGCTCTTCTCGACTGTGAACTGTCAAATGGTTCTTTTACGTTCTCAACTTGAACACGGGAACTACGTTTTATCGTCCATCTCCGATAGGAACTCGATCCTAAACTGTGATCAGGGATCTCTGGAAAAATATCCCGATGGCTACACAAGACTGTAAACTGGAGACGATCACTTAACATTCTGTTCTAGGATTGGACTCTACAGTCACCTCCGCACACACCAGAGAGGTGCAACAGCACACGTCTGAGATTGTTGTCATCATCGCTTGCGATGGACGGCTATTATTATTATTATTATTACTCCACAAAATAAGAGTCTCGGTGGTAAAAACAGCTTGAGAATCCCTGGTTTCAACTGATGAAAGATTTCTAACATAGAAATAACAATAGATAATGGAGAAGGAATGTGGCCACGGACATATTTTATACTTTTTATTGACAATTGTGTTACCCTTGGGGTGAGACGGCATACATTAATTGTTGAATAACTAATATAATTCAAGCATACAACGTGAAATAATTGATCACATCAAACGCTAACATAGATAAATATATTACATTTTAGAAAGAGGGGAGTTTAAAAGGTCAACCACACATGTGATGAATAGATCTCGTTATGTCTGGGTCAGTTTCACCTTCTGCGTGGACTCGTCCAGTAGTATAGGAATATTGAAAGCCTTGTTGAATGTCTGCACGATATCAAGCCAAGAATGTAATTTGACAAAGAATAGCAGAAGGCTAAATTGAAGTGTCTATCAAAAGGCTTTTACCAAACAAGGGATACATTATCCGGAGTCTCGGTGGCTAAGTGGTCTAAACGTTTGTCTTACGTTCTGAAAGTCGTAGGTTAGAATCCGGACTGCGTTGTTGTGTTCACGAATGCATTTTTCAGGATTAACCTATGAATGATGTTGGAGCTACGGATTTTGTACTTTGTGCAATACTCTTCGCAGGTGGCGCACTATTTCCACGGAGAGGTGCCGTGCCATATGAAGATACCTGGGGAAATGAAGTCAACCCTTCACCTTTAACCCTTTCTTTGCTTTTCATAATGCAATATTTGTTTCATTAAATTATTAATCTTTATCACAACAACAACAACAACAAATTCCATTGTTCGGCCACACAAGCAGATTACCAACAGATAGTGCGCATCAAAGTGCAATGTTACTCCGATACAGTGCATACAAATCAAAAGGCCACCCATGCAAAAGGGGACCTCAGAAATAACAGGCACACAAAAACCCGTTCTAGAAACCTCTTCTTATTCTGTCAATGTGATGCAAAACACGCCCGTGTGGATACCGGGGCCCAAATTGGGGTGTAAAGAATAAAACCACTGTTACCTGCCACGCATGTCGTAAGAAGTGCTTAAGGAGGTTGAACCTGGGCTAGCCCACCCCGTAAAAAAACACTAGATAGCTACAGATGTAACAGTTTCACTGTTATGATTAGGGTATATTCGGGGTCAACCCAAACCACCCCCCCCCCCCTTTTATTTGCACTGGGTGTCCTTGAGTCTGTAGGTAAACACCTTGTTTACCAATATTTAATTACTGACCAGCAGTTTACAGACTCAGGACATTAGTGTAATCCCATGGTTTTCGGGGACTCCTTTAATCACGGAAATCTCGAGACCCAGGTAGGGGCAGCTGGGGGTTTTGGTTAGATATATGCAGTGGAACTTTAGATTTACAAGAGAGACGACACAAACTACTGAGGAGATATAGTTATAGACAGGAAGAGAAAAGTTGAACTTTAGATTTAGAAGAGAGACGACACAAACTACAGAAGAGATATAGTTGTAGAACATTAAGCTTTGAACAGAGATGGAGATAGTCTGAAGTGAACTAGCGAAGTGAACAAGAAAATATTGTTTTCTTATACGGAGAGACATATAGCCTTACAATCATCTGACGAATATTGGTGTTGTATGTGAACAAACACCTTGATGACCAGAGAAGACTGTTTTCATATACAGAGGGACAAATAACCTTCCAATCATCTGACGAATATTGGTGTTGTTGTGAACAAACACCTTGATGACCAGAGACCTTGATGACCAGAGAAGATTGTTTTCATATACAGAGGGACAAATAACCTTCCAATCATCTGACGAATATTGGTGTTGTTGTGGACAAACACCCTGATGACCAGAGACAAGACGACCAGAGACCAGACGACCCAGTTCTAGAGAGGCTACTTGTAGACCACTGTATTTCTGAACAGAGTATGCCACAAACTAGCATACACAGAATTGCTGGCGAACACCATGTCAAATCCTTAGGTTGATGGGAGTTGACCATAAGGTAAAGAACAATTTCTGAACTAAGATATATTGTTTAATTGTGAAATGAACTAATTGTGGTGAACTTATAAGGGAAAGAACAATTTCTGAACTAAGATATATTGTTGAATTGTGAAATGAACTAATTGCGGTGAAATTATAAGACGGTTTTTTTTTCCAATTAGAATATAGAATGAATTTAGGTTGATGTGAGTTGATGCCTAGGATTGACTTATTAAGATATACATTTCGGGTGTCCAAAGTGACGTTGAGTTAGGAGAGTTACCTGTGAATCAATATTTTTCTTTGCTATTAAAATTTATTGTTTTGAAGAACGAAGTGTGTACTTATGTGTGTTCCTTGCATCTTCATGAGAAATTATGTTATAAGAGTTCCTTTATGGTGCAGCGTGACCTAGGATATTCTCTTTATATTTCTGGGGCCTTATACCAGTTAACCTGTTATACAGAAACCCCAACCAGGAAAATTCATAGCTCGCCACCCGAGGAAGAAGAAGGACCCTGTAAGGAGGAGATCTGGAAAAGATGGCCTTGGATAGGCGAGCTTGGAAGGCCTTGGTTGCGGACCTATGCATCGCTGGGGTCGAAGGGTAAAGAAGTAACGTAAAACATCATTAGAGACTAGAAGAATGAAGAAATACTGACAAATCTCATATATAAAATAGAAACTGTACTATCCCATCCAATGATCTATTCAACTTGATCTATTATACTTGACGTTTCAGGAAAATGTGTAACAGAGTTCATATGTATATGCATCTATAACCTTGTTTAGTATGCCCTCATGTTCAGTGCTGTGCGAGTCTAGGAAACAAATGTGTAACAGAGTCCATATGTATATGCATCTATAACCTTGTTTAGTATGCCCTCATGTTCAGTGCTGTGCGAGTCTAGGAAACAAATGTGTAACAGAGTTCATATGTATATGCATCTATAACCTTGTTTAGTATGCCCTCATGTTCGGTTCTATGCGAGTCTAGGAAACGTCAAAGACACACATTTAAGACAGATAGAACTGCTCATTTATTGTATGTATGGCCCTTTTCATCTTTACAGACGGTCAATAGGCAAGTGTTTTACTGTGACAACTTCTGAGTTTTCGCTTTTCTCTCTTGTTGTTCAGATCGTACATAAGTCTCTTCTCAAAAGACTCTGCGCCCTTCCGTAATTTGGCTTTCCACACAACTCTGTCATCAGCTAGTCCCTCCCATGTGCTGGGATCTATAGAAAAGTTTTCATTGAGGTTTTGCAGACATCTTTATATCTGAGCAGTGGTCTGCCCTGGTGCCTCTTCCCTCCGAAAGTTCACAGAACAACATTTGTTTTGGTATGCGATAAGTTTCCATTCTTCTCACATGTCCCAACCATCTTAGTCGTCTACTGCTGAGCATGCCCATGATGGAAGGCAGATTTGCACGTTGTAGTACTTCAGAGTTGGTTATCTTGTCGTACCACCTGATGTTCATAATCTTGCGGAGACATCGAAGGTGAAAGATGTTAAGTCTCCTCTCGTGTCTTGAGTAGGCTGTCCATGTTTCTGAGCCATATAGTAAAGAACTAATTACGCAGGCTCGATATATTTGAGTCTTCGTCTGCAATGTCAATTTTTTTTGGTCCCACGCTCGCTTTGATAGTTTGTCGAATGTAGTAGCGGCACTCCCTATACGAGCGTTGATTTCCTCGTCAAGAAAAGGCTGGCAGTGACCGTGGACCCAAGATAGCAGAATTTTGCACTGGTGTTAGATGGTCGCCATTTAAAGTGATATTTGATGTCTTACCTCCTGACATAATACAACTGTTTTGGAGACACTTATTGTCAGAGAAAAGAGGTCGCATGCCTTTGACAAATTATTAATTAGACTTTGCAGTGTAGTCTCACTGTGGGCGACTAAGGCAGCATCGTCAGCGAAAAGGAGATCCTTGAGAAGTATTTCCGTCGTTTTTGTCTTGGCTCTTAAGCGAGTCAAGTTAAACAGTGAACCATCAGATCTAGTGCGGATGAAAACATCACCATCAGCGTCCCCTAAGGCGTGGTTTAAAAGGACTGCGAAGAAGATACCAAAGAGAGTGTACGTAGTAGGGATACTCCCAATGGTATTAAAATTCAATGCATGAATTCAGTATGCACCGCTTCATCATATCCGAACTATATCAACACTAGGGAATATGAATATTATTGGAATAAATAATTCCAGACCTGTATTACTACATCAACAAACGAAAACATTAGTGTCTATCGAGGATAAAGAATTGATTGGGCAGCAATGTGAATAAAGATGGAGGAATTGATAGAGATGTCATAAAAATAATACAGAAGACGAAGATGAGCTTTCGTAGCAGTAGGTAATTTGTACAAGTCTAAAGAAATCAAACTTTGAGCTAAAATTAAAATTAGTTTAGTTTAATCGTTGGATCAGCATCACTGCACAGCAAACCAATTAGTCCATACGTGCTTCTCTCCCCTTCTTAGTATGTCTCTCAGAGTAGGGTAAAAAACGACACTAGTTCTATGTTGGTTTAATATTCTTTTTTTGACAAGAGAATTATAAGTATAATGCTCTTGTTTAGCTATATTACACTTGACTTGGTATTCTTGAAATCTGGTTAGTGTTGCAGATTCACCACTATTACTTGAATCTTTTACACGACCTCTCTTCCTTAATGAGTTCAGAATATCAGTCTGGTACATTGCTTGCCCGCTGTTTACAGCAACTATACCTGCAAGCCTATCTGTGCATTCATTTCCCCCTAACACCTGCATTCAATGGCAAACAAATAAAGCTGATTTTTTTTCCAGCGTAGATCTCTTCAGCGACTCCAACCATTGTTGTCGAACCCAGCGTCTTTCAAACTTCCTGATCGTACTCATTGAGTCACTGAGAAAACATGTATGGATAAAAGTATGTCATTTCAGCCAGACCATTGCTTTAGTTACTGCCATGATTTCCGTAGTGAGACTGCTTGTAGTCACAGCAAAAAACACCACTGTCTTCCTTTACAACATCCACTCTGGCTTGAACATATATATATATACATGCCTAGATACATACACACACACACACACACACACACACACACGCACTCACACACACAGACGATCGCACACACGTACGCTACATACATACATACATACATACATACATACATACATACATACATACATACATACATACATACATACATACATCCATACATACATACATACATTCAAAATATACACACACGCACGCGCGCATGCACGAGCACGCATACGCACGCACGCACACGCAAGCACGCATACACACGCACGCACATGTACACGAACATGCATGCGCACACGAACACGCGCATAAACGCACGCACGCTCACGAACGCACGCACGCGCACACGCCCACACGATCTCGCACACACACGCGCGCACACACTCCCGCACGCCCACACTCGGGCACACGCCCACACTCCCAAATGCACGCACACGCACACACGCGCAGACGTGCGCATGCACAAGCACACGCACACACGTAGGCAGGCATGCACGCACGCACACACACACGCACATACACATACATATATACGCCCGTGTGATGCCGAGACCTACAAGAGAAGCAAAGAATAGTACCACTGTGACCTACAAGGCATGTCGTAAGAGGTGACTGTTGTAGGACCTAGGAAGCTACCCTAGTAAATAAAAAGCATCGCAGAAATCGGATGTGCAGGCCTACTTGTAGGCGCATAGCTGGCACAACGTACAATCGCTCTTAGGCTCAGATCACATACAAATCACACAGAATGGATAACAAGTGGTCGATATGGAGCGTTCGAAGAAGAAGATACATATATATATTCGTGTGTGCGTGCGTGTGCGTGTGTGCGTGCGTGTGTATGTGGGAATGTGCGTGTGTGTGCGCGTGTGTGTATGTGTGTGTGTGTGGGTTTTTTTATAGCTTCCAGGACCTCCTTTGACGCAGGAGAACTGTTCATCACTGACGTAATTATCTATGCGTCACACTTATTTCTGGAGAAGATAATGCTGCCAATCTCCACAGTTTTCATCCAGAAATCACTCAACAATGTGTCACTCAGATTACATATTAGAAATTAATAACCTGCCAACCCTAGCCCTGGTCCTACTTGACCTGCGTCAACAAACAAAAAGACAGCCACTATGTAGTTCATTCTCAACTGGAGAATATAAATCACTGTTGGAATATGGAACGGCACGGGTCTGCTCTGACGTTCTCTTATTTGACAAATCAGATTACAGTATAATTCTTCTTCTTCTGCGAACGCTCCATATCGACCACTTGTTAACCACTCTGTGTGACGTGTATGTGATCTTAGCCTAAGAGCGATTGTACGAGGCAAGCACATCCGATTTCTGCGACGCTTTTTATTTACTAGAGTAGCCCCTAGACCCGCCCGTGTGCTGCCGGGGCTCGCAAGGGGAGCAAGAGTAGCAGCACTGCGACCTACAAGGCATGTCGTAAGAGGCGACTAAGGTGGGGTTTGGCGTAGGGCTGGCTACCCTATCCAGTAGAAAATTTTAGCCACAAAATCCAACCAACCATGAACAAGTCACATAAAAATAAAATAAAACTGTGCCAACCAAGAGGAAAGGAAGCTCTTCTAGAAGAGGTATGAAGCGATGCAGAGAAAGCCGCAAAGAGTCTACACCGCAGATTATCTTCCTTTCACCTAGGAAAAACTCCAGAATTGGCACCTGGAATGTTAGAAGTATGTATCAAATGGGAAAGACAGCACAGGTTGTAAATGAGATGAAATTTCACGGGATTGGCATCTTGGGATTATGTGAAACTAGGTGGAATGGTGTAGGCAAACAACGTCTAAACACAGGAGAAACAATGCTGTTCTCAGGCCATATGGAAGAAAATGCCCCATAGTGAAGGAGTGGCTTTAATGCTATCTAAAGAAGCGGAGACTGCACTAATAAAATGGGAAGCAGTGAGTCCTAGGATAATCACAGCAACATTCAGAACCACCAAAAGAAAGTATTCTTGAATGTGACCCAGTGTTATGCACCTACCAATGATAAAGAGGAAAAAGTAAAGAGAATTTTACATAAAACTTCAAAATACTATAGGTAATCAGAGAAATGGGAACATCAAAATTCTGATGGGTGACCTCAATGCCAAAATAGGTTCGGACAACATAGGCTACGTGGAGATCATGGGGAAACACGGACTAGGAATAATGAACGAAAATGGAGAACTATTCACTAATTTCTGTGCAGCGAATCAATACGTCATAGGTGGAAGTGTCTTTCCACATAAAAGAATACATAAAGCAACCTGGGTATCACCAGATCACAGAACAGAAAATCAAATTGACCACATATGCATAAACAAGAAATTCAGGTCATCTCTACAAGATGTAAGGGTCCTAAGGGGCAGATGTAGATTCGGATCACCATTTGCTGATAAGTAAAATTAAACTGAAGCTTAAGCGATACATAACATCCCATGAACATAGATACCAATATAATGTAGGATACCTCAGAAGTCAAGAAACAAAGGAACAGTTCACGGTCACAGTCTCTAATAAGTATGAGGTGTTGCGGCAATTAGAAGATGAGGTGAGTGCGGAAGAATGCTGGCAGCAAGCCAAAAATATTTGGAATGAAACATGCACAGAGGTATTAGGAAAGAAGGAGCGGAATCATAAGGCATGGATAACTCCAGAAACTCTCAAGGAAATAGAGAAAGGAAAAAGAGGAAAGCAGATTTAAATAATAGCAAAACTAGAACTGCCAAAGCCACAGCCCAGGAAAAGTACACAGAAGCTAGCAAGAAAGTGAAGAAACAAATAAAGTTAGATAAAAGACAATACGTAGAAGATCTAGTAAGAGAAGCAGAGGTAGCTGCAGGAAAGGAAACCTTAGGGATCTTTACAATATCACTAGAAAGCTAACAGGAAAATACAGTCCATCAAATGGGTTGATCAAAAATAGTAGTGGGAAACTATCACTAATGTTAGAGACCAAATGGAAAGATGGATGGAATACTTCAGGAACTCCTGAACAGACCAGCACCTACAAACCCCAGATATCCAACCGGCAGAAATTGACTTGGACATCAACTGTTAGAAACCATCCAAGGAGGAGATTAGTAAAGCCATTAAACTTTTAAAAGATGGAAAAGCGGCCGGTCCAGATGGTATTCCAGCAGAGGCAGTTAAAGCCAACATAAACACATCCACAGAAATACTGTATAAATTATTTAGCAGAATCTGGGAGACCGAAGAAATACCAGCAAACTTGAGAGAAGGATACCTGGTGAAGCTACCAAAGAAAGGGGACCTTCAGAAGTGTGAAAACTATAGGGAATAATGCTGTTGTCAGTACCTGGGAAAATACTAAGCAGAGTCATCCTGGAGAGACTGAGAGATGCCATCGATATAAAGCTAAGAGATGAACAGGCAGGCTTCCGACCAAATAGATCCTGTGCTGACCAGATAGCCACATTACGTATAATAATAGAGCAAAGTATTGAATGGAAATCCTCACTTTATATCGGATTTGTTGATTATGAGAAGGCTTTTGACAGTATTGATATGGAAACCCTTTGGAAATTAATGAGGCATTATGGAATTCCACAGAAAATTATTAACATAATAAAAGCAACATATACAGATATGAAATGTAGAGTTCTTCATGAAGGTAAACTAACAGATACTTTCGGAATAGAAACAGGAGTGCGTCAGGGATGTCTTCTATCACCTTGTTGTTCTTACTGACAATAGACTGGATTATGAAGACCACAGTAACTAACACCAGAAATGGAATCCAATGGACTCTGACAGAGCAACTGGATGATCTGGACTTCGCTGATGATATAGCCCTTCTGTCACATACACAAAATCAGATGCAGGATAAGCTTAACACATTGAATCAAAGGTCCCAGCAACTAGGGCTGAACATTCATAAGGGAAAGACAAAGATATTGAGAATTAACTAAGCAAACGACAACTCGATCTCCCTGGGGAAATCCCACTTCAAGAGGTAGAATCATACACATATTTGGGCAGCAACGTAGACAAAGAGGGTGGAACAGATAGAGATGTTAAAATAAGAATACAGAAGGCAAGAGGAGCTTTCATTGCACTGGGAAACATTTGGAAGTCCAAAGAAATCAAATCTAGAACAAAAATTCGGATATTTAACTCTAATGTTAAAGCAGTTCTACTGTATGGGTCAGAAACATGGAGAACAACTAAAACAATAGCGCATAAATTGCAAACATTCATCAACTGGTGTCTGCGCAGAATAGAGGGAATAAGATGGTATGATAGGGTCACAAATGAGGAACTTATGGAGAGAACAAGACAGATTCCAGTGAACGAACAGGTTAAAAAAGACGCTGGCGCTGGATAGGACACACTTTGCGAAAACCGGAGGGAATATAACAAAAAGGGTCCTTGCCTGGAACCCGCAGGGACAGCGAAAGAAGGGGAGGCCGAGAAATACACGGAGACGAGATTTGGAGGCGGAGATCAACAATATAATGAAGAGCTGGGGAGCTGCAGGAGATAGCTAGAGATAGGAAGACTTGGCATGAGTTGGTTGAGGGCCTATGCCCCAACCCGGGTAAAAAGGCAAAGAGAGAGAGAGAGAGCCCCTAGACCCTACCTCAGTCGACTCTTACGACATGCCTTGTATGTCACAGTGTTACTATTCTTTGCTCGCCCTTGATAGCCCCTGCACAACACATGCACAGTATAATTCAGTAGACGGGGTACTATAAAATGGGGTTTTATGTTTGTAAAATCTTACCAGTAACTAATTTGTATAAATATTTGTCGCAGTGAACAATATGTATACACTCTTTGTGTCACATTAAACAATATGTATACACTCTTTGTGTCACGTTAAACAATATGTATACACTCTTTATGTCACATTAAACAATATGTATACACTCTTTGTGTCACATTAAACAATATGCATACACTCTTTATGTCACGTTAAACAATATGTATACACTCTTTATGTCACAATGAACAACATTCATACACTGTGTCACAATGAACAATATGCAAACACTCTTTGTAAATGGAAGGAAGCCAGATTGAAACTGACTAGACTTGAGAATATAAAAATAATATATACAAATTTCTGATGATTAGTATCTATCGTAGAGGCGCAACGATTCAGGAAGAGACGATCCTCTTGCTTTGAACATTTAGAAAATGTCTGCACTAGACTGGAAGACAAACACTAGATATGATTCAGGAATGGACGGTTCTCTTGCCTTGAACATTTAGAAAATGTCTGCAGTAGACTGGAAGACAAACACTAGATAAGATTATGAAAAAGACTTCCTCAAAGACCTAGGTAGTACAGACCAGTTCATTATATTTCGCTTACGTAACGGACAATGCAGACTCAACAGACACTTACATAGATTAAAAATATGTCAAGCATCTCTCTGCCAGTGTCAACAGACGGAATAGACACTGGAGCATGTCCTGCAAGACTGTCCCTCCTGAGTGAACTGAAAAGCAAAATATGGCCAGTCCCAATCGATCTGAAAACTAAACCTTTGGAAAATATCATAGACCTGAAGCTGACTGTCCAGCTTGTGGTACATAGTGGGTTAAGCTAAAGACCAAAGATCGTATAAGAAGAAGGATATTTTGGCACATGACTAGATTATAGTAGAACCCAGTATGATCATCAGATAATCTGGTTGAGGGGAGTGAACACAGTGAACCATATCTTGTCGTTAGATACAATATACAATCAACGATACAAAACTGTATACAGTGGCGGCTCGTGATCATTTTTGATGGTGGGCCCGAACAAAAATTTTCGGGAAAATGCTTGTTTTGAGTTAGGTTATATATTTGTATTTACACATAAATTATACATGATTTTTGGTAGGGCCCGACCCCACTGGCTCTTAATGACGAACCGCCACTGACTGTGTACATTTACGAGACACATCTTTTCTTCCAGTAAAACACTCGGGTGAACGGATTCATGTAATGCGAAAGCGCGTATGTTCTGACAGACCTACATATTAACGCCTCTGAAAAATCATCAGTTTCTCAGATAACCTCAGATAACAGTGCATCTGAGATCTGAGACACCCCCACCCTCCCTAACACCACCTCTGACAGACCTACATATCTGAAAAACCATCAATGTCTCAGAGAACCTCACATAACAGTGCCTCTGTCAAACCTACATATTTACTTATCTAAAAAACCATCAATGCCTCAGAGAACATCACATATTAACGTCTCGGACAAATCTACTTTTCAACGCCCTTGAACACCTCCATATATCCGTGTCTCACACAGCCCTTTCCATCAGTAGCGCCTCTAACAATACAATTTACCAACGACTCTAACAACATAATTTGTCAGCGCCTCTGCCATCCCTACTTTTCATGTTCTTGGTGACTTTCCCGTTGACAATACATTGACAATATTGATCGCTGTATTCAGAGCTTTTAATGGAAATAAATCCATTTCCTATGACCCGTTTAGTATCACGATCTCTAGAACATTTACATAAACTTGTTAGAGCGGCTTGAAGAATCTATGACTGCGACAAGGGCGTACACTCGGGGATTCTAGGTGCCGATAAGTAGACCAGACAGATTTGGATGATTTTAGTGTCATTAATGTTGACAGTTAAATCTGAGTAGTAATGGTGCTGATATTCTCTCTCTCTCTCTCTCTCTCTCTCTGCCTTTTTACCCCAGATTGGGGCATAGGCCCTCAACCAACTCATGCCAAGTCTTCCTATCTCTAGCTATCTCCTGCAGCTTCCTCCAACTCTTCTTTATATTGTTGATCTCTGCCTCCAAATCTCGTCTCCACGTATCGCTCGACCTCCCCTTCATTCGCTGTCCGATGCTGATATTAGTCATGGTAATGAGTGAAAGAGAGCCGCAGTAGCGTAGTTGTTAGTGAACTCGCTTCTGAAACTAATGGTCCGGATTCAATTCTACAGTGGGCGTGGAACTTTTCCAATCGTAACGGCTCTCAGATTCACCGAACCTCAATTGGGTACCTGGGAAGTAAAGGCGACGTCGTGATATTGACTATATTACCAAGGCCTTGCGGTATATTTTCTCAGTATGATGCAAGTCTTCGAAATTCTGTCCCTTAAATGGCTCAAATTGTTTTTTATTTAGCTGCATATGCCGCCTCCTTGCTTATCCGCCTGACACGGCCGCCTCTCTGCATCATAACACGGCACGGCCCTGCATGGTGTGCTGACGGTCAATGAAAAATACGGGTCTAACACCGCATTATATACCACGTAGTATGAAAAAGTGTTCCTTAATTTTTTTGTTTACTTTCATGAGTATAGTGCTAAGTGTAGTAATTGCAACGTGGGGAGAATGCTATGTTATGTTATGTTATGTTATGCGATCGACGTCATGGCACATTGGGCATTCCCCTTCGTGCTCTGTCCTCCGTTGCAGCAGCCATCCCAAAGTCCATTTGCTCACAGTACCCATGAGAAGTTGATTACTATATCTTCTCTCTCTACCACGAAGACGACACTGTCTGGCATGTCCAAACTTAACACCTAATTCTCGAACTCGTTCCAGTGTCTGAGACCCGCCCATGTCACACAATTGAGAGCGTACCGCATTGATGATATCGGCTCTGTCCATGCTTCTGCCCACTTGAGTCGGGCACTGTTTGCAAGAGAGTCAGCACGCTCGTTACCCCGCACTCCAGCATGTCCAGGCGTGTACAGCCAAGTCATTTTCTTGAGATGTGATCTCCGAATGCTGTTCACCCATTCCACCCGCATACTTCCAGATGCAATCAGTTGAAGCATACTCATCGAGTCTGATATGATGATCGTATGGGTAACCTGTTGCTCAGCCACCCATGACAGAGCCCTGGAGGCAGCGGTGATCTCCATAGTCATGCTCGATGTCGTTGTCTCGAAAGCCCCGCAGTCCTCATGAAGTGTGCGACCGTTTCGTTGTGCTGAGTAAGCCCACGATGATCTGGTGCCACGCTTGACAGAGCCATCGGTGTAGATAATGATATCACCTGGGTTGGAGTGCTGATCCACGAGTGCAAGAATTTCTGCATTGACGACGCCGGGGCCATTCTCTAAGCGTCGTCCAAGTGTGCTGATAACCCTGGCGTAAGCAGTCATATCCTCTGATATAGGCATCCATTCGTCACCGTGCCTCAGCTCATCTAGAGTACAGACCTGTTTAATAATATCCTCTGCCTCGGCCATCCAGGATCGACCTCTCTTCAATCGCCTTCCTTGTTCTCATTTATGGATTTGTGCAGAGGATGATTTGTGTCCGCAGAAACTCTCAGATACGCTTTTACCTGTGCGACTTTGTGTCTCGTGGCCATCGTTGGCAATCCAAGGACATAGCGCATTGCCTCACAAGAAGTGTCACGTGTGCAACCGAGTATAAGCCTCATCGCTTCATTTTGGATCCTTTCTAACTTATCCAGCGATGTTCTGCTTACTGTTAGAAGACCAAGGCCATAGTCCACCACGCTCAGCACTAGTCCTTGATAAAGAAAGAGTAGTAGGCGTTGCTCAATATCCGCCCCGCCATAACTTTGAGAGCGGTTAGCCCTTTTCTTGCCTTTATGATTACGTTCTCAACATGGCTCTTAAATGACAGGCTTCTGTCAACTGTTATTCCAAGATACTTTAGTGTTTCGGTTCTGTCAATGTCTTTGTTACACATGCTGACAACCGGGGTAGGTGTCTTTACTATGTGAGTGTTAAGAGAGAACCATGTTAGAGAGGCCTTTGCTGGGTTCACATTCGCTTCGAATTCATTGCACCAGTCACCAATCCTATTCAGCTCACACTGTAATGCAGATGCGATCTCATTTCTGTCCTTGCCCATGCGATACACCAGAATATCATCGGCGTACGACATTGTTCTGCCAACTCCGACCCTTTGTGTGCTGGTTACCCCGACGGTGTATACATTGAACAGGACTGGCGAGATGGTGATCCTGGGAAGGCTCATTAGGACCTGTTGTGGTTGTGATGCCCATGAACCGCAACGCATTGATAACGTGCGCTCAAAAAGTGCAGCAGCAATCCACTTGACCAAGCGTGTTTCCACCTGCATATCCATCAATAACTGCATAAGTAAGGTGTAAGAGACATTGTTATATGCGTCCTGCAAATCAATGGCGGCTGCTGCCGTTTCCATCCCCATCTGAAACCCCTCATACGCATCATATGCAAAGACCGCTGCATTGCACCAGGTGTCCTTTCCTGGGCGATAGCCGCCGAGAGTGGAGGGAAAAGACCATTTGTCTCCATTATATTTGAAACTCTACGAGCTATGAATTTTTCAAGCAGTTTGCCGACAGTGTTTTGCAAGGTAATAATTCTATATCCATTTGTGCCTGTGAGATCTTTTCCAGGCTTAGGCAAGGGTCTCAGATAGCTGTGCAGCCAATCGTCAGGAATAGTGCCAGTATGGATACTTTTATTGAAAATCTTGCATAATTCAGCAAGATCTTTGTCCTCCAGACATTTTATGTGACTGTACCGAACACCATCAGGACCAGGCGCTGTATCAGAGCATGTCTTTAGTATTGATTTGATATTATCGACAGAAATGTATTCTATATTGTCGTCCATGACAGTCTGCCTCTCATGCGAATGGTATACGATCTGCTGCATCCTTTTACGATAAGTGTAGGTAGATGGTCGTGGTTATCCATCGTATATGATTCCACAATCCCGTAACAGATATGTACACTTTTCACGACTATGCCATGTGACATAGTATGGGTTTCCCGCTTCCTCCGTGGAAAGATCTAGATATTTCCTAGTAGGTGAGATCGAGTTTCTAGTCTTTTCCTAGACGAACAATAACATGTATGTTCTGTATTAAAGTTTAAAGGGTAAAAGAATTCTTGGCAGTTGGAAATCGAGAAGAGTGGGCTGAAATCTGCAGAAAAATTATTATTATCTCTCTATCTCTCTCTCTATCTCTCTCTCTCTCTCTCCCTAGCATATGACGTTATTAGCGTCTAGAGCAGTAACAAGAGCACGCCACTTTTCTCTGTTCCTGGCCATCACTCAGTATTGTATTCGAACTGTCATTCATAATTTTTTGTCAGCTCCTGTTCTACTATTCTTCTTCATGTGATTTTAAGTCTGCCATTATTACTTGGGACACTGATAAAAAGCAGGCCTTCACAGTAACAATCAGTTCGAATCGCTATATGTGGGGCCGTGAGTACGTCTGAGTTCATAGCGAAGAAGAAGAATAGTCTTCCACATTTTCGTTCACTCTTCGGTGTCTATCTTAGTGCAGTTTTGGTGACAGTAATTTAGCGTCCATACGTAACATATGTCCGACTCATTTCCACTGTCAAAATAATTAATTTCAATTTAAATAATTTTTTCTAATTTTACCATCTCACCATTACACCATTGATCCACGCAGGGGCGCTACAAGTTCTCTCTCTGCCGCTGAGATCTTCATGAGTTCATTCTCTGCCGCTGAGATCTTCATGTATATGATAAAGATCTTTTTTCGCCCGCTATGAACTCGGTCGTAGTGATGGCGTCGAATATGGCACCGTTGATTGATATTTGCTTAAAATGGTGTTTTATTATCACCAGTGCCCTTGTCATTCCGAGAGCCTTACTCCGAATTCAAATGAACAAATCAACAATTTTGGCCCAAACTATTTTTTGCCCGAACCCGGAATTTTCTGGCAAGTGGTCGCTAGCGGAGCGTGTTATAACTTCGCTATCGTTGACCCCAGAAACAAAGAGTCTAAGTATGATTACCTATTCACCAAAGTGCAACGATGATTATCCTATTAACCAATTAAGCAATCAATCAATCTATCAATCAATCAATACGTATCCAAAGTCAGTGATAATTAGTTAATTGTTACGGAATCAACGCCATAGCGCTCCGGGCAGCCTCATAGCACTCCGGGCAGCCTCATAGCACTCCGGGCAGCCCCATAGTTGCTCAGTCTTCCCTAACAAATGTCGCAAAGTTTGCATGCTGATGGTTACCGTAGATAGCTAATTAAGAACACTTCTCCTTCTGCTCCTCGGGCATTCAGTTTTGCTCCTGGAATCTGGGATTTTAAACTCATTAAAAGACCGTAGGATGCAAATCTATCCTGTACACTGGAAAGTCAAAGTAAATTACGAGGCCTTCCAATTCCACCTTGGCGGGAGACATTTCGCGAATGACACCGAAGTTGAATGTGAAGTGAAAACGTGGTTTAGAAAACAGAGCCCGCAGTTCTATGCAGCCGGTTTGGGAGGATTGATAAAACGATGGGATAAGTGCATCAATGTTGGTGGAAATTATGTTGAGAAATAAAGGAACAATGTGTGTATAAAAATAAACTGGTTTCAAGTTGTTATCATGTTTAGTTATTTTTCTACAGCCATTTGTGGCTTACTTATTGACTTCCCCTCGTACTTCAATAAACTGTAAATCTCTTGTAAAGTTCGATACGAGCTAAGTACGAGAATAGGTAGATGCAGTTGCGCCCGAGTGGTTACCGGGACCCAAATTTGGGTGTAAAGAATAGAACTACTGTTACCTACCACGCATGTCGTAAGAGGCGACTAAGGAGGTTTGGCTGAAATCGGATGCATGTGTCCACTAGGAATGCTAACCGAAACAAATGCTTGCAGAAAACGGATGCACCAGGCCGTAAGGTGCAACGACCCTCACAATGAGAAATGGGATAACGGATTCTACGGTCGCCAATCTGCCTCTGAGATTTAGCCACGCAGTAAGAATGTCAGACCTACCATCACGAGGTTGCCAAAACTTACTGCTGGAAGAGGTCGGCACAAACGGGAAGCAGAAATCATAGGAATGATATCCTACAGAACTGCTCCCAGTATGCAGACTTGAGAAGAAGGGTAGCCACTTGCACTAGCGTCCAAACTGTATGGCGTGGCTGATAATCTGATGCAGACGGCTGCCTTTATTAGAGAATCCGAAATCCCAATCTAGTGAGAACGCAGAAGAAGAAGATTGCAGTTGTACATAAGTAAAGAAACAATAAAAATTAACTATAAAACTTAAGTCATCATCATGAAATAGCGTGTCCTGAGCAGAACTTTGCCACCCCAACACTCCTCCAGAATTTCTCTCTCTCATAGGCCAGATGTCCTGCCCCTGCAGCTGTAATGTTTAAACCATCAGTTACATCCTGAATCCATCTTCTCCATTGTCTTCTCTTCTCTTTGCCAGTATGCCTCCTTCCATGATGGTCTTCTCCAGCCCTTTATGTCTTTTATATGTCCAAAATATCTCAATTTTCTCTTTGTTATTTGTAGCATCAAATAAAACTAAATATATATATATGTATGTATGTATGTATTTATATATGTATGTATGTATGTATGTATGTATGTATATATAATGTATGTTTTATGTAATAGCTAATATGTATTATATGTAATTATATGTATGTATATATAATGTATGTATGTATATATAATGTATGTATGTATATATAATGTATGTATGTATGTATATATAATGTATGTATGTATTAATATATGTATGTATGTATGTTATGTATGTATGTATGTTGTATGATATAATGTATGTATGTATGTATGTATATATAAAACAGTATCATCAAAATCAGGTATCATAAAGTGAAAACATACTTGAAGTGCCGGAGGAAGTTGATACACACAGGTAGTGACACTTGCCGCAGAATCCAGAGTTCAGGCCACGTAGAATTTCTCTCGGTGTGCTCACGGTGCTCGGTTGAACTTGGAAACCTTGGGGATCTAAATTACTGTGAAGTCGTAGTAACGTTCCACTAAATCACGACAAACACTGGTAATGAAGAAAGCAAGCCATCACTCAAAAATCATTCAGATAGGCACAATATTAGGTGACAATTACTGCGTCTGAATTCAGAAAGATTTAAAGAGGGGAAAAAATGGTACTATTGGAATTGTAAAAAAGGAGTATAACGACAAGAATTGACTTCACTTCATCGGGTTTAACCCCATCCAGCTCGGTCCATCTCCGTAGAAATGGCACTCTACCTGCCAAGAGTATTGCACAAAGCACGAACTCTGTAGCTCCGGCAACAATCCTAGGTCGAATGAGATTGGATTTCTAATAATTTTCATTTTAAAGCAAAAATAAAGACAAGATAAAGGATAATTTTTTTCCGATCCAGAAGCACTTGAGCTTTTCAGCTCTTCGGTTCGGTGCAATGGACATCGTAACCCTTCGGCTCGGTGCCACGAACACCGTAAATCTGGGGAATCTGTGGCTTTTTCTGCCATCCGACGGAATTGAACCCACACACACAGAGGAATAGTCACCGGTAGTCCAACGCGCTACGAACACGCTGGGCAGACGGGCGTACAAGGATAAATACAGATCATAGATTGCCCAACTTTTCACCACACGCCCACTTTGCACGATATAAACTTTGTAATGCCCCTCCCCATTATAACAGTTTGCCAACGCCCCTTCCCCATCCATGTATATACATGCTCTTTTTTCACTTTGACATAGAAAATTGAAATATATTTATGTCATACAATGCCAATTTTCAAATAATTATATACAGGAAATAGAAAATTGATGAACAAAATGTATCGTGTAAGATGGGCATAAGATTAATTAAGATGCAGAATTCAAATGCAAATGCTTCTGAACCCACTATCGCACCACTGGAAGGCTTCAGCGCCCATTGGTGGGGGCGGTACCGCCCACTCAGGGGATGTTTGCCGCCCACTTTGTGAATCCATGATGTAGAGGATGATGTGAGACTGACTTTGACAAATGCCCAGGCATGAACTTCTAAGATGGCTGCCTAGACATAATTACAAGTATTATATTGATTTGATTGATATCACCATCATTACTGCACTTTTGTGAATAACCATGTGCGTTCCGATCTATCTTTCTTTTTACAAATAAAGATCTCAAAAGCAGTGCACGAACTTCGTAGCACCAATGAGAGTCCCTGATATAATTTAACGGATGGGGAAAATTGTTATGGAATTTTTTTTATATTATTGGTGTTAGCTATTTTTGGCAGGAAAGCGGCGTCCCAGTCTACTGTTATCGATTTGCAACTCTAATGGTTCTTTTGCGTGTTGAACTTGAACTCGGAAACTATGTTTTACCCTCTATCACCGATAGAACTAGGCACTACATTTTATTTTTTCCCGAGATAAGGGATCACTGGAAAATAGCCCCATCGCTTCAATAAAACGTGAGACGAGTAATTTTGGAGAAAGAGGTGAGCACCGTACTTCAGCGTCACAAAGATTCACAAATCGCATTGCGAGCACTGTACTTCAGCGTCACAAAGATTCACAAATCGCATTGCGAGCACCGTACTTCAATGTCACAAAAATTCACAAATCGCATTGCGTGCACCGTACTTCAATGTTACAAAGATTCACAAATCGCATTTTGAGAAAAGATGATGTAATGAAGGATTACACTGGTATCGACTACCTCTGGTATCGACTACCACAGAGAGACACATTGCACAAGTAAAACGGGGACAGAGTAAAAGGTAGACGGAGATGGAGCGACGGCATCAAGACAATCTTTAATAATATGAATACCTCTGAAGTAGGCGAATGCACGCCTTCATGGCGAGGGACACCAGTCAAATGATAAAACAGGCTTTCACGCAAAAATCAGTCAGAAGCGCTATACCAGGCGTCATGACTAACGCTTGAATACACAGCGAACGAACGCAGAAGAAGAAGAAACTGAATAACAGCTTACACAGTGCCTTAAAACAAGCACACACAAGATCAATACACCCCCTCCCTTTCCAACCTCTTCAACACCTCTAAAAAGAAGTAAATGGTGGAAAAGAAGAAGAAGATTGAAGGATTCATCTTAAAATAGTTTTTTCCTGATAAATCTCTCCCTCCGAGAGAAAGATACGAATAGCTCGACGCTCAAAAACTATATTTTTTAAACTCGTAATAAAGCGTTTGTTTCTACATTCTTTATTTGGAATATTTGTTTGTTCATTGATGGGCGTGTGATAAGGATCGCTGGTCTTTTGAGTAATATCAAACAGGGCAGTGAATTCACAAATGTTAGGGACAAGTGTCACGCTAGGACAAACATACATCCCCACAAGTCCTTATTTGCATGATTAAACAAGTTCTCAATGTACAATTCCTGGCTTAAATTCGCAAATAATTATTTGCTGCCACATTGACATGGTATCCCCAAGGATGGACAATTATTTCTGAAATCGTGGTAGTTGCTAGGACAGGATATTGTCTTGCACAGGTGACAAATTGTGAATAGAGAAAGACAATCTATAATGTGACAGTGTGTCCTCTTTTGTTAATGTGACAGTGTGTCCTCTTTTGTTAATGTGTTTGAGCGTATAAAACGAACTAACTTTGGATTATCCGCATGAAGTTCATTCTTTTTTCCCCATGTTTTTTGGCCAACACGCTTTGATATAACGAATAAAGCTTGTCCTTATGTGGAAATAAGCGTGCCTCGATGTAAAGAAGCTTTAAACCCCTGCATTACTAGCAAACAATATATATTACAGACAGATCATGATATTAAATTTATCCTTGGTTTCATTAAATCTTGACTAAAACTAGTTCCATCATCCACATGTACATGTAGACAGACAGCACAGATAGCCGAACACATCCTGCAAGATTGTCACCTGATGAATAAACTGCGGAAAGAACACTGCCAACAGAGACAGACATCAACACAAAGCTGTTTGGAAGCTTTGATGAACTAACAAATACAACAACATACATCCAGAGAACCGGATTCATGATGTAGACATTGAACATCAGCGAACAAGAAGAAGAAAAGGAAGATTACTGCTGAGATTATGGCACTTATTGATCAGCACTTTCATCCAGCGGATATCATTATTGACACTAATGGCTCTGTCAAATACGAGTTCTTCTTCTTCTTCTTTCTCATACTAGCCCTGGTTGTAGCAGGATTCAGTCCGGAGAAAGGAGTGTGCTGTGTCGCAGTTTTCAGAGTGAGCTATGATATAGGTACCTTTCGATCCGACTTCAGCATAGCCTTTTTATGTACCGTGTTAGCTTCGATCTCCACAAACTTAGCCAGACGTTTTGGTAGTCGTCTGTTACCAGGGCCGCCACGGAGTGAAGTCTTGGACAGCTTTGTCCCTGATGCTAGCAGTCAATTATGAGTCGATGCCTGCTACAAGTCCATTCTGCTTGTGTCAACGGGAGTCCAAATCAGCGTTGACTTATTCAGCACAATGAAAGGGACAGACAGCTAATAAGGACTGTGACGCCTTCGAAACAACAACATCGAGAATGGCTATGGAGATCACAACTGCCTCCAGGGCAGCATTTGGTTCACAACGCCTGGACCTCTAGGGCTCTCTAGCATTTGGTTCACAACGCCTGGATTCATAGCGGGCGAACGCAGAAGAAGAAGAATACGCTTCATAAGTTTAGTTTGGAAGTTTTCGTGAGGAATGGTTAGGCAGTATTAGACGACCCTCCGGATTTGTGGTCAAAGTGTACTCCTCTAGCCTTCTTTATAACCGTGCTGACCCACAAGTCAGTGGGGTTTTCTGTCAGGGTTTATTTCCCCTAGTCTGTAACGATCCCGAGCCTCAGCTCATTTCCCCCTTCAACAAAGCACTAGGTTTAATAATTGCAGATAGTACTGTCTACTGTCATACGTTAGTAGATGAAACATCTGATCTGACTGTGTTCTGACACGTTACGACATAGTCAATTTACATTTACACAGTCATCATAGTGACGACAGAATAGACATGTCAGTACATGTGCGTTTAACTCTGAAAGGCACTAGAAAACTCTTGCCACAAAGTGTGTTGATTTATGAGTTGCATAGTGATAAACAGTAATTTCCAAACAGGCACATAAACGATGAACGAGTCAGAAACGTGACTACACCTGGTCGTCATTCTATCATTCTATCAGGTAATTTGATACGGAATGTGCCGTTTGTCATCTTTAGTTGTGCATATGGAGGTCTCTGTGGCGTAGAGGCTAGGTGCTTGCCTCGTCTGCCAAAGGTAACCGGTTCGCTCCCTTGTGGAGCCATCGGGATATTTTTCCAGAGATCCATGATCTCAGTGTAGGTGACATTGAGTTCCTAGTCCTATCGGAGATGGACTTTAAAACGTTGGTCAATTTGAGCACGTAAAAGAACCATTGGCAGTTCAAAATCGATAAGAGCAGGCTGGAAAGCCGCTGCCCGGGCAAAACTCAAGAGAGAAGATTTTTTTTTTAAATTCCTACAAAATATCTTCTCCATCTTTAAAATTACATCGGGGAACCTCGCCAGTGCTACGGAGTTCGGGCACTGCCGCTGAGATCTTCCTGTGTAAGAGAGAAATCGGAGCACACATGGAACCTCTCCAATGCTACGGAGTTCGGGCACTTCCGCTGAGATCTTCCTGTGTAAGAAAGAAATCGGAGCACACATGGTTACTCACCGAAGTGCAATGGTCAATTAATCAATTGATCAATCAATTGATTATCAAAATTAATCAATCAATCAAACGGATATTTCACAAATTCTCATGAAGCAATAAAGTATGTCACACATCATGTCAAAGGTTTATGCATACATTATCCTATTCAATGTTTCCATTATCCAGTTTAGCAAACGCATAATAAAACAAATAGTTAACTAGATGTAATCCCTAAGGCTACGCTCTTGGTTATTAGGGCGTGCGAAACAAAATAGTACCATGAAGAAACAAATAAATCCAAAAATAGTCAATACAATTTACAAGAATCCACATTATTAAAGGAAATGCACATAATTGCACCTGTGAACCGAACAACATGGTCCTGATTCGAATCCACGACCTCCAGAACGTAAGACAAATTTCAGAGCAAAGTGAATTGGCCACTTTAGAGGTAAAATGTACAATATTGGATAGGGACCCCTTCGATAGTCAAGAATGGAAAAAGTCCCATTTTTATTACAGAAATGTTGAACACCTAGTACTGTGTAGACAACATTGCATGGACAACATTCCATGTATAACATTGCATGGACAACACGGCATGTACAACACTGCATGGCATTGAATGTGCAACATTGCATGTACAACATTACGTGGAAAACATCGACAGCAAAAAAACCAAGATAAACTAAATATTTTCAAGCTTATTAACCAGAACCGAACCTGAGCGTACATACACACAGATACACTTAAACTCACGGTCCCCGCTCTATGATAGTGTAAAACGACAGTGTTTAATGAAAGAATTGACACTGGAGATAGCCTGACAAAAACAGATGTATAGATTGCATGACAAAAACAGATGTATGATGAATACTTATTCACAAGGTCGAAAGCCCCAGCGAAACACAATCTGGTTTATGAAATCAAAACAAGGACAAATCTCATTTTCTCTGTATGCACTTTTCTCAGAATCTGTCTAGACTGTATATAAGATTCGTGTGTTAGTATACATGTGACCCCTGGCAACATAAGGCCGACTAGTTCAGACGGGGAAATCACAATTCCTGTTTAATGGGAGCTGGTTTTTGAATATGTTTGATAGAACACTGTAAGCTTTTATGTAATTTTACTCAATTATATGATGCCATGTTTATTTATTGACAAAAATATTAATAATACTGATATTTCTTAGCGTAAAACTTAACTTGTTGCATAATATAACTTTGATTTAGCATGTCGTGATGTTTTTAAAAGGAATTCGTCTTGATACAACAATACTGGAATTCGTCTTGATACAACAATACTGGAATTCGTCTTGATACAACAATACTGGAATTCGTCTTGATACAACAATACTGGAATTCGTCTTGATACAACAATACTGGAATTCGTCTTGATACAACAATACTGGAATTCGTCTTGATACAACAATACTGGAATTCGTCTTGATACAACAATACTAAACAGCCCAAGAATATTAAAATCTGAAGTTGTAAGAGCAATCGAAACAATGAAGCGAGGAAAGGCTGCAGGATTGGACAATATTACTGTGGAAATGTTAACCTCCTTAGAGGATTTTGGTATTTCAACCATTACAGATTTGTGCAATGATATATATAACACAGGATATATACCAAGAGACTTGAAGACATCAGTATTCATACCACTACCCAAAAAGCCAAAAGCACAGGAGTGCACAGACTATAGGACAATTAGCCTGATGAGCCACATAACAAAAATACTACTCAAGATCATACATGAAAGAATTAAAAACAAGATAGACATAGAAGTAGGAGAAGAACAGTTTGGCTTTAGAAAAAAACAGAGGAACAAGAGAGGCAATACTTTGTATAAGACTACTCGCTGACAAGTATATAGAAGTGCAAAAAGTATCTACTTGTGTTTCATCGATTATAGCAAAGCTTTTGACAGAGTCCAACATGAAAAGCTAATCATATGTCTACAAGAAATAGGCCTAGATGGGGATGATATCAGACTAATAAGTAACATATACTGGGAACAGACAGCAATAATAAAATATGAAAATAGCTACTCTCCATACATAGACATAAAGAGAGGAGTGAGACAAGGATGCATACTGTCACCAAGCCTATTTAACATCTACACAGAGAAAATCTTCAAACAACTAGAGGGAATGCCAGGACTCAAGATCAATGGAAAAATAATAAATAACTTAAGATATGCAGATGACACAGTATTGGTAGCAGAAAATGAACAAGATCTACAAGAATTAGTGGACCAATTGGACAGAACTAGCAAGGAATATGGATTAGACATTAACATACAGAAAACAAAAACTATGGTAATCAACAAGGAAATGGAAAAACCTAAAATGAATATAAAAATACAAGGAGAATTACTACATCAAGTAAAAAGCTACTCCTATCTCGGTCAGATGATAACAGATGATGGCAGATGTATAACTGAAATTAAAAGAGAATAGGAATGGCCAAGGATAATTTCAATAGTATGAGAAAGTTACTGACATCCAAACAAATCACAAACAGGCTAAAAATTAGAATGATCAAATGCTATATATATCCTATATTAATGTATGGCTCAGAAACATGGACAATGAACAAGCAGTTAGAAGACAGAATTGATGCATTTGAGATGTGGATATATAGAAGAATAAGCAGAGTTTCATGGACAGAAAAACAGACAAATAAACAAGTTTTAGGAAAACTAGGCATGAAGAAACAATTATTAAGAGAAATAAAATTCAGACAAGTAAAGTATTTTGGGCACATAAAAAGGCATGACACCATGATAAAACATTTACTAGAGGGGAAAGTTGAGGGGAGAAGAGCAAGAGGAAGACCGAGAGATAAGTGGGAGGGAAACTTTAAGAAATGGACAGGTTACAGTCTGGCAGAGTGCAACACAAGGCGAAAGACAGAGGATGCTGGAGATTCATTGCAGCCAACCTTCGATGTGGAGACGGCACCTGATGATGATGATGATGACAACAATACTGGAATTCGTCTTGATACAACAATACTGGAATTCGACGGTTGTGGTCTTATTTACTAGAATGTTGTACATAAGCCTGCCGGTCGTATGTTATCGGAGGCCACGGTATACATTAATTTGATGCAATTCTTACGTTAGTATACATTAACTTTATGCAATTCTTACGTTAGTATACATCAACTTTATGCAATTCTTACGTTAGTATACATTAACTTTATACAATTCTTACGTTAGTATACATTAACTTTATGCAATTCTTACGTTAGTATACATTAACTTTATGCAATTCTTACGTTAGTATACATCAACTTTATGCAATTCTTACGTTAGTATACATTAACTTTATGCGATTCTTAGGTTAGTATACATTAACTTTATGCAATTCTTACGTTAGTATACATTAACTTTATGCGATTCTTACGTTAGTATACATTAACTTTATGCAATTCTTACGTTAGTATACATTAACTTTATGCGATTCTTACGTTAGTATACACCAACTTTATGCGATTCTTACGTTAGTATACACTAACTTTATGCGATTCTTACGTTAGTATACACTAACTTTATGCAATTCTTACGTTAGTATACACTAACTTTATGCAATTCTTACGTTAGTATACACTAACTTTATGCAATTCTTACGTTAGTATACATTAACTTTATGCAATTCTTACGTTAGTATACACTAACTTTATGCAATTCTTACGTTAGTATACATTAACTTTATGCGATTCTTACGTTAGTATACACTAACTTTATGCAATTCTTACGTTAGTATACATTAACTTTATGCAATTCTTACGTTAGTATACACTAACTTTATGCGATTCTTACGTTAGTATACATTAACTTTATGCAATTCTTAAGTTAGTATACATTAACTTTATGCAATTCTTACGTTAGTATACATTAACTTTATGCGATTCTTACGTTAGTATACATTAACTTTATGCAATTCTTACGTTAATATACATTAACTTTATGCGATTCTTACGTTAGTATACACCAACTTTATGCGATTCTTACGTTAGTATACACTAACTTTATGCGATTCTTACGTTAGTATACATTAACTTTATGCAATTCTTACGTTAGTATACATTAACTTTATGCAATTCTTACGTTAGTATACATCAACTTTATGCAATTCTTACGTTAGTATTCACTAACTTTATGCAATTCTTACGTTAGTATACATTAACTTTATGCGATTCTTACGTTAGTATACACTAACTCTATGCAATTCTTACGTTATAGTATGCATTAACTTTATGCGATTCTTACGTTAGTATACACTTACTTTATGCAATTCTTACGTTAGTATACATCAACTTTATGCGATTCTTACGTTACTATACACTAACTTTATGCAATTCTTACGTTAGTATACACCAACTTTATGCGATTCTTACGTTAGTATACTTTAACTTTATGCAATTCTTACGTTAGTATACACTAACTTTATGCGATTCTTACGTTAGTATACATCAACTTTATGCAATTCTTACGTTAGTATACACTAACTTTATGCGATTCTTACGTTAGTATACATCAACTTTATGCAATTCTTACGTTAGTATACATTAACTTTATGCAATTCTTACGTTAGTATACATTAACTTTATGCAATTCTTACGTTAGTATACATTAACTTTATGCAATTCTTACGTTAGTATACATTAACTTTATGCAATTCTTACGTTAGTATACATCAACTTTATGCAATTCTTACGTTAGTATACACCAACTTTATGCGATTCTTACGTTAGTATACACTAACTTTATGCGATTCTTACGTTAGTATACACTAACTTTATGCAATTCTTACGTTAGTATACATTAACTTTATGCGATTTTTACGTTAGTATACACTAACTTTATGCAATTCTTACGTTAGTATACATTAACTTTATGCAATTCTCACGTTAGTATACACTAACTTTATGCAATTCTTACGTTAGTATACACTAACTTTATGCGATTCT
The DNA here is from genome assembly GCA_020796225.1 of Arion vulgaris. Lineage (NCBI taxonomy): Eukaryota > Metazoa > Mollusca > Gastropoda > Stylommatophora > Arionidae > Arion > Arion vulgaris. Next base: position 62,789,108 of record CM036753.1, on the reverse strand, counting down.
TACGTTAGTATACACTAACTTTATGCAATTCTTACGTTAGTATACATTAACTTTATGCAATTCTTACGTTATTATACACCAACTTTATGCAATTCTTACGTTAGTATACATTAACTTTATGCAATTCTTACGTTAGTATACATTAACTTTATGCGATTCTTACGTTAGTATACATTAACTTTATGCAATTCTTACGTTAGTATACATCAACTTTATGCGATTCTTACGTTAGTATACATTAACTTTATGCAATTCTTACGTTAGTATACATTAACTTTATGCAATTCTTACGTTAGTATACATTAACTTTATGCAATTCTTACGTTAGTATACATTAACTTTATGCAATTCTTACGTTAGTATACATTAACTTTATGCGATTCTTACGTTAGTATACATTAACTTTATGCAATTCTTACGTTAGTATACATTAACTTTATGCAATTCTTACGTTAGTATACATTAACTTTATGCAATTCTTACGTTAGTATACATTAACTTTATGCAATTCTTACGTTAGTATACACTAACTTTATGCGATTCTTACGTTAGTATACATTAACTTTATGCGATTCTTACGTTAGTATACATTAACTTTATGCAATTCTTACGTTAGTATACATTAACTTTATGCAATTCTTACGTTAGTATACATTAACTTTATGCAATTCTTACGTTAGTATAACATTAACTTTATGCAATTCTTACGTTAGTATACATTAACTTTATGCAATTCTTACGTTAGTATACATTAACTTTATGCAATTCTTACGTTAGTATACACTAACTTTATGCAATTCTTACATGGCAATAAGTGGGTTCAGAAGAATTTGGTGTGTGTTCAGGCGATTAGGGGTCGGTGGCTCCTTAAAGAAGAAATTAATAATAAATATTTTAAAATAAATTGTTTTCGTGATTTTGCGATTGAATAATCATTTAAAATTTGAATTCTGCATTTAAATTCATCTTATACCCGTCTTACAGATCCATTTTTTCATTAATTTCCTATTTCATGCATATACTCATTTGAAAAATGACCATGTGTGACAGAAATATATCAATTTTCTATGCCAAAGAGAAAATAGAGCATGTATATATGGGGGAGGGGGCGTTGGCAAACTGTTATAATGGGGAGGGGGCGTTACAAAATTTATGTTGTGCAAAGTGGGTGGTGGGCCAAAAAGGTTTGAGAATCGATGCTCTAGAGCAGCGTTTTCCAAAGCGGACGGTACCGCCCCTGTGGCGTGAAGCGGTCTAGGGGGCGATATCGGGCTCAGAAAAATTTAGGGGCGTTCAGGCGATCTAGGGGGTCGGTGGCTACATATAGAAAAAAGTATTAATATATATTTAAAAATTAATTATTTTAGTTTTTTGCGATTGAATAATCATTTATACTTTGGGCCAGAATTTAGGACACATCACTTAACAAACACTGAACAGAAATTGTTCAACTGTTGACAAAATGGAGCGATTATGACGAAGGGGTCTTGTGTTGAAAGAGTATTATCGATAAAAGGGAAGACTACGGTAAAACTATGTAACAATGGCGAAACACGTAAACACAAAGTATTGTAGTTTTACAAAAACAATAACAATATGTTTATTATGCGTGTCGCCTGTGTTGAAAGAGAGTATATAGGAAAATTCAGAAGAGTCAAATACTTGGTTTTTGATGTCTTTTGAGGTCTGGGTTAACAAAACTTTTAGTTCTGGGGAGATGATTGCAGTTGGTCAGACAGCGGGATTTTAATGTGAATGAAATGCAGCGTGACAGCAAATATATGTATATATGAAATATTTTTACAACGAAGTGTGAAGTCGTTGGACTTTCATAGGTTAATGACCGATTTGGTAACAAAGAATTTTTGTTTTGTCACGCCATAAATACAGAGAGAAGGGACATTATAGGACATCTTTACCCAATACCTCTACTGGTATATTCCGACCAGGACATCTTTACCCAATACCTCTACTAGTATATTCCAGCCGAATGTCAAATCTATAAATACCAGTGGTTTTAGTTTTATAATGAAGCTTAATATAGTAATAAGCTTCATTACATTTTGTGTGCTTTGTCAACAATCATCAGTCAAGAAAGTGTAATATATAAGTGGAGTCATACAAAGTGTAATATATAAGTGGAGTCATACAAAGTGTAATATTAAGGAAGTCATACAAAGTGTAATATATAAGTGGAGTCATACAAAGTGAAATATATAAGTGAAGTCATACAAAGTGTAATATATAAGTGAGTTATACAAAGTGTATATATAGTGGAGTCATACAAAGTGTAATATATAAATGGAGTCATACAAAGTGTAATATATAAGTGGAGTCATACAAAGTGTAATATATAAGTGGAGACATACAAAGTGTAATATATAAGTGGCGTCATACAAAGTGTAATATATAAGTGGAGTCATACAAAGTGTAATATATAAGTGGAGACATACAAAGTGTAATATGTAAGTGGAGTTATACAAAGTGTAAAATACATCTTTTATTTTGTGAATATTGTTGCAAACTTTATGACTTCATTCTGTCTGAATCTAAGATGAAATCTCGACAGTACAGTATTGAATATTTGAAATACAGCTTTATTCAGTCTCATACGAACAATTTATTACCAATGTGCTTGATTTGCCTAAACGTATTTTCAAATGAAGCAATGAAACCTTCTAGGCTACAAGAACATTTCACTACAATGCACGCTGACAAAAAGGATAAAGATTTGTCCTATTTTCAAGTACTAGAAGAAAAATATTTGAAATGTCCAAATATATCAACACTTTTTGCGTTGTCCACTAAACAAGATAATGACGGATTACAAGCTTCTTATAATATTTCGTTACTATTCGCAAAAGCTGGAAAACCAAACACAATTGGTGAGGAATTAATCTTGCCGGCAGTAAAAGAAATCACAAACACTATGTTCCATAAGCCAGCGTCATAAATCATAAGGAAAATTCCTTTGAGCAATAATTCAGTGTAAAGAAGAATAGATGAAATAGCTGAAGACGTTTAAAAATCATTATGCGATTATTTGAAGACAAGTCAATTTTCCATTCAGCTCGATGAATCAACTCTTCCAAATAATGAAGCACTGCTCTTATCATACGTTCGATTCATAAAAGAAGAAAAAAGTGTGTCAAGAATTTATTTTTTGCTAAAAATTTAGAAGCGGATATAAAGGGAGACTCAATATTTAATACCATGAATAAGATTTTCAAGAGAAAGACATTCCTATTCGTAATATTTTGTCTGGTGCTACTGACGGTGCTCCAGCAATGATAGGACAGCACAAGGGTTTTATAGTGCATTTAAAACAAGCAGTACTAAATGTACTTGCTATACATTGCGTTATTCATCGTGAACATTTGGTTACGAAGAATTTAAGTGAACGTCTGCATACGTCGCTCCATTACATTATTAGAGCAGTCAATAAGAATAGAAGCAATCCATTGAGTGACATATTGTTTATCCAACTTTGTAGTGAAAACGATGAAGATTTAAATCGTTTGTTGCTTCACACAGAAGCTCGTTGGTTTTCAAACAGTATTTGTCTGAATCGATTTTACAATTTAAATGATTCAGCACTAGAGTTCCTGGAAAGCAAAGACGACGGAATGCGGACCAACCTGATTGCATCCAAAAATGACATCGCTTATTTGTCAGACCTCAAAAAAATATTTAATGAAGTCAATCTACAATTATAAGGTGATGATTTGATTTTAATTAAAACGAAAAACATTATTGCCGCTTTTGTGGGGAAACTTCGTCTGTTCAAGCGGAATCTAGGCCGAAGGGAATATAGCAACTTTTCAAATTTATCAGCAGTGTTTCTCAAAAAGGATGATTGACTTTCATACTGCCAACACTTGGAGGTTCTCCATGCTGATTTCAATGAGCGATTCAATGAGATTTTGAACATGAATACACCAAATTGGGTTATAGATCCTTTCTCAGATGTAAACACAGCAGAATCATCACAGTTAGAACTGGAACTTATAGAACTCACAACAAACGAAGAACTAACAATCAAATTCACAAGTGGATACCAAGAGTTCTGGCTTCAAAAATCAATACCGAAACTGTACCCTGGATTATGAGAAATAGTGCAGAGATTATAATTGCATTTCCATCTTCTTATTTCGCTGCGAGTAGGTTTAGTGCTGTAGCGAATTTACTATCTAAGAATAGGAAACGATTGCATATAAATGATCGTGGCGATTTATGACTGTTTTGAACGAAAATTGCACTCGATATTAACAAGCTTTTAAGAATGCATCAGGCTCATCCTTCACATTAATGTGTAATTTTTTTCTCTGTATTTTTACTTGTAAATTCGAAAAAGCAATTTTGTATTACATTTGGTGGTATTTTAATTATTACAATAATATTCTTACTAATGTCATGCAATCTCTTAATATGTATTCATAATTTTCATAGTTAAACCATTGTATTAAAGCGTGCATAATGTTATTCGAGCGTACACTGTACAATCTTTACATATGGGCTACGTTTTATCAAAATATGTATAACAATAACATATTGGGGAGGAGTTACAAAATTTTTGTCTTGCAAAGCTGCCCGAAAAAGTTTGGGAATCTATGCTCTAGAGTGTCAATCCTTATCACAGTTGCTGCAGATGAAACTGAAGACAAGATGACACATAGGAAGGTCTCTCTGCACTCTGCGCTCTCTTTTTGTCTCCATATATGATGGTGTTTTTCTTCTTGTCTTGTTGAGCCACCCCTTACTGCCATGCTTGCCTGTCTTTGGCCAACCGCTCCCATTTTTATGTCTTTGCTGCATGAATTTATATTACGCTTGCATGTGTCAATGAAGCGTAGTAATGGGCACCAATGATGTCTAGTATCCGTTTTTTGAGGTGACTATACAGACTGTTTTATGGGATTCTACCCTCGCTGATAGGGCACAAGATGGATGAGAACACAACAGTGGATAAAGCACTGGCCATAAAGCGCAGAAAATTTAGAGTTCAAAGTAGCGCGAAGAGAATACATCAACTGCCAGAACAAATAAGTAACATGTATATTACTAACGAGCCATGGGGAACATAAACATCCGTATCGTTCACCAGCTAATGTTGGGATATTTATATCTGGGGTAAGTATATCTGGAATAATATAGTCGGTTCTGACAACATTGACAAATAAACAGACCCACCTGGCATGATTAATTCTCTGAACATGTTTGCGCCTACTGTGAATAAATAAAATTAGCGTAGCTAGTATTTGCTAACGGCTATCAACGGTTAATGTTAAGTATAATATTGTATGATTATCAATGTTTTAATGTTAGCCAATATCGATCAACACATGTTTGTTGATACAGAAGTGAGTTTAGCTTGTTAACTATTTGATTCGTTACCATCCCCTAGCTAGTTTATGTACTTTTTTAAATAAAATAAACCAATAAGCATCTTGTAAATAAGGTTTTGCTTCAGCACAGAACCAACTACGGGAAGCACTATTCACAAAAACTATTTTAATATTTGTTAACTATATTTATTGGATTTTAATTCCACCTCACCATTGACACTGCTGTCAAGCCATGGGCAAAATATTCATAGAAGTCTCAGAGATAATCTTAAAAAGTAAAAACGGAAACAGAGTAAATAGCCTTGTCACTTCTAACGTTACAATATCCTACCAGTTTATGGACACACGTGTTTACAGACGGATCAGTAAAAGACACTATCAGGATGGGAGGCAGGAGAATCTACATTACACAGACCCATGTCAATCCAGAAAAACACTCTAAATCATCAGGGGAAATGTGCACCAACAACTTCAGAACAGCGGCAAACAGTCCTCCATGTATCCACATAGATTCTCAACAACTAACAGGCGTCAGCAGTAAAAACTTGCAGCCTTCAGCGACTCAAGATCCGTTTTTTAGACCATCTAATTCCCCAAACAATACAAACTCATCCATGAAATAAGGCACATAATCAGCTTGCTGTCTAAAAAATCAGAATGTGTTCTACAGTGGATACCAGTTTACTGTGGCATCCAAGGAAATGAAAAAGCCGACAAGTTGGCAAGAGCCTGTGGGAATCTAGCGCACCACCACCTAACACAAAGCTTCACAGAAGCCAATAACCTTCTGAAATAGTCCTGCTGTACTCTAAGATCAGTACTTTTAATCTCATCGAGGATACATTAATTTTTGAAGTTGGTATTGGCATTGGTATGTTTCATTTTTCCCGTTATTGATTTTCCTATCATAATGTTGTATGCTGTACTTATTTAACTTTGGTATGTCCATTGTGTTTAGGTATTCTAATTAATCTCTCACAAAATAGGTCATCTAGTCGCGTTTATTTATATTTCTTTTTGACGTGATACAGCTCTTAAAATCACCCTGGTCCCGAGAAGGACTGACCATCCAAGTCATTAGCGCGTTGGTGTCGTATTTGGCGTGATCTGGCGCTGAGAAGCACCCTGGATCATCCAAACACTTCGGCCGTTGAAGATTATCTTGTGATATGTGTCTGGGGTTGAAGATGTACCTGGCGTCCCCAATGGTGCACAGTTTGTTCGTTTTAAAACATCATCGTTTGCTATTGTAATTAGCAAGAACAATTTTTAAACATTTTATTTTGAATTTCTCCAATTTGTGTGTGATGTTGTGGGTTAGTTTCCATCATTCCCTACTGTATAATAACACTCAAATGACATTTCTCAAAGATTATATTATCAGAGGCAAATATTAACTGAAGGGAAAATCGTATTAGGTTTCGTCTCTACTCAAATGATATAATTATATCGTGACATTTGATGGCTAGAAACATCCCTTTGTCCTCGATTTCATCATTCGATGTTTTTTTTATGAACTGGACTTCTTTATACACTCTATCCTGACATTTTGGCGCAAGAATACTTAATTCTGTCAATCAATCGGTTTTGTTTACCTCTTTGACTAAAAAAATAATTCCGATTATTAAAATTATATATATTACAACAACCTTTCCGAAAGCAATGGCAAACTAATGAACGTATAAGTGGTGACTAGAAAATCGACAACTCGTTTACTGCGCATTGATGACGAAGTCCTGTAAAGAATATTCCACAATTTTCATTTTCATATTACAGCAAAACAAATGCGAAACAAAGGACTAAGGAGTTCTAAGAATCGTAGGTGAAGCACCGGAGCTAATAAATTTGGCTATTGTCTATTGTCTATTCCCAGGTAGAAGATGGAGTTGGCTGTCCCTTCTTGCCGTTAAGCGTAGGGATGGGAGCTTTAATTTGCGTTCTATGGCCAGATGAGTCGCCCTTGTTGTGTTATATTCGTGTTTATGTATGTGGTTTTGATATTGTCTATCCATCTTTTCTTGGTCTTCCCTTAGCTCTAGTACCCGATCTCATTTTATTGTATGCTGTTATTGGTAATTGGTTGTATTTCATTCTCATTAAATGTCCAAACCACTGCATTTATTGTCTTTCGGTTATAAATGAATATGGCAAATATTGTAAATATGAATATGGTTTTAAAAAAACAAGGCAGTATCTGAAACCCTCGAAGAATATGTACATTAACTCTAAGAAATGTTTTTGTTAGACAGAACAACTTCAATTTGAAATCAAGCAATGATCAAACTGAACTGTGATAGTTTTAAATTGTAGTTACCGTTTAAAGAAAACACATATTTTTATATTAGTTATCTCCGTGTGATGCCGGGGCCGCATGGAAGCAAGAATAGTACCACTTGACCTTACACGATATGTCGTCAGAAGAGAATGATGTGGCCTAGAAAACTCCTAGTAAATAAGCGTCACAGAAATATGGCCTTCTCTAATATGGCCATCACAGATCTGAATTCCTTTTGGATAGATCTATTTGTTATCTTACCTGTTCATTGTATACGGGGACTCTTCTGTAACACTTGTATTCGCACACAAATACTACATGATTATCCACTGCCTTATTAAATGTCTATGTTTCCACTCAGTTTAATTTCGTCTTCAATATACCATATGCAAAAACTGAAGGAATGTTGCTAAATGCTTGTATTATTATTGCAACCATCTCGTTCCTTCTATTGGCACAATACGGCGAGCTGAGTGTACTGTAATTTTTTTAAATTACGCAGATTGCATTGAGACTGCTCTCTAAATTATTCACCATGTTGGCCTTCTTCGACATCATATGATCTCACCTATCAATGACGTCTATTGTACACAAAATAAACATGGACTAGAAGACAAATGTGTTCTCGAATACCAAGCGGGACATAATATAATAATGTAATGAGCTTTAGGATTAGTTGGGAAATGAGTAGTCTCCCAACGGCGGCGCTACATTTGAGACATCGTAGACACAGTGAGTACCTCTAATTTCAATTAACAATCAATTTTCGGAAGTCTTCATTTTCTGTTGAGTTTTTGAATATACCGCATGACTAACATTATCATCATCATGCTGTGCCATCGTATTGTTTCTTTTTTCTCAACCTGAGTACTGACTATCAGTTTGGATATTGACATTTTGTTCGTGCCATGAGGTTAAGCAGTCTAGAATTTATTATCTCTGTCGTTCTCTGTCTCGTTTTCCTTTGATTGTATCGGTTGTTACAATGTGTTCTAAGACAGTATTGTTCGTCTTGCTTTGATTGTATCGGTTGTTACAATGTGTTCTAAGACAGTATTGTTCGTCTTGCTTTGATTGTATCGGTTGTTACAATGTGTTCTAAGACAGTATTGTTCGTCTTGCTTTGATTGTATCGGTTGTTACAATGTGTTCTAAGACAGTATTGTTCGTCTTGCTTTGATTGTATCGGTTGTTACTATGTGTTCTAAGACAGTATTGTTCGTCTTGCTTTGATTGTATCGGTTGTTACTATGTGTTCTAAGACAGTATTGTTCGTTTTCCTTTGATTGTATCGGTTGTTACAATGTGTTCTAAGACAGCATTGTTCGTCTTCCTTTGATTGTATCGGTTGTTACCATGTGTTCTAAGACAGCATTGTTCTTGATATATTAAACAAAAATATTTAGTCTGTTTCTTTCTTCTATTAATAATGAGCTTCTTCTATGTGTTATTTCGCACATCTGACAATTCAACTCTTTCCACAAAGCACAAACTCCGTAGCTCCACTAATAATCCTAGTGGTCTCATGAAATAATTGTGCATGTGACTCTATCCAGATTCGAACCCACACCTTCAGAACGATTAGGCAATCGTCTTAACCAGTACGCCATAGAGACCCTCAAATGATGATGATATATAGAGGAACAAAGTGTCAGGTCCATATTTTTCTTTGACCAACGGTAAACAATTGTGGATGTGGTCAACAACAAGATGACCACCTTTACTTCCCAGTGTTTCTCTGGTTCTTCTTCTTCTTGCGTTCGGCGGCTCTGAATTCAGTCGTAATCAATGCGCCTGATATGGCGCTTCTGACTGATTTTTGCGTGACGGCCTGCTTTCCTTATTATCAGTGTCCCCCGCTATACAGGCTTCTTCGACTCCAGATGTATTTCTCTGTTTACATGCAAACAACATACATATCATTTGTGTTTTTTTCCTTGTATAATTCTAAATGTATGGTAATAATGAACAATTAGGACATGTATAATTTGACAAATATGTGCATTTGCTAGCCGCTGTGATGGATACATCTGACAAGAACTGTCCCATGAGAGAATACAAGTTGATACAACATACAATATTTTATGGGGTCTTCTTCTTCTTCTTCTCTTCCACCATTTATTTCTTTTTAGATTTGTTGGATGGGTGGGAGCGGGGGATATATTGATCTTGTGTGGGCTTGTTTAATGCACTTTGTAAGCTGTTATTTATTTTATTAAGGTTGCTCTTGATAACGTCGTTCCATCTTTTGCGTGGTTTTCCTCTTGCTCTATACTCGTTGTACTTGTTAAGTGTGACTTCCTGTGGTAGTCGATACCAGGGTATTCTTGTCAGGAGTTCGAACCAGTTAATGTATTTTGAGGGTAGAAATATGAAATTAAAAGAAAAGAACAACAGAGAAAATGTGTTAGCACTTATGTGATAGCAAAGATATTAGAAAGTTTGAATAGCGAAGTCGTTAAGACTCTTGCCTGTCGTTCTGAAAGATGTGGGTTAGAATCCGGACCGAGTCAGATGTGCATTTTTTTATAAGATTCCTAGGATTATTGCAGAGATACGGAGTTCCTGCTTTGTGCAAGACTCTCAGCAGATGGCGTGTCATTTCTGCCGACAGGAACGGAGCCATATGGGGGAACCCCATACAATGAAGTCAACCTTCGCCTTTAGATTATATTTGATGTTTGCCACGATCATATCAGGATAAGTGCCATCTCCACATATAAGATTTTATAAAACTATCTTAATCTTTTATGTGCTCTTAATGGTTGTGGGTTTATTTCCGCACTTGACATTCCACAAGGGATGAAAGGAACTGGCCCTCCTGATGATCATCCAATAGCTTGCTCTGAACAGATTTTGTCCACTTTGACAGCCTTCTTAATTTCTCTCTTTCTCTCTCTCTGTCACTCTCTTTCTCTCTCTCTGTCTCTCTCTCTCTGTCTCTCTGTCTGTCTCTCTCTCTGCTGCCGTCATGCTCAAATCATCAACCACATACTAAGTCGCTCTTCTCCTGGTCTTTCTCTTCTCTTTATCGGAATGCCTCCTTCGATAACGGTCTTTTCCAACACTTCGTGTCTTTTTAAATGTCCAAAACACTTCAATATTCTTATTTGTAGCATCAGCCAGTTTTCTTTGATTCTGAGTTCTTTCTGACTAGATCTATTTATTATCTTCTCTGTTCACGGAATAAGGAGGATTTTATATAACACTTATCTTCAAAAGCACAGATATGCTTTCCACTGTCTTATTAAACTTTGCACTGTCTTATTAAACTTTCCACTATCTTATTAAACTTTCCACTATCTTATTAAACTTTCCACTGTCTTATTAAACTTTCCACTGTCTTATTAAACTTTGCACTGTCTTATTAAACTTTCCATTGTCTTATTAAACTTTCCACTGTCTTATTAAACTTTCCACTGTCTTATTAAACTTTCCATTGTCTTATTAAACTTTCCACTGTCTTATTAAACTTTCCACTGTCTTATTAAACTTTCCACTGTCTTATTAATATTTCAACTGTCTTATTAAAATTTCCACTGTCTTATTAAACTTTGCACTGTCTTATTAATATTTCCACTGTCTTATTAAACTTTCCACTGTCTTATTAATATTTCAACTGTCTTATTAAAATTTCCACTGTCTTATTAAACTTTGCACTGTCTTATTAAACTTTCATTGTTTATTAAACTTTCCACTGTCTTATTAAACTTTCCACTGTCTTATTAAACTTTCCATTGTCTTATTAAACTTTCCACTGTCTTATTAAACTTTCCACTGTCTTATTAAACTTTCCACTGTCTTATTAATATTTCAACTGTCTTATTAAAATTTCCACTGTCTTATTAAACTTTCACTGTCTTATTAATATTCCACTGTCTATTAAACTTTCCACTGTCTTATTAATATTTCAACTGTCTTATTAAAATTTCCACTGTCTTATTAAACTTTGCACTGTCTTATTAAACTTTCCATTGTTTTATTAAACTTTCCACTGTCTTATTAAACTTTTCACTGTCTTATTAAATGTCCATGTTTACACCCATACCGTCAGTGATGACGGACCTCAAGGAAGCATAAATAGTACCACTCTACCTCGGCATGTCGTTAGAGACGACCTAGGAAGCTACATTTAGTAAATAAAAGCGTCGCAGAAATCGGATGCTGGCTTACTTGTAGGCGCATAACTGCAAACGTACATTCGCTTAGCTCAGATTACATAATCAAACTGAGTGGTTAACAGAGGTAGATATGAGTCTGAAGAAGAACACCATACGTTGCAACAGGGAATATGCATACTATTAGCCCTCCTACCTCCTTCATACTTGGAACTAGTGGTCTACACTCTATGGTCTACACTCTATGGTCTACACTCATGGTCTACACTCATGGTCTACTCTATGGTCTCACTCCTATGGTCTACATCTATGGTCTACACTCTATGGTCTACACTCTATGATCTACACTCTATGATCTACACTCTATGGTCTACAAAGACTATGGGGCATAGTCATTCATTAATTGTCACTTTTAAAAGTATCCCCAAAAAAAGTAAAGAATCTATTTTCATACCATGTGGTGGGGTTGCCGATAGCCAAGCTGATAACAGGCTGCGCTAGTGGCCACGTACCTTTAAAGCTCTGGGGTTCGAGGCCAGCTTGGGCTAAAATTTCTCAGTTGGTACACGTTTGGACTACATGAGACCCTGATACTTTACTTGGGGTTCTAAATTAAAAGTATCTCTGAAGTCGCAGTAATGTTCGTCTGAATGGCGAGGGACACTGGTGAAACGGAAAGCAAGCCATCACGCAAAAATAAATCGTCTTTTTTAGGCACAGTAACTACACCTGAATTCGTAGCAGGCGAACGTTAAAAAACATACCATGCGGTTTATTGGTGAATACGGCGTTGGCGCCTTTTTGTTTTTCTTTCACAAACAACACTTAAAAACATTCCTCAGTAACTAATAACCAATAACAAAAACCCTCAGTAAAGCTCTTTTTTATGGAGAGCTCGTTAGTTGTGTTCACAGAAACGTTGGTATTGTTGGGCTGGCTAGGCAAGGTGTTCCGTAAGAAATAAGGGATTATGGTTAGAATCCTATGTTTTTATTAGTTGTTGTTTTTTTTTTCAGAAGCCCCGGAACCTCACTATCTATTTATTGATCATATTCATTAGCTCCGTTGTTTCCCTGGGGTTCTTAAAACTCCTTATTCTGTTGATGCAGTTAGCATAATGACAACCGCATTTACTTTCAAGTGTTTCTCTGGTAACCATTTGAGGCTGTGTTGACTTAAGAGTCGTTACGGTCGGATGAAAAAACCCCACTCCCGTCACTGAATTTGACTCTAAGACCAACGCAACTACAAAGCAAGTACATTAACTTTACATTATCGTGGCTCTCTTTAAGAATCTTCTTTTATTCTTTTAGGGAGATGGAGGGGGTGCCTTGATCGACTAGGTTGTCAGTGGTCGGCACGCCCTGTGACATCTCTCCGGGCATACTCATAAATAATAAATATAAATCGGAAGTTGAATTATTTCGGTCCAACTAAAGGTCGAAGTTAGTTTAGAGAGTTCAATAATGGATGGTATGGTGCCTGAAAGACGAGTAAGGGAGCACCAAAAACGAAGTTTAGCAACATGACATTATTCAAACAAACACGACGATATTCATCAACTGGCGTTATATAGAGTACACCTTGAGAAAAATTCGAGGGTAAAATAACAAGAAGGCCCATTACATGAAACCCAAAGAGAAAGCAAACAAAGGAAAGTCTAGAAATACACGGAGACGCTATTTTGAAGCAAATATCAACGACATAAGTAAAAGCTGGAAGGAGCTGCAAGAGGATATGAAACAACTTGGCATGAGTTGGCTAAGGGCCTATCCCATGAGGGGGTTAAAAGGGCATGAGATATATAAATATAAATATATAGAGGCAGAGAAAAAGCGAGAGACACGGAGGAGATGGAAAAACTGATTAGAAATCGAGTCTTTCCTGTGGACTGTGATGAGTGATTTTACGGAGGGTTTTTAAAGGGGGTTTTTAAGCCGAAGGATTGACTTCATTACACCGGGTTTCATCCCATATGGCTCGGTCCCTCTCCGCAGAAATGGCACGTCACCTTCCGAGAGTATAGCACAAAAAAACGAACTCCGTAGCTCCGTCAACAATCGTAGGAGTCTCTGAAAAAAAATGCACATGTGAACAGAACGACGCGGTCGGGATTCTCTCTCTATCTCGCGATCACCGCCCAGACTGATGTACCAGATCTCCCATAAATTCTATTCATGTGGAAATCTGATTCATGCAGCCTTAGCATTGGTGTGTTTTACGTCACATCTTCAGCACCATTTGAAGCTCTGGTGCTTATCCTTCGGTGATGTGTCCGGTTTCAGTCAGCGTTTACTCGGTTCGCTCTCCGTTCTGTAGCCATCTAGTGTTTTTTACGGTGTGGGGTAGCTTGCCCCATGCCCTACCTCATTAATCGCATCTTACGACATGCGTGGCAGGCAACAGTTGTTATATTCTTTACACCCCAATTTGGGCCCCGGTAACCACTCGGGCGGGTCGGGATTCTAACCCACAACCTTCAACTCGCTATGCAAAGGCTTAACCCCTTACCTATACCGACTCCCGGAAAGGAACGGATATGATATTACGAAAAGGACATAAAGAGAGAGACTCACATTAACAGCTGACTTTAATTCTAGAATGGTTTTAACAGTGTCATGTTTCATTATAAGTCCCCAGTTATTGAAACTATCCAGCAATTTTAAAAGTGGAATTACACGTTGCATAAACTGAACAAAGCGTTACGGCAATGTTTTTAATTAATTTTGCCCGAACTGCGACTTTGCAGCCTACAGCCACTTTTAACTGCTAAAGTTTCTTTTACGTGCTTAACTTGACCACGAAAACTAACGTTTTATCGTCCGTTTTCGATAGGACTAGGAACTCTATCTCACCTACGTTAAGAGCAAGGAACTCTGGAAAAATATCTAGACCGTTCCACGCGAGTAACGTAACAATTACCATTGGAGCGTAATGCGAGCAATTTACCTAGATGTCACACAGATATCTCTACATGGTTTCATGAACATTAATACAGAACGAGTAAGACAAAGACAATAGTACAAGTGAGAAAGTAACATCAAGAGGTGGACAAATAACCGTCGGTCAACGTGTACAATCACAAAAATTGGAGCAAAGGGTAGTGACGTACTCAGCAACATAAACAGATTGTATTGCTGTCCTACATAACGCCATTTTGTATGAGCAAAGCACAGTCGCTAAAAATAACTACATGTGAAATGCGCTGCCTGCAAAAAGTTACCAACAACACCAGCATAAGAAAGAAATTTCAGAACCTTGTTTGAATTACACTGAGGAACAAAGAATGAAGTTATTTGGCCACTTAATAAGAATGTATCCAAACTCCACAATATATAGAGTCTTCTACAACAGAACATCAGGAAAGAAGGCGAGAGGAAGACCACGAAAACGATGGTTAAATGGCATAGCAGAATGATGTCAAAGAGCAAAAATAACAATCACCCAAGTCCCTAGAACAGCGCAAGACAAAAACAGAAAACCACGACACTGGGCAAAACCCGGTAGCAGTGTGACGACAAAAGAAGAAGAATGCCTGGTCATTCCTTGGTCAATGGAAAAACGAATAGAAAACATAGGCATGTAGTACTACCACTTATATTGTTATATCTTCATGTCATAGAGGCTGCATAAGGCATTCGTAAATGATCTCAATTACTACTGGTCTGACGCCTTTCGTGCTATTTTCCAGAGACCCCAGCGTAGATGAAGTCGAGTTCCTAGTCCTGTCGGAGAAGGACGATACAACGTAAGTCCCATGTTTAAGTTGAGCACGTTAATAATACACTGATAGCTGAAAATGGTTAAAAGTTAAACTAAAGAGTGGGGTGGTGGTTTTAAAGCCGAAGGATTGACTTCATTGCACCGGGTTTTGCCATATATGGCTCGATCCCTCTCCACAGAAATGGCATGCCACCTGCCGAGAGTATTGCACACAGCACTAACTCCGTATCTCCAGCAACAATCCTAGAGGTATCTGGAAGAAAATTTACTCGAGAACAGAACGGCGCGGTTCGGATTCGAACCCACGACCTTCGACTTGCAAGGCAAGGGCTTAACAACTTAGCCACAGAGACCCTTAAAAGTTAACCTTTTTCCGATCCAGAAGCACTTGAGCTGAAAGCTCTTCGGCTCGGTGTCATGGACATCGTAACCCTTCGGCTCGGTGCCACGAACACCGTAAATCTGGGGAACCTGTAGCGTTTCTGCCAGTCCGCGGAGTTGAACCCGCACTTACAGAGGACTAGTCACCCGTAGTCTAACGCGCTACGTACACGCTGGGCACGCGGGCAAAAAAAAAGTTTACCTAAATGTAGCTACACGAATAAAATATATTAATACCATTTTAAATAAAATATCCACACATTCTTGTATAAATATTTGTCTAAATATTAAATACTACGGAGTTCATGAACGGCCGCTGAAATCTGCCTACGTAAGAAGAGATCGGAGTACATATAGTTATTCACCGGCTTGCCATTATGATAGACAAATCAATACAATCGATCACACTAATTCTCTACACCTGCTGTTTTGTACCCAGACCTTTTCTATTTTCGTCACATTATAAGGATCATCACTTGACTAAAACATTCGATACAAGAAGTAAACGTATGAAGAGATGCAGACATGGGAGTTGACCACCATGTAATTGTAGCATTAATAGTAATAAATTTAGAACTATTCCTGAACAAAATCTCACCCGTGTATTGTCGGGACTCGCAAGGGGAGCCCAGAATAGTAACACTGCGACCAACAACACATGTCGTAAGAGTTGAATGAGGTAAGACCTAGGAAGCTACCCTAGTAAATAAAAAAGCGTCGCAGAAATCGGATGTGCTGGCCTACTTGTAGACGCATAACTGGTACAGCGTACAATCGCCCTTAACTTAGGTTCGGTCGGATCACATACAAATCACAAAGAGGGGTTAACATGTGGTCGATTCGGAGCGTTTAAATAAGAAAAACAACAAAATGTAATCAAACAACATAGATAACAACGTAAACAAATTAGAAACACTTGCTATTAAAAATTTGAGGAAAGATTTTCAACAGTACAATTAACTGTATATATTACCTATTATATTACAATTAACTAATTATATATCAATATAACGGAAGACTGCAGTTAAACTATGTAACAATGGCGAAACACGTATTGTCTGATTCTATATGTTCTGTGCCGGTGTAAGAAGTGAATTTCTTCACTTCACTGTATCCTCAGTGCGGCTAGTCATTAAGAGCCAGTGGGGCCGGGCCCACCAAAAATAATATATAACGTGTATTTATTATTTTATAAATTAAAATATAGCAACCAAAAACCATGATTTATCCGGAACAAAATGTCTGGTCCCACCAACAAAAATTATCACGAGCCGCCACTGAAAGGCCTTTTAGTCGAAACGTTGCTGTGTATTGTTATTGTATTTGGTAAAACTACAGTGTTTTGTTTTGTACGTGTTTCGTAATCATCTATCACCATTTCAAGTACCACATTAGCATAGTCGTATACGACTATGGAAGTTTGTAGAACCTCCAATTAATTATTAATGCTAACCAATTGTGTTGCTTACTTTGTTCCCTGTCATAAGATGTTGCTGTCCAGCTGTAATGTGTTTTCTAGACCACTTCTAAGAAAGTAATTTGTTATTTAAATGAAGGTGCGGGTCGTATAGGTAAGGGAAGACCCAGGAAAGTCTGGAGACGGGAGCTGGAGAAGCAATGCAAGAAAATTGGGAGAGAGTGGAGAGATTTGGAAAAGATGGTCTTGGATAGGCGGGCTTGGAAGGTCTTGATTGCGGACCTATGCCTCCCTAGGGGCGAAGGGTGAAGAAGAAGAAATGAAGGTGCGGATATATTCATACCAACCCTATGTTGTCAATGTCAAACATGGACTACTACCTTTATCGTTGTATGTCGCTATACTTATATCCCTATTGCTGCTAATGCTACTACTGCTGCTACTACTACCACTCTGCTGCTGCTACTACTACTGCTGCTTCTACTACTACTACTACCGCTGCTGCTACTATTACTCCTGCTACTACTCTACGCTGCACTACTACTACTGCTGTTATTACTACCGATACACTACCGCTGCTGCCACTTATACTCGCTGCTGCTACTACTACCGCTGCTACTACTACTGCTACTAATACTACTAATAGTACCGCTGCTACTACTACTACTAATACTACTAATACTACCGCTACTACTACTACTGCTACTACTACTACTACTAATACTGCTGCTGCTACTACTACCGATACTACTACCGCTGCTGTTACTTATACTTTGCTGCTGCTACTACTGTTGCTACTACTACTGCTGCATCTAATACTACTACTACCACTGTTACAACTGCTGCTACTACTATTACTGCTGCAACTACTGTTGTTGCTACTACTACCACTGCTGCAACTACTACTACTACTACTGCTGCTACAACTAAACCTCTTTACTACCATTGGAACATAAGAATGCAATTATCGTCACCAAATTCGTTTCTGTTGTCTTCTTCAGCTCTGTCAGTAAAGCTTCTATCTTTTCTTTTCTACTGTTCTTCGACATGTATCCTTTGCTTTCTCGCTCTTCTCTTTCCGTGTTGATACCAGTGAGATCTGGTTGGTTAAGTTGTGAGGTTGCTACGTGAAAGCGTGTCCAATTTATTATCCCTATCTCTCTTTAACTTCCAACGGTATTTATCTACATCATATTCTCTTTAACACGTATGTATTTCTTATGACTTTTAATAATCCACTTCTATATCTTCTAATGTCTTTCTTTATCTAATAAAACATTTGTTTGTAACTTATTATCAACAAGTTTCTATTAACTTTTTTTCTCTCCAGAATTTCTTATGGAACATTACGCTTTTTCGTCTTCTTCTACTGCTTTCGCCCGCTATGCAGATAGTCAGGGCGCCTGCTATGCAGGCGTAGTCAGGGCGCCTGGTATGGCGTTTCTGAATGATGTTTGCGTGAAGACCTCTTTTTCTTATTAACATTGCGCTGAAATTATTCATAATACTATGTCGGTTATTTTTCGTTGCAGTTCATTTAACAAAGTAATTTTTATAAATTGTAAAGTATTTTTGTTCGTTTTAAAACAAGCCTTGGTAACCTTGAGAATATTGTCCAATAGAATATAAGTAGGACACAAAGAGGACATAACTTGTCTGTGTGGTGCCGGGCCACAAGGAAGCAAATAATAGTACCACTGCCACCTACAATGCATGTCGTAAGAGGCGATTAATGTAGGACCTAGGGAAGCTACCTTAGTAAATAAAAAGCGTAGCAGAAATCTAATGCGCTGACCTACTTGTAGGCGCATAAATGTTACTACGTACAATCACTCTTAGGCTCAGATTACATGCAAATCACACAGAATGGTTAACAAGTGGTCGATATGGAACGTTCGAATAAAAAGAAGAAAAATAAGGACATAAATAAGACACATATTTGTAAATATACGAATGTTATCAGACACAACTGATAAGAGTTTAGGAACCTACGACTAAACTTTACAGTACCACATCTACTGAGTTGTACTCTAACAAGATGTTACATTTGATTGATGAGATTGAAGGCCGTCAGAGATCATTCATGTACATTGGGCATTATAAATTACTTTTTTCATGATTTAAGTCAATATAAACCATTTATTATTATAGTGGCGCACTAAATCTGCGACAATCACGTCATAAGCTGATGTAGTGGCTTTTCACATCAAATCCTTTCTTTCGTTTGTACTTAACCTTTCAAGTGTTTTATCTAGCTAAAATAGTAATATATGCTACATGTACTATTACATATTAGTTTCCTTATATAGCTCCATCCATCTTGGCAAAAAGTAGCAAGCTACCTGATTTAGTGTCGCATAAAGCACGAACTCCGTAGCAACTAAGTAAAAATATGGGGGGTGGGAGGAGGATTCTCATGGGAACTGAACGACGCAATCCGAACTCACAAACACAGAAGCAAGGCACGCGTCTTAACCACTTCACCACAGAGCTATATATATGCCATCATCATGGATGTATTTGCTTCACTAGACAATATGTGCGTCACGCAGAGGACTCTGTTCTGAGTTTCATATCCTTATGTGCATGTAGAGACCTATTCTGGAGTGAAATCTTTGCCACAGTTGCTGCGGGAAAATCCAAGCCTGGAGGTCTCTGTTCTGAGTTACATATCCTTATGTGGCTGTAGAGACCTATTCTGGAATGAAATCTTTGCCACAGTTGTTGAAGGAAAATCCAAGTCTGGAGGTCTCTATTTTCTGCTATATTTCTTGTCCTCGATAGGCGATGGTGTTGACAAATATATATCAACTTATAGTAAATATATATCAACTTATAGTAAATATATATCAACTTATAGTAAATATATATCAACTTATAGTAAATATATATCAACTTATAGTAAATATATATCAACTTATAGTAAATATATATCAACTTATAGTAAATATATATCAACTTATAGTAAATATATATCAACTTATAGTAAATATATATCAACTTATAGTAAATATATATCAACTTATATAAATATATATCAACTTATAGTAAATTATTATTTTTGTTAATAAGATATAAAATACAAACAACTAAACACAAATCTATGCAAGGAAATATGGTCTCATAAAACAAATATAAATACTTCTTCTTCTTCTTCTAGCGCTCACTATCGACTACTTGTTAAACATTTGTGATTTGTATGATCGAAACCTAAAAGCGATTGTACGTTGTGTCAATTATCGCCTACACATCCGATTTCGTGATGCTTTATGTACTAAGGTAGCTTCCTAGGCCTACCTCAGTCGCCTTGTAGGTTGAAGTATTGCTGTTATTTGTTCCTCGTGTGAACCCCGACAATACACGGGCGAAATGTGAGTACAGAACTGATGCTACACATTTTTGGTCATTAATATATTTTGGACATATAAAGATACGAAATGTTGAAAGACCATTATGAGAGAGACATCCCAGCAAAGAGGAGAAGAGGAAGACCGGAAGATGGATTCGAATGTAATTATGATTTGAGCATGCCGGCTGAAGAGGCATCCAAGTAAGAAATTCGAAAGACTGATAGAGTGACAAAGTTCTGATAAGGACAAACTATTTAATGATGATGACTTGCACATACGCTTAAATGAATCCAACTTACCTGTCACATGCATGAACACTGCCACAGTAAACAGGATAGTCTTGGATATGTGGTAATGTATGATCTTTCCAACACTCATGGCACATGTTACTGAGACTTTTACAGTCCCTAATCTCATAAAACAAAATTGTATACAGCAGTCATAATGTATTTGACAGGAATGTGATCTATTACTTGCCTATCAAATCGAATGTACATAAGAAATGCACAACACATGTTATTTGGAAATACAAAGTCACTGGTATAACAGAGCAGTATTAATTTTTAGACAAGCCACCACAGTCTTAATGTTTTATTCTTATAGTATTTTTACAAGATCAGCAAAATGCTCTTTATGTACTTTGTGCAGATTCTCTCTCTCTCTTCTTTGCCTTTTACCCGGGTTGGGGCATAGGCCCTCAACCAACTCATGCCAAGTTTTCCTATCTCTAGCTATCTCCTGCAGTTCACTTCAGCTCTTCTTTATATTGTTGATCTCCGCCTCCAAATCTCGTCTCTATGTATTTCTCGGCCTCTTTGTGCAGATTACAGTAGGTAAATTGATCAAATACAGTTCTCTTCTTCTTCTTCTTCGAACGTTCCATATCGACCACTTGTTAACCACTCTGTGTGATTTGTATGTCATCTCAGCCTAAGAGCGATTCTTCTTCGAACGTTCCATATCGACCACTTGTTAACCACTCTGTGTGATTTGTATGTCATCTGAGCCTAAGAGCTTTTCTTCTTCGAACGCTCCATATCAACCACTTGTTAACCACTCTGTGTGATTTGTATGTTATCTGAGCCTAAGAGCTTCTTCTTCTTCGAACGCTCCATATCAACCACTTGTTAACCACTCTGTGCGATTTGTATGTCATCTGAGCCTAAGAGCTTCTTCTTCTTCGAACGCTCCATATCAACCACTTGTTAACCACTCTGTGTGATTTGTATGTCATCTGAGCCTAAGAGCTTCTTCTTCTTCGAACGCTCCATATCAACCACTTGTTAACCACTCTGTGATTTGTATGTCATCTGAGCCTAAGAGCTTCTTCTTCTTCGAACGTTCCATATCAACCACTTGTTAACCACTCTGTGATCGTAGTCATCTCAGCCAAGCGATTCTTCTTCGAACGTTCCATATCGACCACTTTTAACCACTCTGTGTGATTAGTAGTCATCTGAGCCAAAGAGCTTCTTCTTCTTCGAACGTTCCATATCAACCACTTGTTAACCACTCTGTGTGATTTGTATGTCATCTCAGCCTAAGAGCGATTCTACGTTGTGCTAGTTATGCGCCTATAAGTATGTCAGCACATCCGATTTCTGCGATGCCGTATAGGTGGCAGTGGTACTATTCTTTGCTTCCCTTGCAGACCCCGACACCACACGGGCAAAAAATACAGCTTTCAATTGTGAACATTCTGATCTGATTTATGAATAGTGCCATAAAAATGTTGTAATAGAATTTGTGTGGGTACCAAATTTTATCAGAGAAAGTAGCACGTAGAAAAATGATTTGATTTTACGTACACTAGGAGTTAATGCAAGATCTGTTACAATATGAAAATGCAATAATCTTTCAAATTAATATTTGTAGAATAACTTTCACTTAGTATATGTTCATTTTAATATAGCATTATTATTACCATGATAAAATATTTGTAACCATTATCATGTTATTGAAACTTCAAAAATCTATAAAATACAATTGACACTGTATGCACTGCTGTTTGCAGATGATCAGTGCCTGATACATCAAAATGAACAAGATCTACAACATCATATTGACACCTTGAACAAACATTGTGTAAAACATGACATGAAAATCGATAACACTAAAACAGAAATAATGAATATGGGAAGAAAACATAATAATCTAGACATCCATGTCAATGGCACTAAAATAAACCAAGTGAAAGAATTCAAATACTTAGGAAGCATATTCACAGAAGATGGAAAACTGGATAGAGAGATAGAGGCTAGAGTACAAAAGCAAATGCTGTAACCTACCAGCTAGCCCCACTGTTAAGGCACCCACAAATTTCACAGGCAGCTAAGCAACAGATGATCAACAGCATTTTTATACCTACTGTGTGTTACCAGAGCCAAACATGGACATTGAGCAAAGCGCAGTCACAAAAAATAACTGCATGTGAAATGCGTTGCCTGCGAAAAGTTACCAACAACACAAGAAAAGACAGAATCACTAACATCAGCATAAGAAAGAAAGTTGGCACAAAACTGTGCTTGAATTACATAGAGAAACAAAGAATGAAGTGGTTTGGCCACTTAATAAGAATGCATCCAAGCTCCACAGTATACAGAGTCTTCTACAACAGAACATCGGGAAAGAAGGCAAGAGGAAGACCACAGAAAAGATGGTTAGGTGGCGTAGCAGAATCCTGTGAAAGAGCAAAGATAACAATCACACAAGCCACCAGAACAGTGCAAGACAAAAACAGAAAACCACGACACTGGGCAACAACCCGGTAGCAGTGTGACGACAAAAGAAGAAGAAGATGCACTTACAGATTATATGCAATTGACAATAGCAAATAAATTAGTACGCACAATTCTTTAAGTAAACAACACAGCTCTAATACTGCATAATCTAGCTAATTTCTGAAATGCTTGCTGACACATGTTCCTAGTTATTATTAAACCTTGTTTAGTTCTATGACGTGACTGCCTCTCTCTTGCATATAATGGAATTATAATAGATGTATGCTGAACTCTCATCACACTCAAGTAAAGTCCTGCAACTATCTGACGCTGTAAGCTCTGTGCTAAATTTTCGTCGACATCAACAATGAAACGACAACTATTTAAACATTATTACCAACGCTGTCTTAAAACTTCAGGACAAATTGTCAAATAATTTATCTGTAATTAATTTTTAAAATATTCTCATAACATCCTCATCAAGTAGCATGTCCCTTGCAGAACGTCGCTTTCATGACAGCCCGCATGAAAAACTCTGTCTCTAGTAAGTTTTCCTACCTCTTCTAACGTCATGTTCAAGGCTTCTTTAATGTCCTGCTGCCCCCTTCGACTTTGTCTCCCCCTGCCTCTACCCACCATGGAACCAAGCCTTCAATTACTATTCTCTACAAACCACTGTGTCGTTTAACGTGACAAAAATACTTCATTTTCTGGGATATGAATGTTGTTTATGAGATAATGCTCCACGATATGTAAGCCTTGTATCATGTCCTTATTTTTTCTCTTCTCTGTCCAAGGCGTTCTAAGAAGTTGTCGGTAGCATCTTATTTCAAACGCTTCGATTCTCTTTCTTAATGACTGTGCTGTGGCCTGTGTTAAATCCACGTCTCGCAACCATGTTTCCATAGGAAAGATGCATGCTCTCAGAAGTCTCAACATTGTTCTTTTGCCTGTGTCACGCAATAGTTTGGTTTTTTTGTAAAATACTGTTATGAGAAATGATCCGAGTTCCTAGTCATATCGGAGACGGACGATAAAACGTAGGTCCCGTGTTCAATTTGAGCACGTAAAAGAACCCTTTGCAGTTCAAAATCAAGAAGAGTTGGTTGGAAAGCCTATGCCCGGGTAAAATTCTATAGAAAAGATAAAATTCCTACATAAATATCTTCACCATCTTCAAAATTACATCAGAGAACCCTCGCAGGTGCTACGAAGTTCGTGCACTGCAGCTGAGATCTTCCTGTGTAAGAAAGAGATCGGAGCACATATGACTACTCACCGAAATACAATGATGATAGTCCAGTCAATCAATCAATCATTCAATAAAAATACTGTTATGTTTTGGAAAAAATGTAGTTTCATATGGCCATGCTGGACACGAGTAGCATACATGATATATACTCCAACGGTTAATATTATAATTTGAGCCCGTCTAATCAGACGTCATCAATGTATGATATTTATGACACGTGCTACCAAAATAAATCATAGTACGTATTGTATTTAACGGAATCAGAATTGTTAATCAATTCTTATATCGTTATAAGAATATTAACAATTCTTATATTGTTAATCAACACACACTTATATCAACATATTTACAGTATTTAGAAAACATCACATTCGATTAAAAAATCTACTACATTCGATGTCTAATGTATATATATATATATATCAATTTACGGTAATAATATAGAAAATCGTTATACTTATTACTCATATACATTTTTGAATTTACTCACAACTCAAGTTACAGTATTTTTCAGACCTAAAAAATTCCTCACTTTTATGTTTATATACGGGTAAGGCGTGTAGAATACCTGAATATAGAATATCTACAACCCTAACCAGACTGCTTGATAAAGGCCTTTTGGTCGAAACGTTGATGTGTATTGTTACTGTTTATGTAAAACTACAGTATTGTTTTTACATGTTTCGCCACAGAATACCTGAAGTAAGTTAAGTATTTAAGATTCAATTGTATACTCAATTACGGCAATAATTTATACGCACGAATAAGCCTAACTACGATTTGTTATAGATATATAAAAAGTAGATCACTTTACACAACTCTTGCCAGTTATTAATCTTCTTTATCCTAACATGTGTTGAATAGAACGTTGAGACCAAATTATATATATATGTAAAGCTAGCTATTTGGCTACCAAACTCCAAACTGGCATGCAAGCACCGAACACCAGGAATGCGTTGCGTTCGACGCGCGTGCGGGTTTTTCGCTTATACGAGAATGAGAGGATCAGTCAATTGATTAGTACACACGCTTCATCGCTAATGTTAGGGGCTGTCTTCCATCTTGGAGTATAGCCAAACTGAGCCACGCACAAAGTCAAAATAATAGTGCAATTATTAGTCAACTATGTGATAGCCTGTAAATAATAACGAGGGAAAAATGTTTCAACCTAGATGTATTTGATACATTTTTTGCAAGTCAATTTAAAAGCCATTTCGTTACACTACTTTTTTGTGAAAGTCGGTTTTTTTGGGGAGATTTTTCACAGAATGTTCCCAGATAAACCGTGCTCTTAAGAAAAAAGATGTCAATTTTCAATCATTTTTAAGATACGACGCTCGCATACGAAACGCTTGACATCCAACGTAATCATATCGTATTAACACCCGCACCAATCGATGCACTGTATTGCCATCCTGTGCAATATGATGTTTAAATTTAGTGTTTGTAAATAAGATGTTTTCTAAGCATTTATTAATTAATGTTTCGTCTTTCTTGTTTATATGTTCTATATCAAATAGTTCTTGTTCCTCTTCTTCTTTTCTTTAAAAACCAACTTTCGCGACAAAATAGCACAAAGTTATCATAGCTGTAATCTTGTTTTATTATCTTGCAAAGCTACTGTAATTAATCTTAATCTCATCATAATCGCCATCGTCCACTGCAGTTGAATGATTGATTGATCGGACCATCATCATTGCACTTCGGTGAGTAACCATGTGTACTCCGATCTCTTACACAGGAAGATCTTAGCTAAAGTGCAGCGAGGGTCCCCGATCTAATTTCAAAGATAATGAAGATGTTTATGCAGGAATTTTATTTCTAATCTTTTCTAATGTTTTTCCAGTGCAGCGGCTTTTCAGCCTGCTATTCTCACTTTTGAAGTGTCAATGGGTCTTTTGCGTGTTAAAATTGA
Organism: Arion vulgaris; assembly: GCA_020796225.1. Classification (NCBI taxonomy): domain Eukaryota; kingdom Metazoa; phylum Mollusca; class Gastropoda; order Stylommatophora; family Arionidae; genus Arion; species Arion vulgaris. Next base: position 62,762,612 of record CM036753.1, on the reverse strand, counting down.
ACACGGGGCCTATATTTTATCGTCCATCTCCAATAGGACTAAGAACTCGATCTCAGCTACACTGAGATCAGGGATCTCTGCAAAAGATAAGCAGAAGGCTCCACGAGGGAGCGAACCTAGTACATTTGACAGGAGAGACGAGCATCTTAGCTCTACGCCACAGAGATCCCTGGTCTACTGCAGTTGTTAGAGCATAGGCTTGTTTGCATATCTGTCCCTTTTCTTAATCTTTCATTTTACCACCAGAACGCTACCAGTGATTGGCCAGCACACAACTCGTACTATACATATCATAACCATCAGGTGCCGTGCCGGCTGGAGCACCTAACCTCTACGCCATAGAGACCTCTGGTCTACTGCAGTTGTTAGAGCATAGGCTTGTTTGTATATCTGTTCCTTTTCTTAATCTTTCATTTTACCACCAGAACGCTACCAGTGATTGGCCAGAACACAACTCGTGCTATACATATCATAACCATCAGGTGCTGTGCCGGCTGGAGTAAACAATCACGGATCTGCACAAAACTCTGTCCCTGGTATTTGCTATCATCTCAGATGTTCTTCCGTGCCATGTAGTCAGGCTGTTCCATATTTTCACACTGTCTTTTTTCTGTCTCATCTCCCCTTGATTTTACCGGTTGTTACAATGTGTTCAAGGCCCCCCTTTCTCATTACGTATCCGAAAAATGATGATTGCCTCTTTCTTATATTGATAATAAACCTTCTCTGTGTCTTGGCCTCATTCAACACCTCCACATACCTCATTTTATCAGTTCATGGGATTCTCATCATTCTTCTGTAAAACCACATCTCTGTAGCTCCATATTTTCTATGTTTATTTTTACTGTCCATGACTTGCATCCGTATGTCAGTACTGGCTCTATATAACATTGAATAACTCTCATTCTGACCTCAACTGACACTGACTTGTTGCATACGTGTTTGTAATAGCTCTTTAAATTCTGCTCATTTCGTTGTATGCAGTTTTGCTCCGCTGTTGAACATAAGAAAGATTGTTTGTGTTCGTTCTTCTCGACCATTTTGATCATTCTTATTGTGATGTATAAACATTCTTTGCTAAGAACAACTAGACGTTGCGCCGCCGTTAGACCCTTACTAGTGTAGGGAAGGCCCATCCGAAATTGTCGGCCTATAAGACAGTTATAACAGATTTTGTAAGAACATCTTTGTCTTAAAATGTGGTCCTCAAAAACAGTGCGTAAAACGTTGGGTAAAATAGTCTAGGTAAAATAGTCTAGGTAAAATAGTCTAGGTGTGCGTATACAAAGAGTTATAAATAAATGTACATCAGATAATGCTGGGAATGATATTGTCTAAAGTCAAAAGATTGACTTAATTGCACAGGGTGTTACTCAATATGTCTCGGTAAATTGCACGCCCCTTGCCGAGAGTATTGCACAATGCAAGAACTTCATAGCTCTGGCAACAATCTTAGTACAGTGGACTCTAAGGCTACCGATGATATTGTATATACAGATGGCTCTGTGTGCATTATGGTATGCTATCTGACTTCCGTTCAAGATGATGCGTTTTCGATCGGTCTTAAACGGGAGTTCTTTTTCAGACGTCTTCGGATGGAATTTGTGTTTGCTGAAAGTGATAGGCTAGTACATGTGGGATCATTTGGTCAGGTTTGAAACAACCGAAAGGAACGGGAAACTACTGTTGTATATCTTCCCTAGAGAATTGATCATGTCTCAAAACGTCGCTGTTCCGGTCAAGGTAACACGACTAACGGGAGCGAACTCTCATAATAAAAATCTCGTAACAATAAGAACGTACGAACTTTATTGGCAGTTTAGAACATTTGGTTACAACAAGCAAAATACATGGGAAGATAGATAGAGACAGACATAGTTACACAATTCCGGATGGCTTGAAATCGGGGTTTGGCAATGGTGCGGTGACGGAGTTGATGGATTGTACCAGAGACATGATCGTATACGTCAACCGACACATCATTTGAGTGAATGAATGATCTTGCTGATGCCAGTGCATGTTGTAAGGTCATTGCCAAGCATACAGTACAGCTATTTCCACTATGAAGGTTGCTGCTCTTCAGTAACAGTTCACAAGTGGAAATAGTCTTTTCCACTCTCAGACCCTGCGTCAGAATGTTCAAATTGATGAGTTCGATATGAGTGGATGCAATTTATTGTTTTTCAACTTTCACGGTTGTATTTTGATCTACTGTTTGAAACATGTACATGTTCACAGTAATGAGATAGACGGCAAGCTTGCATCAAAAGCACCGATCGCCAAGGTGTTGCAGATAATACTGAGATAGAATGCAAGCTAACATCAAAATCATTGATCGCCAAGGTGTTGCAGATACTACTGAGATAGAATGCAAGCTAACATCAAAAGCATTGATCGCCAAGGTGTTGCAGATACTGACTGAGATAGAAGACTCATCAAGCACCGATCGCCAGGTGTTACGATACTACTGAGATAGAAGGAGCTTGATCAAAGCACGATCGCCAGGTGTTACAGATACTACTGAGATGAAGGCTTGCATCAAAGCACCGATCGCCAAGGTGTTGCAGATACTACTGAGATAGAAGACTCATCAAAAGTACCGATCGCCAAGGTGTTACAGATACTACTGAGATAGAAGGTAAGCTTGCATCAAAAGCACCGATCGCCAAGGTGTTGCCGATACTACTGAGATAGAAGACTCATATATGGGGACACAGAAACTAATGATGAACCTGTTGTACATTTGAAGAAAATTGTAACCAGCGTTGTATGGGTAGTGCTGAGCATCTCAGATACAAATAAGGTTTAACCAGAATGTCACAGGAACAATCAGCTTCCATACATTTTCAACATCTTCTGTGAGTGATTTAGCCCACATCTGTCTGCTCAAGTGTCATGTCAGTTGAATAATCAAATACATAAGAAGGTAGACAAAGAAATACATAAGAAATAAAGGGTGTCGTTAGTCGCCACACGCTGAGAGACATAGTGAGGAATTCGGAGCACCTATGGATTAATTGGTTAGATGTGCAGTGATGATGATACCACGACTAAACTAAACACTTTCGCAATTTAGAAAATCATAATTATTTGACTAGATACTAACCACTACCAAAACTTGTTTCCAGTTTAGCATAAGACTACAACTTGCTCTCCACAGATTTCTCTTGAGCTATCTTCTTTAGCTTCGTCTTTGAGACTTCAGCCTTTCCTACCATTCTTCGTCAGATATATTCTTTGATCTACCCACCCTTCTCTTTCCCATTCCTTTTCTTTTCTCCAATACTGTTTTGCCTCATAGCGTCAGGATAAGAAGAGATTTCTAGAACGAACCCTTGTGTGCGCTTCATAAGTCTTTCGTCGTCTCTGTTATCTCTGAGGTCCATCTTTTGCGTGACCTATCTTTAGCTTCGCACCCATTGTATCGGAACAACATTGCTCTCTGATGTGAACTGTCTGTTGGTAATTTGTTGTTTCTTGATGAAGTTTAGTACTGATGTTGTACCCACTTTTTCCTGATGTCGTCATTTCTCAACCGGTCTCTTCTTGTTATCCCCAGCATTCTGTGTAGACACTTCATCCCTGGCGTGACTAATTTTCTTCTATCATTTGATGTCAACGTCCAGATTAGGCACTGATAGCATATGGGGAGAAAGATTGTGTTGAACATTGTCCTTTTTGTGTTCGTGATGATACGTTTGCATTTTAAAATTGGCCCCAATTGTCCATCATTTGATTTGCTTTGTTGTACCTGCGTTGGATTTCATTTTCATTAGCTATTCTTCCGTCTGTTCTAATAAATTTAGTTTTCTTTTGATTATGTTTTTTAAGAGTGTGCATGGGCGTTCACATACATTTTTTTCAGGAGGAAGCACAATGAATTTTAAAAATTGCAGATAGTAGTTCGCTATGCAGAAACGGATACCAGATTTGCATAAGTCAATTTTTCGGTGGAGGATGGGGGAGGGGGTTTCACCTTCAGCTGTATTGGTTTCTGTTTAGTTTTTCTGACACAAGTCTGCATTATTTGCCATCACTTCTGGTAATCTATAAAAGAGTATGAGTTGGAGATATATATTGATGAATGTCTGTAGTTTGCATGTGATATTCTTTAGGTATTCGGTTCGCTCCCTCGTGGAGCCATCTGGATCTTTTTCCAGAGACGCCAGATCTCAGTGTAGGTGAGTTCGAGTCCCTAGTCCTGTCGGAAATGGACGATAAAACGTAATTCCTGTGTTCAAGTTGAGCACGTAAAAGAGCTCATGGCAGTTCAAAATCGAGAAGAGTAAGCTGGAAAGCTGCTGCCCTGGCAAAATTCATTGGAAAGTTTCTTCTTCTTCACCTTTCAACTCCCAACGGAGCACAGGTCTTCAACAAACTTCTTCCAGCTTTTTCTCTCTCTTGCCATCCCTTCCAACTCTTTCCATGTTTTACCTATCCTTTTAATATCAGCCTCCAGCTCTCTTCTCCAGGTCTGTCTAGGTCTTCCCCTACTCCTCTTTCCCTGTGTGTTCCATAACAGTGCTTGTCTTGCAATGTATAGTCCATCCTGCCAGCGTCTCTTCCTGAGCTCATTCTTCACTGGTACCTGCTTAGTTCTTTCTCCGAGTTCCTCGTTTGTAATCTTATCATACCATCTCAGTACCTCTATTCTACGTAAACATCTATTTACGAAGGTCTGAAATTTTCTGATGGTTTCTTATGTTGTCTTCCATGTTTCTGAGCCATAGAACAGCACTGACTTCACACTTGATTGAAAGATTCTCAACTTTGTGTTTGTTTTGATCTCCTTTGCCTTCCATAACTTACTCAATGCAATAAAGTTTCCCCTTGCTTTTTGTATTCTTATCTTGACGTCTTTGTTTATTCCTCCTTCTGTGTCTATGCCGCTACCAAGGTATGTGTATGATTCTACATCTTGTAGAGCTGTTTCCTCCAGCATAATCTGGTTTACATATACTGCATTTATTCTCATGACCTTGATCTTTTCCCTGTGTATTTTCAAACCTAGTTGCTGAGACTTGTTATTTAGGGTCTTCATTTTATCTTTAATCTGTACGTGGTTGTGGGACAGCAATACTAGATCGTCTGTAAAATCCAGGTTCTCTAGTTGTTTCATAAGTGTCCATTGTATTCCCCATCTGGTATCTGTTGTTGATTTCATGATCCAATCTATGGCCAGCAAGAATAGGAATGGTGATAACAGGCATCCCTGCCTCACGCCCGTTCTTATCTCAAAGTATTCCGTCAATTGGCCCACATGTGTGACTGCATTTCATTCCTTCATATGTTTCCTTTATTAAGTTTACAATCTTGGGTGGAACTCCATAGTATTTTAGTAGTTTCCACAATGACTATCTAGACTAGCGTTTTCCAAAGTGGGCGGTACCACCCCCAGTGGACGCTGAAGCGTTTTAGGTGGGGTGGGGTGGATAGTGGGTTCAGAAGAATTTGGTGGGTGTTCAGGCGATATTGATCGGAGGCTCCTTAAAGAAGAAATTAATAATAAATATTTTAAAATAATTTATTTTCACGATTTTGCGATTGAATAACCACTAAAAATGTGAATTCTGCATTTAAATTCATCTTATGCCCGTCTTACACGATCCATTTTTTCATCAATTTTCTATTTCATGCATATAATCATTTGAAAATTGCCCATGTATGACAGAGATATATATCAATTTTCTATGTCAAAGAGAAAATAGAGCAGGTATATATGTGGGAGGGGGCGTTGGCAAACTGTTATAATGTGAAGGGGGGCGTTACAAAGTTTATGTTGTGCAAAGTGGGCGGAAGGCCAAATCGTTTGGGAATCTATGATCTAGACCATAGATTCCCAAACTTTTCGGCCCACCGCCCACTTTGCACAACATAAACTTTGTAACGCTCCACACCGCCCACTTTGCACGACATAAACTTTGTAACGCCCCACACCGCCCACTTTGCACAACATAAACTTTGTAATGCCCCACCGCCCACTTTGCACGACATAAACTTTGTAACGACCCCCTCCGCTCACTTTGCATGACAAACTTTGTAATGCCCCACCGCCCATTTTGCACGACATAAACTTTGTAATGACCCCACCGCCCACTTTGCACGACAAACTTTGTAACGCTCCCCCCTTTCGATTATAACAGTTTGCAACCCCTCACCTCCAACATTAATATACATGCTCCAATTTCACTTTGACATAGAAAATTGATATACATGTATATTTCTGTCATACATGGTCAATTTTCAAATGATTATATACATGAAATAGAAAATTAATGAAAAAATGGATCGTGTAAGATGGGCATAAGATGAATTCAAATGCAGAATTCAAATTTTTCATGATTATTCAATCACAAAATCACGAAACTAACTCCCCCGCCAAATGCTTCTGAACCCACTATCGCCCCTCTCTTCCCCTATAAGGCTTCAGCGCCCACAGGGGGCGGTACCGCCCACTTTGGGAAACGCTGATCTAGACTATCAAACGCCTTTTCATAGTCCACACAACCTATGTATAGTTGTGAGTTCCACTCTAAGCTTTGCTCAACTATAATGCGCAGTGTAGCTATCAGGTCTATTTTTCCCCGATCCAGAAGCACGTTTCAGCTCGGTGCCGTGGACATCGTAACACTTCGGTTCAGTGCCACAAACACCGCGAACCTATGGCTTTTCTGCCAGTCCGCGGAATTGAACCGCACTCACAGGAGGCTTATCACCCGTCGTCCAACGCGCTACGAACACGCTGGGCAGGCGGGCCTGGTAATCTTTTTTTTTAAAGTATGAGGTGAGGATTCATGTTGATGAATGTCTAGTTTGGATGTGATATTCTTAGCACCAAACCCATGTGTGAGCTGAATCACAAAAGGATTCTGTTATTGGCAATGTGGAACTCTTCTTACAGGCATAAGTAATCCAGGATCGTATCTATTCAACTTTGGCACCAAATATCAGATGAAAATAAATCTTTTAAGAAAAGTTCTTCTGCGAACGCCCGCTTTCCATTCAGACGGTAGTCATGACGACTGGTATTGCACTTCTGACTGAATTTTGCGTGAGGCCTACTTACCGTTTTAAAAGTGGCCCTCACCATGCGGTCTGCCTTGCCGTCTGCGAGGTGCTTGAAGTTTAGATCCTTCAATTGTGATACAGTAAACCTGTTGTCCACGAAACACTGCATTGAGTCCTCATATCATCGGTACTTTTACCGCCGGTGTTGATTAGTGAAGTTCCGACTTCTCTATCGGCGTTCCTGCTTTTTGTGAGGTCGTTCCTTACACATCGTGTGAAAACACTTTAATGATTCTTTATTGCCGTATATTTGGGCTTGGATCTACGCCAAATAGCATTTACTACTTTGCGCTGATTGGGTGAGGACGTTAAGCTTTACGAGTATTCTCAACCCTTCTAGGTCTAGTCATTGGAACGGTTACTTTTCTTGTCTTCATTGCTCATTAACGATAATTTTTCGCCGTATGTTTGGGCTTTATGATCTGCGCCTAAGAAGAGTATGCCTACAGGACGCGTCCTTTCTGAATATGTGAGGTCGTTACGGATTAGGAACATTCTTAGTCATTGAGGACACATGGGCTTGTCGCGAGAGTTTGTGCCAGTCAAGTCTTTACATTATCGGGTCGCGTGTCGGCACTTGGCAATGTCTACTCTGCATTTTCCCTGTCCCCGGGAAACACTGGACTAAGGTTGCGCACAGATATTTTAGAGGGTCATTTTAATCGGCGCTCGCCAACATCACCCACCCCAGTTCTCGCGGTGATGTTAGTTGTTATTGCAACAGTACCTTGCCCGGTTGTTACAGGGAATGTAACTTCGTTAGACGCCAGAACGCAACTTTAGGATTTGCGCTCGGCCAACCTTACCCAATAGATGTATCTGCGCTTGGACTCTGATAGGAAGTTTACTGCAAACTTCCCTGGTGTCGCCACGACGTATCTATACCAACGATTGTTGTCGAAGACTGGCAGATTGGTTGCGACCATTGTTTCTAGGGAACGTGCCTCTTAACGATTCGTTTTTATTTATTCAGCTTTTCCCTTTGGCCGAGAGAGACGTGCAAGAAGTATTTACTCTGGGATTCTGTTCGTCTGTTATACGAGCCGATCCCATCAAACGTTACTACGTCTGCTTTCTACATATACCAGTATAGCTCTCCCTACCCGCTTGGACAGAATCCTGTCTGTTTTCAGGTCACCATGTGGGGGTAGGATCTTGATTAGTGCTAGCTCACTAGACATAGCGTGATGTCCCTATGACTGCACATTTGACCCCAGAAAAGACAAGAATTGACTATTGCACTGGGTTTCCCCATACGGTTCTGTCCCTCTGGGTAGAAATGGCACCTCACCTGCCATTAAGTGCTGCACAAAGAACTCCGTAGCTCCAGCAACAATATTAGGGATCTCCTGAAACATTGCACATGTGATTCGGTCCAGATTCGAACCTACAACCTTTAAAACACAAGAAAATTAGACAGTAGGTGGTCGGGATGGGAAGAATGAACCATGACTAAAACCATGAGCAGCAACAAGTTATCATTGAAAAAAGAACATCAGAAACTTGACCAGGGACCTCATGGGTGCTATTGAACTCCATAGTGTTTAGTCTTGGGGTCCGAGGTAGATGGGAGTTCAACACCAAATGAAAATTCATCTATATGAGGGCCACACCTAATGCCTAACCACCTCTGCCTTGGAAAAACTCTCAATAGAACAAAGGCTAAAGCAACAGAGCCCTACAGAAATATGTTGCCAGGCAAAACTTATTCATTGTCTATGGAAGAAAGTGTGTAGGAAGAAAAAACACATCAACCATCAAGTGAGAAAATCTTGACACAAGAGGCATGGAATTAGAAACCAAACGATGCATTATTAAGAATACTATACTATGATTCTTTACAAGAAAAATCATGACAAATGTACATATCAGATTAGAAACAGACTGTAGTAATTATTACAGCTGTTTTCAGATTTCAATTCTATCATATAGAACAAGCAAAGTAATTTGCTTAAGATTTTGTCAATTTCTTTAAACTTGTTAGCTACATCCCAACCGTTAAAACAAACACACCAACAAATTTCAGAAGTGGATACCAACTTCAAATTCAAACATTTATTTGAAACAGTTTTTACAATCCATCTCAAAAGTACTTGCACATAAATTGAGAATGAGGTAAGAAGGTTGTGAAGACAAAACTGTCACCTTATTTTTGTGTTCATCTCCACATCTACAGCACTGTGGATTTTCCCCACATTTAATAACAAATTTTGAATGTAACTACAGCATTACATGTCCTAAAGTTTGATTTTTAGATAATTAGAACACAAGAATAAGGTGTAAGGTATGTCACACTAGTGGTTAGGAGAACTTCCCATATTTCAGCCATAATCTGTACGTATACAGAAATATTCATCAAAAATATGTCTATTTGGATGAGGCTGGGTGTCCTGGGAGATGAGTGTATCTGATGTAGGTATCACTACCATCACCTGTATCAGATGGACTGCATGTGTTTAGAATGTGTCCGTTGTACATGGTGGGTGGTGAGGTGCCTGAAACCATAAGTCGTTGAACTTTGTGGCCATGCTTCACAAGAATAGTAGGGCTGTTGAAGGACCTTCTTGTGAGAGCATAATGCTTCTTGTAGCTGGCAACTGCATTCTTTGCAGCAGCCTGTACAGGAATCACAGGCATAGTGGCCACAGATGTCTGGTCAGATGAACAATTGACCTCTGTTACTGGTGAATGGATGCGGTTTGCTAATGCATGCTCCATAGGAATCATGTTGCCCTAGAAAGAAGCATACACAGACAGAAGTATCAATCACACAATCTCAGTAAAGGTATGACAGAAAAACAAATCTTAATGTATTCAAACTGGGAGAAACATATACCAGAGCATATTTTTTAAAAAGAATATTGCTCTACAACAGCAAGTGGAAGATTACTACAGGCATCCCACATAAATAAATTCAAGAACTTTCGAAATAAATGTCCTTGGAAAATCCTATGAATAAATATTTTGGTAGATAGATCTTAAATGAATTGTGGAAAAACTAATTGACATCAGTGACAGCCACTACAAGATAAATCAGATGGAAATGGCTTGGACTTGTGAAGACCAAGAGTGCAATCAATCTACCATACCTGAACCACTGGAAATCTGCACTATACAGTTGCCAATTTAATCTAATTTATTTAGCTATAGAAATAGGAAAAGTCATGAACTACCCAATTCTAGATAATATCACATGCTTATTTTTTAAATACTTTGTGCATAAATCATGTGGAGTTCATGATGATGTAAGATGTCTCATTTACTTCACAGCTTAGTTTTAATTATGATGTACTAATTAAATTTAAGAAATGATTAAATTATTTTTAAAATTTAAGCATAGTCATGCCTAATGTGACTGGTGTCTTGACTGATTTTTGCATGACGCTTCCTTATCACCTCAACACTGAGGGGAGCCTTTCTCTGACTTTGGTTGAAATTAATTGGACAATAAATCCCTAAAGAATTTTTATTACAGCAACTTCAGTCTTGTGATACATTGACTAGCCCAACATTTGATGTATTGATTGGTTAAGCCATACAATCAAATCTTACAGTCTAGTCCTGCAATGTTTTGACTTAAGTAACATGTAATGTATGCCTAGACTATAGTTAGGTCTGAAATGCACTGAATAAAGTTAGTCCTGCAATGCTTTGACGAGGATAGCATGTGATGTCTGATAAGTCAGTTCCATGCTATCTAGACGAGTAAATTTTGCTAATCAAGACAAAGCAACACCATAGTACTTATAGCATGCAAATTTCCAGTGGCAGCAAAGATCAAGAAGGATACAAGTTGAGATAAATCACTTCAACGTGACAGCAACAAAGGATACCCATAACTAATAGGATTTAGGAGCTACTAACAATTTAAACACAGATGTCTCTTTAAGCAGTGTCTAAATCTGAGGTTGGACAAACCTAATAAAGTACCACATGATTAACCAGTTAATTAAAGTATAAAGATTGTTGCCTTTGGTTTTCCTCACAGGTGTGGTCCCTCTTCGCAGAAATGGCACACCACCTGATGAGAAAGTATTGCATAAAGCACAAACTTTATAGCGCCAACACAATTTTAGGGATCTCTAAATCAAAATTCACATTTGAGCCAAATGATGGGGTATAGATTCAAAGTGCAAGGTAAGTATCTTGACCACTTCAGAGATTTTGCTACTTGAAGAGTCAAGTCATATCAGTTTTTTCCCACCTGACATTGCTAGTAAAAGTAAATAAACATTTCACTCTTAGAACCTGCGATCCCTTTATTTCGATATTGAATGTAACAATCGCATCTACCGACGTCCCAAAATTTCAGCCTGAAAAGACTTATATGTCGGTGATCAAAGATAAATAGTGTACAAATGTGATGTCAAACACAACCCGTGTTCTAAATGGTTTAGCAAGTTGACGGACACTGTTGTGATATAATTTTTTTTGCTCATAAGGTAATAAGAATTTTCATGTTGAAAAGAAGGGTTGAAAATTTTGGAAATTGTCACGCTTAAAGGATAACATCAGAGCAAGCTGTTGAACTTGCTTTGAATGATTCAAAAGATGAATTAGACTTAGGATGTGATTATTCTGATAAGGATATTGAAAATGAGTGACATGATCATTTAGACAAACAATTGTTTTAATCAAACAATATGCAATCCATATATATATATTCAATCTGGAGAACAAGCTACATTACCTGGCAGTCTTTGGGAGCGTGGGACACATGATATGTAAATTAAAAAGTTGAGTATTCTTCAAATATATAATAAGCAGGACTAACACAGACAATTTGAGTAAGTCAATAACAAATTATAGAGCACTTAATTGTGCTAAATTATTGTGTTTTTAATATCACCAATATATGTGCTGTTTTTGTTCAGGGGTTTTAAGGTACAAGTGGCCAGGGTTCAAAGGTAAAACAATATTAGTTATGAGGGCAAGTCAGTAAATAGATCAGAAATGGACATTAATTTTGCCCCAAATAAATACTAAATGAAAAACAAACTTTAAAACCATTTATCTCAAAGTTACATTTCCCTTTATTTCTCAACACAATCTTCACCACAATTGATACAATTATCCCATCGCTTTATCCGTGTCTCAAAACCTATGTCTCAGTCCAATTTGAACCTCACATTTAAAGTGTTTGTCATCTGCGAAAAACTGGCTACCAAAGTGATTTTTTAGAAGTCCAGACATGTGGAAATCACTACTGGATGTTGCAAGAAATTTTGTGCAAGTGACTGAATTTTCTCCTGGGTTAATCAAACTGTACGTAGCTTGGCATAGTCATGATGAAGTAGTCTCCAGTTGTCAATAGGTCTGAATGTGTCTATCAAATTGCATTTGAAACATCTATATAGATGGAGACTGCAGTAAATTTGAAACATCTACAGAACTTCACAGTACGGTGTAGTTTTCTCAATCCCACCTTACTTCTAAAAAATGGGCAAACAGTACGGATTGAGAATCAAAGAATACTGTAAGCAAATCCTTTCCTGCTGCTGCCATAAACTTGAATTTGTATGGATAAAGGTGGACAGATGTTTCCATTGCATTGAAGCATGTTTTAATTCAGTTTGGTAGTGATGCATGCACCCATGATTTGTCTTCTTCATCTGTGTGCTAAAAGGTGATGTAAGGACATGCCCAGTTTTTGTTCCCTTGTCAGCTGTCTAGGCACCTACCATGAGAACACTTTCCATAAATTCAAAAGAGCATGCATTATGTAGACTATACAATGAAAACTACCTAATACAGTTGCTGTACTGTTTATCATTACTTGTCTCTTAACTAGAATCATCTCCCTTTCCCCCATTGCATCACATATATTTCTGTAGAAATATAAACATGACCACCAGGTTGGTCTTCATAAGCAACATTTAAGCGTTGCTGTGAGAATATATCATTCTAGTTGTATACTGCTTTACACCACATACTACACTTCTTACTATAAACTTCTCACTACAAATATGCTCTGCATACTCAAAAAAATATATCACATCATTATGTTGTTCTTCAGTGGTGCATGGGGGCCATTTTTATCTAAGCTTATATGCAACACCTAGCATCTGCAAAATAAATTTATCAACAAGTTCAATATTGTTACAAAACCTAATGAGACTACTGTCAGCAATCCCAAATCAGTTTGACATATTTACTGACTTCCCCTCATATAAAGTTTCAAATAAATTGTACCCATATGTTGTAAAATAATTACTTATTAGTAATACTGTTAGAAATGTCAGAATAAGATTACAAAAAGCAAGAGAAGCATAGAAAACTGAAGAAATCAAACCTAGAAATGAAATTGTGATATTTAACTCTAATTTTAAAGAAGTTCTGCTGTATGAATAAGAAACATAGAGACCAACTGAAACAACAATAAGTTGCAAACATTCATCAACTGGTGTCTGTGCATAATAGAGGGACTGAAATGGTTTGATTGGGTTACAAATGAATTTATGAAGAGAACGAGACAGATCCCTGTGAACCAAAAGGTAAAGAAATTACCCTTGTACTAGATAAAACACACCTTGAGAAAACCCAAAGGAAATTTAACAAGAAGGGCTCTTTCCTGGAACATGCATGGAAAGCAACAGAAAGGAAACCCTAGAAATACACAGAGAAGAGAATTGAGATTGACAAATGTATCAACTGCACCTAACAACTATAAACTGAAACAAGAATGTGTGTAGACAAAGTGTAACCAAAGTAGAGAAAAATTGCTGAACTTTCATCAGATGGTGTTCACAAATAACAACACCCTCCTAAAAGAACTGTTGTGTATAAGAAACCTAATTACCCTCATTTTGTCATCTCCATTACCTCCACTGTTGTTCCATCAACAAAAGCAGCATCAGCAAGCTCTGCACCCTGATATGCCTGGGGTGTCTGGTAGATCACATCTGCAGCTGTTGGCATAGTTGCCCAAATATAGCCTGGACTTGTAGGGACCGGTTGAAGAGCACTCTGCAAAGAGAGCTTAGGAACAAAGAAAAAACACAATAACGTTAAGGCATTTAACACTTTAATCATTGTTAAATCATCAACGAAATATATTGTGAAACATCTCAAGCATTTTATCTGTCCATGTAACTACAACCTGCAGTTTTATTTTTTTGCTCAAGAACTTCAAACATTTTTTTGTAATTGAATCTTCTTAAGAACGCTCCATATCGACCACTTGTTAACCACTCTGTGTGACTTGTATGTGGTCTGAGCCTAAAAGTGATTGTACATTGTGCCAGTTATGCGCCTACAAGTAGGCCAGCACATCCGATTTCTGCTGCGCTTTTTATTTACTAGGGTAACTTCCCCAGGCCCTACATCAGTCGCCTCTTATGACATGCCTTATAGGTCGCAGTGGTACTATTCTTCTTGTTTCAGCTAGCGGTCACGGCACTACACGGCTGTGTAATCAATTAAGTGCCATCTCCACATCAAATGTGTCGGATCTCCAACACTTCTTATGCCTAGATATAGTACTTCATTCTGCTAAAGCGTTCTTTACCAATTTATTAATGTTTCCTTCTCAATTATATCACTGTCCTCTACCAACAACCTTTTCCCCAGCAGAGCAAAGTGTAAATGCAAAATATTTGATGCACATCTTTTTGATCTCAAACAATTCCCTTCGTGTTCCTAATATTTTTCAGGATTTCAATTTGTTTCTGTGTTCTAACATCGTACATCGTGTGCCACTGGTCAAAAAACACTACCAGAGTGAAATAAAAACAAAGTACCTCTTGTGGTTCTTGAGGTAGAAAAAAATAGAACCATCCTCTTCTCTCACATGTCGTTAAATGTACATTGCATGCAACAAAACGCCAACTGCAAACATATGCAGGTACTACTACATGGCATTGGGCAAGATCCCAGGCCATTAGATTACTGAAGAAATTAACAATTTAAACCATCATACACAAAAGATAAGATTTAGTCCAATAAAAAATTGTGGCTCAAAAATAAATGAAGATTACCATCAAACATTGACTTTCAGTAGGAAAAAAAACTTTGCAGCAATATTTTGGGACAACAATATATAGTATGAAGATCTCAACCTACGCCTTAGGGTTACAGGGATCAAAAACTCTTCATCTAATGAGTGTGTCCAATTTTAATATGATTGTAGCATTTATTATTAATGTAACTATTAGTACCTGTTGATATGGATACTGAGGCGTCATATACATCTGGCTCTGTGGAATCATCACTGCTGTGGTTAAGTACGACTGCTAAAATAAAGTAAAAACAAAATAATGACTTGATTATATCTACAATAATTAAAGTGTTTGTGCAGTTTTCAGGCAGTTTATCTATCACCCACAAACAAGTATGTCGCTGATTAGCAATGTAATCACAATTTGTTAATAATTATAAAATAACGGTTATGTTGACAAAATGTAAAGCAGTTCTGATTCAGTGCATTAGGTAAACTGATATTGTCTAGACTTTGCTGAATGACAGAACTAATAATAAAATACAATTTCCCGTAGCATTTTCAGACGTTTGGGTATAAGTGGTTGTCACTTCCCATTTTAAGGCCCTAAAAACAGAAATTCCTTTCCTCATGTGTGGAACATCAAGTGTGGGAGTGAACCCAGAACCCTCTCGAGTCCAAGTCAATAGATGAATGCTTACTCATTGCTATTCCATCCCATACATGACATTTTTTGTGTGTCAAATGATACATCAAAATATAGCAACACATTTGTTGTTGAGGTTCTCACAAAAGTGATGCACTTTTAAATGTTAGTATCAATACATGTCAGACAATTAAACATAAAACTAACATATAAAGTGAACAAAACAATCTTAAATACTTAATCAGATACATGTAAAAGTAGATTTGACTGAATGGAAACTTTAAAAAAATAGCATCAACAAAAATGAAAGTCATTCATAAGTCAGAATCACAACAAATAATTGAAGGTGAACATGAATACAATAAATAGTACCTGTGGCTGTGCCATTGGATAATTCCCATCGGGAGTCTGAAAATAGCCATGCCATTCTGATATGTGTATGGCACACCATTTGAAAACAGTACAGACCCTGGAGGAATGCTAGCATCTGAAATGAGTTCTTTTTCTTAAAAACAGAAAAACTATTACAAATAGCACATACATAAATATATAGGTAAAATTATTTCAATTAGTGTAAGCGTAATTGAAATAATTTTGAAAGATAGTTATACCATTAGAAAATAGCATAAATATTAAACTATAGTAATTAGTTTGCTTCAATTAATGAGCCCTAATAATGAAAATGATTGGTTGATAACTCAATCAATGCATTCGGATGAATAACCATGTGTGCTTTTGAATGCCTTTTTACATAGGAAGAACTCAGTGGCAGCGCACAAACTCTGTAGCACCAATCTAATTTTAAGAACGATGATTTATACAATTTTATTTCAATTGGTATTTATGACTTTTGCCTTGGCAGCAACTTTTTCCAGCGTACATTTATCAATTTTAAACTGCCAATGATTCTTCTATGTGCTCAACATCAAGACATGATCTATGTTTTTTTTCCTTCTCCAATAGCACTAATACTGGAATATAACCCAATCACTCCACACACGATGTGAATCAAGTACTTTTGGCGCATGAAGCAAGCACCATACTTCAATGCAATATAGAAGATCCTAAATGGAAATGATTAGCCCAAGTTCATTCATATTGCAACATGTAACTGTAAATGATTAAGAACCTGAAAATGCAAATAGTAAAGAACATGGAACTGCAAATAGTTGCTATTCTTGTTCGTGACGTTTATGAAACTTTGAAAATCTATTGTATTCTTGACCTTATGTTTCATGGGATCCAAAAACATTTCTGACCATGGTTGGTTTTTTCCTTTTGGATATAACCTATCAATATAAACTAAACTATTTTCCATGGTTGAACTGGTGACTTGTGCTATGACTAACAACTATGTGTAATTATTATTTAGTGGTTATGACCCTGAGCCCTATTTCAACTTACCATACGGGCGCGGTAAACCCTGAAATAAAAAATAAAGGCAGTAAGTAAACGTTAATAATCTAGAACCATACCAAATTCAAAACGTTATACAGCATATAATAAGTAACAGGTCAGTTAAGACTTTGCTAAATACAACCAGTCTTTTTGAGAAATATTAACAAGAATAATTTTAGCAAACACAACCTGGAAAAGAAAATGAGCTTGTAAATATAATATGTTGTGTTACATCAAAAAGACTAGCAAATAATTAAGAATGTTATCAGAATAATACACAAACACAGAAAGCCCAGTCAAATGGTACAACAACTAACACATTGCAAAAAAAATATACTCAAACTCATTAACTACCAAGTACTGCAGTATGTGTCTGTTTGGCGATGTGCCGCAGACTGCACATAATTTGTATCAGTCAAATTATTACAAAAGTTACCATAACTCATTTTGATTGTTGCCTGTTCTAAATTTATTCTTTTGCATTCTGAAAAATATTCATTCACTTATCTACAAAATTACATGTCATTCATCAAATTTCTTAACGAATAAAGAAAACTACAGCTCAATTTATACATACACATGCGGAATGGAAAAAAACTTAAATTCGGTTGCATTATATTTTTCAATGCAATAGTCAATGTGTTAATAAGAATATGAACAAAAAATGTAACATTAGATTACATTTTTTATCAAATGTGTTTTTAGAATTTGTTATGTTCTGAACGTTTTCAATCCACACTCAAATTATGGAGATTCGTCAAATGTTCATATAAAATTATATACAAAAATCTATATTACCAAAAATATCTGGTCAGTTGAAATAGCTGGTACAAAGTAGAAAAAAAGCAAAGAACTATGATTCATAATATAAAGCAATCTAGATTGCATAAAAAAGCAAATTTAAAACTGGAATAGCAAACTGAACAGGTTATTGGTACAATTTTAAAGAATTTATGAGTGTGAAAATAGAAGAGTAAGAACTTGGGTTAACAAGACATATAACAAGGGATTTATAAAAACATCAACCCAGATAATATCAAACTTAGTAAGTAAATATAAACACATTACAAATAATTACAAGAGCTAGCTGGTCGTTGCCTTTAAAACACTTTATCTTAATGTCTAGGCGGTGGGCACAGAGCAAAATAAGGGTTGTGATTCAATTTTATTGTTTGGCAACTGTGTCTTCCTGGAGTCTCATATACCATTTACTAATTGAGAACGCTCATTGGTCCGGTGCTTCCCAATGAGTTCTTAGAACTCTTTACTCACTCGTTACAATTAAATGAGTACTAGACAGCATGGGCGCCCATTACTACTTTCATAGACATCTGCAAGCATGATCTAACTTCCTGCAGCATAAACTAAGAAAATTGGGAGCAGTTGGCCCCAAAAACAGGTGGCGAGTGGCAGTGAGAGATGGCCCAAAAAGAAAAACATCACATATGGAAGCAAAAGAGAGTGCAGAGCGACCATTCTATGTTATCAGCTCCAGCAAAAGCGGCAAGGATTGACACTCCATAATAAGCCATTACAGCCACAACAGAAATGATTCAGCACAGAACATACGTGATGCAAAACCTATAGTCTCCTGAGACAAAGAGGCCAATGTAATGTAACAAATAATCAAAACTTCAAGAAAAACAAGGCTAATAGAAACACAAGACTGATAATCTATTAAGATTCTATCTATCTATTCTCTAATCCTGTTTGCCTTTCAGCGTCAGGTTGAAAAAGGAGACACCTGGAGTGAGCCTCTCTATGCACTCTGTCTTTCTCTTCTTTAATCCTGGTATGCCTCATAGCTTCAGGGTAAGAAGAGTTTTCTAGCACAGGCTTTTGTGTGCTTCATAAATAGTGTCTTTCGTCACCTCTGTTATCTCTGAGGTCCACCTTTTGCGTGCCGGCCTTTTGCTTTGTATCCACTGTATCGAAACAACATTGCTCTATGTGGTATACTGCATGTTGGTAATCTGCTTATGTGGCCAAACCATTTAATTTGTTGCTTCTTGATAAAGTTCAGTACTGATGCTGTACCCACTTTTTCCTGATGTCTTCATTTCTAAGCTGGTCTCTTCTTGTTACTCCCAGCATTCTTTGTAGACACTTCATCTCTGTTGTGACTAGTTTTCTTCTGTCATTTAATGTCAGTGTCCAGGTTTGGCCCTGATAGCATAATGTAGGAGAAATATTGTGTTGAACATTGCTCTTTTTGTGTTCATGGCGACATGTTTGCATTTCAAAACTATTACCATTAAACTTGCTAAATGTAGACAGTTGTGACAGTTCAGAATTTCAAGTGAAATAGTTGACACATTTTGTGATCAAATCTTGCAGCAGATGAAACACTCTGGTTTTTTTTAAACATTTCAATAACTGGATACAGTTTTATAACAGCTTTTCCCCAACAAATAGAAATTTATTAGTAGCAAATATATTCTTAACTGATACATATATGGAGCCCTATGATGTATCAGAAAGTTTGAGGAAAAACTTTATGGTCTTATCTCTTCTTCTTCGAACGCTCCACATCGACCACTTGTTAACCACTCTGTGATTTGTGTGTGATTTGTATGTGATCTGAGCCTAAGAGCAATTGTACATTGTGCCAGTTATGCGCCTACAAGTAGGCCTGCACTCCGATTTCTGCGCTGCTTTTTATTTACTAGGGTAGCATTCCTAAGGCCTGCATCAGTCGCCTGCATTGTCGGTTGCAGTGGTACTATTCTTTGCTTCCCTTGCGTGCCCGGCACCACACTAGCATGTCTTATCTCAAGTAAGATAATCTCCCAAATGCACATCTCTGTGGTAGAAGAAAAGTAAATATAGCAGTGTGTTCGCCCAAGTGGTTACCGGGCCCAAATTTGGGGTGTAAAGAATAGAAGCACTGTTACCTGCCATGCATGTCGTAAGAGGCGACTAGGAGGTTTGGCTGAAATCGGATGCACATGTCCTAAACTTGTAGAAATCTATGCGTTTAGGGCCTACCAAACCAATGTGCAACGTACACACGTTCTTGGCAAAGATCAAACATATCACAAAGAGTGATTAAAATTGGTCGTAAGAACGAACGCAAAGAAGAAGAAGCAGTGTGTTCTTAGTGTTCAGTAGTGTAGGTGGACATCACAAGGCGCACCTATTTGCTCTGACAACCATAAATAGTTATTTTAAGAACAGGTTATTATTTCTTAGTCATATGGTTCTATAGGTTGGAGATTTTAACATAGGGTTGACAACCTCTGTATATGTTAAAATTTAACTTTTTTACAGGAATGTCAGCAAATATTAATTCAGGTCTCATGTCATGGACTAATGTATGGATACACCTAAATTGGTTTGACTACATATTTTAAAAACACATATACAAATGAACAACCATACCATTGTCTTCGACTTTTATTAAACAATGGATACGGAAACACACAAAAATGTATTACTGTTACCTGCTTTCTCACTGCAGGGCCAATATTCAGTTTTCTGTCCTTAAAGATGAGATTATCGGCCTGTGAATAGTTAAGTACAACACTCATTAAAATATGTAAAATTATACTTACTACCTCCTTCCTCTCAGTGCTGATGTATAGAAGCAAAAACTGTATAATACATAATTAGAAGGATGAAACATAAGATATTTGCAAAAGGAATGTTTTCGTCACTCAGGTTTCAAACTGACCATTTTTTTAAAAATACAACGCCAAAAGGATAGCACATACAAATTACAAAGCAAACATTGCATATCTCAAATGATCACCAGTGTACATAATTGTATACGTGGTTAGATTTGATCAACGCAACTTACTGTCTTAGTGTATACCTTTCATCCTAGGCCAACATACACAAGTTCACTAAATAATTCTTTTGTTATCCCTTTATGTCTTTACTCCTGCCCTAACAAAAGCCTGACTAGTCAATACATTATTTGATTGCTTCTCAAGATTACTCGTTCTCTTGAGGGTTCAGTACGAGTAATGTTCATTCTACAAAAGTGACAAGAATACTTCAAATGGTATCAAATAATAACGATACAAGGGAACTAGCCATAAATCTTTACCCTGACTATGCAAGTTAATAGAAATCTAAACAATTGTACAATATTTATTCAATTTCACTACTGTCACCTTTGTACCTTGGGAAAATAGAATCCCTATTTTTAACTAAAGTCATGTCAGGATGCCTTCATCACTGTTAAATTAATTTCCAATGAGCTGTATTTTTTTTTAAGATATGAGAAAAGACCAAATTCTGATGGTGCAAAATCTGGAGAACAGGATTGGTTCTCAATATACAGAGTATTCTCAATATTCAAACAACTCCAGATGCCATGATTTATTAATGAACTCATCGGCTTGATGCAAAGGAAGATACTGAGTGTGTCATATCTTCATTTTCTGGTCACAGTTTAAGAGATCTGCACAGAACTGTCCATTATGTTGTCAGGAGGCAGGTAATCTTTCAATAGACACCTTTAGCATACCAAAACAACAATCAGCACCACTTTAATAAAGATTTCTATGCTTTTGGCTTGACAGGTGTGCCCTGAGCTTTACATTGCATACTGGCAATTTTACATTGGTGGTCATAATAGTGAACAAAAGTTTCCTCTGCCGTCATTCTTGTTATCAAAATGATTTTTTATATCAATTTACCCCATTTGTTTCTGCTCACCTGTCAACTACACACTGTTCTTATAAATATGTTGTTTCACTATGTAAAATGATTCACTACACAAATTATTGTTTTTGCCTCTGGAAGGAATTATTTTGTTGTCTAAAAAGATTGCCGACAACTACATTAACTGATCTGAAATAGTAACACTTTATTTCAATAAAAGTATCACTTATTGGATATCAAACTGAAGGGAAATGGATGACCTTTATGAACATGCAGACTACATTAAGAAATGTAAATGCAGAGATATCTCTGGAATAAAACATACAAGCATAATGCAAAACACAATTAGAAATTGTGATAAAAAATGTCTACCTACCAAAGGCTTCGAACTGCAATATTTTAGCTAATAAACTTCAAATGCTATTTTCTTGGAAGTAATCCATCTATGAATAAGTTACAACTGAAAGAGTAGTTACTGGACACAACCATGTGTTGGTTGTTACACACAAAATACCAACATTAGTGTCCGTTAAAAATTCCATTGACAATTTTGAAATGGAAGTTTATAAGGACATATTCAGACATCCATGTTGATTGGTAAAAACGAGAAAACAGTGCCAAATATATTTTTAAAAATCGTATATTTTCAGTAGTAATTTAATTCCGATTAATATAATTTACAAAAGTTAACACTATGAAAAAGCTATGAAATAGTCAGCATCTAATATTAGATCTTGTGTCTAAACAACTAGTCAGAGATACTAAACATAGACATTGCATGGTGAATCAGTTAACTACTGCCCTAGCTATCTCCACAAATGTCATTTTTAACACACATCAAAAATTGTCTTCACTCTTGTTGCACGTCTGTTGTTGAACTCTGGAGCACAGTGTTCCAGATCTGGGTAACTCTGCAACATTTGTGCAGTCACACTTAAACTATCTTCGTCAGTTCTGGGCCGATCTAAGAGACATTACGGCTGGAAAAGAAATCTAACTTTAGGGGGAATTTTGACATGGGACCTCCCATCCTACAAAGCAAGTGCACTAACAACTATGTTATTGTGGTTCTTGTGCCTTATATGTAACGAACAAGTATTTTCTCAAAATGGTTAGTTAATACATGTGGGCTTTTTTTTGGCTATATATCTATGTCCAATGTTTATCAACATTAAATTGTATAAGTTAATCCATGCATATTTCATGCTCAGCACAACATTTCATAAAATATTCAAAGCAATAATATAGTAATCTCCATGCAGATTCTGGAACCCTTACTTTGAATAACAATAGAAACACTGCATCTATACAAAGGTGAGAGTAAATAAGAGTTGTGTATGAGACTAATAATGAGGATACCATCTTTACCTACCTAACAAATACTGTAGACATCCCTCTAGTTGAACTACTGTTAAAGCTGCACAAATCATGGTGCACAGTTCAGAAAACTACAATATTTTATGAAGCTGCAAGTTTTTATACTATAGTCCGTTCAACAACTCATGCCCACAGTCCATTGCAATTGTAGCAAAACCATCAGTTCCACAGTAGCGAAACTTTGCACCCAACCTTAGAATTATACCGACGCAAATGTCTGATGGAAGAAATTGCTATAGGAAACCTGGATTTTGTAATATAAGTTTCCTTTGATGTTGGCGGCATATTTGGCTAGTCTGATATTTGGCTAGTCATTTTAGTTTCTACAGTAAACGCACACATATGACATTTGATGACAAGTCTCATGGAAAGGCGTATCATCTCAGCTTATACATGGGGGCCAAAGCCAATGTTGATAATTGCAATAGAGTCATGAAATAAACAAGAAATATAGACATAGTTGTATTATTGTTTTTAAATAACTTACATTACAGTTAAAGTTAGCTGCCATGTCATAATGCCAACCCCCTTTCACATCCAGGCTTGGCACTGGCAATGGCGGAGCTCAAGTAGTAGAAAGTCCCTTGCGGAACGTCGTATTCATCACAGCCCGCCTGAAAAGCTCTATATCGATTGCAAGTTCTCCTGCCTCTTCCAGCGTCATGTTCAAGGTTTCTTTGATGTCCTGCTGCCATCTTCATCTTGGTCGTCCCCTGACTCGTATTCCAGGAACCATGTCTTCCATTACCTTTCTCTCCAGACCACTGTGGCGTTTAATGTGACCAAAATATTTCATCTTCCAGAACATGATGTTATTTATGAGCCAATGCTCCTTGATATTCAGGTCTTGTAGGATGTCTTTGTTTCTTCTTTTCTCTGTCCAGGATGTTCTAAGAACTTTTCTATAGCACCTTGTTATAGCGGAGCTACTGGAGAGATTATTTTCAAATTGCTACTTCGTTACAGTGTGCGTGTATTAACTTATGGAGGAATCACTATAATAAAATATCTCTTTTCTCTGGTTCTTGTATACTGTAGTACAGATGACCCATAAGTGCCTCTGTGCGGAAATTTGCGTATAGCGTTAATAATACGTTTACATTGTAACTTCAAACTCATTAGAAATGTTATATCAATGTCTGTTTTGAGAAGTCAGCAATATGACCCAATAGCATCACACTAATTTCGATATACGCCTTTAACTAAATGTCCGTCTCGCACTAATGACGTCAATTCTTTACTATGTTAAAGCCAGAGTCTTTTTGGTGCATGGAAAATGCAAGAATTGTTTTAAAAAAACAACGGTATTCGTCCTGAATGTTGCTATTTTTGTCATCAATTTATTAAATGTCTGTACACATTAGTTTTCTCCAACCATGCCAATGGATGCGTTAAATATATAGCACAAAGAAGGAAACTTCTAGATGGTATGATTGTTTGAATGGCAAAAATATTTTGTAGCGTCGGGAATATGTGTAGTTCACATGCAAGTTTCCAAGTTATTTCATCAAATGGTTACAAAGATACAAATTTTTATCTGTGGGCATGATAAGTTGAACGGACTATAAAGTAGTATTAAACTATCTAATAGCTATAGGCATAAAACAGTTCTTTTACATATTGATACCTCTTTCTTTATTATCATGTCGGCATCTTCTTGATTCTCAAATGTAACAAATCCATATCTGTAATAAGTCAAGATATTTAGAAAATAAACCATGACTATTACCAACATAATATTTAAAAAATGTTCACTTTCCATACTGTGAATGTACATGTTAATAAGTGTAACTTCCTATTTATCTTTGAACAAATTAGGCTAAAACCAAAATATTTTTTGTTAAACTCTTTCCAACGTACACTGCGCCATTCAAGTTGTTTCGTTCGCCGTTTGAGTTTTCCGTTCGAGTTGTTTCATTAATACAAGTCTTTCTAGTTTAACTTCTACTACGTTTAATTTTTAATAGTATTCTTCCGGTTCCTTCACTTTCACCGTTCATTCACCCACGTTTCGATTTGCTTCAAGTTTATTAGTCATCGCTATAGAAGCACTTTTTGTAAACAGTACAATATGGACCAGGCCCTTCAGGTAATAATCGTCCCATGCGTGTATTAGGTGCTGATTTTTATAGAAAAATGCATGGACAATTTGGATAATTAGTACTATAAGTAGTAGTAGTAATGATCCTGATCAAGAATATAACGATGTGAATCAGGCAGATGATGATCATAAAGTAAATGGCTATCAAAGCTCAACTTGAGCTTGATGTCAAATTTTCATATCTTCATTTCTATTGGATATATTGTCATAAAATTTTTCCTGGACTTCACAAATTGGATTACAAAATAATTTCTAGAAACACATAGGGATATATTTTTAAGTTGATGTTATATGTCAAGTAAGTGTTGCATATGTCACTAACCATTTATAATTTTTCTATTTATGTTCTCATATTTGACCCAGTTTCTTCTAAACTATTCCATGTATTGCTTTTTTTTTTTTTTAACCTTTTTATTCTAATAGGTTCTCCAGTTTTCTTCAAATTAGTATATGATAAGATATATGTTTATTTATTGATGAGTAGTTATGATTTTTAAAAATAACCCATTGCATTTTTGCCCCCTTAAATTAACTCCGTACAACTGAGGAAATAACTGCATGTGGAGAGAGTTAAATAATGTAGTCCTATTAAAAGATTATGCAGACAAGACAATTGTCTAGTCAGTGAGTTCATTGCAGGCGAGAGAACTTCGACGAGGTGGATCAAAGAAAGTTTAAATGTCAATAGATCATTATGTAATTATGACTTCTATTTTAACTTCACAAAAGCAGTCTCACTCACAGTTTGGTACAAACCAATATTAGGAGAATTTGTTTCACCACGGGGATAAAGCAGAGATGAAATTAAACAATGTGGATTTATGAACATGGAAAACAGAGGAAAGCACCTATCATTGATACATAATTGGGTAGATGGAAGTGCACCCACATAGAGTACAGAGGAGAAAAGAAGCTGAAGACATCTGCATGAAATCATCTAGTTTCAGACACACCAATACATGCTTCTGACTTTAGAAGCATTCTACACGAAATACACGAACCAGTAGTGACAAAGGAGTGTCCAGACTGTGTTAGAACAGAACATTAAGAACACTAGTACAATGTATTACTGAATTTATAAAGAGCTGATATTACATTAAGATCTTCTTCTTTGAACGCTCCATATCGACCACTTGTTAACCACTCTTTGTATGTGATCTGAGCCTAAGAGCGATTGTGCGAGTTATGCGCCTACAAGTAGGCCAGCACATCCAATTTATGTGACGTTTTATCTACTAGGTAGCTTCCCTAGGCTCCTACCTCAGTTGCCTCTTACAACATGCCTTGTAGGTTTGCAGTGTTACTATTCTTTGCCCCCTGTGGGTTCCGGCAACACAATGGCGACAATTTTAAATTCGATCTTAAATTCATGATTACTACATTTCAAACTCACAGGTACAACAAGTACAAAAAACGGAGAGAATCATACAATACATTCATCCAAGAATATATTCAAAAGTGAACTGCACAATCACAAATATATTATTCAAGTTTATGTTTAAAAGGTACTATACACTAATCCACCTAATCAAGATATATTAAATGACATACCCTTTGGAAACTCCGGCCCGATCTGTTATAATTTTTGTGTCTTTCACAGCTCCAAAGGCAGAAAAATATTGTTTTAGCTCAGCGTCAGTAGTCTATTGAAGACACATAAATATATACACTTCAAGAAATGACATACATTAATTTTCCCCCCAAATATTTCAACCAAAGTTGCAGAATGTGAATGTAGTTAATTTTGTATGTTTTCACTAGCCTTGATTATGCTGTTTAGACTACTATTAAATACTAATGCATTTAAGTCCTAGGTTAAGAATTTTAATAAAAATTAATTACATTTTAAAAACTATTCGAATTTACAGCTGATTCACGACCCCACGATCATCAAAGAATAAAATGTGTTAGCTCAAGCTCATCTGGAGCTCTTGTAATTTTTATGAATGCTGCAAAGTGCTGAAGATTGAGATGTATGCAAATGTTTGTCTCTGTTTTAGCAATTGAAATCAATAAATCTTGCCAATCCTGGATCCAAATCCTGAATATGACAATGTAATCTGCTCATTTCAAGCTTTGCAAATCACAGACTTTGGAAATTCTCAATATACTATATTTTGTGCTCTGAAGTCACTCTAGCATTTGTGTAGATATATGGAGTAAAAAGACATTAACTCTTAATGAACTTACATTTGCTGCAATTCCACCCACAAATATTCTGCTTGGAATAACTGTACCAAATTTTGGTGGATGACCGCTCAAAGATGCAGAACTAGATGTGTTAGCAGGGGATACATCACCCGATGACTGCAAATACAAAGTAAAACTATGATCAAATATTTCAAAGAGATTATCTCAGGAAATTCAAAGAATGTAAAAAAATATGGTAATTTGCTCACTTTATTTACCATCTACATAGTTAACATAAAAATGGGTAGAAATTGTGGCTGCAAAGAAAATACCAAAAAGATATTGTGAATGTAACAACATTTAAATGTTAAAATAAAATTTAAAATGTTCCATTCCAATGTTGCTTCAATCCTAACATATGACAACAAAAGTTCCAAAAAAAAGTAAATTGTGCGCATTTGAATACAGATATCTGAAACATATCTGGTAAACCATTAGTATCAACTGTTATTAAGAAAGATAAGATGGAGATGTTGGACATACTCTGAAAAGAAATGCTCAAAGAATCACAAAGCGAGCATTGACGTGGGAGACAAATTGTTCAAGAACACAAAGAGAAATAGCATTACTGATATTGGCGAAAAATATCGGACTCTTTAATTCCATAAAAGAGATTGAGAGAGATGTCCAGTATAGAGAGAAATGGCTTGCGTGTCCTATGTAATATTTAAGGTTTTGAAGGGGGTGGGAAAGAGAAAGAAGATACAATACAATAGTTAAAACCGTTAAACATGAACTTTTGTGGCTTGAAAAAAAAAAGAACTTGACCACAGTGATAAGATAAAATTGACACAAAAGTTTATAAAAATTAATCAGGAAGTTTTTGCTGACTACCTGTAAAGTAATCTACAAAGGTAACCTATCAGAACCTTTTTTTAATTAAATTGGTTCACGCTTCCAGTTTTGTTGGTGCTTCTTGCATCCTTGAGGTGGTTACTGTTACTGATTCTTCTTGTGTTCAGTGTCCAGTTCATCAGCCTAGATTGCAGTGTACAGTTATGGATGTCTTCCATTATAATGTATACAAAAACTAGAAAGTGCAGAAGACCCCTTTTTGGTGGACACCTTGTTTCATGGTTGATTACCTGCTAATATTTACCAGAACTTTTGGCTGTCCTTTTGATAGAGATAGTGACATTCAACTATACATGAGCCCTCTGATTCTGAGCAATTTGTTTATTAAGTCCCCCTTTCCAGACCGTATTGAAGGCCTTCATATCTTTTCCAAAGTAGTTATATTGAGCAGGTCTGTCATGTTCTTTACCTTTTTTGCTGGAGTATGTTTATGGTGTCTCAGTAGATGTTGCTTAGCCTTGCATACTGTTGTCAGCTATTTCGTAGTTCCATCTGGGCAATGGTTTTTAACTTGGGAACATATCTAATTGTCAGGCAGAGCTTGACAAGTCTCCTAGCTGGTCCATAACTATCTGGTCCAGTTGGTGAGCTATGTCATCAGTGGCAGAGGTGTGGTCTGAGATGGATATTTTTGTCTTATTCTTGAGTAGAAGGTTGGTGGGTCACCTCGTGCATTTATGAGCTGCAGGTTATCATTTTCAAACTCTTCTACCCCAAAACTGCATTGGTATCTCCACCTTTCAGTAGTTGTTAAAATTTCTTATCACTAGACAAGTTTATGCCAATTAGCTTCATGGTCTCCAGCATAATGGCTCTTGTCACTAGGAAAGTATATGATAAAGAGTTGAATTTGCACTGCTGAGTTTCATGAGTTGTCTTTGGGCGTTTTAAGCTGGGGTGTGCTCCCTGTGCAAGCCTTGGAGATCCGAGACATCTCACATGTCCGATAGTCCAGCATCTACTGCATATATTGGAGAATTTGTTCTGTCTGGGTTTCTGTATTGTTACCTCACTCATAGTCTAGTTTAACCCCAATCGACGGGAGGGGTGTCTGGTTTGTTGCCATTGACAACAGCAGTAAATGTACAAACAAGAAGAGTCAGATTCCATAATTGGACCACTAAAGAATGGTATGATACAGTTTTCTTCCCAGAAGAAAATAATTGCTGCTCTATAAAACATATGATCATTCACCAAAAAACACACAAAGTGAAGAAAGGTAGGGGGCTGCACTTAGAAAGAAAAGGAGAAGATAGTGTTGTGCCATAGAATGTCTAATGGTCACTCTCCAAAGGAACACACAAAATGAATAGTGTGCTGCCCAAGAAAAAAAAGAGAAGATTGTGTGGTGCCACCAAATGTCTAATGGTTCCTCAATCCTCCCCAAAGGAACAAATAAAATGAGTGTGCTGCCCTAGAAGACAAATAGAAGATTGTGTTGTGCCACAGAATGTCTAATCATCACTCTCCAAAGGAACACACAAAATGAAAAGTGTGCTGCCCTAGAAGGCAAAGAGAAGAGTGTGGTGCCACAGAATGTATAAAATAGGTCATTCCTCAAAGAAACACACAAAATGAAGATAATGTTCTGCCCTATAAACCTAATGGTCTCCATAAAAAGAAAAGTGAAAATTGTATGTTGCTCTAAAAGACCTTATGGTCACTCCAAAAAAAGGAAGAAACAACATGAAGATATTGTGTGCTCTCTAACTGTCACTTCTCACACAAAGAGGAGATTCACAACAGTAGTCATTGTACTAACAAGGAGCATCATATTCAATAATTGTCCAATCAAGAAGGTATGATACAGCTGGCTGGGTTTCAGACATTTTTTGCGATCTTTAGCAACTAACTTTCCAAAGAATTGCTGCCATTGAAGACCTACTGGTCACTTTCCAAAAGATGAAACAAAATGGAGACAGCAGTATGAGGCCATAGAAACATAATGCTCTCCAGATGAAACAAAATGGAGAAGAGCGTATTGCCCGAAAAGAACGTATTGCCCGAAAAGACCGAATGGCCACTCTCAAAGGAAGAAACGAAGTAAAGGATACCAAATGGTCACTCTACAAAGGAAAAAACAACGTGATGATAATGTGCTGTCATATTAAAAAATGGCACTAAAGTAGAATCAAAGTGGAGATAATGTGCTTGCCCTATAAGGTACTACACGTCGGTTAAATGAAATAGAAATTAGAAATAGGCTACATGAAGAAGACTATGCTCAAACCCCACAGTTATGCCACATATATAAAATTAATCCTCCAACTGAAATATTCATTAGTGTGTGTATATAGCTATACAGCACAGATTAATGGTATTGCAAACAAATTTTGAAATTACAAAATTTAACTGAAATGCTAACACGCTAATCACTTCTAAATGACTTCTAATACCATCAGACGCGCTTGGACAACTTATTCCAATCAATCTTTCATATGCAATAGACTAATTCTATCGAAAGTAAGTCTTTCGAAGAATTAGTATCAAAATACATACCATTTTTGCACAGGTTTCATACATTTCGATGCGATTGCTGCTAGGCGTTGATCTATCTACAACAAAAATGAAACAAAATCAAACGTTGAACTCCAATTCAATAAGAACACTAATTTACAACATTATTTACAAGTGAACAAAGAGAACAATAGCAAGTA
Organism: Arion vulgaris; assembly: GCA_020796225.1. Lineage (NCBI taxonomy): Eukaryota > Metazoa > Mollusca > Gastropoda > Stylommatophora > Arionidae > Arion > Arion vulgaris. The sequence continues at coordinate 62,731,773 of CM036753.1, read as the reverse complement.
ACTGTGACCCGGTCGTTACGTCGTTGATATAGTTCAAATCTGCGCACGAAAAACTCGTTGATCATTAACACAAATTAGGGGGTATAAGACTTACAAACAACAATTTTTATTGCAAGTTGTCTCTAAATTAATATCAATTTAATGTTCTCTGCGCTTTTTAGTATAGCTTGCAATAAAGTTATATGTTAGTAATATCTTGCAGCAAAGAAAGCTACCCTACTCTAAAATAAATGTTCCATTTTAAAACTACAACCCACTATTTAAATTAGCACGTGGTATTATCTTCTCCACCCCCCTAAAAGATGTACATATTTCCCAGATTTTTTGAAACGTTTGACGTTTGCGTCTGCGCGTCATTTCCCAACCTGCTGTACCTTCCAGTTGTTTTCCTGAGAGTGAGAAAGGTGAAGTAGATCGCTGGGTGGTGGGTGCGAAAGAAAGATGTATCAGCTTGTTAATAGGTGTCAACTGTAATGACATGTGCCAATCAAAAAAGATCGCGACCCTGCTTTGTTTAGCTGTTTTGGATTGATGAAAATTAGTGTCCTTTCTGTTTAGAACATTGGTTACATGTATGATGTGCTTCTGTCGCTCATTAGATCACTGCACGCACACTGTTTGAAACAACTAATATTCGCTTAAGATCATCCACATAGCACACTATGTTAGAAAATTCGTTTACTCGTAGAATGAAAATTGTAAATGTGTGGTCGTCCTTATCAGCCAATTTAACCACTCATTGTGAAATGTGTGGTTTGAGCCTAGAACGTGAGTGCGTGCGCTACCGTTAGACCCATATAGCATGTAGGAAAGGACCGTCCGAATTTCGGCCGAAGTCTGTGCATATTAACCAACATGACACACATTTGTACAGAAGGGTAACTAATATTTTTAAAACAAAATCCCACTTTAAAGTATCACATCTGGTGTTGACTGGAACGACTGCGATATCAAAGGCCAGTACAATTGATAGAAATTTACATTCTTGAAGCATTGAGAGTCTTTCCGAAAAGGGAAGTTTCAGGGCTGTGAATCACACGAGCTGACCAGATTGAGAGAAAGGGTGTCGACATGTACAGCCCGAAAAGAACGACATATTAAATATGCTAAAAGATCATGTGTAAGAACGAGATCGGAGCACACATGGTTACTCACCGAAGTGCAATGATGATGGTCCTATCAATCAATACTAAAAGATTAATTAGTTTCAATATGAAATATTTTCATTGCAATCTCGACATATCCATAGGTGATCCGATCTCCTTCGCAACGTCCCTCGACTAACCGTACCAGTTCGATGTTTAGTGATGAGCTACTCATACACCTAGGGTTGTGCACTGGCACCAACATTCTTCAGCATGATGTTTGCTGCCATGCTCATGGATGTCGTTTTGGAAGGCGACGAACATGGGGTAAATATTAGATACAGGACAGACGGTAACCTATTCAATCTTCGGAGGTTAAAATCCTCCACTATGGTAAAAGAATTAACTATCTCAAACCTTTTGTATGCTGATGACTTCGCCCTCGCTACCAACTCTGAGGAAGAAATGCAGACTTACATGGACAAGTTCTCAATGGCCTGTGATAAGTTTGGCCTTACCATTAACACCAAGAAAACAGAGGTCATGTTCCAGCCGCCCCTAGAGAGCAGTACTACGATCCAGTCATCAACATTAAACACCAGCGTCTCCTGCCAGTGGACAACTTTGCCTATCTTGACATCTTCCTATCCATATCGGCAAACATAGACTCTGAGGTCTTCTTCTTCTTAGCATTCGTTCTTTGCTGCCAAGCCAATTTTATCATTCTTATTGTGATATATAATTTTATCATTCTTATTGTGATATATAATTTTATCATTCTTATTGTGATATATAATTTTATCATTCTTATTGTGATATCTAATTTTATCATTCTTATTGTGATATATAATTGATCTTTGACAAGAACGACTAACGTTGCAATTTTATCATTCTTATTGTGATATATAATTGATCTTTGACAAGAACGACTAACGTTGCAATTTTATCATTCTTATTGTGATATATAATTGATCTTTGACAAGAACGACTAACGTTGCAATTTTATCATTCTTATTGTGATATATAATTTATCATTCAGGATTGTGAATATATAATTGATTTTGTGATCATATAATTTTATCATTCTTATTGTGATATATAATTGATCTTTGTCAAGAACGACTAACGTTGCAATTTTATCATTCTTATTGTGATATATAATTGATCTTTGTCAAGAACGACTGACGTTGCAGTTTTATCATTCTTATTGTGATATATAGCTTGATCTTATGCTCGGATTAACGACTAACAGCTTGCAATTTTTTCATTTCTTATTGGAATATACTGAACTTAAGGGTCCTAAAAAACGACTGACGTTTGACACGTCTTTATATCATTTTTTTTCAGTGATATATAATTGATCTTTGTCAAGAACGACTGACGTTGCAGTTTTATCATTCTTATTGTGATATATAATTGATCTTTGCTCAGATATAAAGATGTCTGCAAAACCTCAATGAAAAACTGTTCTATAGATCCCAGCACATGGGAGGGACTAGCTGATGACAGAGTTGTGTGGAAAGCCAAATTACGGAAGGGCGCAGAGTCTTTGAGAAGAGACTTATGTACGAGCTGAAAAACAAGAGAAAAAGCGAAAACTCAGAAGTTGTCACAGTAAAACACTTGCCTATTGACCGTCTGTAAAGATGAAAAGGGCCATACATACAATTGATCTTTGACAAGAACGACTGACGTTGCAATTTTATCATTCTTATTGTGATATATAATTGATCTTTGACAAGAACGACTGACGTTGCAATTTTATCATTCTTATTGTGATATATATAATTGATCTTTGACAAGAACGACTGACGTTGAATTTTAATTTAGGATTCCATTTTTCTTGACCAGAACGACAGTGACGTGGCACGTTTTTCTCTATGGAATATAAATTTCTTGGAAGCTACTTGCAAATTTATCATTTAGTGAATATCTCTTCTTCGAACACTGAGTTCATTTAATCATCCTTATATTGTTATATTGATCTTTTACGCGAAAGTGAATTTTTATCACTTTTGTGATATTAATTGTCTTTGACAAGAACGATAAACACTTTATCATTTATTTGATTTTGACTTGGGTCTAGACCAACGTGCACTTCTATTCAATGACTGGGTGAAGTAATTGTTATAGAACATTTACAAACCATTCTTTGGATTAATTGACTGAACGATCGACATTTATCATTCTTATTGTGTATATAATTGATCTTTACGAACATTTGCACTTATCATCTTTTGGGCTTTAATTTATCTTGACAAAAGACTGTACTGAATACATTCTATTTATGTGAATGTCTTTGACAAGAACGATGACGTTGCAATTTTATCATTCTTATTGTGATATAATTGATCTTTGTCAGAACGACTGACGTTGCAATTTGATCATTCTTATTGTGATATAATTGATCTTTGACAAGAACGACTAACGTTGCAATTTTATCATTCTTATTGTGATATATAATTGATCTTTGACAAGAACGACTAACGTTGCAATTTTATCATTCTTATTGTGATATATAATTGATCTTTGACAAGAACGACTGACGTTGCAATTTTATCATTCTTATTGTGATATACAATTGATCTTTGACAAGAACGACTGACGTTGCAATTTTATCATTCTTATTGTGATATATAATTGATCTTTGACAAGAACGACTGACGTTGCAATTTTATCATTCTTATTGTGATATATAATTGATCTTTGTCAAGAACGACTGACGTTGAACTCCTGTTAAAATTAGGTCCCCCACTTTGTGTATGGTACCAAACACAGTGTAGGTCAGGGCTACCGTTTTTCTCCTACGGAAAGTATTTTGAGTCTATCTCGGTGACATTCAGTCCCTAACACTCCCCTTCATTCGTAAAAGTTATCTTTAATGATCCGTTATATTTTGGCTTGGATCTACGCCAAAGAGACTTTTGTACTGTAACCTTTCTGACTGAGTGTGGCGTTCCTTCTGTAACGTATGATAAACACTTTAATGATCTTTAATCTTTATTTTGACTTGGATCTATGCCAGAGAGCACTTCCTACTTTGCAAATGACTGGGTGAGGTGGTTCCGGTATAGAACATTTACAACCCTTCTAGGACTGGTCATTGGAACGGTCACTTGTCGGCTGCTTTGTTTATTTATTGCTCTTTTACGATCATTTTCGCCGTATATTTGGGCTTTATGATCTACGCCAAAGAGTATGTACACTGTACATCTGACTATGTGAGGTCGTTCCGAATTAGGAACATTTCTCAGTCTTTTTGGGGCACATAAGCTTGTCCTGGGACGGCATATTACTCGTGTAACACATCGTGAAAAGTGTCAGCCTTCACCAATGTTTGGATTTGGACAGCCTGTCAAATCTTTACAATGTCGGTCTTACTTTTCTGACCACGTTGAGTTTGTTCCGGAGTAGGAACATTCTCAGCCTTTTCGAGGCGCGTTTTTGGCACTTGGCAATTTGCAGTTTTTTACTATGTATTTTCCCTGACCCTGGAAAACACTGGACTGGGGCTGCGCACAAATAATGTAGAGGGTCGTTTCTTTAGGCGCTATCAGCGTAACTTAGATTTTGCGCTCGCCGAACATCACCCGCCCCGATTTTTTCGGGGATGTTAGTTGTAAGAACAACAGCGCCATGCCCGGTTGTTTCAGGGAGGGCAGTTTCGTTCGGCGCTAAAACGTAACTTTCGGATTTGCGCTCGGTCAACTTTACTTAATAGATATATCTGCGCTTGGCCTCTTGTGCGGTGTTAATTGCAGTCTTCCCTAGTGTCGTCACGTCACATTGCAACTTTATCGACGATCTTTGCCGAGAGCTGGCAAAGGTGTTGCCACCATTACTTCGAGTGGACGTGACTATGTGCCTCCTGATGGCTCGTACCTTGTCAGTTCTTACGATTCGTTTTTTAAAATTTATTTCGCTTTTCCCAACGTCCTGGAGAGACGTGCAGAGACAGTCACTCGGGATTCTTCTCGTCTATCTTGCGAGTAGATCTCGAATAACGTAACTGCTCTTGGATCACTACCTATACCAGAGTAGCTCTCCCTCGATCCCTACCCGCTAAGTCAGATAGGATCCTCTGTCTGTTTCCAGGATTACCACGTGGAGGTGGGGTAGGATCTTGATTAGTGCCAGCTTACTAATCCTGGCGCCCCAGTCCCCCATTTTCCCTGTCCACCCATTTTCCCTGTCCACATTCCCCAGTACCCCTTCCCGCGTCCTTCCCAGTTGCAACAAGAGATGATAGGACACTAGCATTGCACTGAGCTAGATTGGATCACACTGTTTACGGAGACCCATGGTGTAGATCAGCGTTTCTCAAGGTGGGCGGTACCGCCCCCTTGTGGGTGCTGAAGCGTTCTAGGGAGCGGTAGCGGGCTCTGAAAATTTTTTTATTTTTTTTGGGGGCGTTCAGGCGATCTAGGGGGTCGGTGGCTCCTTATAGAAAAAAATTAATACTATGTATTTAAAAATTAATTATTTTAGTTCTTTTGCGATTGAATAATCATTTTAATTTTTAATTCTGCATTTTAATTCATCTTATGCCCGTTTTACACGATCCATTTTTCCAGTGCCGGAAAATGTATATACAGTAATCGCCCTCCAGCTAAATATAATCACATCAACGATATTGTCTGTCTTTGATCAAATTACAGTAGCAATGTGTTGCATGATGTTATTAAAATAACAAGCTGTATAAACATGTTACTATATTTATTCGCACATGAAGATAATGAATACAGGTTACTGTTCACTTAAACAGTTACTAGAGGGTCTCAAAGTGATTTCTATTAGCCTCCAAATCCGGCACGAGTTTTACCTGTCTCTGAACTTATAATAACATACACTATATTTTGCCAGAATTTAGGACACATCACGTTTTTTTAATATAAATCTGATACATACAATATACACATCCAATATACACAAACACTGAACAGAAATTGTTCAACTGTTGACAAAATGGAGCGATTATGACGAAGGGGTCTTGTGTTGAAAGAATATTATCGATAAAAGGGAAGACTACGGTAAAACTATGTAACAATGGCGAAACACGTAAAAACAAAGTATTGTAGTTTTACAGAAACAATAACAATATGTGTTATTACGTGTTTCGACTGTGTTGAAAGAGAGGATATGGGAAAATTCAGAAGAGTCAAATACTTGGTTTTTGATGTCTTTTGAGGTCTGGGTTAACATAAATTTTTGTTCTGGGGAATGATTGCAGGATTTTAGTGTGAATAGAATGCAGCGTGACAGCAAATATATATATATATATATATATATATATATATATATATATATATATATATATATATATATATATATATATAAATATTTTACAACGAAGAGTGAAGTCGTTGGACTTTCATAGGTTAGTGACCGATTTGGGAACAAAGAATTTTGGTTTTGCCACGCCATAAATACAGAGAGAAGTAGCATTATATGACATCTTTACCCAATACCCCTACTGGTATATTCCGGTCGGATGTCAAATCTATAAATACCAGTGGTTTTAGTTTTATAATGAAGCTTAATATAGTAATAAGCGTCATTAAATTTTGTGTGCTTTGTCAACAATCATCAGTCAAAAGTGTAATATATAAGTGGCGTCATACAAAGTGTAATATATAAATGGAGTCATCTCTCTCTCTCTCTTTGCCTTTTTTTACCCGGGTTGGGGCATAGGCCCTCAACCAACTCATGCCAAGTCTTCCTATCTCTAGCTATCTCCTGCAGCTCCTCCAGCTCTTCTTTATATTGTTGATCTCCGCCTCCAAATCTCGTCTCCATGTATTTCTCGGCCCCCTTCTTTCGCTGCCCCTGCGGGTTCCAGGCAAGGACCCTTCTTGTTATATTCCCTCCGGTTTTCGCAAAGTGTGTCCTATCCAGCGCCAGCGTCTTTTTTAACCTGTTTGTTCACTGGAATCTGTCTTGTTCTCTCCATAAGTTCCTCATTTGTGACCCTATCATACCATCTTATTCCTCTATTCTGCGCAGACACCAGTTGATGAATGTTTGCAATTTATGCGCTATTGTTTTAGTTGTTCTCCATGTTTCTGACCCATACAGTAGAACTGCTTTTACATTAGAGTTAAATATCCGAATTTTTGTTCTAGATTTGATTTCTTTGGACTTCCAAATGATTCCCAGTGCAATGAAAGCTCCTCTTGCCTTCTGTATTCTTATTTTAACATCTCTATCTGTTCCAACCTCTTTGTCTACGTTGCTGCCCAAATATGTGTATGATTCTACCTCTTGAAGTGGGATTTCCCCCAAGGAGATCGAGTTGTCGTTTGCTTGGTTAATTCTCAATATCTTTGTCTTTCCCTTATGAATGTTCAGCCCTAGTTGCTGGGACCTTTGATTCAATGTGTTTAGCTTATCCTGCATCTGATTTCGTGTATGTGACAGAAGGGCTATATCATCAGCGAAGTCCAGATCATCTAGTTGCTCTGTCAGAGTCCATTGGATTCCATTTCTGGTGTTAGTTACTGTGGTCTTCATAATCCAGTCTATTGTCAGTAAGAACAACAAAGGTGATAGAAGACATCCCTGACGCACTCCTGTTTCTATTCCAAAAGTATCTGTTAGTTTCCATTCATGAAGAACTCTACATTTCATATCTGTATATGTTGCTTTTATTAGGTTAATAATTTTCTGTGGGATTCCATAATGCCTCATTAATTTCCAAAGGGTTTTCCTATCAATACTGTCAAAAGCCTTCTCATAATCAACAAATCCGATATAAAGTGGGGATTTCCATTCAATACTTTGCTCTATTATTATACGTAATGTGGCTATCTGGTCAGCACAGGATCTATTTGGTCGGAAGCCTGCCTGTTCATCTCTTAGCTTTATGTCGATGGCCTCTCTCAATCTCTCCAAGATGACTCTGCTTAGTATTTTCCCAGGTACTGACAACAGCATTATTCCCCTATAGTTTTCACACTTCTGAAGGTCCCTTTCTTTGGTAGCTTCACCAGGTATCCTTCTCTCCAGTTTGCTGGTATTTCTTCCGTCTCCCAGATTCTGCTAAATAATTTATACAGTATTTCTGTGGATGTGTTTATGTTGGCTTTAACCGCCTCCGCTGGAATACCATCTGGACCGGCCGCTTTCCCATCTTTTAAAAGTTTAATGGCTTTACTAATCTCCTCCTTGGATGGTTTCTCACAGTTGATGTCCAAGTCAATCTCTGCCGGTTGGATATCTGAGGGGTTTGCAGGTGCTGGTCTGTTCAGGAGTTCCTTGAAGTATTCCATCCATCTTTCCATTTGGTCTCTAACATTAGTGATAGTTTCCCCACTACTATTTTTGATCAACCCATTTGATGGTCTGTATTTTCCTGCTAGCTTTCTAGTGATGTTGTAAAGATCCCTAAGGTTTCCTTTTCCTGCAGCTACCTCTGCTTCTCTTGCTAGATCTTCTACGTATTGTCTTTTATCTAACTTTATTTGTTTCTTCACTTTCTTGCTAGCTTCTGTGTACTTTTCCTGGGCTATGGCTTTGGCAGTTCTAGTTTTGCTATTATTTAAATCTGCTTTCCTCTTTTTCCTTTCTTCTATTTCCTTGAGAGTTTCTGGAGTTATCCATGCCTTATGATTCCGCTCCTTCTTTCCTAATACCTCTGTGCATGTTTCATTCCAAATATTTTTGGCTTGCTGCCAGCATTCTTCCGCACTCACCTCATCTTCTAATTGCCGCAAAACCTCATACTTATTAGAGACTGTGACCGTGAACTGTTCCTTTGTTTCTTGACTTCTGAGGTATCCTACATTATATTGGTGTCTATGTTCATGGGATGTTATGTATCGCTTAAGCTTCAGTTTAATTTTACTTATCAGCAAATGGTGATCCGAATCTACATCTTACTTACTTACTTAATCCCGTCATGCCTAGTGACACATGGGGCTTCAGAAAGGACTTTCCATGCTCTCCTGTCCCGTGCAACCTTCAGTGCAGAGCCCCACGTCAGAGATGCGGTGTCCAGTTCCTCTTCCATCATGCGCCTCCATGTTGTCCGTGGTCTGCCTTTCTTTCTCTTTCCCTCTGGTGTCCAAGTGAGGGCTATCCTTGCAGGCATTTCTTGTCTCATTCTCATAACATGTCCGAGCTATTTCCATCTTCTCTTTTTGAGTATGTCATTCATTGACTCTTGTCTTGTGTCTTGGAGTAGTTGGTTATTGGATATTTTTACTGGCCAAAAGATTCCCAAGATTCTGCGAAGACAAGAGTGGTGGAAAACTGACATCCTGCTAGTATCTCCTTTGGTCATCCTCCAACACTCCGATCCGTAGACCAAAACTGGCAAAACAATGCTTTTATACAGTTTAAGCTTTGTGGTCCTATTGTAGATTTTGGACTTCCATACTGGTTTCATTCTGGCAAAGCGGTTCTGGCCTTACTCAGACGTGATTTTATATCTTCCTCTGTGCCACCATTTAGTGTCAGTACGCTACCAAGATATGTAAACTGCTCAACCCTTTCCAGTGTTTCATCTTCTAACATTACTGGTTGTTGGATTTCACTGTTTGTCATAATTTTTGTTTTTCCTGTGTTTGTTTTGAGGCCTACTGTCTTTGCCGTGCTGTGAAGTATTGTACTTTTCTCTTGTATATGTTCATATTTGTGTGACACCAAGGCTATATCGTCTGCAAAGTCCAGGTCCTCAAGCATCTCGAAAGGGTCCATCTTATTCCTCTTGGTGCTTGTTGTTTTATGGCATTTTTAGCACCCAGTCAATTGTAATACTAAACAAAAGAGAGGACATTACGCATCCCTGTCTTACACCAGATTTTACTGGGAATGTTTTGTTGGAATTCTTTAGGTTGCAGGAGAAATCTTTATAGAAGAGGGCTATGATGTTGACAAGCTTCTGCGGTACGCCGTATTGTCTCAGTATCTTCCATAGGCTGTCTCTGTGGACGCTGTCGAATGCCTTTTCAAAATCTATGAAGTTGATATATATAGTCCTTTGCCACTCGCTACATTGTTCTAAAATGTTACGCAGGGTAAATATATGTTCATTTGTTCCTCTTCCTTTCCTAAATCCTGCTTGCTCCATTCGTAGACACTTATCTATTGCTTCTTGTATTCGCATTATGATAATTTTGCAGAATATTTTACTTGGGATTGAAAGCAATGTGATTCCTCTCCAGTTATTGCAATCTGTTAGGTCTCCTTTCTTGGGGATTTTCACCACAGTACCCTAGTCCAATCCTTAGGCAATTCTTCTTTCCCCCAGATATATGCAAACAATGGCTCTAATATGTTTGCAGCTAAGATGGGATCGATCTTGAAAAGCTCTGCTGTCATTTCATCATTTCCCGGTGCTTTGTTGTTTCTCAGGGATCCAATAGCTTTACTATTTCTTGCTTTTCTGGCAATTTGAGGTTGATATCAATATCCTGTGCGGCCGGTGGGATATCCGGTGGATGTTCAGGATCAGGTCTGTTTAGCACATCTTCAAAGTGGGATGTCCATCTCATATCCTGCTCCTGCTCTGTTGTCAACAGTTGTCCTAGGCTGTTTCTGACTGGCATGTTATGGTTGTGTCTTTTACCTCCGCATAATTGTTTGGTAATCTTGTACAGTGTGTGCAGATAATGTACTTTAGCAGCTTTTTCTGCTATTTCTGCTGTCTTTTCCATAAATTGTCTCTTGTCTGTTCTAGCACTTCTTTTTACCATTTTGTTTAGTTCTGTATATTCTTTTCTTGCCTTATCTTTTTGACGTTCTGATCTAATACTATTGATGAGATTTTTTTTCTCCTTTCGCTTTTGGGAATCTACATCTGCCCCCTTAGAACCCTTACATCTTGTAGAGATGACCTGAATTTCTTGTTTATGCATATGTGGTCAATTTGATTTTCTGTTCTGTGATCTGGTGATACCCAGGTTGCTTTATGTATTCTTTTATGTGGAAAGACACTTCCACCTATGACGTATTGATTCGCTGCACAGAAATTAGTGAATAGTTCTCCATTTTCGTTCATTATTCCTAGTCCGTGTTTTCCCATGATCTCCTCGTAGCCTATGTTGTCCGAACCTATTTTGGCATTGAGGTCGCCCATCAGAATTTTGATGTTCCCATTTCTCTGATTACCTATAGTATTTTGAAGTTTTATGTAAAATTCCTCTTTACTTTTTCCTCTTTATCATTGGTAGGTGCATAACACTGGGTCACATTCAAGAATACTTTCTTTTGGTGGTTCTGAATGTTGCTGTGATTATCCTAGGACTCACTGCTTCCCATTTTATTAGTGCCTTCTCCGCTTCTTTAGATAGCATTAAAGCCACTCCTTCACTATGGGGGCATTTTCTTCCATATGGCCTGAGAACAGCATTGTTTCTCCTGTGTTTAGATGTTGTTTGCCTGCACCATTCCACCTAGTTTAATCCCAAGATGCCAATCCCGTGAAATTTCATCTCATTTACAACCTGTGCTGTCTTTCCCATTTGATACATACTTCTAACATTCCAGGTGCCAATTCTGGAGCTTTTCCTAGGTGAAAGGAAGATAATCTGCGGTGTAGACTCCTTGCGGCTTTCTCTGCATCGCTTCATACCTCTTCTAGAAGAGCTTCCTTTCCTCTTGGTTGGCACAGTTTTTATTTTATTTTTATGTGACTTGTTCATGGTTGGTTGGATTTTGTGGCTAAAATTTTCTACTGGATAAGGTAGCCAGCCCTACGCCAAACCCCACCTTAGTCGCCTCTTACGACATGCCTTGTAGGTCGCAGTGCCGCTACTTTGCTCCTTGCGAGCCCCGGCAGCACACGGGCGAAATGGAGTCATACAAAGTGTAAATTACATCTTTTATTTTGTGAATATTGTTGCAAACTTTATGACTTCATTATGTCTGAATCTAAGAAGAAATCTCGACAGTACAGTATTGAATATTTGAAATACAGCTTTATTCAGTCTCATACGAACAATTTATTACCAATGTGCTTGATTTGCCTAAACGTATTTTCAAATTGAGCAATGAAACCTTCTAGGCTACAAGAGCATTTGACTAAAATGCACGCTGTCAAAAAGGATAAAGATTTGTCCCATTTTCAAGTACTAAAAAAAATATTTGAAATGTCCAAATATATCAACACTTTTTGCGTTGTCCACTAAACAAGATAATGACGGATTACAAGCTTCTTATAATATTTCATTATTAATCACAAAAGCTGAAAAACCAGACACAATTGGTGAGGGATTAATCTTGCCGACAGTAAAGGAAGTCATAAACAATAAGTTTCATAAGCCAGCGTCAGATATCATCAGGAAAATTCATTTGAGCAATAATTCAGTGTAAAGAAGAATAGATGAAATGGTTGAAGACGTTGAAAAATCATTATGCGATTATTTGAAGACAAGCCAATTTTCCATTAAACTCGATGAATCAACTCTTCCAAATAATGAAACACTACTCGTACCATACGTTCGATTCATAAAAGAAGAAAAAGGGTGTCAATAACTATTATTTGCTAAAGATTTAGAAGTGGATACAAAGGGAGAATCAATATTTAATACCATGAATAAGTTTTTTCAAGAGAAAGCCATTCCTATTCGTAATATTTTGTCTGCTACTACTGATGGTGCTCCAGCAATGACAGGACACCACAAGGGTTTCACAGCGCATCTAAAACAAGCAGTACTTCTTCTTCTTCGCGTTCGTTCTTTACGACCAATTTTAATCACTCTTTGTGATATGTTTGATCTTTGCCAAGAACGTGTATACGTTGCACATTGGTTTTGTAGGCCCCTAAACGCATAAGACTTCTACACGTATAGGACACATGCATCCGATTTCAGCCAAACCTTCTTAATCGCCTCTAACGACATGCGTGGCAGGTAACAGTGGTTCTATTCTTTACACCCCAAATTTGGGCCCCGGTAACCACTCGGGCGAAACAGTACTAAATGTACTTGCTATTCATTGCGTTATTCATCGTCACCATTTGGTTGCGAAGAATTTAATTGAACGTCTGCATTCGTCGCTCCACTACGCTATTAGAGTAGTCAATAACATATGGAGCAATCCACTGAGTGACATATTGTTTAGCCAACTTTGTAGTGAAAATGATGAAGATTTCAATCGTTTCTTGCTTCACACAGAAGTTCGTTGGCTTTCAAACAGTATTTGTCTGAATCGATTTTACAATTTATATTATTCAGTACTAGAGTTCCTAGAAAACAAAGACGATGGATTGCAGACCAACCTGATTACATCCAAAAATGACATCGTTTATTTGTCAGACCTCTATAAACTATTTAATGAAGTCAATCTACAATTATAAGGTGATGATTTGAATTTAATTAAATTGAAAAACATTATTGCCGCTTTTGTGGGGGAAACTTCGTCTGTTCAAGCGGAGTCTAGGCCGAGGGGATTATAGTTACTTTTCAAATTTGTTAGCAGTGTCTCTCAAAAAGGATGACTGACTTTCATACTGCCAACACTTAGAGGTTCTCCGTGCTGATTTTAATGAACAATTCAAAGAGATTTTAAATATGAATATATCAAATTGAGTTCTAGATCCACTCTCACATGTAGACACAGCAGAATCATCAAATTTAGAAGTAGAACTGGGGGACTGCCTAGAGTAGTTGATAGTAGCTCGGCCTGCTAGCTGTGAGACGCCTCATAGCTCGGGTTCGAACCCACTATCCGGCATTTGTTCGAGTCCCTAGTCCCTGGTCTTACTCAGGACGATAACGTGAGTACCTCTGAAGTCGGAGAAAATCTGCCTGTATGGCGAGGGAATACTAATTACGAGTACATTGAGCACACGGCTGCCAGTGTAAGTAATTTACAATGTGCACGCTGCTGCCATTGTAAGAAATTGGAAAACGGATTTTCACGCAAAAATCAGTTTCAGAGATGAAACTTCGTCTGAGTTGAAAGCGGACGAAAAAAAAAAAAAAGAAGTAGAACTTATAGAACTCACAACAAACGATAAACTAAAAATCAAATTCAGAAGTGGATACCAAGAGTTCTGGCTTCAAAAATCAATACCGACACTGTACCCTGGAGTTTTAGAAAATATTGCGCAGATTTTTAATTGCATTTTCATCTTTTTATTTGGCTGAGCCTGGGTTTAGTGCTGTAGCGAATTTACTATCTAAGAATAGGAGCCGATTGAATATAAATGATCGTGGCTATTTATGACTGTTTTTAACGGAAGTTGCACTCGATATTAACATGTTTTTAAGAATGCACGAGGCTCATCCTTCACATTAATTTGTAATTTTGTCTTCGTATTTTTACTTTGTAAGTTCGAAAGCAGCAATTTTGTAATACATTTGAAGGTGTTTTAATTGTTACAATAATGTTCTTACTAATGCCATGCAATCTCTTAATATGTAGTCCTAGTTTTTATAGTTAAACCATTGTATGAAACTGCATAATGTTATTCGAGCATACACTTTACAATCTTTACCATATGGGCTACGTTTTATCAAAATCTGTATAGCAATAACTGTGTTCAAGATGAAGCACCTATTGGCCACTACTTTTTCAATAATTTTATAACATAAGCGGTCATGTATCATTAGTTGCTATTTGGGGATCTCAATGGCGAGAAGTGGTTAAGTCGTTTGCCTCTCATACCGAAGGTTGTGGTTTAGAATCCGGACCGAGATACATGTGCAATTTTCTCATGAGATCCCTAGGATTGTTACAAGAGCTACGGAGTTTGTGCTTTGTGCAATGCTCTTGGCAGATGATATGTCATCGCTATCTATAGGTACGGAATCATATGGCGAAAATCGGTGCAATGAAGTCAATCCTTGACCCCTTATTTAGTTGCTATTTACGTCGAAAATATCAAACGGCTTCAATGTAGACAAATATTATAATTGGGGGCGTTACAAAATTTATGTCTTGCAAAGGGGACGGTGGGCCGAAAAAGTTTGGGAATCTATGGTCTAGATAGAGCAAGGCAGGTGATATTGTTTCAACTTAGAACTGGACACAACAGACTGAACAGACAAAAACTAGTTCCATCACCCACATATACTTGTGGACAGACCGCTGAATATATCCTGCAAGATTGTCACCTGATGAATCAACTGCGGAAAGAACACTGGCCAACAAAGACAGACATCAACACAAAGCTGTTTGGAAGCTTTGATGAACTAACAAATACAACAACATACATCCAGAGAACCGGACTCATTGTGTAGACGTTGAACATCAGCGAACAAGAAGAAGAAGAAGAAGAGCAGACATGCAAGAAAACTAAACCACTTCTACACAAGCTGTCTACTTTGAGTTCGATTCTTTGACTCCCTTGAAGTTCGCACTAGATGCTTTCAGACTGGGATTCTGACTTGTTGCATTTTTGACATCTTCTATGCGCGGAGGGACATCACGTTTGATATTAGCTGGAACCTGAAGCATGCGGTCTATGTCTTTAACACATGACGGATGGATGAGGACAGTACGGAAGTGTTCTGTCCAGCGTTTTGGTATCTGAAGTTTGTATATTACTAGCTAACAGCTTTTAACAGTTAACAGCACCGGTACTGTTTACTTTATGCCTACACCAGTGCAAATCACAGACCATAAAGCGTACAGTCAAACAGAAAAAAACCCATCACATATAACCAAAAGGACTGGGGTCTCTGTGGCTGAATGGTTAAGCCCTTTGCCTTGTGAGTCGAAGGTCGTGGGTTCGAATCCAGATATCGCCGTTCTGTTCACGAGTGCAGTTTTTTCCAGAGACCCATAGGATTGTTGCTGTAGCTACGGAGTTCGTGCAATACTCTCGGCAGGTGGAGTGTCATTTCTGCGGAGAGGGACCGAGCCATATGGGATAAAACCCGGTGCAATGAAATCAATCCTTCGGCTTAAAAACCCTTCAAATCAAAAGGACTATTGACAGGTTGATAAGAGCGTCCATAACTTGATAGGCGGGGAGGGTACTTTCCTGGAAATTAGCTTTTTGATAAAACAGTTTTTGTGACTATTGCAAACTATCTATGGCTTGAAGATTAATACGTAGTTAATATTGCTATACTTGGAGCCACCAGCCATAGAGATCTGATCTGAATCTGGTCTTCTCCATTTCCGTAGGGAACTACCAACAATAATATTTTTGGTTCATTTTGACCCTCCCTGAAATTTTTTTGATTTTTATACGTTCATCAGCTTTAAACTCACAACACAACAAACAAATAGCTATAGCTGATATAAGATCTTGAACACTTATTTAACTGAATTGGACTAATCATTTTTGGTGCTGAATTGAAATAATGCATCGATTACTGCGTTCTCGGCCCTCGCTAATCGATACGATATGCTCGAGAGAATCGATGAACGCGCGGGAAATTAGACACTAGGTAAAAACACATGACAGATGTAAATTGTAATAAACCTGTGATAAACAATGGACCTTCAGACTATCACGTCAAGTTTACCTAATGTATCACTTCCACGTACACAGAATGCCCTTGCATGCTTACAAAATTGTCTACAGTGTCGCAAATGGTAAGTAAATGTTATATATGTAAATCATCAGTAGACGTACACATTACAATTTACAGTTCATTACACAAAGTGTAGTTAATTAAGTTGTAGTAATACTTGTAACACTTACTTATACTAATCATAATGATTAATCATGTATAATAACGTAATAAGTATAAGTTATTAACTGTATTAGTATAAGTTATACTAATACAGTTAATAACTTATACTTATTACATTATTATACATGATGATTAATCATTATGATTACAGATTAGTTAGTATCTTCTTCTTTGCGTTCGTTCTTTACGACCAACTTTAATCACTCTTTGTGATATGTTTGATCTTTGCCAAGAAAGTGTATACGTTGCACATTGGTAATGATTGGTTTAGTAGGCCCCTAAACGCATAGGCTTCTACACATTTAGGACACATGCATCCGATTTCAGCCAAACCTGCTTAGTCGCCTCTAACAACATGGAACATGCGTGGCAGGTAACAGTGGTTCTATTCTTTACACCCCAAATTTGGGCCCGGTAACCACTCGGGCGTATTAGTATAAACGGTAACTTACGAGTTTACACGTCGATGTGTTGGTTGTCCATACATTATATTCAAACAAATCAAAGATGTGCAAACGATTACTGATGATACAGGTCAGGTCAGTGATTGAGTGATAATCATTATATTACTAGCGGGTGACGAGTGGAAACTCTCTGCAAGAACTTTCAAGAACTCTCTCTTCTCTTTGCCTTTTTACCCCAGATTGGGGCATATGCTCTCAACCAAGTCTTCCTATCTCTAGCTATCTCCTGCAGCTCCCTCCAGCTCTTCTTTATATTGTTGATCTCCGCCTCCAAATCTCGTATCCATGTATCTCGGCCTCCTTCTTTCGCTGTCCCTGCGGGTTCCAGGCAAGGACCCTTCTTGTTATATTCCCTCCGGTTTTCGCAAAGTGTGTCCTATCCAGCGCCAGCGTCTTTATTAACCTGTTCGTTCACTGGAATCTGTCTTGTTCTCTCCATAAGTTCCTCATTTGTGACCCTATCATACCATCTTATTCCCTCTATTCTGTGCAGACACCAGTTGATGAATGTTTGCAATTTATGCGCTATTGTTTTAGTTGTTCTCCATGTTTCTGACCCATACAGTAGAACTGCTTTAACATTAGAGTTAAATACCCAAAATTTTTTGTTCTAGATTTGATTTCTTTAGACTTCCAAATGTTTCCCAGTGCAATGAAAGCTCCTCTTGCCTTCTGTATTCTTATTTTAACATCTCTATCTGTTCCACCCTCTTTGTCTATGTTGCTGCCCAAATATGTGTATGATTCTACCTCTTGAAGTGGGATTTCCCTCAGGAGATCGATTGTCGTTCTTGGTTAATTCTCAATATCTTTGTCTTTCCCTTATGAATGTTCAACCCTAGTTGCTGGGACCTTTGATTCAATGTGTTTAGCTTATCCTGCATCTGATTTCGTGTATGTGACAGAAGGGCTATATCATCAGCGAAGTCCAGATCATCTAGTTGCTCTGTCAGAGTCCATTGGATTCCATTTCTGGTGTTAGTTACTGTGGTCTTCATAATCCAGTCTATTGTCAGTAAGAACAACAAAGGTGATAGAAGACATCCTGCGCACTCCTGTTTCTATTCCAAAAGTGTCTGTTAGTTTACCTTCATGAAGAACTCTACATTTCATATCTGTATATGTTGCTTTTATTAGGTTAATAATTTTCTGTAGGATTCCATAATGCCTCTTTAAATTTTCCCAAAAGGGTTTCCTATCAACACTGTCAAAACCTTCTCATAATCCACAAATCCGATATAAAGTGGGGATTTCCATTCAATACTTTGCTCTACTATTATGCATAATGTGGCTATCTGGTCAGCACAGGATCTATTTGGTCGGAAACCTGCCTGTTCATCTCTTAGCTTTGTATCGATGGCATCTCTGTCTCTCCAGGATGACTCTGCTTAGTATTTTCCCAGGTACTGACAGCAGCATTATTCCCCTATAGTTTTCACACTTCTGAAGGTCCCCTTTCTTTGGTAGCTTCACCAGGTATCCTCTCCAGTTTGCTGGTATTTCTTTGGTTTCCCAGATTCTGCTAAATAATTTATACAGTATTTCTGTGGATGTGTTTATGTTGGCTTTCTTCGCCTCCGCTGGAATACCATCTGGACTATTTCGTGTAAGAGGGATGGTTAATTTCATATGCAGATAGCTATGCAAAGTGAATAGGAAGTCCATTCATTGAGGATCTTCGCCCGGGGCTACGGAGTTTCGTGCATCTGTGCTGGAATTTTCCTCAGTGTGTGTTATTTGCGTGTGGTGACGGTTTGTTTTGGTTTCGATCAGTTCAAGATGCGGACGTCGATTACAATACGTTACTGCAGAACTCAAAGTTAAGTGTGGTGTGCTCGACAAACGCTATGCTGGCAGACAAGAAAATTGTAAACCAACAAAGAACCGGTGTCGTTGTACGCCTACCATGATGGACATACTGAGAAGATCGGAGCCTTATGGACTAATTTGTTCGGCGATGCAGTGATGGTGATCCGACGACTAAACTAAACTAAAACCATCTGGATTGGCCGCTTTCCCATCTTTTAAAAGTTTAATGGCTTTATTAATCTCCTCCTTGGATGGTTTCTCACAGTTGATGTCCAAGTCAATTTCTGCCGGTTGGATATCTGGGGGTTTGTAGGTGCTGGTCTGTTCAGGAGTTCCTTGAAGTATTCCATCCATCTTTCCATTTGGTCTCTAACATTAGTGATAGTTTTCCCACTACTATTTTTGATCAACCCATTTGATGGACTGTATTTTCCTGCTAGCTTTCTAGTGATGTTGTAAAGATCCCTAAGGTTTCCTTTTCCTGCAGCTACCTCTGCTTCTCTTACTAGATCTTCTACGTATTGTCTTTTATCTAACATTATTTGTTTCTTCACTTTCTTGCTAGCTTCTGTGTATTTTTCCTGGGCTATGGCTTTGGCAGTTCTAGTTTTGCTATTATTTAAATCTGCTTTCCTCTTTTCTCTGATTACCTATAGTATTTTGAAGTTTTATGTAAAATTCCTCTTTACTTTTTCCTCTTTATCATTGGTAGGTGCATAACACTGGGTCACATTCAAGAATACTTTCTTTTGGTGGTTCTGAATGTTGCTGTGATTGTCCTAGGACTCACTGCTTCCCATTTTATTAGTGCATTCTCCGCTTCTTTAGATAGCATTAAAGCCACTCCTTCACTATGGGGGACATTTTCTTCCATATGGTCTGAGAACAGCATTGTTTCTCCTGTGTTTAGATGTTTGCCTGCACCATTCCACCTAGTTTCACATAATCCCAAGATACCAACCCCGTGAAATTTCATCTCATTTACAACCTGTGCTGTCTTTCCCATTTCATACATACTTCTAACATTCCAGGTGCCAATTCTGGATCTTTTCCTGGGTGAAAGGAAGATAATCTGCGTGCAGACTCCTTGCGGCTTTCTCTGCATCGCTTCATACCTCTTCTAGAAGAGCTTCCTTTCCTCTTGGTTACACAGTTTTTATTTTATTTTTATGTGACTTGTTCATGGTTGGTTGGTTTTTGTGGCTAAAATTTTCTACTGGATAAGGTAGCCAGCCCTACGCCAAACCCCACCTTAGTCGCCTCTTACGACATGCCTTGTAGGTCGCAGTGCGCCTACTCTTTGCTCCTCGAGCCCACAACACACGGGCGTTTCAAGAACTATTAGAACATATATAAAGCAATGTGACCTGCGATATTGAAATTAATGATTAATGTTGACTGACAGTCGGAGAAGGCCCGCCTGTATGTATGGCGAGGAAACCAATAAAACGGTAAGCAGGCTTTCACGTAAAAATCAGTCAGAAGCGCCACACTTGGCGCCATTATCATGCCATGGCTGCTCCTGAATTAATAGCGGACAAAAGCAGAAAAAGAATTAATGTTGACGTTGAGACTTAAACAGAAACATTTGTTGAATTGCTCCTTCATGGATTCTCAACGACCAGCAAGTGTCAGCAAAAAATATTGCAGTCTTTAGCAATTCAAGATCCGTTCTTCAGGCTATCTCATGTCCCAGACAAGACAAGCTCATTCAGGACATACGGCAAAATATCAGCTTGTCAAAAAAATCAGAACTGGTCTTACAGTGGATACCAGCTCACTGTGGCATACCAGGAAATGAAAAGGCTGACAACCTCGCAAGGGCTGGGGGGAGCCTAACACACCACCCAACACAAAGTTTTACAGAAGCAAAGACTCTCCTGAAACAATCCAGGAAAATGATTGGAGAAAAACAAATGGAGGATACAACCCATAGCACGACAGTATAAATACACTAAACGGACAAGCACAGACCAGTCTTCAGACTTAGAACGGGACACTGCAGTCTCAGAGCACACCTCCACAGAATGGGTCTCAGGGACTCTGCAGCCTGCACCTGTGGAGCACCTAAGCAGTCCCCAGAGACAAACTATGGGGAACCGGTGAAGACCTCAAACGCACCACCCTATTTATGACACATACCGGAGTAGTCGCATAGCAAAAGTTGATCGCAGAAGAAGCTCCTTCATGCGTTATAATACGTTTACGCTACGTAACGATTACTGTCACTTAAACTTAACGTTACATAGTGATGATAGGGTCTGCAAGCAATTTCCCAAAACTGCTCTATGCTGGGCGCTGGCCAAACCACCCAATCTCTTCTATGGAACTGAGTCCGATATTTCGCTCTAACTGTTCAGGTACACTACTCATCTACTCAAGTTGTTTCAGTTTTTCCTTTGACTTTGTTATAACACTAATAACAGTTGTAATGTTACTAGTGGTTGACAAGACATTTCTCTGATTTCTTTTTCATCACCTCTCTTGATTTCATTTCTTTTATGCTCATTTTGCAGGCAGCAATATTCAACTGCATTCAACTTGATTTCTAATATGTAATATCTGTACTGTAGCTATTTTCCAGCTCTCGCTGGCATATGTTGTTAGAATTGGAATGGAAAATTCTTAATTTAGTTTTAAAACTATATAACTTAGATGTTTCCAAAGTGGTTTGATCACCTAATAAGAATGAAACCATCATCACACTTCTATAGTAATCGACAACATGGTCTCAGGACACAAGGAATACCAAGGACCTGCTGGTGGATAGATAACATCACAGAGATCATACATCATTTACTAACATCATATACTACAAAGGCAACACATTGCCCAGGATAGAAAACTACTAGGCTTCACTACATGTGTGGACATGATAAGATAAAATAGTTACTGTATATGGATTGGGTTTATCTTGAACTCTTGCTCAAACGGGCCCTTAAAGTATTACATTTTTGGAAGCATTACAAGTGAACTTATGGTTTTTTTTTCAGTAGCCAGTTGTGCAAAGAACTCTTTACATTGGGCCAGTGTGAACACAGATTTTGTTGGTATGTGTTATTGATATTGTTGTAAAATTGCATGCATCATACATTTTTTAAAGTGTGGATGTTTGTGGGATGAATGGTTGAACTTATTTTACCTTTCTGCATTCATCTGCTTCAGTAGTGATTAGGCTATTACCCTTCAGCCCAATATCATGTAGCTAATGTTGTACATAGCATTGAAGAGCTGATTTGTCTGGATATTTTACACACCCTGAAAATGAGTTAAAATTTGATTGTTCTAGCACTAGGGAGATCTCTGTGCTACTTACGGGTATACTAACCAAGGTAGGGTTCAGTGCGTTGGTTCCCTCCCATCAAATAGCCTACTGGTTATGCTGAATTTTGCTCTACTCTAGGCAAATGTCCAAGGCAAGAGAATCATTACAACCAGAGTAACTGTACCTTTATGATAAGTATCAGTTGTCAGATAGCTGCATATATTTGCTCTCTATCATCATGTCTAGTCAGTATCTTCTTCTTTGCGTTCAGTTTCGTATGCTTGTCTAAACCATGAGATGGGTTGCCTGCCTCTATGAAGCTGCACGTCAGTTGAAGTTCTTTGAGAGTTCCCCATAGTTTGCTCTGTAAGCTTTGTTCATGAGGCCATGTTTCGTTTCATTGGTGTATGTATGATGGACATGACTGCAAGATGTGCTCTGGAGTCTGTGTTTCTGTCTGGCATGCACACTGTACAGTCTGAGCAGGCTTTACTCTGTGCATGTAATGGTTGAGCTTGCAGTGACCTGTTCTTAGGCAAAAGATTGTTGTGGGCTGTTTTCTGTTTAGTCTGCTGATGGGATCTTGTAGGTGTTTGCTGTTGGTTTGTTGCCTCCACAACTCTTTGCACTTTCGCTTGATATGTGTCTTGATTTCTGGTAGTGACACTGAGTCAAGTCAGTATAATTTTGGCTTCTTTCCAACCAGAGAGGGGGCATATGTATTGTCCAACAGGGCACAGATTTGTACAGATGGGTTACTAGTAAGGTTTTGCAAAATTAAAGCCTCACTTTATAACACTGACTGATCATAGGAGAAGCCTTCATAAGAACTGACTTAATGCCCCTTGATGAGCTAAACATAAACAAAGTTGAGGGAATAAAATTTAAATAACGTTTAAACATTTATTCCTGCTGTTATAAGCTTGTGGGATGAGTTAGCATAATGCACAAGCATTTGTTTGTTGACTAGGACACAAGAGGGTTGTGGGTTCAATCTCACATTCAACATTTCACACATGAAGAAAAGAGTTGACTTTCCTACCTCCTGCACAATAGAACCTAGAAATATGAAGTGACAGATACTAAGATCTGAAAATGCTACAGGAAATTTTGTTTTCTTTATTATAAACTTAACATTCATGGTCGCCAGTGCTCACAAGGGAAGCAAAGTATAGTAACACTGTTACCTTCAAGGCATGTTGTAAGAGACAAGTGAGGTAGGGGCATAGGGAAACTACCATAGTAAAGAAAGTCACAGAAATAGGATGTGCTGGCCTATTTATAGGTGCATAACTGGTACAACATATAATCGTTCTTAAACTCAGATCACATACTAATCACAAAGAGTGATTTAACCAATGGTCGATGTGGAGCATTCAAAGAATTCAGTTATACAATGCTGTCAGTTGTCATACAATGTAACATTTAAAAATATGTATAGATAATAACATATAACACATAACAATAAATATGCTGTATTACTGAATTAGTGTACTTGCTATAGTAATAATATGGTGACAATCTTCTAAAGGTCCTGTGCTCAAGACAGACAAGGGAATACCTGTTCAGTGTGCAACATGCCTTCTCATGCAACACAAGTACATGTAGATAAACAGCTATCAAATATAGCATCCCTGTGCTTGCAGATGTCAGATTTGTTGAATGGTAAAACATGTTGAACGTGTACAATTTGATTGTTTTATTCAGGATTGAAATATTTGAATAACCCTACAGGTAATTTTAGCTGCAATTGCTTCTTAGGCTTCAATTCCACAGTGTGATGGAATTTTTTTCAGATCATAACGGCTATAAGATTAACCGAGTCTTATTTGGGAAACAGAAAAGTACTGGGAAGTAATGACTACCAGCGGCATGTTGACCACATCACTCACTGTGCTCCGGTGGTCAATTAAAAATATAGACC
Source organism: Arion vulgaris (assembly GCA_020796225.1). NCBI lineage: Eukaryota > Metazoa > Mollusca > Gastropoda > Stylommatophora > Arionidae > Arion > Arion vulgaris. The sequence continues at coordinate 62,707,633 of CM036753.1, read as the reverse complement.
TAAATGAGACTAAATTTCTTAATATACCTTATGGTATGAAAAAGTGTTCATTTTCTTACAGGTAATTTTAGCAGTGAGCCCCACAATATTTAAATATAGGAATTTTCTGGACATGATATGCATTCTATTTCTGCGCCAAAAACAAACATGGAGACACTACTGCATTGACTTATGCTAACCAATCTTATTTTTAATCAAGAAATGAAATCCCCCAAAATTACATCATTGAGAACCATCAATACTGCAATCAGCAATCATACATGTATTAAACCAAAGGAAAACATGGAGCACTTTAATTTCAGGTCGGAGAGGGTATTGGAAAGGACAACAGTGGGGGTTTTGCCTGGACTACAAGTAGTCTGATCATTGAGATCATGGCAGTAACTAAAGCACTGGCCTGACTGAAGTCACAAACTTTTACCTATGCATACTTTCTCAGTGACTAAATGATTGTACTCGGAGAGATCAGGCAGACGAAGAAGAGAATCTAGTGATTTTGTGTGTGCTTGTTCTAAGGCACTTTGTAAGCTGCTGTACATTTTCTTACGGTTGTTCTTGATGCCGTCGCTCCACATTTTGCGTGGTCTTCTTCTTGCATTCACAAATTTATTGCAGAATGAATATTTATTGATTTAAACACAGTTGTTCATTACTTGACTTCTATTTTCAGGCAAACACTTAGCTTCTGTTGATGTACAAATTAAAGATGATCTGGCAACCACCAAGGAGACAGTAACACACAGAAATAGAAGAAAGTCCGACATTATCAAATCTCAAGTGCAGAGATATGATAGTACCCGAAGGAAGTCAATGAAAAACCTGACGACCTCTACTAAAATTGGAAAGTATGAAGCTGACGAAACAAGTAGCAAATATCCATCTGATAAAAAAAGACGTTCCGAAAAAGATGAATTTCAAAATACTACGAAAACGGTATTGTCAGAATCAAGTTTTTCAAAAGTGAGGGAAAGCAAATTAACTTCCTCTAATTTACACAATACAGATGTTCTTAGATCTAAGACTTCTACTTCTATTAGAAAACAAAGGAAACAGGCAGGACAACAGAATGTGTCTGCTGACGAGTCATTAATTGAGGACAGGCTTGAGAGGCTACCAACAACAGATGCCTCTAATGTCAAAGAAGCATTGAGTGAAAGAAAAATTGAGATATCAACTAAAGAGAGAACTAAGAGTAAAACATACCTTATCAAACGAAATGCTAAAGGAGAAACACCACTTCAGGTGGCAACTATAAAGGTAATTAAATATAATTAATTTTGCTCTTGTTATCTTATATATAAAGAACCTTGTCTTTACTGCCTTTAATACTGCTTTTTAGGGTTGTGTAGGACAGGGGGGGGAACATGGAGAATTTAATGGTCGTATGGCTAGTTCAGTCAGCGCAGAATTGTTAGGGATAGGATATTTTCTTTATGCCCCATACTCTAAAAAATCTACTCGGTCTTAAGGGATCGAACCCGGAACATGATTGGAACAAGCGCTTTTATCCATTTGGCCAGACGCACATGTTTTTATATATAAATGGGACAAATTCATTAGAGGTGATGAAATCAGAGAAATGTCTGGTCAACCACTAGTAGCAACTGTTTTAAAGAAAGAGAAAATGGAGATATGTAGGGCATACTTTGAGAAGAAATTATTAAAGAATCACAAAGCATGCATTGAAGAGGGAGTCAAAAGGGTTCAAGAAATAAAAGGACACCTTAGGGAAATCCCGAAACAAACTTTACTGAAAATGGCAAGATATATCGAACTCGATTCCATAGAAGAGATTGAACAAGTTGCCCAGAATAGAGCCCTATGGATACATTACTTGTAGACCCTATGCAACTATAAAGGTATGAAAGAAATATAATAATACTAAACAAATCATATATATGCTTGCGATTTATAATTGTTATTTTTAATATTTCTAAGATGCATTTCAAGAGATCATTCTCCAAAATTATTATTATAACTTTGGACATGTAGTTTTCGAAAAAATCTGGCCAGCAATGGTGGAATCAGGAGGGCTAATCGGAATCAGGACTGTTTGTCCGGGTATTTTCCGGTTTCGTTTGCCGAGCTACTGAGTTGATGCTTGAGCAACTCTGTGAGCTATGAATGTTATATGAAATGCTTTTTGCTGTGTTAACCGTGTGTTTGTTGTGGGTATTCAGAAAATGGCGGATAGCGGTTATAATGAACCGACTCAATCTGTCGTATGCAGTGATATTGCGTCTACAGAAAGCTAGATTTTGTCGTGATGTTCCCTTTGACATGAATTGCAATTCAAGTGATGAACAGTTTTGTTTTGACACTTTAGTGACGGCCATATGCATTTATACGGTGCAGGTTATTTTTGTGTACAGATGTTTCATTCTAGAATTAGTTCGCCAGAAGACAGTTGTTAGCATTTCATGTGATTTTCATTGGCACAGGAACGGATCAATTATGGGGTTACCCATTGCAGTGAAGTTGGAACCGTACGTACATATAAACTATGAACATGTAGTTTTCATGTAGACTGAGTACATCTGGTGATGAGGTACCATCTGTTCAACAAACTGAAGATATGAACCAACTCTTTTTTGTCTGATTAGAAAAGTGAACATTCAATGTATTGTGCTAATCCTCCCACATATATAAAACTATATAAATAATATCTATTATATATATCAAGATGCAAATTGTGGACCATAACACAAAAATTGAAGAACAATATTTAAGCTTTTGAAATGAGGTGTTACAGAAAAGTTTTTAGAACATCCTGGACAGAGAAAAGAAAAAACAAAGACATCCTGCAAGATCTGCATATTAAGGAGGATTGGCTCATAAATAACATCATGTCCCAGAAAATGAAATATATTGGTCACAGTGGTTTAGAGAGAACAGTAATGGAAGGCATGGTTCCTGGAGTATGAGGCATGGGGCGACCCAGATGAAGGTGGCAGCCAGACATCAAAGAAACCTTGAACATGACGCCTGGAATAGGCGGGAGAACTTGCAAGCGTATAAGAGCTTTTCAGGCTGGCTGTAATGAAAGTGACGTTCCGCAAGGGACATGCTACTATTACTTGATTTATAAAGATATACAAATGTGATTTGAAACATAACTATAATCTGATTTCAAACTTATTCTTTCAGGCTGATGTAGAAAGAGTGAGACACCTGTTGGAAGATGGTGCTAATCCAAATGTTAGAGATAACGCTGGTTGGACTCCACTTGTAAGTTTACATTTTATATTTGAACAGAATTTCTCCTTCTTTGATCACTCTTTGTTATGTTATGTTTTGACGTCATGGCACATTGGGCATTCCCATGCATGCTCTGTCCTCCGCTGCAGCAGCCATCCCAAAGTCCATTTGCTCACCGTACCCATGAGAGTTGATTACTATATCTTCTCTCTACGACGAAGACGACACTGTCTGGCATGTCCAAACTTAACGCCTAATTCTCGAACTCGCTCCAGTGTCTGAGACTTGCCCATGTCACATAATTGAGAGCGACGCATTGATGATATCGGCTCTGTCCATACTTTTGAGTCGGGGCATTGTTTGCAAGAAAGTCAGCACGCTCGTTACCCTGTACTCCAGCATGTCCAGGTGTGTACAGCCAAGTCATTTTCTTGAGATGTTATCTCCGAATGCTGTCCATCCATTCCACACGTATACTTCCAGATTCAATCATTTGAAGCATATTCATCGAGTCTGATATGATAATTGTATGGGTTACCTGTTGCTCAGCCACCCATGACAGAGCCCTGGAGGCAGCAGTGATCTCCATAGTCATGCTCGATGTCATTGTCTCAAAGCACAGCAGTCCTCATGAAGTGTGCAACCGTTGCTGTACTGATTAAGCCCACAATGATCTGGTGCCACGCCTGACAGAGCCATCGGTGTAGATAATGATATCACCTGGATGGGAGTGCTGATCCACGAGTGCAAGAATCTCCGCATTGTCGACATCCGGGGCTCATTCTCTACAGCGTCTCCAAGGTGTACTGACAACCCTGGTGTAAGCAGTCATATCCGGTGATATAGGCATCCATTCTTCACCATGTCTCAGCTCATCTAGATCACTCTTTGTGGTTTGTATGTGATTTGTGCCTTAGAGCATGAATTTGTTTTGCCAGTAGGGCATCTACAGACCTGTAGATAGACTTATAAATGTGTCTAGAATACCTATGAGCATGATAACTCTCAGTTTAACAAATAGACGGAAGGAGAAGGGCAGATCAAAGGAAACTTGAAAAACAGTGGAAAAGGAAATGAAAGGGAGTGAACTGACATGGGATACCATTACTATAAAGACAGCAAATCGCCAGCAATGGGAATCACTTGTGAATGTCTTATGTGTCAACTTTGATATTAAGAGGATCTATATACTTTGTCCCAAATTTTATTAAATAGTTCTTGCACCTAGCCAATTGCTGTATCATCTGCCATTTTGACCCATATGCTCTGTTTTCCACTTGTTCATGTTGCTTCTGACAAACCTTATCAGTTGTAACTGTATCGGATGAAATGGTGAACTGGGGTATTTCTTCTCTTCTATCCTCCTCCTCCATTGGCAGGGATTTCTTCACATTTTAACTCCCAACGGAGCACAGGTCTTCAACTTTTTCCAGTTCTTCCTCCTGCCATCCCTTCCTTCTTTTCATGTTTTACCTATCCTTTTAATATCAGTTTCCAGCTGTCTTCCAGGTGTGTCTCAGCTTTCCTTACAGTGTGTGTCTTGTTATATTGCCAGGATATACACCTTTTTTTTAAACATCAATCATCAATTTATTTTCATATGTTTGTTTTTAGCATGAAGCTGTAAACCTTGGTAATGACACCATTGCTGAGCTTCTCATCAACTATGGAGCATCAGTCAATGCCCCCGGACTTGACAACGACACCCCGTTGCATGATGCTGTTGTTAATTATCGTCTGGAATGTGTTAGACTGCTGATGTCTAGGGGAGCAAACAATATGGCAAGGTAATGATCAATTTATAGTACAGGACAGTTTTTTTTACATGTTGGTTATTGGTTACTGAATGACGTAACAGAATTCGGACAGACCCATTAGTGCTAAGTCTTCCCAGCAGATGTCAAAATGTTTGCTTACTGGCTGTTCCTGTCACGCTGGTTAACTCATTCCACACCAATCGCAGTACATCATGTCATTCAAGTTGTTTCCCCTTATATAAGTCTTTCTAGTTTTACTTCTACTACTTTTTAATCTTGATATTCTAATAGGTTTTCCAGTTTTCTTAAAATTAGTATATAATAATATTTTTTATTAATTATTGATAAATATTGATGTTTATTTATTAACAAGTAGTTACGATTTAGTAAAAAGCTATTTTTGCCTCCCTTGAATTAACCTTTTACAACTGAGGAAATAACTGCATATGGAAAGAGTTAAACACCCTCCTTACCTCTGCTCCTCAGACATCCAGTTTTGCTTGTACAACTGAGGAAATAACTGCATATGGAGTTAAACACCCTCCTTACTCTGCTCCTCAGACATCCAGTTTTGCTTGTACGGAGATAACTGCATACGGAAAGAGTTAAACACCCTCCTTACTCTGCTCCTCAGACATCCAGTTTTGCTTGTACAACTGAGGAAATAACTGCATATGGAGTTAAACACCCTCCTTACTCTGCTCCTCAGACATCCAGTTTTGCTTGTACGAGATAACTGCATACGGAAAGAGTTAAACACTCTTACTCTGCTCCTCAGACATCCAGTTTTGCTTGTACAACTGAGGAAATAACAGCATACGGAAAGAGTTAAACACCTCCTTAATCTGCTCCTCAGACATCCAGTTTTGCTTGTACAACTGAGGAAATAACTGCATACGGAAAGAGTTAAACACCCTCCTTACTCTGCTCCTCAGACATCCAATTTTGCTGTGTACAACTGAGGAAATAACTGCATACGGAAAGAGTTAAACACCCTCCTTACTCTGCTCCTCAGACATCCAGTTTTGTGTACAACTGAGGAAATAACTGCATACGGAAAGAGTTAAACACCCTCCTTACTCTGCTCCTCAGACATCCAGTTTTGCGTGTACAACTGAGGAAATAACTGCATACGGAAAGAGTTAAACACCCTCCTTACTCTGCTCCTCGGACATCCAGTTTTGCTTGTACAGCATTGAATTTCAAACTCGTTGAATCGCTGGATAGATTCCATATAAATTTTAGTGTCTTTAACTAACAGGTGATCGCCACGAAATCAAAGTGTGTTGCCCCTATCCAACTTTTACTATGAGGTTATGGTTCATGTGGCTTCTTCTACCATTCTTTTAAAAGTTAATGCTTTATCCAATTGGTTTCGCATAGGACATCTCTAGCCCATATTAGGTTCCTATGAGATGTGGGTTGCAGAAGAAATCTGCGAGTATCCCATGGACTACTAAAATGACCAATGTTGATGTGTTGAAATCACCTGTGTGTTGCCAGGGTCTGCAAGGGGAGCAAAGAATAGTAACACTCCAACCTACAAGCCATTTCTCAAGAGGCGACTGAGGTTGGGTCCTAGGGATGCTACCCTAGTAAATAAAATGCTTTGCAGAAATCGGATGTGCTGGCATAACTGGCGCAGCATACACTCGCTCTTGGGCTCATATCACATACAAATCACAAAGAGTGGTTTAACAAGTAATCGGTATTGAGCATTTGAAGAAGATGTGTTGAAAGAGATAAAGGCATAGAGAAATCTCATTATTGGCATTAGGAAGAGTCACTCATTATTTGGATATAACCATGAGAAAATGTTTTGAACACATACTGACAACTGATATAGTCATTGACAGAGGACTTCAGACAAACAGACTGGACAACCTGACCATATGGCATGGATAAATGTCAACATCCAAGCTGATAGTCAGTATTTAGAGCAGACATTTGTAAAGACTCAGTACGCTCCCTCATGGAGCTGTCAGGGTATTTTCCCGGAGATCTCTGTGCTCGGTGTAGGTGAGATTGAACTTCTAACTGTAATGGAAACAGATGATAAAATTTAGGCCCTGTGTTTAAGTTGAGCACATAAAAGAACCCTTGACAGTTCAAAATCGAGAAGAGCAGGCTGGAAAGATGCTGCCCTAGCAAAATTCATTAGAAAGATTTTTAAAAACCCTTACAAAACATTTTTACTATCTTCTAAATTACATCGGGAACCCTCGCTGGTGCTACAGAGTTTGTGCACTGCCACTGAGATCTTCCTGTATAAAATAGAGATCAGAGCAGAGCACACATGGTTACTCACCGAAGTGCAATGATGATGGTCCAATCACTCAATACATCAAACATATAAGACCAGGCTGAAACACAAGGACAGAATTATGGCATAATTTTGTGAATAATTGTTTGTGAAATTGAAATCTTTATACTGTATAAACATGTTGTTTGCTTTAAATTATATATTTACTGTTGTCCTAATCAGAAATATAAATGGACACACACCGCTAGATCAAGCACGAACAGATGAAATGAGGGAGATTCTGCTGATGACATCAATTAGTACACCACTGCCAGCACCTGACATCAATACATCAATGGTCTGTCATTTACTATTTTTCTCATTTGCAACTGCATATTTATAGTTAATACAACAAAAACACTGAATCTAAACAAATATTAAACTTACTATTTTAGCACATAAACTAGAGATGTAACGTGTCCTATACGGACGCGCTTTCATCACAGCCCGCCTGAAAAACTCTTTCTCTAGCAAGTTCTTCCACCTTCTCTATTGTCCTGTTGAAGGTTTCGTGATGTTGTGCTGCCACCTTCGCCTTGGTCTCGCCCTGTCTAGTACTCCAGGAACCATGCCTTCCATTACTGTTCTCTCCAAACACTTGTGACATTTAACATGGCCCAAATGTTTCATCTTCTGGGAAATTATGTTATTTATGAGCCAATGCTCCTCTCTAAGCATGTCTTGTAGGATGTCTTGTTTTTTCCTTTCTCTGTCCAGGATGTTCTAAGAATTTTTGTCGCACCTTGTTTCAGAAGCTTCAAATTTGTTCACACATAAACTACCAAATTAAAAAGATACAGTCCTGCTTCCCAAATGTTTCAACCTGCAGGTGCATATACAAACTAAGCTGTCATTTTCTTATTGTTGCCACAGATTTTGATGAGTTATTTCTTACTTTGTAGATACATGACTTATAACAAGCCAAATTTGTTTTGAAACATCTATTTTAGAATAGCATTTTTGAACCTAAAGACGAAAGATTGTCTTCATTACACTGGGTTTTACCCCATATAACTAGTTCCCTCTCCTCAGAAATGGCACACCACCTGCTGAAAGAATTGCACCAACTCCATAGCACCAGCAACAATTCTATGGATCTCTGAAAAAAATCAATTTGTGACCAGAACAACACAGTCTGGATTCGAATCCATGACTTTTGGAACGCTTAGCAACGGCGTAACCACTTAGCAATAGAGACCCCAATATTTTAGACTGGATTTGTTTTCCCTTTTCGACTCTTACTCATTTAACCACCCTGCAGTGATGTCGCCTATTACCAGGGTCTCCACTTGAAAGTGGAAATGGGATTTTGATCAGTTCTGTTTTGCTGACTTCTAACATCTCATTCAGTGTCCCTAGACCATAAAGTGTTACCTATAGTGAACAATTATGAGAACATTGAGCATGAGTCAGTTCTGATGGCCTTACCTATGAACAATCAGACCTCACACCACGTTGAAGAATAACTGAGTACATGTGATATGATAAAGTGGGGGTTTCCTGTTCGTAAAACCTAACTTTTAGCCCAGCTATACGAATCTGTGTCCTATTAGACAATATGTGTGCACTCTCTATGGCTGGAAAGAAGTGAGACTTATACTAACTAGACATAAGGATAGAGAACCAATATATGCAGCTTTATGATGACTGGCACTTGTTGTAAAGATACAGTGACACGACGTGATGATTCTCTTATTTGAACACGTCTCGCCTGTGTGGTGCCAGGGCCCGCAAGGGAAGGAAAGAATAGTACCACTGCGACCTACAAGGCATGTTGTAAGAGGCGATAATGTAGGACCTAGGAAGCTACCCTAGTAAATAAAAAGCATTGCAGAAATCGGATGTGCTATCCTACTTGTAGGCACATAACTGGCACAACGTACAATCGCTCTTAGACTCAGATCATATACAAATCACACAGTGTTTAACAAGTGGTCGATATGGAGCGTTCGAAGAAGAAAGAAGAGGAAGAACACATGTTTAGAGTATAGCAAATTTCAACATGACCAGCTTGCAATCTGATGGCAGGGAATAAGCACAGTGAACCTTAACTTGGCTGTTGCATTGTTAGACAGCACATCTAGTTCTCTAGCTCTACAAGTAACACTTACTATTTCTGTTCTTCCAACATTTTTAGACATCGATTTGTATACATCTAAAGTAGTTAGAGGTCAACCGGAGTCCCTGTACATTTCCATATTGCTTGTTTTGGACTGATATGGGGATTGGCCATGTGTTTTTTCTCTGTTCATTGTATGTTGGACATTCTTGCAGTATGTGTGTCTCTGTCATCTTGCTAGCGCCACATGTGCATATGCCAGAAGGGCCTATATTTTGTACATGTTATAAAGATGGCCTATTGTGCCCTGTTCGTAGAGTAAAAATGACAACCTGTTTCTGTTAAAATTCAGATCAAAGAACTTGAAAGTGATCAGCCATTGTGTTTGTTGGGAACTGTTCTATCTCAAGATGAACAAGCAGTGTTACAGAAATGTGCACAGTTGCTAAATGCAAAGTTAGTGGATGATATTAGCTCTGAGGGTAAGTCATTATTTAGGCTTACTTTATGTTGGATCAAACAAGAGCAATATTATATAAATATAATAGAACAATGCACAGAATGGCAAAGCAGACTCTATATAAACTTTATTGACTTTGAAAAGGCATTTGATATCATACACCACGCAAGAATAGAGAAGAATTCTTCTTCTTTACCCTTCAACTCCCAACGGAGCACAGGTCTTCAACGAACTTCTTCCTCTTTCCTGCCATCGCCAGTGTGTTGATGGGGCTGTAAGGGGAAACAAAGAATTGTAACACTTCTCCCTACAATGCATGTCGTAAGAGCTGACTACGGTATGGGTTTGTCCGTGTGGTGCCGGGGCCCGAAAGAATATGCAGCAATGTGTACCTGCCAGATATGTCGGAAGAGGCGACTAAGGGATGTCGGTCGGGGCTGGCTCCTCGCCTGCAGAAAAATAAACCAACTTCTTCAATAAACAAGAGAAGAATGGCATGCATTTATTGCTGCCCTTAGCGCTAGGGGATTCAAAGGCTAGAGAGATATCACAAGTCAATCTTTTCTGATTACACCGCTACTTTGTAGCTCAATGAAATAGCATTTTATGTGACCATTTTATAGCATACTAGCTATAGTACTGGCTTTGCATCGAAATGTCATATTCCAGTATATGTCACTGAAAAATTATCTCAACTGATTCCTGAAAAATCATTGATCACACACAAGTGGACTATGACGGAAATAGCATAAACCAGCTTACCTTTAAGATAGCGTGTAATGTAAATCAATTGTACATGTTGATGTGTGTGAATTTAAAATGAGGTCAAAGTTTGCAGTATATAGTGTATAATGTGTGTGGTCTCTAATCAGCTCAAAACGTAATAAACTCATAACTCGGGACTGGAACACCATAGAGAGCTGAAAATATTTGAGTTAACTAGAAATTCCAGCAGGAATAAGCTCTGCAAAATTCTGTTATATAATAGGTCAAATACTTTTAAAACTTGTTTGACAACACATCGACTGGCAAGGGACACTAGTCAAATGGTAAAACAGACTTTCACAGCGGGCGGAGGCAAAAAAGAAGCACATCGACCAAGAGATGAAATTAAAATTGTGGCATATCCTTTACAGGACGTCACCATCAACCACAATAAACAAGTTTGATTTTCTAGACACCACTTATACATTCAGTAGTTTGCCATTGCATTCTGAACTGTGACTCAGAGATAGGAAACAAATTAATTCTCCTGCTTGTTTGCAAGTTCAAATTAAATAGTCAAAAGTTAAGTAGTTTATTGAAAAGTCAACAGGACTTTACTAATTCCTCCCTGATTCTGTACATTTCAGTTACTCATCTCATCACGGGAGTTAATGCTGTTGGCATGTGTCCAAGAACTTTGAAGTATTTGAATGTTGTTCTGGCTGGAAAATGGGTTGTCAGCTCAAGATGTAAGTAGCCATTACTTTTACATGAATACAGACTGGTATAAAGGTATATATTTTCTCTATATTTTATATTGTGAACAGAAATAAAAAAAAGAGACAAGAGATTCTGAACTATTTAAATTGTACATATTTTGAAAAATGGGTTTATCTCTAAAGAATTGACTTCATTGCACTGGGTTTTTACCCCCATATAGCTCAGTCCCTCTCCACCTAAGTGGCACATCACCTACCGAGAGCATTGCACAAACTCCATAGCTCCAGCAACAATCCTAGAGGTCTCAACAAAAATGCAACTGTGAACTCACAACCTTTATAACGCACAGCGAACTTCTTTGCCATAGAGACTTGCAAATTGTTTGTGTACAGAGTATAACTGCACAGCCACATAGTAAGTTTGTGTACAGAGTATAACTGCACAGTCACATAGTAAGTTTGTGTATAGAGTATAACTGCACAGTCACATAGTAAGAATGATCAGGTAGGTCATCCATAAAGGGGGAGGGTGGATTGAACTACAAAACCAAGATATAACATCCTGGGGACAAAGGTATAGTAAATTAAAGGAATACAAAATGCTCCTTACTGGTGGATAAAATGATAACAAATGAACATTATTTTTTTTGACTGACAGGGCTGAATAAATGCATAGAATGTGGCAGTAGAGTCCTTGAAGAAGAGTTTGAAATAACAGGCTGTACTAACTATCCCAATACCATGACGCCAATGAAAGCTAGACAAAATGCACTCAATCAGGTAAAACAGTTTCTAAAGTTACCTATTATCTTTGTCATTGTTTTCAGACTCTCATATGAATGATTGGTTGATGAACTTCCTTTCGCTGTCTCTTGAAATATAGAAAATTGTGGCATATCCTTTACAGGATGTAGCCATCAACCACAGTAAACGAGTTGTTGATTTTATAGGCATCACTTATATGTTCATTAGTTTGTGATTGCTTTCTGAACGGTGAGATATATTTTTTACTTTTCGTAAAAATCCAGCGAAAATGAATTTGCTTCCAAACTCTGTGGAGTTTGAAAATATGATGTAAAATAAATATCTATACATTCTATGTTTTCTCTTATCTGCAATTTTTCTTGTGTGAATTACATTGAGAAACAGAGAATGAAGTGTTTTGGCTACTTAATAAGAATTCAACCAAACTCCACTCTATACAGTCTTCTACAACAGAGCATCAGGAAAGAAAGCGAGAGAAAGACCACGAAAAAGATTGATAATTGACATAGCAGAATCCTGTCAAAAAGAAAAATAACTATCACCTAAGCCGCTAGAGCAGCGCAAGACAAAAACAAAATCGTGACACTGGGCAACAGCCCGATAGCTGTGTGACGTCAAAAGATCTCTTATACAAACATTTCTGTCCAGTGTTGGTTTCATTAGGCCAGGAAGTTTGCCTAAGTATATCATGTTTGGGGCAGCCTTGAAGTATGTGCAGTCTGGTTTGTCTGTCCACATGTATACATAGCTGAATTGCCAATCTTGAATTTTGTATACATGTGGGTACCGAGCTGAGTTTTTTGACTTTCTAGAGTAAAGAAAGAGTCCAGGATTCTGACCCATACAGTAGTGCGCTCACCACACAAGCCCTACAAAGTTATTTCCCAGACTTTGATGATCGTCAGTCTGAAAAATGCAGCTGCTGCCTTGCCAATGTTCATTTCGGTATCCAATGAGAGATTTTCAGAGATAGTTGAGCTCAGTACACAAACTTATTCACATACCATTGATTGATTTACAGGATCATTATCGTTACACTTCGTTATGAGTAACTATGCATGCTCTGATCTCTTTATTACATGGGAAGATCTCAGCGGCAGTGTAAAAATTTCGTAGCACTGGCGAGGGTCCCCAATGTAATTTAGAAGATGGTGAAAATATTTTGTTGGAATGTTAATTTTGTAATCTTTTTAATGATTGATTGATTGAACCATCATCATTGCACTTCGGTGAGTAACCATGTGTGCTCCGATCTCTTTCTTACACAGGAAGATCTCAGCTGCAGTGCACGAACTCCATAGCTCCGGCGGTGGGTCTCCGGTGTGATTATGAAGATATTTTTGTATGAATTTTGCCCAGGCTTTCCATCCTGCTCTTCTCGATTTTGAACTGCCAAGGGTTCTTTTACATGCTCAAATTGAAACATGGGGTCTGTTTTATCGTCCGTCTCCGATAGGACTAGGAACTCAATCTCACCTACACTGAGATCATGGATCTCTGGGAAAATATGTTGATTGCAAAGAATGGGGCTGTAAATCACTGCCAACTGGATTCATGGAGGCAACTTGTTTTTTATTGTTGGGACTTCTGAACATGGAAAACTTATATCAGAAGAAGGCTTTCAAAAATAAAAAATGTTCTAGCATGATGAACAATGCAACATATTTTCTGTGTACATATTTCATATTTTTTAATGATTACCAATTGTAATTTCAGTTACCAGGTCTGTTTGATGGCTGCCAGTTTTACTTTCATGGCAAGTTCAAGTCCCCTACACCTTCTAGGGAGGAACTTGCAAGTCTCGTCAAGCTTGGGGGTGGAGTCATATTGACCAGAGAACCTCGCCTTTACAGCTTGGATGATTACCCGTATACTGTCCCCTTCCATGCATTGCCTTTAAGTGATCTTGTTGATTGTTCTATTTTTGTTATCTATGATGATGCCTGTCTAAATCCACCACGAGTTGAGGCCAGCGCATGACATGTCTGCCTCGTCCTGGATGATGGATTCCATTGCATCATTTTCCTTTTAGACAAGGTTATTTATTCGAAAAATTATGCAGCACTAATAGAGATCTCCAAATGCTAAAGTTTATTCTAGTGTGTATAATGTAACTTAGAATTGCATAACTGATAAGAATAGTCATGTTACAGTTTCATACACAAAATTTTGATTTCTTCTACATCATAGACAGCCTTACACGCTGTCAGATTATTTTTATCCATCAATTGGTTATTGTTATTGGTTACTAAACTGACGTTATTGCACTCCAGGCAGACCCATAGGTGCTCAGTCTCCCCAACAGATATAGAAGAGTATGCATACTGATGGTTCCTGTGGCACACTGATTAAACACACCTCTCACTCTGCCTCTCAGGCATCCAGTTCGACTTGAACAACGGCATCAATACCGTATGCAAGTGCAAAATCTTGGTTATTGGTTACTAAACCAATGCCATTGCAGTCCGGGATGACCCATACATGCTCAGTCTTCCCTAATAGATGTAGATGTCAAGGGTATGCATGCTGATGATTTCTGTGGCTGACTTGTTAAACACAATACTTACTCTGCTCCTTGAGCATCCATTTCTACTTGTACAATGGTTAACTCAAAACTTCTTAAACTGCTGGATTGATTCAACATCTATTTTAGTGTTGTCCAACAGGCAGTCACGAGGGGACCGAAGAACATCCCTTTATTCATCTTCAACTCCCGGCAATCAATGCTGTTGACGCAAGCCTTCTCTGCTCTCTCATTGTCGCACACTCATAAAATCTGTCATGTTCTATGGTTTTAAAACATAACACCACTAGAAATATAGGGACCAGAAATATCACAAACTGCATACTCTATATCATCAGATGACGAAATTCTGTTAGTATCGAGACAATGCAATACCCTCCTATTGATGGGTTAGATAAAGCTGGAATGTTCTTTGTATACATCACATTGGGGTGTTTGTGTGTGTGTTAATGGAGGATTGCTGTTGTCCATGCAACAGTTCCCTCTCTCAGTGCATGTTTTCAATTGTTTAAAATATTGTCTATATCTGCTGCAATGTTGTCTTTTGTGGACCACACGATGGTCTGTGATTTTATTAGTGTTTCAATGGGTGAATTGGTATGTCACACTTTCGGCAGATCATTTGCTATTTCTGCAGGCGTAGACAAATCCATATGAACATGGTGCAATGAAGTCAATCCTTCGCCTTTAAACGTACACAAATTTTCTTCTGTTGATATGTAACTGGTACATTCATTTGCTTCTATATCAATATCCTTTGTGTCCTGATTGACACATACAGCTTCCACAAGAGACTTCCACTGCCTTTCTACCAACTGTCTCCCACACTCCTTCAATTCTCTCTCCATGATTCCTTTGGATGTCCAGGCCTTCCCATCTGCTGTACAGCTGTCCTAGCCAATGCCCCTACTGGCATACATGTCCAATCCACCTCCATTCCATATTTTTATGATGACCTCCAAAGATTCAGTCTGTTCATTTCAAAAGCTCCTCATTGGTTATAGTAGTTGTCCAGAAAATTTGCAGGATTATTCGTAAACATTTATTCTGAAATGTCTCCAACTTGTGTATTATGTTTTCATTTGCTTATCTTGTCATATCCATAGCTAGTTGATCTGCTGTCTCATTTCATAGTATCACACAGTCTATATCCATATCATGACACTCTTGCCCTGGTTACAAAATTCAGACAACAGGGCATGTAGACATGGCAATTTTTCTTGGAGTGTTGATCTTACATCTGCCAAAAATGCAGCAGGATATAGGGCTACATTGGTGTGTAAGTTTCTCATTTTTAGTTATGCATATCCTTCTACATCTAGTGGAAGACTGAGCATCTATGCGCACAGTGCTGTAGGTCAAGTCAATCATTTTTCTTATTTTAAGATGTAGATAGTGACTCAGAATTGTCTTTATTTTGTGTTTTTAAAGACCATGAAAGGGAATTCATATGTTACATTACTATATTACTCCTGTACTGTTATACGTTACATATGGCTTTGAGTAATTTCTCCATACCACTCTGTCCTGGGCAACTCGCTCAATCTAATACATTACACGGTATTGTTCAAAATGAATGACTGTGAACTACAAGCTTGGATTAGCATGATATAATAAATGTACATTCAATGTCACATTGTTACGCTATGTTGTGTTATATGATCAACGTCATGACACAGTGGGCATTCTCATGCATGCTCCATCTCATGCATGCTTCATCTCATACTCCGCCTGCTGAACATCTCCACGAGAAGCTGATTATTGTATCGTTTTCCACCCATGTTTTGCAAGGGAACAAAAAGAGTAATGTTGCGACCTACAAGGCATGTCGTAAGAGGCTAGCTATCCTAGTAAATAAAAAGCATCGCAGAAATCGGATGTGCATGTAGGTGTATAACTGGCACAATGTAAATTGCTCTTAGTCTCAGGTCACATACAAATCACAAAGAGTGGTTTAACAAATGGGTGATATTGAGCATTCGAAGCAGAAAAAATATATTTTCTTTACCATAAAGATGTCATTATCTGGTCTGTGAAGACTTGACTCGCAATTGTTCTAATGTCTGGGATTCGCCAATATCATATAGCTGGGTGCATACCGCATTAACATATGAATGGCATACTGTTTTTGTAGTTCTGCTAATTTGAATAGGGTATTTATTTGCAAGTCAATCACCACTTTCGTTTCTCTGAACTCGAGCATGCCCAGTTGTGTACAACTGAGCCAGATTATTGAGATATGTCTTTATACTATAAACTTTTTTCATTATTGAAATCAAAGATAAGTTAAAGCTGTTACTATATAAATTTGATGAATTATGCTTGACTGTGTGTACAAATAAATCAAAATTTTTCTGAGCCTTTGAGATTCATTGTAGATATTACCTGCCTCCATTCATCTCTGCTCTCAGACTTCACTTCCATAGAGCTCGTTTCTCATGCCTGACGGTAGTCAGTTCGCTCCAGCAATCAGATTATCTTTCCAGGTGTCCCTGATCTCAGTAGGTGAGATTGTTCCTACTCCTATCGAAGGCGGATGTTAAAATGTAGTGTTAATGTTGAGCACATTAAAAAAACCTGAAGACAGTTTAAATTTGGTAAGAGCTGGCTGAAAAGCTGTAGCCGTCAAGTATTGTAAAATTGAAGTGTACACACGCACATCACAAAGTCAAGTATTGTAAATTTGAAGTGACAAACCCACAGCACAAAGTCAGGTGTTGTTTAAAAACAAAACAAGCATTAGCATCAAACATTAACATCAAACAAGAATACTAGGTGGAGAAAACCAACAGACTTCCAGTTTATTTTGTTCATAATGTGTTCACTGTGTGTTTAACACTTTCAGCTGCCACGCATTTTTCAACAAAGTCTGGCCCAGTGCCACGCTATTTTTCGGTATGATCAGTTTTCAGAGTGACAATTTCAAAAAATCGTAAAAAATAAACTAATAAACTTAGGACTTTTAACTCTTAACCATTGACAGGTTTTAAGGTTTTTTGATATTTTTGATGCCCTGCTCTATATTTAGCAACCATACAAATTATTTGCATTGAAAATAGGCATGTTATATATGGTTGGAAAGCTAATTGGATGGGCTATCAGGATATTTGGTTTTAACATAAGTGTGATGTAATTTATGATATCCGTGACCTACTTATGGAAAGTCTAAAAATAGATTATTCTACAAATGACAATTTTTTTACAGTCACAAAGAAGGAAAAAATAAGTATGACGAATATAATGGAATCTTTTATTACAGTCTTTTAAAGTCTTCATATTTGCAAAACATATATAAATTTAAACATGTTTGGGAAATATGAAAGGCAGTAATCATGAAATTTATAATATTCATTATTTTCATATTGTAAAGAAAAAAAGTCAATAAATACCGCCTTCATGAGAAAATGATGCCGAATTGGTCTAGTAAGCAGACCATAAAGAACTAACACTTATAGTATCATACATAAACATTAAATAGGTATATAATTTCTAAACATTGCAAGTAAAAGATATTATTGAACAAAAATATGATTACGCAATGATATTTGATAGACAAAATAATCAGGAAAAAGTTATCGGGCATCTTGCAAACAGAGTCAAAAGTGACACAGGCATAGAATGTTCATCTGACCCAAGCATAGATATTTCAAGAATCACTGGTGTCTTCATCAGGACAGTAATCTGAGTTATTAGAATCCATTTTATCACATATTTGGGGCTTTTTGGCTGGAGCAATTTGGGCGTTTCTACAAAATGGCAAGTGTGAAATGAGGTGTGCTCCAGTCAACAAGATTAGACATCTAAAAAATATATAATTAATTTTTTTATAATTTTTATTAGATTATCATATGTTCTGCTTTAGATAACATAAATTTTACCAACTTAAATGGATACAAAATTATGGCCACTTAAATAGGCATGTTGCATCGATCATAAATGATCAAAATCCCAATGGTTAAGGGTTAAACTATGGAATAGTGTTCATATATTAATGAGCTACTAACCTGTCTGTATGTGGAATATATTCCTTATAATACACAAGCTATTGTAGT
This sequence comes from Arion vulgaris, assembly GCA_020796225.1. Classification (NCBI taxonomy): domain Eukaryota; kingdom Metazoa; phylum Mollusca; class Gastropoda; order Stylommatophora; family Arionidae; genus Arion; species Arion vulgaris. Next base: position 62,689,092 of record CM036753.1, on the reverse strand, counting down.
AAATGATATCCTCATACCTATCCACAGTATGATATGCCGTCTTTTGAGATAGGTGTCCGTCATCTACTCCGTAACGTGACAATATCTGATATCGATCTATAAACATCATCACGTGAATCATAGTTCAAATTCATATCACACTCAGAGCTCGTTTTAACACTATCACTGGCTAAAAAGTCAGAAAAAGAGTCATTTTGGACATCACTATTCATCAGCTACGTCGTCCATTTTGAACATTTTTGTTTACTTACGAAAAATCGGACTTATCCGACGTTTACGGCGTGTGTTAGATCCGCCATTTTGGAGAGCTCGCGGAACAATACGGAAATAGATCGCACGTGACCCGTTTGCAACAGCGTACTCCCGTTTAAAAAAGACATTCGCGGCACATGTCCGCCGACAAAAGTCGTCGGTGGCAGCGAAAGTATTAATTGTATCACAAGTTCATGAGATCAATATCATAGACCCTAACAGCATGATCTGCCCCACAGCTAGCCAGTTGTAGCCATCTTGAACTGTCAACTGAGTGTCCTAGTCTCCCAGTTTGTGGTCGGAAGGCTAATCTTGTCACAGTCAGGTGATGTGCTTCACTGAAAATGAAGTATTGTAAACACAAAAAAGTACTTTATATATTCACAAACATGTGCATGGAATCATATAACAGGTAGCAATTGCCCACAAGACCCCCATCCTTACATCAAGAGAGGAACTATCATCTTTAGACTTCACACAGGGTATTAGATTCACAAGTCTATCTCCATGAAATTAAAGCTGTTCAAAGTGACGAATGCACATGCTAAAAGGATCCCTAGATTCCCAAACGCATTCTGCAAACTTTACCCATCTTCAGTGACTGGAGGTCTCAAACATGGTTGTATATTGTAGGAGGAATTGTGGGGCACCCGAGAGAATCTCCTACTGACATGGATTCATAGAGGCAACCCATCTCTCTGTTCAAAGGAAACTCATCGCAGAAGAACAAAATATTCACAGAAATACATGACAGCTTATTTTCCACAAGTTTGCTTCATTATTTCTCTATTTGTCTTGTCATTGACTCAGCAGCAATGGTGCTCATGCCCACATGTCGAACTGATGTACCAGAGGATTTGCTGTCCACTCTGGGGTAGCAGTGAAGAACTGTCCTATCACTATAAAATATGAGGGAGTGCATCCTCACAGTCCTAGATCAAGATAGCTCAGTACTCATCCTCATCACCAAGTGTCTACTGGTCACACTGTTTGCTCTAACACACTGTTTTGAGTACCCACAGAAACACTGGGAAGTAAAGGCAGCCAGCGTGATGTTTATACAATCATCCATTATGTGTTGCTAGTTAAAGAAAAACATAGGCCTAACGCCATATCCCTCAATATACCATATGGGATAAAAACAGGTTCTTTTATTAATTTTTTTCTTTTCCAATGGGAGTGCAAAGTTGTACTCTTGTGTTCCCTGTGTCAGGCAGTGGAGTTTGTACTTTTAAGTTTCACATTAGTAGATCTGGCAAATCTTTCTGATGGTGTTGGTTTCCTGATATTTCTTTCAAATCTCAGAGAGTTGTACTTAAAGTGACGGAAACATACATTTCTTAACCAACAGTACAATACGGGGGATGTGATCAACATCATGCTGGTGTATTCAATCACAAAACTAAAAACTGTTGTTACTGCATGTAGTACCGATTTTTAAGGCGGTGTGGGACGAGAGCCTGAGGAATTTAATGGCTAGTGCATCGCAGCAAAGCTGTCCAGGTTAGATTTTTTCATTTATGCCCACAAAAGAAAATATCGTTGGCCTTACTGTAAATTGAACACAGGCCTCCCGTATTGGAGCTGCGCTCTAATCCATTTGGCCAGATGCTCCTCATTCAACCACAACCGTGCATTCATTCATCCTTACTAGAAATAATTTGTCTATATCAAAGATAACAAATGAACAAAGAGTATATCTACCTGTGATTTAGTGATACAGCCAATTTCCATTCATTGTCTGTATTACTTGAGTTGGATTGTAACCAAGTGTATAGGAATATCTGACCATCATCTAGACCCAGACTTACAAAGTATCTGAAAATAATAAATTATTTAATGGTGCATGCTTTGCTGATGTAATAGGCAATGTAGTTAATAGTATGTGTTTTGAAAAACAAAGATCAGAAAACTAAAAGCATGCATATTCTCAGTGGCAATGAATAGGTGGGAAACATGGACATTTAACAAAGCAGCAGAAAAGCATATATGTGCTTTTGGATATGTGTCACAGAATAGTCTTTGCTTGGTTTTATGCCATTACTCTTCATTACCGATTACCTTTGGCGAATGTACTAATGTATGCGTAAGATCTTTTTAAATATTACAAGAAAGGAAAATACAAAATAACAAACTGGTTTTCCTGTGCGAATGAATGAACACAACCAAATTATTCTTCGGTGGATACCAGCTCACTGTGACATATCAGGAAATGAGAGAGCAGAGAAGATGACTAAGAAGGGAGCAAAGTTTATACAACTCAAACACCCAGTTTCGCTACCATAGATCAAGACACATCAAACAAAAATTACAAACAGTTATGGAGGCAACAAACCCACAGCAAACATCAACAAGATTCCATCAGCAGAAAACAGCACATAACAATCTTCCATCTCAGAAAAGGACATTGCAAGTTTAACCATCATGTGCACAGCATAAAGCCTGTTCAGACTGAAGCACAAACTCCAGAGCACATCCTGCCCATCATACACACACCAACGGAACAAGGCCTGATGAATGAAGCTCACAGAGCAAGCTATGGGGAACTCCAAGTGACATGCAGCTTTACCTAGACAACTCAGTAGAGTTTAGACTGAGCATATGAAATTAACCAGAAAGAAGATCTTTCTCAGGCAACTATTAATAAATACATCTATTTTGTTGGTAATGTGCTTTGTAGTTCTCCATGCAGAAACTACTTAAAAGATTACAAAAATGATACAACAAAATTGAAGTAAATGTATTTGCAATCATCCTGGGCATGGTTGCAACATTCACATTTCTGAAGGTTGTGTAACAATGGTAAGAAACTGATCAACTACCTGTTGCTTTGAACAAACATTGGTGCCAGAGAAACAGCTGTCACAGAGTCTGGCAATACTAATGATCCCACAGGCACGGGTGGAGATTTGCTTGTGGCTTTTGTTACGCTATCAGTTGACCAGACAAGAACCTGTTGTAAAAACAGTTTGATAGTTATATATGAATGGTTGAACTATTACTATCTACTTGCAACAACATGATGTGAATGGTTAACTGCAGTAATGTGTGGATGTCTAAGTAAAGGGTCTAAATGTGAAGGGTTTACTTCACTGCACAAGTTTTCCCTATATGGCGCTATCGGCAGAAGTGTCATTATATTTATTACGATGACAAGGAGTATCACCTTTTTATCTCTTGATGCTGTAAAAAAGAACTTGTCATCATGTGACCAAGCACATGACCAAATGATTCGTGAATGTGATGTTGTTTTCTTGTCAACGCTTGCTTCCAATACAAACTGTCCAGTGTCTGCAATAGAAAATCCATATAATTAAACTGCACAACAAAGTCACTTTAACAAATGTTCGGAATATTTAATAATTAAAAGATTATCATCATCTAGCTTGTCCATGTCGGTACTTGACTTCCAGGACATCAGCTATAAACATCTCTGTTTTAAGTGAGGTGTCCAGCATTTGCCGCAATCATACTCAGCTTGTCTATGGCATCTTGCACCCATCTTCTCTTTGATCTTCCTCTCCTTCATCAACCCGGTAATATGCTCTCCAGAATAATCTAGTTTTAAATGCCCAAGATATTTCATTTTTGTCTACGTGATCAACTCTCTTCAACTTTTAGCTGTTGAAAAATTGAAATATTTATTCTTTTTCTGTTCATGGTATTCTTAGTATGCTTCTGTAGCACTTGCATTTTTCTTCCCTCTTCTTCTTTGAACGCTCCATATCGACTACTTGTTAAACCACTCCTTGTGATTTGTATGTGATCTGAGCCTAAGAGTGATTGTATGTTGTGCCAGTTATGCGCCTACAAGTAGGCCAGCATATCTATTTCTGCGACGCTTTTTATTATTAGAGTAGCTTCCCTAGGTCCCTAATTCATTTGCCTCTTACAACATGCCTTGTAGGTCACAGTGTTAGTATTCTTTGCTCCCCTTGTGAGCCTAGCAACACTTAAATTCAATGGCAGTTATCAATTTTTCAACTGTTTTATTAACAATCCAAGCCTCACAGCCAATAGCTGCTAATTAATAAGATGACATTAAAGAGTATAAAACAAATATTAGTTTGCAACATTTTCATCTTGTTTCACACTAGCAAGTCAGAAACAAATTTTTCATACCTGATTTCTTAAACAGAGCCCAAGTTCTATCCCTTGAGACTGCCAGAAGTCGATTTCCTTCATGATTAAATGCCATCTGTGTCACTGTCAGTGTACAGCTACTAAGGGAGGCTACTGTCTTTTTAGTGTTTGTGTCCCAGAGCAAAATGTTAGCTGTTTCAGTTTTAGCAGCCTTAATGAAAGAGCAAATGAAACAGGCATTAGAGGCGCATAAACTTATCAAAGAAAGTTTAGTATTTTATTGTTCGTCTGCTATGAGTTCAGTAGTAGTCATGGTGTCTAATATGGCACCTCTGACTGATTTTTACATGAAGGCTTGCTTTCCTCATCACCAGTGTCTTATTTCACGCCCATTAAAATATTTCACACCCACTGTGGAATTGAACCTGGACCTCACTCCTAAGAAGCGGGTTCACTGACAACTATGTTACTGTGGCTCTCTGAGTGACTACAAATGAAAGATAGATTTAGAAGAACAATGTTAGACAGTCTCCGAAGGACTAGTCTGGAATCAGGTTAAAAACAGCTGACAGAATTCTGTGTAGAGCTCTCTCTGATAAATCTCTACACTTCAGTGCAGAAGAAAAGAGAAACATCGCGCGAAACTATTTAATGTCTCTTTTTTAAACTTCAGTCTTTTGTATCTCACACAGAAGTATGTGTAATTTCTGTACAGTGTTGTTTCACTAGACTTGTGAGTTTGCCTCAGAACATCATTCTTGAAGGCAATCTTGAAGTATGTGCCCCACAGCGGTTGGTGTTTGTCCATATGGCTGAGTTATCTGAATTTTGTATATATGTGACTGCAGAGTCGATTGTGTCCTGTTTTGATGTGCATAATTTCAACTTATTCTAACCTGCTCATATTTTGAGGTATCAGTTATTTTATTTCTACCACAATGAAACGAAGTTTAAAAACCATGTTAATAAAATGCATATTTAAAGTTGTATTTCACATATTGTACTGACCCTTTAATGTTTTGTCAGTAGAAAAATGTTCAGAAATCTGGCAGCTATTGATTATTTTTTTAATGTATGTTTCCGCAATTCAAAATAACTGTATTTTTCTTCATATTCTCTGTGCTATGATATGATATATCTAGATATCAGAAACAGAAAGAATTTCTTAAAGTATAATGGAGGTTTTAAAAAAACACTGACTTCAATTTCTGGTTTTAGAAACTATTTCACACCTTGCAGGCAGAAGCCAGTAGTGTTCCTTCTGGATTTGCGGCCAGTGAGAATATTTCATAACCATGCCCATATAATTTGGCTTCCTCTGGCCACAAGGTATTCTGCAGCAGTTGGTCTTCACTTGGAGGAGCTGGTACAAAAAAATAAGAAGAGCCAGAAGTGACAGCAGTATGCAATATTTGACATAGATATCAACTGAAACAACCACAATACTACAATGCACTTAATTAAAACTTGAAGATGTGTTGTCAATAATGGATACTGATTGATTGCTTATCACTGCACTTTGGGGAATAACCATGTGTGCTACAATCTCAGCAGTAGTACATGAACTCTATAGCACCAGTGAGAGGCCTGATATAATTTAGAGAATGGTACACATTTTTGCAGTAATTTTTGGCAATATTTTAAATAAATGTGGCCAGGCCATCCTATTCTTATTGATCTTTAACTGCTAAGGGTTCTTTTAGATGCTCAACTTTAACACGGAACATATGCTTTATTATCCATCTCTGATAGGACTAGGAACTCGATCTCAACTACATTGAGATCAGGGATCTCTAGTAAAATATCCATATCGCAGAGTACTGAGTACCTTTGAAGCATGAGACGAAGCACCTTAACTCCACACCACAGAAACTTCCCAGTAATGAGTAGACTGCTGTAGCACTATATATATCGGAGGCAAAACATGTAGTAGCATAGTTTTATAAAGCAGCAACAAGAGACTAAATCAATACTTCTTCTTCTTCACCCCTAGGAGACATAGGTCAGCAACCAAGGTTTTCCAAGCCCTCTTATCCAAGACCATCTTTTACAGATCTCCCCACATTTTCTTGCATTCTGTTTCCTACTCCCATCTCCAGGTGTTCCTGATTCCTCCCTTACCTCTATTACCCTGGGAGTTCCACCAGACTCAGAAGCAGCTGATAACATCAAGTGATGATGATGTTGTATATCCTGATTGGTCTGTGCATCATGGTGAAAAGTCAAGCTGGGGTTTCATAGCTAGCATGCACAGTAAGATCGCTGCAAGGCAGAATGAAGTATACAATACAACTACTTCCAGTATGAGGTTGTGGATTGAGGGAATTACTGGCTGCCTTTCAATGCCACTCTGTGACTACTTTTACTGAGGCCGTTGTATCAGACTCTCAATCTATACTTTGGAAGGTCCAAACCAGAAAATTATGATATATGTGGATGTTGTCTATTGAGGATTCCATGTGGGTTATGTGGATCTACTGTCCTAGACATGCAGGCATTCAATACAATGAAAGAATGAACAGGCTTACATCAAAAGCATTGACCGTGGGGAACAAGAACATTCTTTGGTATGTTGGTGACCACTTATTGAACGAAGACACTATAATGGATATTGAATCTATCCAGAGGTTGAAGATTAATGTTGTATAAGTAGAACTGAATGCTTGAGGGACAAAATGAGGAACTAGTTTAACCAGAAAGCAATGGGAACCATCAGTATGCATACACTTCAATATCTGCCGGAGGAGACTGAACACCGATGAGTCTGTCCAAACTACTATGATGCCAGTTCAATAACCAATTCAAATATTGTATTATCACCTCTGCAATATTTTATTAGTGGCAAAATGTTCAGAAATCTGGCAGTCATTGATTGTTAGAAAATGAGGTCTCTTTTCTACCATAAAAGAATTGTGTTGCTGTAAACAATTAATGTAAAATAAATTGTATATAAGAAACAAATTGTTGAAAGCTGGTTACAACTTAGTACCTTTCAAATTTATTGAAGTAAAATAATTTTCAGGATACTGTCCTGTCTTGGTGACTTCCAACTTTTTGTCATTTCTGTCTGCATCTCCTCCGCCGCTATACACTGCTTTGTTTGAAAGACCTAATGCAGGCACATTGGCACCCTCTGGCAGTGACAAGCACTCCTTAACAGAAGGCAGAGAAAAACAACTTCAAATTAATATATTAACTACTCTCAGTTACCTAGAAACTTGAATAATTTAAGACTGACTTCCAAAAATTCAGTGAGTGTTCCTGGAATAGACTTTCTGCAAAGGAGCCAACAGCACTGGTTTCAATTTTTTCATAAGGAATGATAAGAGGACAATAAGATAAAAATTATTAATGATAGTTATAATATAAACCAGAAGTCAAAGTATATAATATACCTTATGTTCTAATTCCTTGGTCAAACTATGTCCACAGATCTGACAAAAATTACTAATGAAGTTTCTTGGAGCTTTGAACACACGGACTAGTTTCTCATCTGCCCCTGAAGCAAATGAATATTTTCCTAAAACTGCAAGACACTGCAGGTCATAACCATGTACTTGAGGTCTTGCAATCTCATACCAGGTTGGCTGGAAAGAGAACCAAAAAACGGTGCATCAGAGAAGAGAATCAATATTTGTTGTTTGTTAAGTGGTGGATTAAACCTCTATGAGGCAAAGGCATACTATTTTCAACATAAGACTGGTGTCTTTTTTTGGTTATATCAGAGCATAATGGCCTTTTTTGTTGGTGTGACTGTGACTTGTCCTAAAAGGACTGTTTGTTGAGTATTGTTTCCCCATGTGGTTACGTCCATATCGGCAAAGATGGCATGTCATCTGCTGAGAGCATTGCACAAAGCATGAACTCTGTAGCTCCGGCAACAATCATAGGGAGCTCATAAAAAAATTGCACACATGTCTCGGTCCGGATTAGAACCCACAGTCTTCAGTACGACAGGCAAACAACTTAACCACTGAGACACCATGTTACCATTGTATGTGTGTATAGCCCCGAGAAGGAATTTTGGTGTTGATCTGGCTGTAAATCTGAAAAGGACTTTTGGTGAGAATCAATATAAACCTACACGGCAGATGACTGCATTTTTGTGTTTTCAAATAATGATGGGTATTTTGGTAACAATCAAAAAGATCATAATAACCCATGATAGGAGTTGCATGGTGAAATGAGTAGGGAGACCTTGCAATTAAACAATTTATTTGATGCAAGAAAACAGAACCCACAGAGAGCTCCACACACACACTGTCTCTCAAGACTAGCAGTAAGCCATCATAATAGCTGTGAACAAGACAAATGAATGTGCTTGTATAGGCAGAAGTCATAGGCAATGCAGACGACGTGATTTACACGGATGGATCGGTAGTTCGTCACGAAAAGTCTGCATGGGCCTTCTCTGCAAGCTCATGTGGCATAATGGTCAAGGAAGCCAGTGGTGCATTTAGTATGACAACAAGCAGCACGACAATGGAGGTACTGGCGGTGACCAATGCACTACTCTGGCTAGAGTCACAAAACTACACTCATGCGTGCATTCTGAGTGACTCATTGAGTATGATCCGAAAGGTAGAGGCCGGTTCGGTGCGCGGGCAATGGACTGAATCACTGCAGGCGTCAACAATTTGTAGAATTACACTTGTCTTTGTTCCAGGGTACATGGGTGTCGTTGGCAATGAGAGAGCAGACAGACTGGCTGGCTCTGCCGCTATATCAGAGGGCCAGCACATGGACAGAGCTGACATCGTGAACGCCCTCATAGAGCGTGGCTGCAGAGAAGACCTTCATCTAAACCAATCCACGTCAACTACTAGATTGCGAGAACTGAGTTTGAAGATTGGTGTGGCAAGAAAAGAACGGTACAACAGGTATACGAGTAAGCTCAATCAATCAAAATAGAACTGGTACGGTCAGTCGCTGGACGCTGTTGGAGATATTGCGAAGGAGATCGGAGCACCTATGGACATGTCCGAGTGCAATGAAGATATTCCAAACTGAAACTGAAGTCATGGTTGTGAACAGAACTAAAGAAATGAGTTCAATAGGGAGAATATAGAAGTCATAATGTAACTAGAATACACAATTATTTCTATACGTAAAAGTCGAAGCTGTGCACAGAGCAATAGAAATGTGATCTATATGTAGAAGCTAGTAGTCATAGCTGTTAATAGAACAAAAGAAATATGTTATATACGTAGAAGATATCAGTCATAGCTGTGATCTGACCTACATCTCAAATAACGTCTACATGCACTTGTGACCTTCTAGGCTATGTCAGAGCAGTCTAGCTCCTGGCAGGTTCAACTGAACTGGATAGACTGAAAGTTAAAGGGCAGGGAGCAGAGTGAAGACCCATAAGGTAACTCCTTATGGCAGAGCCACCAGCGTGTGGTATATGCTCTGACTGCAACCATAAAATTTCTAAGCTTGGGTCAAATAGCAGTCCTCTCTCCCTTGAAGAGGACATTTTTCTTGTTTTATTTCCTACTTCTGACACTCTTCCAGAGACTATAGAAATTAAACTGTAGTGCCCATAGAGCACATTCTTTCCAATAAGTTCAGTTTGGTGAGCCTTACGACAGAAGATTGAAAGTGTCTAGAGGAAAGACGACTCCAGATATGCATAGTCATCACTTTGAGGATTGGCCATGTGGTGCCAAGGCCCGCAAAGAATAGTACCATTGTGACCTACAAGGTATGTCATCGAAGGTGACTGATGTAGGGCTCCAGGGAAGCTACCCTAGTAAATGAAAAGCGTTGCAGAAATCGGATGTGCTGGTCTACTTGTAGACACATAACTGGCACAGCGTACAATTGCTCTTAGGTTCAGACTACATACAAATCACACAGAGTGGTTAACAAGTAGTCGATATGTAGCATTCGAAGGAGAAGACTTTGAGGATCAGTAGTGTCTTGGTTAGCCGATCCTCACTTCAATGCATCTTACGCCTTCAGATGGTGTTTCATCCCCAAATGACTAAAGATATGAAAATAACACATCAAAACTCACTTGTTTATGCTCTCTAATCCATGGTGCATGCAGACGTGTTGTCTGATCAGTGCTAGCACTGAGGATATAATGGCCACCATCACCTGACCATGACAGATCAACCACAGAGCTAAAATGTCCGCCTCCTGTTACTTGAGGCTCCCATACACTTGACACCTGAAAATTTGAGATTCAATGTGAGATGTGTTTTATAGGTAGAAGATAGCAGTCAAAGCTATATAATAATATCCATCCATTGCATGCAATGGTGAAAACAGGATCAGACGTGTGTTGTTTTGCACCTCTCTAGTGTGAGTGAAGGTGACTGCAGAGTCCAATCCTGGAACACAATCCCATAAACACAGGTGCGGCATACATGATTGAGGTTGAACATGTGGGTGCTGTGTTCTGTCTTTGAGCTTGGCTCGTTTCTCCAAACTCAGCAGTACTATGATTCTCAGCTAAATGAATTCCTAGTGTTGTTGCAGCACCACATTTGGCAAACTTGCAAGGAATCCTAGCAAGTAGTGCCTATATCAAAGCATTTTAGAGACTAACATAGCTGTATACAGAACAATGAATATTTTATTTATTTTACAAATCGATTAGAAGTTGCAGCATAAATCAAACATGGCTGACTTAAACAAAATTATTCAACAATGCATTTTGTTGCACCTGTGGCCCCATGAAGATATTCTCAACTGAAACTGTTCTAATAAGGGTGTGTACATGAACCTCTAATGACAATGCTAAGGGTGTGTACATGAACCTCTAATGACAATGCTAAGGGTGCGTACATGAACCTCTAATGACAATGATAAGGTGTGTACATGAACCTCTAATGACAATGACATGTACATGAACCTCTAATGATGATACTAATGGTGTGTGTACATGAACCTCTAAAGACAATGCTAATGGTGTGTGTACATGAACCTCTAATGACAATGAAGATTATCTTTACTCACCTTATTGTAAGTCCACTGATTGAAGGCTCCTTGATAGCCATGACCTAATATTGATTGACCACATGGGCTAAAGAGTCCCCCAAAGAACCCAAGAGTGTTTCCACCAACATCCCCAACACGGACCTAAATTTAAAAAAACATAATCCTGAATTATAATTCGCCTGTATGTTGTCGGGTCCGAAGGAGCAAATAATAGTAACCCTGTGACATAACAGCATGTCGTAAGAGGTGACCGAGGTAGGGGCCTAGGAAAACCCCCTAGTAAATAAAAAGTGTCGCGGAAATCGAATGTGCTGGCCTACTTGTAGACGCATAACTGGCACAACGTACAACCGCTCTTAGGCTCCGATCACAAACAAATTACAGAGTGGTTTAACAAGTGGTCAATATGGAGCGTTTGTAGAAAAATTATAATTACATGTTGGGTCAACTTAAGAGATGCTTGTGGTCAGAAAATTGGATTTCAACTGGGGATAAAACTGAGACTATCCGTCTAGGAAGAAAGTGCACTAACCACTATACTATCATGGCTTTCATACAACGCAAACAAAAATATAACGGTGGACTAGTATTTCAACTTCATTATATGGATAAACTGACTTAGTTAACCTGGAAAAATCTGGCCAGCAATGGCGGAATGCGGGAGGGCTATTCAGAGTCAAGACTGTTTGATTCTGAACACAACTTTGCTAGTGCATTTCTGCCATGTTTGGTCAGGTATTTTCCGGTTTCGTTTGACGAGCTACTGAGTTAGTGCTTGAGCAACGCTGTGAGCTATGAATGTTACATGGAATGCTTTTGCTGTGTCAACCGCGCATTTGTTGTGTGTATTCAGAAAATGGCGGACAGCGGTTATGACTGAACAAACTCAATCTGCCGTATGCAGAAAGCTGGATTTTGTCGTGATTGATGTTCCTTCGACAAGAATTGCAATTCAAGTGATGAACAGTTTTGTGTTGCCACATTAGCGCAGCTATATGCATTTTATGCGGTGCAGGTTGCTTTTTTGTCGCTGGCTGTTTCATTCTGGAATTAGTTCACACAGGAAACATTTCACAGTTGTTAGCATTTCGTGTGATTTTCATTGGCACAGGAACGAGCAATTATGGGGTGACCCGTTGCAGTGAAGTTGGAACCGTACTTATGAACTTAGTTAACCTAATCAACATTACTACACTCTGGGTAGATTCATAGGTCTCTTTTAGTAGATTATGAAGACTATCTATCTATTATCTATCTGTCATTCACCGTCTGTAACTTAAGGACAGACCGCACCCCTATATTTAACGATTTTTCTTAAAAAATGAAATTTGAGTTTTTTTATATTTTAGGTAATACATCCAATTTCGAACAAGAATCTATCTTTAGTTTTTTTTAAATGTAGTTTTGTATTTTAATTACATTTTTTAACTAGGCATGTATATATTCTTTAGCTAATTATATAGGAAATATCATAACTTTGCTTCAACAGATGGTAGCAAAGTGTTTATAGTAATATGGTAGTGCAGATAGATTAACTAATAGCAGCATTAAACTTATGGAGCGTGATTATGATGAGCTTGTATGAAAAATTCTGGGAAACTAGAGCCCATTGGTTGGATAAATAGTATTTGAGCCATATTTAAACATCACAAAGATAACCATGAGAACTGCGATAGGCTGAGTAGCTTGTGCCCTAAAGATAAAGTTTTAGTTGATTAAAAACACACTGCCTAATTTTATTGTTGGCAACATAATGCAAGTATTTGTCAAGCTATCTTGCGACTTCGTTGACAAAATATATTCATGGTGGTTCTCAAAATGCTAATGAATCTTTCCATAATCTTATATGGACTTGGTGTCCTAAGATCTCATTTACTTTGAGGATGAGCTTAAAAATAACTGTCAATGATGCCAATATTGTAGTTAATAATATGAAATTGTACCGATATGAAACTTTTGTTTTAGTTTAACTTTTCCTTTGGAAAACATTATTTTCAGTATTTTGCTGTCATCTATAAAAACCACATATCTTCCTTGCTAATACAGAATTTAGGCACAAAAAGATAGAAAGATGTAAAACAATTAGCATTAGCATCTAAAGCATGGGCTGAGGCAAGTTTGTATGCTCCTGGGGATCTTAAAGTAAATTAATTTGGTCAGTAATTGAAAATATGTTAGTTTTTTGGCTTTTTCTCAAAATTGTTATTTTCCATAAATGTATGTCACTAAATACACGTTTTTCAAAAACTACTCCAAGGATTGCTGTATAAATTTGCATACTTCTTTCTTATGCATATTTGATCATTCCCTACCACTTTAAAAAGAATTCATTGAACAGTTTTTGTGTCTCGTGCAAAAGAATATCTCCTACCCCATATTTTTTTAGTCAAAAATCTGGATTTGCATTTAAAAATTCAGAAAAACTCATTTTATTATACTTTATAAATATTTTGCTACCAGTTCAAGATATGCCGATTTACAATAACATCTGAAAGTTCTATAGTGCTAACCTGAATAGAACATAAATCATCCTGTATTTTGCAAGGTCACTTTTTAGGCATTTTTCCCTTAAAAATCCCTCTATATTAAATTTTTTTCATAGAATATACATGCTTGGATTTTTAAAAAAATTTTCCCCAAGTTTTTACATCAAGTTGATCATTTAGAATCAAAAACGCAACCTCAATGATCAATATTTCTGTTTAGGGGTGCCGTCTGTCCTTAAGCGGTAGTGAGCTCAATCACAACCCAAGAGTACTTGGTTCAAACTCTGCAGCAGGCAGTTTGGAAACAAATTAGTTTCCGTGGATTTTTATGAGCAGTAAAAATAGACATCACCATTCAAAAAGCAACAGCAAACTACTGAGTGTATAAATGGCACCTAAAAAATCAACAACTTGTTTACTGTGGTTGATGGTGAGTCCTGTAAAGGATATGCCACAATTTTCATTTAAAGCACCAGGTTAAGAAAAGATACTTGGAGCGCACATTTGTGTATATCCTGTACAAGACGGTGTTTACAGCCTCAGATGTATTGATCCATTGTTTATAAGGACACCTTCTGAGTTTGTTTCCACTGTACCCAAACGTTAACACTCTTTGTGGGGAGCTTTCTTGTGGTAGTCTTGCTGTATATCCGAACCATTTAGTCTGTTGTTTCTTAATATAGTTTTAAACTGGTATTGTTCTCACTCATTTTCTGAGATCTTGCCTCTTCTTCATATGTTCAACATTCACCTTTTCTCTTAGGCTGTCAGTGTCCACATTTGGCACTGATAGCATAATGTTGAATAAAAAAACCGGATTGAATAGTGCTCTTTTGGAATTGATCATTATGTTTTATTCTTCAGTATTGACAACATTTGTCTTATAATTTGATTTATTTTACATATATGGTCAATTTCTGTCTATTTTTTGTTCGTTTGATGTGATTATGCTCCCTAGGTATTTGAAACCACTGCTTGCTGAAGCTGTTGTTTTCCTACATTTATCTTGATTGTTTGTTCTGTTCTCTCGATAGTCATAACTTCTATCTTCTTGATGTTAATTTTCCTATTATGTTCTTTTCATGCTTCATTAAGGGTTGTTACAAGCTGTTGAGTTCATCTTTAGATGTAGCCATGAACGCTTGATAGTCAGGAAAAAGAAGTTTATTCAATTTGTTTACGCTTGATAAAAATCAGTGAATGTTCTTAGACATTTTAGAAAAATATGGAGTTGTCATGTTACTTTGGATTTTGTCATCTTGTTTAAAGTTTCTTATCAAATACATTTTTTGGGGTTCACCCACTATGAATTCAGGTGTAGTCAGAGCGCCTAATCTAGCAGCTATGACTGTATTTTGCGTGAAAGCTTGCTTTATTTATCAGTGTCTCGTGTCATTCAGGTGAGCTTTACTCTGACTTCAGATGTATCTAATACAGTTAAGAAATATACTTTTTTTCAGAGAGAAAATGAACAGTATACATGACAAACTCACCTCTTCTATCCATATACCAGTATCCAGATCAGGTGACCATATTATCATTGTTTTGTCCATTGATGCTGACAATAGCTTCATTGACTGACGAGGAAGTCCATTATCTGGTTATATATATATATATATTTTTATAGATATCATCGGGAAGATTCATTTCCATATTTCAGTATTGGATCTATAGTAACATAGCATAGTTCTTTTTCTCACCTCAACAGATAAGCATTAGTTGCACAGTATACCCTTCATTTTAATTAAATGTTGCTTGTTTTTCTGTACTATCCTTATCTCTATGCTAAACCTACCATCTGATGCTACAAGGGCATCTAGGTATTTAACTGATTAGCTACTGAACGGGAAAAAAAAACCGAGGTGCATAACTGGCACACCGTAAATCGATCTTAGGCTCAGATCACATACAAATCACAGAGGGGTTGATACGTGGTCGATAGAGAGCATTCGAAAAAGAAAACGTAATTCAAGACCATACACACATAAAGAAGTTTGGTGTGTGTATTTGTTACCAAAAGTTGGTATATGAAGAATTGGAATCGGCAGTACCAATAATAAAAACAGCAGCATACCAAGCAAGAAAGAGCAAAACTGTCCCCAATGGGTGGTTTAATGCATGATACTACCAAGCAAAATTGGTATGATAAACTTCAGGAACATTAGACAAAGTAAAATGGGAAGACATTAAAATGATAATTCTCCTTTTTTCTTTCCTTGAACACGGACAGACAAAGTAGTCAGTAGATGTCTTGTAGTGCAACAACATCTCTCAATCCTCAAGGCAAGAGGAAGACCATGGAAAAGATAGGTAGCAGAATCCTATTTATAAGAAACATAGCTATCACCCAAGCCACTAGAGCAGCTCAAGTCAAAAACAGAAAACCACTACACTAGGCAATAAAACGGTAACAGAGTGATGACAAAATAAGAAGATAACACTTTCCACTGTTTCTCACCATTTACTGTACAAGGTTGCCATCTGACACTGTAAACCCAGTTCTCATGACCACACAACACAGACTCCAGCCTGACTGCAAAGTTGATCTCCTTATCTAAAACAAACAGCACATATGCAAGTACAGATAACGATGTGATGTATCTAAGTAGCTAAAGAAACTGAATACTTTTAGGTGAATCAACAATTTAAAAATATGTTCAATATGGTTTCACATAAAAATTTTCAAGTGAACAAAGATATATAAATACAGTGGGTAGGTGGTGGCTCTGTGGCAGAGCTGTTTTGTCTTGCATTCTGAAGGCTGTTGGTTCAAATCCAGATCATGTCATTTGATTCACAAATCGCCCGTGTGTTGTCGGGACCCACAAGGAAGCAAAGAATAGTACCACTGCAACCTACAAGGCATATCGTAAGAGGCGACTGAGGTAGGAGCCTAGGGAAGCTATCCTAGTAAATAAAAAGCATAGCAGAAATCAGATGTGCTGGCCTACTTGTAGGTGCATAACTGGCACAACGTAAAATAGCTCTTAGGCTCAGATCACATACAAATCACAGAGTGGTTAACAAGTGGTTGATATGAAGAGTTCGAAGTCCCAACCCCTTCCATCTCCTTTTTATTTCCTTGTTCTTCTTTGCGTTCGTTCTTTACAATCAATTTTTATCACTCTTTGTGATATGTTTGATCTTTGCCAAGAACGTGTATATGTTGCACATTGATTTGGTAGGCCCCTAAACGCAGACTTCTATACATTTAGGACATGTGCATCCGATTTCAGCCAAACCTTCTTAGTCGCCTCTTACGACATGCGTGGCAGGTAACAGTGGTTCTATTCTTTACACTCCAAATTTGGGCCCCACTCTGGCGTTTTCCTTGTTGATATTGTTGATGCCTGTGCACCGGCTGATCTCAGTATTTAGTATTATTTGGTCCCAATGAATTCTGAGAATTATTCTGAGACATCTTCCCTCAAAGCCTCTAATGCGACAGTCTGTCTTGGTACTTGTTTTCCATGTCTCTGATACATACAGTAGGACTGAGCGTTCATTTGATTTGTAAATATTGATTTTAGCCTGTGTCCTGCTCTCTAACTACTGTAAACTATGTCCATAAAAGTAGATTGATGTAAGATCAGTAGTAGCTATTGTGATCACTTACCATTTGCTTTAACAGAGATTACAGTTTCTTTAGCAGTAATGTCCTCATCTATTTGTAAATCTGAAACAGGCTGAATCTGTTGTGCAGACTGTACGGAATCTGACCTCTGTGCTAATCTCCACACCCTAATTAAGTGATCTTGAGAACATGTGGCTAGAAAAATATCTCCACAGTCTGCAGAATATAACAAGCACACTGTTAGTACATAATGAGGTATTATAACATTTAACTAATACAATATGGCATTAAAGGATTAGGGTGTCTGTGGACTTTCTACCCTGGACAGAAGCAAGAACTGAACTGCACTAGGAGATGAGGGGATTTTATGTGCTGTTAGTCAAGTCATACACTTGAGTCTAAAGGCGCAAGAAATTAAAGAGGAAAAGACAGTGCCAGTGAGCTGGCACTGACCAAGATTCTATCCCACCTCCACGTGGTGGCTCTGGTAACAGAATGAGTCTGACAAAGCGGATAAGGATCAATAAAGATGTTACTCATACATGCAGTGGTAGTGTATATGTTGCTGCATATTATAAGAGAATTGTCACGCATCAGATGATCAATATCTCAGTGCACACAAATCCTGTGTCTGATATTTTAGTCCAAATTCTGTAGAAATGGCAGGTCCTACTACAGATTATGTAAGTGTCACTTAACCCATAAACGTTCCACTATTACGAATATCTGATTTATTTATACGAAACTGTATGACTTATGAACTGGCCGTTTTTGTGTATTAGTTATGCATTTAACTGCATAGAATGTATGTTAACTAATGCAAAACATACTATCATTTCATAAATAATTAACACAAAAATGATATACGTTTAAAATGTCTAATCTCGTTGATGCTTTTTTTCCCTCCTTCTTCTGCATTCATCTGCTATGAATTCATGCGTAGTCAGGGAGCCTGGTATGGCGTTTCGGAGTGATTCATGAACTTGCCATTTTTACGATGTCCCTAGCTATTCAGGTGAGCCTTCTTCGACTTCTGAGGTAATACCATGCTTTTATTACACCTGCATTTCCTATCGTGCTGCCACTTTGGATAATCTTTGCTGATGTATTTTCACTTCTCAAAAGCACACAATTGCTTATAAGATGACATCTAAGACTCAGATTTCTGTCCCGATGAAGACTATAAGCGTTAATTCTTTATGGGTTGCTTACTAGACCAGTTCTGCATCATTTTCTCTTATTTATGCATTATTTATTAATTTGTGTCTTCAAAATATGGAAATATTTAGCAGTTACAAATTTCCGGATTACTGACATATATTGTCCAAACAACTTCATTTTTGAATATATTGTGTAAATATGAAGGTATTAAGAGACTGTTTTAATAGTTTTCTTAATATATTGCATACTATTTTTTTCCTTCTCTGTGACTATAACAATTTGCAAAAAAATATATCACCAAAATTAGGTCACTGATATCACATATTACATCCCACTGATATTAAAATCACATTTGATAGCCCATTCAATTAGCTTTCCAACCATATATAACATGCCTATTTTCAATGCAAGGCTGCTGGTAATAGAGAAGGTCATCAAAAATAACAAACAAACAATTAAAAACCCAAGAACGTTCAAGAGTAAGTGCAAGTACTACTTAAGTGTTTCAATACTAGGTAAGTGTCACTTGATTGGTAGTGATCTTTTCTACCCAATAAGGGACAATGGGACCTACAGAGTTTATCTTACATGTCAAGCTCACAATACAGACTTACCGTCAGTAGTAAAATGCAAGCTTCGTACCCAATCTTCATGTCCTGGTAACACTAGAATTCTGAAAAACTGTATGATCACATTTGATTAAAATTAAGTATTAGAAAAATATTGACACAAATCTGTCATTCTAAACTGAAACAGACATTTGTTCACAGTTTATTACAAATAAACTCAATATTCAGACTCAGGATAGCTCACAACAGGCTCCAGAGTCACATGTACAGGAAATTCAAGATTAGTGAAACAGAAAGCTGTCATTGTGGGGAATCCCCAAAAGACTCTGGAGGAACTTGCATAGCTGTGAATCGTTTTACCGTTGAGGTGAAGAGAAAACGAGCTGTGTGAAAAGACAGAACACACAACACCCACATGTCCAACCTTGATTATGTCTGTATCACCTGTGGTAGGGGATTGTGTTTGAGGATTGGATTCTACAGTCACCACTGCATACACTGGAGGTGCAGCAGCACACGTCTGAGGCTCATGTCATCATCACTTACGACGGATGGCTATTATTACTACACAGCCTTGAGGAACTATAGCCACCCCACACCACAGAATAAACTATACTCTGTGGTATGGTTGAGGACATATCCAGCTTTCATAGAGGTCTCAGGTCTACTGATAAAACTCTTACAGAAAGAACAAAGAAGAATGTCAAATAGACTATATTTCCTCTGAGCTTTATTACAGCACATACACATTTTTTTATTTCAACATGTGGGGTGTTGGGTGAGAAATAGGTTAGTACTCACGGAAAATGACAGCCGTATCCTGGTTGTGTCCACGGATAGTCATGATCCTATTTGGTCCCCACTTCTCACCTAGCTCATGTTTGGCTCCACGTGCCACACCCGGGCAACAGTCTCGGCTGACTGGCTAAACAACATGAGTGGGCGGGTAATCCTGTTAACCCTCCCACGTCCCCCACATTTTCCCTCCCCATTTTCCCCTTACGTCCCTTTCCCACTTCCTTCCCAGTTGCGACAAGAGGTGATAAGACACTGGCATTGCACTGAGCCAGATAGGGTTACACTGCTTGCAGGGACCCATGGTGAAGACGGACTCTGTGTGTTGGAAGGGAATAGCTGGATGGGTGGAGATGCACAAAACACCTATGCACATGATGTGACACGGCCATAGTGAATAGCCCAGAACCAGAGCTAGTGATAAAGGCCTGCAAGCATGGTGCACCTATGACTAGCGGGATTATACAGCGGTGAAATGTGCTCCCAAGTTCGATCCAGTGACACCCTGATACCACATATCTGCCCCGAAACTACCAGGGCCCCAGATCAAGTTAGAGATCTATGTCTGACAACCTCTTTGGGATGAAATTGTCGCAACAAAACTCCAGACATAATGCCAATTTCAACATGTGTAAACTGTGTGGTTCCAAAGTAGTGAAGAATAGTAAAACTGTCTTCTCTTCACGTCATAAAAGATGGCTAAGAGATGGTTGCTTATAGGGTTGGAGACTCTACACCAAAAAATAACAAACAGCTACAGAAAAATAACAACAGATTAAATGGGTTGGACACATGAACAAGAATGCCCTGGTATCGTCTACCACAGAGAACCACACAGAAAAAGTATAATGAGTACAAAGCAAGAGGAAGACCACGTAAAAGATGGGGCGTCTGCATCAAGAACAGCAGTACAAAAATGAATATCAGCTTACAAAGTGCCTTAAAACAAGCACACACATGATCACTAACCCCCTTTTTCTATAAAAAGTAAATGGTGGTAGAGAAGAAGAAGACAGAAAAAAGACAAACTGCTTATGAAGGTCAGGATGTCGTAGTAAAGGCACAAGATCGGACTGAGTGCAGATTTTTGGTCTCTGTCGTATGTGTACTTGGATGCAAATGACGACTGAGGATGATGAAGGTGACATGAGCGAGCTCTGATAGCCTCCCATATGAACATTCAAAACGTATATATCATCCTATAGTATAACTCAGTAGATCATGTTTCCCAAGATTAACAAAAATACTGTAACCATTTTTGTCTGTATTTTAACAAATTTAATAATTCTAAATTTCTATTTTAGAATGTGGATTACTATCATACAACACTGTCAACAACACACTTGATCAATCATACAACACTGTCAACAACACACTTGATCAATCAATCAGCACTGTCAACAACACACTTGCCTTTCCATTTTCTCCTGGCACATACAAGTGAACTTTATGGTCATCACAGCCACAAGCTAGAATAGGCACTGGAGAATAAATGTGAAAATAATCACTCAATATTTGACCAGAAATCATGAATGCATGTTTAACTGATTGGCCGCTGGGAGCACCAATATCTATTTGTTTTAAAGCAATCTTAAAGAAAATTAATTTCCTACAAAATGGCATATTACTCATAAAAATCTGTTTAAAATTAAGAAAACTGCAGCTAAATTTGTACATACACCTGCAATTCTTCTTCTTCTTTGCGTACGTTCTTTACGACCAATTTTAATCACTCTGTGATATGTTTGATCTTTGCCAGCAACGTGTATACGACACCTGCAACGGGACAATAGGACCTAAATTTAATTAATTTTCAACCAATTTTTCAATTCAGTAGCTAATCAGTTAACTCAGTCAATACCATGGACCACTATAGCGGCACAGAAATGTGTGCCAATCACACCAGCAGCCACTATAGTGACTTTTCCCCCATACAGCACTTTTCTTTGTGCTAAATCCTCCATGTTTTTATTGTAGCTATAAATAATGAAATAAATATACATATAAATAGTATATTTGATGATAAATATTAATGTGATACCTACTGCAAACAATGTGAGCACAAAACTGTTGCAAGATAAAATGCTGGTGTCGTGAGATAATTTTGCTCAGAACGCAGCAACATTCATGGTATGGAAAGAGTTGAGCATATAATTTACTTCTAGGAGGCGCATTGAAAAGTAATGCCTCCAAGTCCATAACTTTGTTAATATACATAATTTACAAATGAAACATACATTTTCATAAAGATTGCGATGTCCACTACACAATAGAGTCATTATTTTTCGACATAGTCACCTCCACGCTCCACACGCCAACGTCGAACTAGTTGTTGCATCCCGTCGAAGAAAAATCTGATGACATCAGGCGTGTCAGGAACACCTGATGCGATATGAGCGAGAAGGCGATGACTTTATCTGCCGAAGTGTCACTGGCGATGAGTCATGGGTGCATCATTACGACCCTGAAAACAAGCGCCAGTCTATGGAATACAGGCACAAAACTCACCCACCCCAAAAAAATTCAAAACTGTCGCGTCAGCGGAAAAGTTTTGATTACCATTTTTGGACTGCCAGGCGTAATCCACACAGAATTTTGGAACGCGGCAATACTGTCAATTCTGATCGGTATGTGGAACGATGAAGAAACTACGGGCAAGACTGCTACGTGTTCGTCCTGGAAAACACGCAGTCCTTCAACATGACAATGCTTGTCCACACACCAGTAGACAAACAGCGGCAGCATTAGAGCGTCTCAATTTTGACGACATTTTAGCGCACCCACCATATAGTCCCGATTTGGCACCTTGTGACTTTTCCTGTTCCCAAAGCTCAAGGAACATCTCAAGGGAAACAGATATGCTTCTGACGAGGATGTGGCAGCAGATGTGCGTACCTGGCTTCATGAAAAATCATCAGTTTTCTTCTTCGACGGGATGCAACAACTAGTTCGACGTTGGCGTGTGTGTGTGTAGAACGTGGAGGTGACTATGTCGAAAAATAATGACTATTGTGTAGTGGACATCCCAATCTTTATGAAAATGTATGTTTCATTTGTAAATTATGTATATTAACAAAGTTATGGACTTGGAGGCATTACTTTTCAATGCACCCTTGTATCTTAATATTTATCTTTGCATAGATTTAAAAGAAGTTTGGTAAAAATTGTTTTTGCATCTTGGGGATTAGAATGTGTGCAATCCATATAAAATTAAATTTCCTGTTGTCATTTCAGACCTCAGGGTATGAAGTGCCTGTCACTTCATATTTATATTCCCAGTCTGTAGGTGGGTCAAGTCCTTTCCTCACATGTGGAACGCTGAGTGTGGGATTCGATAGGCGAAAGCTTATGCATTTGCCTAATTCGTTTCCACTTACAATGTGTGCAATCCATATCAAATTAAATTTCCTGTTGTCATTTCAGACCTCAGGGTATGAAGTGCCTGTCACTTCATATTTATATTCCCAGTCTGTAGGAGGGTCAAGTCCTTTCCTCACATGTGGAACGCTGAGTGTGGGATTCGATAGGCGAAAGCTTATGCATTTGCCTAATTCGTTTCCACTTACAATCCATACTGACAGGAAACAAGATACAGAAAATGTGGCTTGTTGAACACTTGCGTTATAGGCAGTATAAGCTTTATATCCACATTATGCTATCAGAGGGGATGCACAGTGTAGGTCAGTCAGAGTGCTCCCTGTGAAGGATGGCCACATGATGGAGAGATTTTGTTGTCCTTTAAGGCACCACAAGGTCACTGTTTGATTTGCCAGTCAGTGTCCAGGAAAAGAAGAATATGTAAAGACCAATCTTTACAAGACAGCCAGTGCCTTACAACATGAATGTGACTGATAAACTAGCTAACTGCAGAATACAAACTTAACCTGATTGAGTGGACCATCATCATTGCACTTCGGTGAGTAACCATGTGTACTCCAATCTCATTCTTACACAGGAAGATCTCAGCGGAGTGCACAAACTCCATAGAAGCGAGTTGCGATTTAATTCAGAAGATGGTGAAAATATTTTGTAGGAATTTTATCTTTTAATCTCTCTAATGAATTTTGCCAGGGCAGCGGCTTTTCAGCCTGCTCTTCTCGATTTTAAACTGCTAATGGTTCTTTTACATGCTCAACTTGAAAATGGTACCTACATTTTATCATCCATTTTCGATAGGACTAGGACACCGATCTCACCCACATTGAGACCAGGAATCTTTAGAAAATATTCTGATGGCTCCAAGGGAGAATGAACCGAGTACCTTTGGAAAGAGAGGCAAGCACCTAACCTCTATGCCTCAGAGATCCTCCAGCTTATTCTGATGGTTACCTTTAACAAGTTCACATACTCTGTGTGACCGCTAATACCAAGAAACAGATAGATATGAAAATATGACAAATAATACCATTTGTTCCAGGTATGATGAATGTTGCTACAGTCAGCGCAAACCCAGATCCAAAGCTTAGCACTTGTTGTTCTTTTACCTCTAAACAAAAGTGAGAATATATGAACATTAAAATGCAAACTAAATCCAATAGATTCAAAAATGCATAAAATAACAATCTACTTATATATACTTCTTTCTTTTCTCTAATCCTAGTTTACCTCACATCATCAGGATAGCAAGAGATTTCTAGAATGGGATTTTGTGTGCACTTCATAAACTGTTTTTTCATCAGCTGTTATCTCTCAGTTCCACCTTTTGCGTGGACGGCCTTTTGCTTTGTATCCACTGTGTCGGAGTAGTATTGCTCTTTTAGGCGCACCGTCTGTTGGTAATCTGCTTATGTGGCTGAACCATCTAATTTGTTGTTTCTTGATGAAGATCAGTACTGATGCTGTAACCACGTTTTGCCTGATGTCATTTCTAAACCGGCCCCTTCTTGATACTCCTAGCAATCTGCGCAGACACTTCATCTCTCTCTGGGTTAGCTTTCTTCTATCGGTTGATGTCAGCATCCAAGTTTTGCACTGATAGCATAATGTTGGGAGAAAAATTGTGTGGAACAATGCTCTTTTAGTGTTTATGGTGACATGTTTGCATTTCAAAACTGGTATCATTTGTCCTATGATTTGCTTTAATGCATCTATCTTCTTTCTTCTTTCCTGTCTTTTTCTTGTCTAGCCACCAATACAGCAACCTGTCAGATGCTGTTCAAGTTCTCATTGTTGGTGGGCTGACTGGCTAACATACGCCTAATTCTGCGCCACAGGCATCAAGTTCTGCTTGTACAATCAACATGTGATTTCAAACTACGGAAATCAGTATGTAGATTAAACAGTATTTTCATGTAACAGATGGCCACTAAGTGACTGAAAAGCATTCCCCACACTATCCATCTTCACTTCACCAATGGGTACAGGTGATGGAAAGTCATTGAAATGGGCTTTGGGGTGGCTGCTGCAGCGGAGGACAGAGCACGAATGGAAATTATCAATGTGCCATGATGTCGATCGCATAACATAACTTCACCAATGATCAGTGCTGCTGATGTAAGTTTGGTATCTCATTACCACAAACACCCTTATGTCCAGGACTTAGATCCACGTAAGCCCCCAGGGACTTTGTAAGGCCATGTTGAACATACAACTTATTTTTATCTTTATATTTATCTTTACATAGACAAAAAGAAGTTTGTTAACAATTTTTTTTTGCATTTAAAAACTTTGCATAATAAAAACTAACTCTTGCATTAATGTTTACAGCCTTAGAAAAGAAATTTCTTTTTCTTCAAATGATCCATATCGACCACTTGTCAACCACTCTGCGTGATTTGTATGTGATCTAAGAGAGATTGTACATTGTGCCAGTTATGCGCCTACAAGCAGACCAGTACATCCGATTTCAGCGCTAATTTTTATTTACTATTGTAGCATCCCTAGGGCCTACATCAGTCGCCTCTTACGTCATGCATTGTAGGTTGCAGTGGTACTATTCTTTGCTCCCTTGCGGGTCCTGGCACCACGCGGGTGAGAAAAGAAATGATGATAAAGTTGGACCATGGTTGATAACTTAGTCCTTGACCTTTGTCAAAAGGATGTGTTATGCAGAAAGACAAAGATATCGAAGCCTTTATGTAAACTGTGATATAACGTAACAAAAGCCATTTTCAGGAGATTTCAGATTTGTTTAGTATATTTATTACATATTTACCACAGAGGTCGGACTAAGTCTCACCTGAATGGCAAGGGACATAGGTGACTAGGAAAGCAAGTTTTCACCAAAATTCAGTCAGAGTTGTCATATAAGACGACATGACTGTGCCTGGATACATAGTGGGCAAACAGAAGGAAGAAATTACATATTTTAGCATTATTTATTACATATTTTAGCATTATTTATTACATATGTTAGCATTATACAAATATGAATGATGTTTTTTGGAGACAGTACAATGCATACCATTATCTAATCGGCTCCAGATTCGGACTGTCGAATCTGCTGATGCTGTTACAATTAAAGTCTCTGTTGTCTCATTGATAGAATTGTCATTTCTTGGAATGTTACATGCTGACACGCAAATCACAGATCCTTCATGTCCATTCAAAGTACAGACAGGTTGGTTACATTTCTGAAATAGGAAACATGCTTAGCTCAGCTTTCAATTTGGACATTTCAGTTTTAGGCCATCCATACTTTCTAGATTCATGCATATAAAAAAAGCAGCACAGCTTACAATGTGCCTGGATAGATTCAACATCAATTTCAGTGTACAACAAGTTTTTAATTATTCTGCAGAAAGAAGCAATGCATCTTCTTCCGCGATCTCATCAGGCACTTAGTTTACTGTGGACCACAAACTGGGCAGTCAGCTTTAGGTCTGTCAGGTTTCCCCATAGCTTAGCTTTTATGTTGACTGGGTGTGGCCCAATGCATCTAATACATTAAAAAAAAATTCTTAATGGGTCCTGCTGACAAAGGTGAAAATGTTACTAGAGCTCTGTATCAAGTCTGTAACAAAAGTTATAATGGTAAGTTACCCAGTATCTGCTGCACAAACTGCTATTAAAGTCTATTTCATGACAAAAGACAGAAAATGTTGGTGTTAGTAGTTGATCTGGTTTTTTGGTGGTAGGTACAACACTTCATAAAACAAAAAGCTACTCTTTTATTTTACCTTGTTTTTATCAAACTTCCATAAAATGGCTGTGCTGTCCACTGATCCTGAGACAAATTCAGTTTCATCTGAAAAAAAATGAGCATATATTTTTTATTTATAACTATGTTTGAGCTTGAGTCGGTTCTGACTGCATCCTCTATAACCAATAAGAACTGGTACAATGTTATAGTATAAATCAGTAAATGTGATACTATAGAATAGGGTTTTCTGTTTATAAAATCTTACCACTTTAGTAAGTCAGAATATCAATTTTTAGCTGGGTCGACTAGAAATGAGAAAATGATTGATGTGGATGATGGCAGAAG
Organism: Arion vulgaris; assembly: GCA_020796225.1. Classification (NCBI taxonomy): domain Eukaryota; kingdom Metazoa; phylum Mollusca; class Gastropoda; order Stylommatophora; family Arionidae; genus Arion; species Arion vulgaris. Next base: position 62,661,795 of record CM036753.1, on the reverse strand, counting down.
ATAGAAGTTGGTGATTGATCAGCGTGGATGAAGGCAGAACTGAGAAGCTGGGAGTACAGTATAGCTGAAATGAATGACAGGCATCTTATGTCACCTTGAACTTCATGTGATTCACTCAAGAAGTATATTTAGTAAGTAAACATGTGACACAATCTCAAACTGACCTGAATAAACTGTAAGAACAATAGTTCATGACATATGCCATTTTTAAAGTTTCCCAAGTCTGAGAAAACAATAACATGATAAACTCCCAGAAATGAAATAGGTCAGCTTGGCAACCATGAAGTGCAAATTTGCACTGGTATAGATTCTGGGTATGCTAGGCTGATTACATGTCATTTCTTGAGTTTTTTAGTACATAACAAACTAGAGATGTAGGACATTGTCAGGTTCTTATGAATATCTTCAGTTAAAAGACGCACAATACAAGTAGAAATTGCAGTAATATAAAAAAAGGATACCTTGATGACCATTGTGGACCCAAGTCACACAATTAACATTGCCTTTGTGTCCTATAAAAGTTTCTTGAATTCCACCAGTGGCATTTGATCCCTGTTGTAGATGTTTTAAAGACAAAAAATTAGACAGCTTATTGAAAAAAGGTCTAAGGTAGAGCTTAAATGAAGTATAAATGGTCCAAATGAAAACCGACCGAGAAATGCTAATGGACAAAGAAACAGAATAAAGATTATAAAAATAGGAACCTATCCATAGGATAAACAACAAACACTGAAAGAGGAACCATTAGTAGAAATGAGAGACAAAGGATCAGAATAATTGGGGTGGCAGAAACCAGAATAAAGGGATGCAAAGGAAAGAGTTTTGCTTTTTGTTGTGTTTTGCTGATAAGTTGTTTTGAAAAACATAAATATGAGAAGACATTTACTAACAGTGATTGTTATTTTATTAATGAACACATTCGCTATTAATATTAAATCTTTCTTGACATTTTATTTCAATGCGGAAGCAGTTGTGAGCTAAGTTAGTTATATGTACTTGCTCCACTCTCACTAATTATTAAGTCTAACGTTCATCCAGTTCAGCTATATTTGCGACTACTCAAAAAATAGCCTGTCTTGAGCAGAAATTTACCACCCTAAATCTAATAGCCCTTCTGAATTTATCTCTCATAGGCCAAATGACTGATATGATGTCTAACCTCTACAACCATCATGCTCAGACCATCAGTTACATTCTGAAACCATCTTTGCTCTTCCTCTTTACCGGGGTTTCTCTTTCCATTATAATAATGGTCTTCTTCGACCCTTCATGCCTATACTATCTATTTGTCTATCCCCAGGTGGAAGATGGAATTGGTTGTCCACTCTTGCCGTTAACTTCATTAAGCGTAGGGGCGGGAGCTTTAATTTGCATTCTAGTGCCAGATGAGTCGCCCTTGTGTTATATTATCTGTGTTTATGTAGTGTGGTCTTGATATTGTCTATCCATCTTTTTCTTTGTCATCCCCTCGCACTAGTACATAATCTCTTTTTATTGTATGCTATTAGTGTCAGTAGTGGTTGGTTGCATTCCGTGTCTATACTAGGCACTTCAACAATCAAAGTTCGTTTGAAAACACCAAAAACTTTTATGAAAAATTTTCCGTGCATGGCGTCACGCCTTTTGCAAGTGGGCTAGAGAATACACGGTTTTCATTGGTTATTGAGAATTCTAGCGATATTTGAATAGTATATAAAGAGAAGAAGTTAGAGATCAACCTTTTCTTCAAATTTTTCGTTTGAGAGTTTGAAGAAAAATTTGTCTGGTTGTCTTTCTACAAGCCAACTAAGAGCTCATGGTGAGTTAATTGCAATTATTTTATACCACCCCAAGTAAACTTCCAAAAATAAACATCATATTTAAATTTATCATGCTGTTTAATATGTGTGTCTGAAATTTGAAGCCTGTCTTTATAATTATAGCTAATGTAAATCAATGTTTAGTGAGCCATACTTACACCTGAAATGTCGTACGCATCGCCGCCATCTTTTTTTTGGTAGAAAATTTGTTCATTAAATAACTAAAATGATTCTGCCTATATTAATTAGTATTATTAACTTATATTAACTGTAAGAGTGTAAATCATGCAACAAGTATTTGTGTTCTAACATGTTTAAAGCAATCATTTATAAGATTGTTAGTTAATCTGTAATCTCGTTATTATAATTTAATTAATTTTTAAACTAGTGACTTAAACTTTTAACACTCGACCGCACTCACTCGGCGGTTTTTTAATACTGATATTATGTTATGTATAATTCGAAAGTACTGAATAGTAAATATAACAATTTGTTTTTATATCTGCAGATTCACTGATTTTATCATTTTTGAATTGATTTAACTTGGACCATGGATAGAAAGAAGGGTATTGAAGATCTGAGATCATATTTGGCGCAGTTTGAAGCAACGTATCCAGTTAAGAAGGGGTACATAGCACAGCTGCTGTTGGATCGTTGCAGACCTGGTATTGCTGAGGTGGCAAAGAAGGTATCTACTGTTGTGCTTGCAACAGAAACTGATAAGTATGTCAATGAAAAGTATCTTGCAACTTGTATTGCACGCTTTGACACACTGATAAGAAGCAAAAACACAGCCTTAACTAAGCATTGGGCATTCCTTACGGAACTCTACCAAGAGCCATTTGTAATCCCATTTAAAGACTCAAAGTCAAATGCTGTTATTGTTACAGTTCCATTGCAATCTTGTGCTAATGTGAATAATGATCTCTTCAATGAGTCTGTTTCAGGTACATCCCCAATGAATTTGCGATGCAGCTGTACCTGTGAAAGTTGTGCCAACACGAAGCGGACATTTGGAATTATGAGAAGTCGGCGTAGAGGTTTGCTGCGGAAGATTGTAGAAATCAGGAAAGAGCAGAGAGAAAAGTTGGCAGGAAATTCTCTGAGGCGGATGAAACAGACCCTGAAGAGGAAGGAAGCCATCATAAGAAAGCTGAAAGACAAATGTAAGAACTTGTATGTGAGAGAGTCTGAGTTGGTTAAAGCTAGAGAGGCCTTGTACATGTCTAAATTAGAAGTAAACGACTTGAACTCCATTGTAGAAAGTCTTCATAAAAAGCTTCAGAAGAGAGAGAAGCATATTGATGAGCTGAATGATCAGCATCTAAATTATAAATCTCAAGTTTCATTTCAGCATAAACAGGACCAAATAAGCCATGTGAAAGACATCCGTGAGGCCAGAAAGACCATCAACAACATGGGAGCATGCATTGAGAATGACAAGTCCATTCAGGAGGAAGAGAAGGCTGCAGAGAATAATATTGTCGAGGTAAAGATGGATGGTAAGCAGTTTGGAACGCCTTTGAGAAAATGTATCTACAACTGCTTACTCCATCAGGTAAGTATTAATCATTGTTGTCCTGTCATTTCGTATATTGTTAAACATTTATGTGGTAAAGAATTGTCAGATGTACCCGTTAACTCTGTTGTTGCTCAGATGTCTTATGAGCTGGGCATTCTGTCTGATGTCCAGATAGGACACCTGTTGTATCATACAAGCATAATTAATCTTGCTTGGGATGCAACATCATTTAAAGGTCACCATGTTAACGAAATTCATGTTAATTACCGTGATCCGACAAATAATTCTTTCAAATCTTTAATTTTAAACTTAGCTGTACTTGCAGGAGGAGCCACTGATGACTATGTCCCACACATTGCATGCTCCCTTGGTGATATCATCAACACATACAGTGATTACCGTGGCCTATCAGCCATTGATGTTAAAACAACTATACTCAGTCACATAAAGAGTGTAATGTCTGATAGAGCATCAGTCAACCACTGTGTGAAGACAAGACTCGAGGAAGAGTTTGATATCAATCTAGTGGAGCTGAAGTGCAACGTCCACCCACTGGATGGACTAGCATTGGTTGCAAGGACTACACTGGCCGAAGTAGATGCAGCCTGGGCTCTATTGTCTCCTGGTGGAAGGAATGGATGTGTTGCTGCGGATTTAATCCACAGTATATCTAAAATGAGGTTGGTATCTAACCGTTCTTATTGATGTCCTATATGCTTTATATATGTGTATTAGAAGATTAGGACTAGTTAATGAAATATAATTGTGTTAAAACGATTTGATGCATAATTTGTATCATCATCATAGCTTGTCCTGAGCAGAACGTTGCCACCTCTGCAGCCGCCATATTCAAACCATCAGTTACATCCTGAATACATCTTCTCCGTGCTTCTCTTTGCCGGTATGCCTCCTTCCATAATGGTCTTCTCCAGCCCTTCATGTCTTTTTATATGTCCAAAATATCACAATTTGAAATTTGTCTTTTAAAACTTATATTTGGTCCAACTGATTTACTTTCAGGTACAAGCAGGGTTACGGTGATCCAGCAGGATTTGCAACATTTCTACGCGAAGAGAAGCTACAGCCAGGCATCATTCTTAGATACGTTGGAAACAGACTTCATGTTCTGTTCCACATGGCAGCAGTGATTTACAACCTGAGGAAGAAACTGCTCCTGTACTTTGAGACAAAGTGTGGCCGAAAGAGTGAAATGATAAAATTTATCACTTCGAAGATGAACAACCCCAGTGTCATGATTCAGCTGCAAGTGCTGGGTCTATTCTCAAAGATCCTGACTGGACCATGGATGCGTGATCTGTACAAAAATGAGAAGCAACGTTCGAACCTCCAAGTAGTAAGTAAAACTTGTAATAAATGACATAAACTGTATCAATGTCCAGTAGATTACGTAGTTGTGTTTCCAGTGTTCTTCTATCATTATCCATTTGCTAGATTTTGTGACAATTTACATTGACTCCTTGTTCAAAATTTTCTGTGCTAAAACTGATCTATAATATTTAAATGTTGTACAGGTGAAAGACGACACATTAAACAAGGTCATGGAAAAATTAAAGCAAGTGCAGGAACAGCCATCCTACCTATGCAGCTACACACATGATTTATTTGGTGAACCCCTGGATGAGTCGGTCAATAGTTTACGATTAGTAGATGATGTAATGTGTGATAAATTTAGAGATGTTGTAACTCGTCTGGCAAAGGCCTTCATTTGTAAGCTTACTCTCCAGCTGGGTCCATATTTGTCTGGAGCTCTTTCCCGGCCAACAGCCGCCATGTTGGAGGATACTGATGCGGCTCCTCCGCACAATATCCAGGCGGAGAGAACTCTGGGTATGATGGATGCTTTATGGCGAAGAGCTCCAAATGCCAAAATTGGCTTCATTGATGGAAAAGTGAAAAGCATTGAGAATAGAACTCTTGATTGGCTGGAGACGTTCCCCCTGGTTGAGCAGATTCAGCTAATCAATTTCATAGTTCCTCGTGGAGCCAAGGAGAGGCGTTTGAGAGCTCAGAGAGACAAAGATACACATGAAGCTGAGGCCAGAAAGCAGACTTTAAAAGCTAGTAAAATAGATAGGGCAAATAGGAATAAATTAGCATTAGAGATAGAAAATGTCATTTCAAATAATTTACCATTATCTAGTTTAGCCATGTTTAGCAATGTTAATGAAGTAGACTTAGATATTCTTAATAAGTTTGTTGTCATGGATAATTCTTTGTTTGGGTATGTTTTTGAGCATGTATGGAATATAGAGGGGAAAGACACTACCTACATGGAGCAAGCTGTTTCTTTCAAGGTCAAGAAAACAAATGGCAGACCTGTTCTCAATGTATCACTAATATGGAGAAAACAGAACGCAGACAATCCATTGTCACCAGATAAAGAATCATCAGAAGAGTACTTCTTCATGGCCGTGTCAAAGTTGTTGGCAGATTTTGTCGTGCGACATCACATTTCTGTGATTCCCTAGTGTTTCATAGTCGAGGACACATGTAAGTATTTTATTTCTCATTTATAGTCATTAGTACAATATTTTTTAAGATAGCTCCAGGGTATTGAGGTATTATTGCTAGTCTATTTGAGGCGATGAAAATGATATGTCACAATCATGTACTCAACAATTTTTTTTTTTAACATGCAATGTGAGATATTAATTGCTAATTATTACTCTAATTAGTGTTACATAACATCTACTACATACGCTCTCTACCTTCTGTGCATGATACTTGCTGATTTAACATCATTCTTTCTGCATTACTGTTGTAGTTTAATGCGCATATCACAAATTCCAACCCAATATGATATAGTCAATATATTCATTATTCGAAATATGCAAATATTTTTGAATATTAATGAGCTCTGTATGCATTAAAACATTTCAACAATAAAATCAGTGAATGTGTTGTGTGTTCCCTACATAAAAATGTATGGTTTATATGGTCTTTTATTAGAAACAAGAAAGATATTTAAGATAATATAAGTGTGTTGCTATTACAGTGACACAGTTTTATAGGATTCATATTTTTAATTTACCCTATATGTTTCATGTATTTATTATTTAGCAAATTTTAATTCATAAAATATTCATAACTTTTTTCAGAATTGACGTACAGACTTGGGTGAGGTATCGTTTAATTGCAAATTCCAATACCTTTCTAATCATGTACTTTTTAATGCTGTAGGACTATTTCCAAAAAAATATCAAAATACCTAGTCTATACTATATCATATGTCCAAAATTATCAAAATACTTCAATTTTCGCATTCGACAGAGTATAGTCATAGTTAAGTTAGTATCTCACTAACTTCTAAGTATCTGCAGCATCAGCTAGTTTTCTTTAATTTGAGTTCTTTCTTAATAGATCTAGTGTTGGTTCCCTTCTTTGTCCATGTTATACTTTCAATCATACTTGAGACTACAAAAATTATTATTGATGGTAAACACACTGGTGAGTGGTGACACTCAGTGACTTGACTCACAGTACGTACTCACACTGACACTCACACTAGGTGACTAGTGACAACACGACAATGCCTTAAAAGTTCTGGTTCTAACTCATGAACACACTCTTTCACGGTAAAATGTATGTAATTACCTCAGGTTGATACACGGCTACAGCTTTGCTGTATCCATAGCATATAAATCCATTTCTACCCCAATCAGCACAGTACGGGCACCTATTGCATCCCGCAGCAGTGTAACATGTGTTTACAAAAGCCATCTTGTAACAAGCCCACTTATATAATCAAACGAACTACAACTTTCGTTGCCACTGGTTAACATTTTCCATAAGATCTTGATTTTCTGGTTCCAATAAATAGTTATTTGTAAGAATTTCTCTGAGATTGAGTGTAAAGTTTGTAAATCTGTCTAACATGTGTTAATATCTCAATATTTATGATTAATTTCAAATTAGGTCTCAATAGAGCATTAAAAACGACATTTAACAATTAATTTTACACATTTGATTTCAAGAACGAAGACTCATTATTATGATTATATAGACTCAATTACAATTAGGGTTTCACAATATTATTGAATATAAATACATAATTCTTGGCTTTTGTTATATTCACTTATAATTTCACTTTTACTATTTTCAAAGTTGTTAGTGCTGCTAGAATAGGCACCCGTGTTCATTAATATTTTATTCTTTAGATGGCTTCAGTGAGTGTTCTCTTCTAATCTAAACTATCTTGGACAAATAAAAATATAATAAACATGTCGTTTTTACTTTTTTCCATTTAAAGCAATATCGTGTATTTTATTCTTTCTTTTATTTATCAACAGCTCGATCTAGCTAGCTGCATGTGATGTATTTATTCGTTTAATCGAGATATGATAAACTGCGCTTATGTAGGTGCAACTGACTAACTACAACACAGTCACAGTGTGACTGTGAGTGAGTCATGTAGTTGTAGCCTACACAATTTGACATGATGTATACTGTATTGCCATTGTAATGTATTATTGTATTATATAATATTACATTAATTGTTATCTATCTTTTTTTTTTTAACTGCTAAAGACAGGGCACCTGCCGAAATTATTAGACCATTGTGGTATTGGAACACTTTGAAATGCTGATAATATATTAAGCACATACATCTTTGAATCACTGCTGACTGTTTTGCCTATTTTTGGTAAGTAGAAAGTTAGTTATTGCACTCAGTGACTTTATAACAGTTATTATTTAGTATTATTATTTTTAGTAGCTGGATTTGAATATCAAAGACATGACTACTCTTAACTCTATGCCAGCAAATCATCATCTCTACATACTTTGCAGGAGAAAAGGTTGAATGCATCCACATCCAATTCTTTGGTTGTATATTCTGACTTTCCTGGAGTGACAGAGTAACAAATAATGAGGTGTTTAAATATCGGAGGGGGAGGGCTCATAGTATAGTTACGATTATCAGCCAACACCCCTAAGATAGCTCTGTTACCTGACTCTGATGGTTGACGGTTGAATTCTCAAGAATATTCTGTACAGAGAACGGGATTCAGACAAGAGAGATGTGGGTCAACTTTGCCTTCATTACAAATACGAATGCAAGCGTGACATGAAGATGTTTGACATGAATACACAAGACAGGGAGAAGCTCTCCAGGGGCAAGGTGTAGCTGGAGAGAGGCTCTGAAAACATGTCTGAGAATTAGCAACGCCATGCTTCAACAACTTGCTGATGTAAAATATGTCAGGAGAAAGCAAAAAAAAAAAAAGGCTGAACTCATAATGGTGAAAATTCATTATCTCTGGAGAACAGAATTCCATCATGTATGTTAATGTTATTATTTTACCATAATATGTGACACACATCTGATTCATTCAGTTCAAACAATATTCATACATGATACTGCTTCTCTTTGTGATAATATTATTCATAGATTAGTTGTTTAGCAACAAATCTAAATATGTAGCATAGCTGTCTGAATGAATGAAATTGAGTATCTCATTATGTTTGGTATCGACAGTAATATTGCATTCATTGCAATTTTAAATGAATTGAATGATAAAAATATATAGTGATTACAGTTACTGGCTAGCAGTTATACACAGAATATCACTGCAATCTATACAGGTCCATAGGTATGCAGTCTATTTCAGCCCGTAGTGAAGGGTATGCATGCTGCAGGCTTTTATAGCTCTCTGGCTATATTCGCACCTTACTATTTATTTCCTATCATTGGTTACTGAAATTGCATAATAACTATCTCTCTCTCTGACCTGTGATACCCCACTGGCACTTAGGACAGCAACAAATACACACGATTCTTCTCTATTCTTGGCCATCCTCTGTATTGTGTTCCAGCTATGATTAATTTCTTTCAGTTCTTGTTCTACTGTTCTCTTCAGGTTGTTTTTCGTACTTCCACATTTTCATTTACCCTCAAGTATCCATCTTAGTGCACTTTTTGTGACAGAGTTAGTCTCCATGCATATCACATATCTGATCTGACTTCAGCGTCTCTTTTGTATGATGATGCTCATATTCTCTTGTTGGCACTGCAAGCTGTTCTTGGTTAGAGATTGCATTTAGCCAGACCATGCCTAAGATCTTTCGTATACAAGTTGTATAGAAGGTGACAAATTTGAACATATCTTGTTCTGTTATTCTCCAGGATTCAGATCTGAATAGTGAAGTTGAAAGCACGCAGCTACTGTATATATTAATCATGGTTATGATGCTGTATTGGCTGACTTCCAGACTGTATAAGGGGTCATGATGCCACCCCCCTCCTTCCTCCATTTCAGCCTGACAATTCTCTGAACTTGCAACTTCATTATGTTTGAAGTAGAAAGAATTTCTATACACTTGTCCATATTTTTTTTATCACTCAATGGATGAGTGGCTGTCAGGTTGTCTACCCTGTCTTATCTCCCTTCAACCCAGCATGTACAGGCGTTCATAATTTGTGATAAATCAGACCCTTAATATTTATAACCACTTATATATATTTTTTTCATTCCAGATGGAAAAGAACTAACTAGAAGCACACAAATCATGGCTCAACTTCAGTGGAAAATTGTTGAGTTTCCCAGACGTCTGAAAGCACGTGTATGCTTGTGCTGGGAATCTTTCCATCTAATTTATGTATCATTGAGCTACAATCAGTTTACAACATGGAATACTGTACTTGATACTGCTTTTGAACCGATGTTCTGGTTGGTTGATCACACAACACGTTTTATAGGACCGGTAATGTGTTGTTTTTTAGCACTAATTTATTTATGTATTAATAATAACAAGAAATACCCCAAGACTTGCATATCGAGGAGCATTGGCTCATAAACAACATCATGTCCCAAAATGTGAAGTATTTTGGTCACGTTTCATGATACAGTGGTTTGGAGAGAACAGTAAGGGAAGGAATGATTCCTGGGTGTAGAGGCAGGGAAACTATTCCAGTATTATTTCTTCACCTCATCTATACAATTTATTCTGTTTTTAACTAAATAGCTACTGAATTAAAAAATAAAAAGGTTGTGTCTGAATTAAATTTAGGCCCTATTTTCCCATTTGCAGGTGTATGTACTAATTCAGCTGCAGCTTTCTTAATTATTAACAGATTTTTATGAGTTATATACCTTTTTTGTAGGTAAATGAATTTTCTTTAAGATCATTCTAAAGCAATAAATAGTGCGCTCCCAGCGGCTTATAGGAGCAAATCAGTTAATACCATGCCCGAGTGGTTACCAGGGCCCAAATTTAGGTGTAAAGAATAGAACCACTGTTACCTGCCATGCATGTCGTAAGAGGCGACTAGGAGGTTTGGCTGAAATCGGATGCATGTGTCCTAAGCATGTAGAAGTCTATGCATTTAGGGGCCTACAAACCAATGTGCAACGTATACACGTTTTTGGCAAAGATCAAACATATCACAAAGATTGATTAAAATTGGTCGTAAGAACGAACGCAAAGAAGAAGAAGTTAATACCAATTTATAAAAAATATGCTTGCAAATTCTCACCATCCTAAAAATATACTAGAAACCCTCACTGGTGCTGCAGAGTTTGTGTACTGCTACTGAAACCTTCATGAGTAAGAGAGATCAAAGCGCACATTATTATTCATTGAAAGCTAATGACGATGTGGTGCCTCCAGGTGCCTCTTTTTTCTGCCTGACGCCAAAAGGCAAAACAGGGTTAGAGAATACACTAGGTAGATAGGTAATGATGATAGTCCAATCAATCCGTATTAAAATTTATTTATCAAATTCTGATGACGCTTTCATGTAAGCTTATCCATACTGTTTTCCAGATTATGGTGACCATGGTTGTTTTGTTGACGACAATGGTGGTTATGGTGTTCTACATCTGCATATTCCCACACATCCTCTATGTAACAGATATATTTTGGTCTGGATTCCACCTTTTCTTCTCACACTGGCTTCTAGCGAATATTGTATTCAATTATTTTATGGCTGCATTTACAAAACCAGGCAATCCTCCACAGGTTTGTGTTCTTTAATTATGTTTGTTTGTGATAGTATGTTTTTGTGCTTCAAGTTGTACAGTTTAATTGATGTCTTGTGTTATTATTTATCATTGACAGCTAAAAAGTTTATAGTTTTGTTAAACTATACAATATTTTCATCTTGATTAACTGATCTTGAAGACATAAATAAAGATATACAAAAGAGACAATATTTTCATCTTGATTAACTAACTGATCTTGAAGACATAAATAAAGAGATACAAAAGAGACAATAGTGATGTCCTCAGGGTGAGAAAAAAAAATGGTAGGCACAACACGCAATGCAGTGAACACTGCAGTGATAGCAAAACAAATGAAGGCAGGCTTTTGAAACCGAGCTCAAAGACATGCATAGGACTAGGTTTGAGGTAGAAAAAAAGACACATGATCGAAATAAGTGGATAATTGTTGACTCTACTTTAAGTACCATATCCACTGAATTGCATGTTGTGCCTACCCTTAGGCTCGATGAGAACTGATGATCATACAATATTTTCTACTTTTTATTTGCCATTGAAGGACTTACAAAGTCGGTCATTTTTAACATATTGTATCAATTCTTTTTCTCTCCGTACAGAATGTGCAGGAGGTGGTATCAATATGCAAGAAGTGCATTTCTCCGAAGCCTCCTCGCACTCACCACTGTACTGTGTGTGGTACTTGTATACTCAAGATGGATCATCATTGTCGTATCCTTTGAATGAATTGAATTTACAGCAGGGATGGGGACACTTTTTCCATGGCAGATCATACATCAAATAGTAGAATATTATGAAAGAGAGCTTCTATCATGCTAGAATTCTGTGAGGATATTCAATATATAATAATTTGTTCTTAGACTATACTGTGGTTCTTAGACTATGCTGTGTTCTTAGACTATACTGTGTTCTTAGACTATACTATGGTTCTTAGACTATGCTGTGGTTCTTAGACTATGCTGTGGTTCTTAGACTATGCTGTGGTTCTTAGACTATGCTGTGGTTCTTAGACTATACTGTGGTTCTTAGACTATACTGTGGTTCTTAGGTTATACTGTGGTTCTTAGACTATACTATGGTTCTTAGACTATGCTGTGGTTCTTAGGTTATACTGTGGTTCTTAGACTATCTTTCTTACTTTCTCGAATCCTGTATGCCTCACAGCGTCAGGTCAGGAAGAGATTTCTAAAACGGGCCTAGTATGCGCTTCGTAGATAGTCTCTTTCGTCGCGCCTCTGTTATCTCTGAGGTCCATCTTTTGCGTGGCCGCCTTTTGCTTTGTACCCATTGTATCGGAGCAGCATTGCTCTTTGAGGTGCACTGTCTGATGGTAATCTACTATGGTTTTTAGACTATACTGTGGCTCTTAGACTATACTATGGTTCTTAGACTATGCTATGGTTCTTAGACTATACTGTGGTTCTTAGGTTATATGGTTATTTGTTTTAAAATGAAAGATTCCTTCACTTAAGTAAAGCTTGGCTGAATAACTGTGTTGGATTCTACAATCATCGCTACTTTTTCCAGTTTGTGTTTTACATGTGGTTTGGTACAGTGTATGCAAGTGTTGCTGGCTATGATGTATTCAAACAGCACTTCTTTGGAAACAAAGTGAGTCTCTGAATTTCTTAAATTAGAGAGATCTGATAAGATGTCTTTTATCATCAGTAATATGATCGCCTAACCTAATGATGACAGGATACATTGGAGAGACTTGATAAGTTGACGTCAATGATGGTTTTGACATTTAGTGAGAATGGAATACAACCAACCACCGCTAACATCATAGAATAGAGGAGATCAGGTATTAGAGCTAGGGAGACCAAGAAAAAATGGATAGACAATATCAAGACCACACTACATAAACACGGATATAACACAACAAGGGCGACTCATCTGGCCCTGAAACGCCAATTAAGGCTCCTACGCTTAACTGCAAGAGTAGACAACCAATTCCATCTTCCACCTGGGGAAAGACAATAGATAGATAAACATCAATGGTGAACTGACCAGCTTGCTCAATGGGAAATGGGTCCCTGATCAAGTAGACCCTTGGCATATAATGTGTTAAAAATGAAAATATAATAGAAGTTGTAATATTATAACTTTTGCAACTAAAATTTGCGTTGTACTACTATTTTAATAAAGATTTCATTAATAATTATTCAAGGATACTATTAGTGTGAAAAATCACAGAAGTGTGAAAATGTTTTAGACAGTGCTATGCCTCTTTAACTCCTTGTGAACCAAACACCACACTAAAGGGTGTTTTTTTACTCTAAATACAATGCTGCCACATTCTATGAGTTTGTTCAAGATGTCAACTCTGTCCATTGGCTGGCTCTGTGATATAGCGATCTGCACGCTCATTGCCAATGGCACCCATGTGCCTCGGAACAAAGACAAATTGTTGACGCCTGCAGTGATTCAGTCAATTGCCTGCGCACTGAACCAGCCTCCACGTTCTGAATCATACTCAATGAGTCACTTAGAATGCATACATGAGTGTAGTTTTGTGACTCCAACCAGAGTAGTGCATTGGTCACCGCCAGTATAATGGCGTTGCATGATCTTAAAGTAGTGCTAGTCCGTATATCAGCTCAAAATGGTGAAAGGGTTAGCTCTTAGTGGACCTGGGAAAGACCGTTTTAGGATCATAGGAATGTCTCTGTCGTAGTCTATATGTAGTGTGCTGTGAAATTCGTCACTCCTGTTGTATCGTTTGTTTGATAAAGGCCTTTTGGTCGAGTCGTCCTGTGCTAGTATTGCTCTTTCATTATTTTGATGATACATAAATTATTTATAATCAGTATGTTCTTTTTTATGTACTAGTTTGCAATCAGTTGTAAAATATGACTAATAACATTAAATGTGCTAATTACATCATATGATGTCACTTATGTGCCATAATCATTAGATTTGTATTATCATTGTTTTTGTAAAACTACAGCACTTTGTTATTACGTGTTTCGCCATTTTACATAGTTTTACTGCAGTCTCCCCCTACATCGATAGTACCAGTGAAGCAGGGCAAAAGCCATGTTTTTACAAACCATTTGTTTTTAGAATAATAAACGCACTTAAGTGTGGCTCCTTGTAAAAAGGCATCCAATCTAAAGCCACTTAGTGTGACATTTGGTCCACAAGGTGTTAATGTATCATTTTTCAATTCTTTTTTTCCCAGGAGCTTATAGTGCCATCGTTTTTCCTTCCAATTAATATTGCCCACCATATCTGGACAAGCAACAGTGAGGTAAGTAGAATGTCAGTTCTCTTAGAATGTGACATATTTGTAACAGTTCCTGTGATTAGTATGTCATACTCAAATGCTCATAATTACAGAAAGTGAAACAATTGAGATGTAAAACACTTGTGAAACATAAGCATCAAACAACAGAGAAGAATCAAAAAGATGCAAACTGGAATTTAACCATGTATCATCATTAGTCTTGCTGTTTTAACGTGTCGTTCCTACAAGTACAAAATATAGAACCATGATCATCCGGAATAATAGAAGCACTGAAACATACCAATACAAAGTACATTCATAAGCCTTTTCTAGCCTTCTCTTCTTATCCTGATGCTGTGAGAGAACCCAGGATTAGGAACAAAGAAAGAAAAGAAGCATTCCAAGATTTTTATAGACACAGTTTCTTCTTAAACATTGATATCAAACATGCATAGACATATAACTGAGTAATGCTAATTGATGACAGACAAAACATGAACAATGTAGCTTAATTAAGAAACAAGGGAATGAGAATCACAAGAATTCAGGGGAACCTCTTTAACTCTTTCTGTACGCAGTTATTTCCTCAGTTGTGCATTGTTAATTCAATCAATCAAGTGCCATGCCTGCCGGCGTAGGCATCATGTCTCTCCACAACTCTCTTTGCTTGGTGCATGTAATCAGTTCTGACGTCGATATATTTTGTCGAACCATGATGTCAGGCCATCCAACATCTTCTCCCTCTGTCTTCCACGATCTCTCCTTCCCTGAATTTTACCTGTAGTCACCAAATGTTCTAAACCTTCTCTTCGCATTATATGCCCGAAGAACCTTGATTGTCGGATTCTTATTCTTTTGATAAGGTTTCTTTGTGTGCAGGCCTGATTTAAAACCTCCACGTTTGTTTTCTTTGCTGTCCATGGAATTCTCAACATTCTTCTGTAAAACCACATCTCTGTGGCTTCCAATGATCGTATTGATTGTTTGTTCAGTGTCCATGATTCGCTGCCATACATAAGAATTGGTTCAATATAGCATTGGAGTATCTGCTTGCAGTGTCATTGGTAGTGAGTTCACGCATAGTGTGTTCTTCATTTTCATAAAAGCTGCTTTCGTTTGAGCTATTCTACTCCTAATCTCTGTTGTACATCTTCCATCTGTTAATTCAAGGAGGCAAAAAGTGATTTAAAACTAGTCATAACTAAAAATAAGTAAACATATATATATATATATATATATATATATATATATATATATATATATATATATATATATATATATATATATATATATATCTTATTGTATACTATTTTGAAGAAAACTGGACAGTCTATCAGAATAACAAGGTTAAAAAATAATAGCAGTAAAATAGTAGAAGTAAAACTAGAAAGACTTGTATAAACGAAACAACTCGAATGGTGCAGTGTACAGAGAACTGTGATGCAGTGTGAGGCCATTGGCGGGGAAAGAGTTAATCCAGATCCTTTGGGTTTGATCTTGGCTACTTTATTGTAAGGATATAGAATTATTTTAAAAAAAAATGATATTCCTCTCGTACTTTTATACATGACATAGTGACCGCAAGTAATTTCTCCACACTGCACTATCATTTTCAAATATTGTCTATATATTCATTGTTGTCTCCAGTATAAACCTTATTGTCTTTTGCAGCTCACACAGTAGTGTGTGTGCTTTTCTGTCCAGTGAGCTTGTTTCAGTATAGCATATTTGAGGCAGTTTTGAAATATGTGCATGGCTAGATTGCCAATCCTGAATTTTGTATACTTTTGGCTGCAAAGTTAATTGTGTCCTGTTCTGAGAAACAAAATGACAGATTTTGCTCATATTTTGGTAGTTGTCCTGTGCTAGTATTGGTCTTTTTCTTCATTTTGATGATACATAAGTTATTTCTAATCAGTATGTTCTTTTTTTATGTGCTAGTTTGCAATCTGTTCTAAAATATGACTAATAACATTAAGTGTGCTAATTACATCATATGATTTCACTTATGTGCCATAATCATTAGATTTGTAGAGCTAGCTGGTCCTGATCTGAAAAATGCTTGTTTGCAGGGCTAGGCAATGCTTGCCATAAGAAGTAAGGTTGTGGTTCTAATCCTGTGCTTAATAGATTGTTTTTTTCTGGAGACATTTCTTCTTCGAACGCTCCATATCGACCACTTGTTAACCACTCTGTGTGATCTGAGCCTAAGAGCGGTTGTACCAGTAATGTGCCTACAAGCAGGCCAGCACATCCAATATCAGTGATGCTTTTTATTTACTAGGTAGCTTCCTATGCCCCTACTTCAGTCGCCTCTTACCTTGTAGGTCGAGTGGCACTATTCTTTGCTTCCTTGCGGCCTCAGCACCACACAGGCATCTGGATGCCTTTAATACCTGTTTACTGTCTATTTATTTACCATAAGACACTGATTATACACTTAGTTATTAGTCACAGTTATAACTTCATGGCAATGGGTTGCCTCATAATTGCTCTGTAAAACCACACAAAATGCCCATGATTCTCCCATGTGACTTCATGAAGGAAGCATCAGTCCAAACACAAACCACCAGCATGCACATGCATTAAATACATGAGACAGCCATTAGAGTGCCAATGCCAACTGTCCGCCACTTGAATTTGCAATTCATGTCGAAGGAAACAGCAGTGCCAACACAGACCAGCAGCATGCATATGCATTAAATGCATAAGACAGCCAAAATGAGTGCCAACGCCAGTCGTCTGCCACATGAATTTGCAAGTAAAGAAAGAAATTTCGATCATGACAAAAATGAGCTGATTACACTGTATTCAGGGGCACTATATTACACATAATGTGCATATGGGGTCTCTGTTGCGTAGAGGATTAGGTGCTGGTCTCTCGTGCCAAAGGTACCAGGTTCGGTCCCTCGTGAATTCGATCTCGACAACATTCAAATCTCTGGAAAAATATTCTGATGGTTTCTAGAGGGAAACGAAACAAGTATTTTTTTAGCAATAGTTTTTTAGCAACACTTTACCTCCGTGTCACGTAGATCCTTCTTGATAACCTTGTCAGCTACTTGTGACTACTATAATAAGTTATTTAACATTACATTATAAAGTTGTTCAACAGAATTAACTGACATATATTATGTTATTTTTGCAGTATCAGACAACAGCAAATGCAACTGTGCCTGTATCATTTGGTGTAACAGTAAACAATAAAATCTTGCCCACAAGCGAAGCTGATTATGAAGTAAAAGCAACTTTGGAAGATCAGTTTCTTCATAATGCCATCATTCTGCAGTTCCTCTTGTGTACAGGTGTGGCTGTAGCTTTGGGCTTGCTGGCTATATGGCATGCACGGTTGATATCTCGGGGACAGACAAGCATTGAACAACATATAAACAACAAAGAAAGAGCTAGATTGAAAAAGAAGAATCGAGTGAGTGCCTGTTCAAATCCAATATTAATGTTCTTATTGTTCTTTTTTTTTTTTGGTAGTATTGAGTTAAAAATTTGTATAGTGATGTAGTCTCATCCAACTGCAAACTCTAACGGATCTAATTCTTGCTTTACGTTTAGCAGAGTTGGGGTTGGCTAGTCTCTCTTAGGAAGAGCAAAAAGTGAAAATTAGTAGCCTGCTGATAGCCCATAGACCACACAAGCCAACCCCCACCTCCCAGTGGTTTAGACAAGAAGACTTTGACCGCCTAATGATGCTCTGGCTAGCCTACAGGGATAAACGTCACTGAGTCAGGTGTTTTTTGGTCCTACTTAGGGAGATGAACTCGAATAAAAAGCATGCAGAAACCCATGTGCTTGCCTTTAGGCGCCTAACTGGCACAGTAAACTCGTGCTCTACAGTGCAAATCATATATAAACCATAAAGTGTGGTGTAACGTGTGTTATGTAGAGCAAACAAAGAAGAAGAACATTGGGACACTTTCCTAGAATATAATAGACCACGGCCAGCCTCGGTACAAGAAATGAACACAGTGAACCCTACCTTGGCTGTTGGATACTTTATTAGCACAAGGAAACCCCCCCCTCCTCCTCCTCCTTCCCATCACATAATACTAGAGCAGTTCAATTGTGGCTCATGTCCGGGGTGGATAGAAGATTCAGACACCCAATTCTTCCATGTTATGTCTACATGACATTGGTTCGAAGGGCAAAAGCTCAAGTATCACTGTATCGTTTAAAAAGATTAAATGTTAAACAGATTATTGTCCTGTACTACTACCACAAAGATCAGAATACTAAGAACATGCATATCCCCAGTGGCAACATATGGGCGTGAAGCATGGCCATTTAACAAAGCAGTGGAGAAACATATATGTGCTTTTGAATATAAGTGTTACAGAAGAGTCCTCTATCTATCTATAGGAAATCAAAGTAATCAATATCAAAGGTTGATGTTACAAGTAAGAATGAGAAAGTTTAAGTATTTTAAACATATAAAGAGACACGAAAGGTTGAAGAAGACCATTATGGAAGGAGGCATCCCAGAGAAGAAGAAGACACAGAGAAAATGGATTCAGGATGTAACTGATGATTTGATCATGACGGCTGCAAAGGAGGGACATCTGGTCTATGAGAGAGAGAAATTCTGACGGACTGTTAGGGTGGCAAAGTTCTGCTCAGGACTTTGCTGCGCAGGCTATTTGATGATGATGATTACTACCACTGCATTTACTCAAGACTGTTTGGTGTAGCACAATAACATCAACCAATGGGCTCACATTGGGAATGTAAAAAAACTGCTGAGGTGGAAAGGAAACATGGTGCCCAAAAAGAAGAGTTTATATTAACTGTGAGCTCTTCTTCTGCGATCAACTTCTGCTATGGGACTACTCCGGTATGTATCATAACCAGGATGGTGCGCTTGAGGTCTTCACCAGTCCTCCATAGTTTGTTTTGTAGGGTTGTTTATGTTGGCCAGATTTCTATTCTCACACTGCTCAGGATGGGGACTGCTTTGGTGCTCCACAGGTGCAGGCAGCCAAGTCCCTGAGACTCATTCTATGGAGGTGTGCTCTGAGACTGGTGTCCGTTCTAAGTCTGAAGACTGTGGTCTGTACTTTTCTGTTTAGTGTATTTATACTGTTGTGCTCTGGGTTGTATCCTCTGTTTGTTTTTCTCCAATGTTGTTCAGCTTTAATGTATGTCTCACATATCATAGAAGATGATGTGCTAGAAAATTACTAGTCATCTTCAAACCTAATTTACAGTTGTTACAGCAGATAAATTAAACTATTGTCATAATTACATGCATAGGGGATGCTGTTCTCTATAATGTGTTCAAGCTATGGTTAAGTTCTTTCAGTTTCTGTTCTACTTTTCTCCTCCAAGGGGTATTGGATCTTTCACGGTTCTGCATGTCCTCCAGAGTCCATCTCAGTGCAGTTGTCATGACAGAGTTAGCCTCCACATGTAACACATGTCCAATCCATCTTCAGTGTCTCATTTGGATGATGGTGTCATATTTTTCTGCTGATTCTTCTTAAGCAGTTTTTGATTAGAGATAGTTCATGGCCTGAACATGCAGATCTTTCGCAGATAGATAAGTTGTATAAAAGGTGGAAAATTTGAACATATCTTGTTATGTCCTTTACCAGCATTCTGATTCATGCAGTAAAGTTGATAGCTCACAGCTGCTGCATATATTCATCATCATAGGGTGGTACACAGTCCTAGTCCTTTTTCTGTTTGGAAAGAAAATTGTATTCAATTTGCACTGGACACAATAATTTGTGTACTTCAAATCAATTTTTTTTCTTTTGATAATTAAACAAATGCTGTACCATTTTTAATTTCAGGTATTTAAGAACCCATATGATTTTGGTGTCATAAAAAACTGGAAATTATTCCTAGGTATAGACAAGAATAGGTAAGGTCCGCTTTTATTTTCTCTGTCACTTAAACATTGGACTATATTGTTGCTGACCACAGATTTATAATTTTGTTTTCTTCCATTCTTGTTTTGAATTTGTAGCCTTTTTTATCTGTTAGAATGGGATAGACTAGTACTTGTGAGAGACTTGGTGACTGTTTCTGTCAACATCTGCATGATATCTCACACAGTTCTTTGGTCTGCATGGCTAGTGAGGATCAGATAGCGTTCTTCAGAAAGTGAAAAGCAAAAATTGCTAGCCTGCTGATGAACCACACAAGTCAACCCCATCTTCACATGATGCAGGTTGGAAACTATGTCATTGAGGATACATGCTATTGAGGCTCTGGCGACCTGCAGATACTCACATTGGGGGCATCTCCATGCTTTTAGTGAGAGTGAACCTAGGAGAGGAAACACTGATTTCAAATCTCAGACAGATTGAGATCAACCTGAAAGACAAATCATCTAGGAGAAGGAAACTCTAAACTCATACCTGTGCTGCCTTGGGGACAATCCTTGACTGGGTAAGGAATAAGAAAGCAAATCCTGACTCCAAAGGCAAGACCAGAGATGAAGGCACTAGTCCTATAGATGCAACATAGTCTCGTAAGGTGTCAATTCTTAGGCTAAAAACTGCAGCCGCACACATATAAGCAGTGTCATATAGCTCTTTGACACATGTAGTCACTCAAATAAACTGATTTCCTAAGTACTAGTATCATCCAGGTCACATAATTCAGTTGTGTTTTGGTGAATTGATTCTCTCTAGGGTCAAAAGGCTCATGAGGTCATGGTGGTAACATGAGCCAGGGTTAGCGAGGGGGGGCGCTAACCAAGACCCTGCCCCTAACCTCCACGCGGTGACCCTGGAAACAGACTCTGGTTCTGGTCTGGCTAAGAGGGGCAGGGATCGGGAGAGGAAACTACTGGTAGTGGTAGCAGTGCAATTACGGAAATACGATAAAGATACATACAAATAAAATGCACAATTCTCCTGACCGATTTCCAACAAGATATTGCCCAAGTCCCTGAACGCAAAGAAACAGCAACGAAACGTCTCAGACATGGATGAGAGGTGCATCCAGTGACCAAAGTATGCCCACGTGAGGCGAAGCTCGAAGCCCTGAGGAGGGGCAAACATTGCCAGCCCGTCGGCAAGAATAAATAAGACAGGACCGTAACGAATGAAAGTCTACCCTCGTGTTGGTGCGAGAGAAGATTGCAGCTGACCCCGCATTGGTAGCCTGGTGCAGATACATGTACTGGGCAAGGTTTGCCGAGCGCAAAAGAACAAGTTGCGTTTAGTGCATTACGAAACTACCCGCCCTGGGAAAACCGTGCAAGGTACTGTGCGATTAAAATTAACATCCCCCGGAAGAACTGAGGTTGGTGATGCCTAACGGAACTGCCAACCTTGGGGCAACTGGGCAAGGTTCGATTGCAGTCGTAACTAACATCCCCGGGAAAAACTGGGCGGGTGATGGCGGCGATCGCAAAATCCTCA
Source organism: Arion vulgaris (assembly GCA_020796225.1). Taxonomy (NCBI): domain Eukaryota; kingdom Metazoa; phylum Mollusca; class Gastropoda; order Stylommatophora; family Arionidae; genus Arion; species Arion vulgaris. The sequence continues at coordinate 62,639,881 of CM036753.1, read as the reverse complement.
GTTACGCTTATAGTGCCCACTGAAACGACCCTCTACATTGTTTGTACTCGGTCCCATGCCAGTGCTTCGAGGTAAATTGCAAATTGCCACGCACGTACAGCGTCTAGAAAAGGCTGAGAATGTTCCTTCTCCGGATCAAACTAAAAATGTACGGTAAAGCAAGGCCGACAATGTACGGATCAAACAGGAAGCCCGGGTCCTGAACATTGGCGAAGGCGATACTTTACACGGTGTTTTATACGAGTAAGACGCCGTCCGAGGACAAGCTGACAAGCCGAGAAATATTTCTCAGTCAGAACGGGTAAAGCAGCGTAACTCACTGTCTTGGCGTAGATCACAAAGCCCAAATATACGGCAAAGTTGATCGAAAGGTGTAGATCCGAAAGGATCGTTCTAGGAAAGTTCACCTAGTAAATCAAAAGCTGGCTGAAACCGGACGGGCGGGCCTAGTCACCATGGGGCACAATCGTCCCGACGTAGATCACTCCGTTCTTGCCAGTGGATCAATTATACATCACAATAAGAATGATCAAATTGGCCGTGAAGAATGTTAGCAGAAGAAGAAGAAGAAGAAGATTCTCTCTAGAAATTGTTTATCTATAAGGTAATCTGTGACAATTTCCACTGTACATATTACATGACTTTGCTTTATTAAATTTGTATTACTGTTTCTATTCTTATTGTCACAAATTGTTTTGTTTATTCTTTTCTTCTTTTTTAAATTATTTTTGCTGTCACATTAAAAAAAATGTCCTATGTACAGTTTTAATTCTACTTTTTGTTCTTTTTTAACCCTTCTTTGTTACCAGTGGAACATAAGACAGCAAGTGTCATTGACTTCATCTCTGATTTTTGTATCTTCTTGAGTTTTGTGCATTGGGCTTAAGTTTCTTTCTCTGTGCCCAGTCATTAGACCCTTCTTCTTCTTTTCTTCTTATATTGTATCTCTGTGAGGTTCTGGAGGGAGATGTAAAGATCTTATATATGTGCGCATTATTTAGTGTACTTTGTAAGTTTGTATTCATTTCTCTTAGGTTGTTCTTGATACCATCTCTCGATTTTTTGCGTGGTCTTCCTCTTGCTCTGTATTCATTATATTTTTTCTTCAAAGATTATTATAATTATTGTTGGTGATTACTGAACTGACGTCACAGCACTCCAGACAGACCTATAGGTGCTCAATCTACTCCAGCAGATTCGAAGGGCACTCATACTTATAGTTTGTGTGATTTACTGGTTAAACAAATTCCTCATTCGGCCCTTCTAGCATCAAGCTCTACTCATGCAACATGTGATTCTAAATGTTCTTAATTTCTGTATTGATTCAATATTTGTTTCAGTGTCCTTATCCAACAGATGGTTGCAGAGTGACCACTGGACATTCCCCTATCTTCTTCTTCTTGCTTTCATCTGCTATGAATTTAGGCATATTCAGGGCACTTGGTATGGCACTTCTGGCTGATTTTTGCATGAAGGCCTGCTTTCGTTATCAGTGTCCCACGCCATACAGGCATGTCTTCTCCATCTTCAGGGGTGTATTTCCCTATCTATCTTCACCGCCTCGATGACCTAAAGGGGAAGGATTGACTTCATTGCATCGAGATTCCCCTTATGGTTCAGTCCCTACTGGCAGAAGTTACGCTACTTGCTGAGAATGTTGCACGAACTCCATAGCTCCAGCAACAGGGTACATACTAGCCAATCTTCTCTCTCATTAACATGAACCCTTGCTTACCAAGTCAGTAGATACTGTTTAACTAGAACATGGCCTGTGAAAAAAAAGGATATCACATTCTCACTGTAGACTACACTAATAAATGTCTTTGATACTTACTTCATATACGCTGGTTACAAGTAATAACAAATATATAACTGATCTGATAATTGATATAATTACTGTGAGAACCAAATAACAGTCAATACAGCTAGAGGTTGAACACCACACGTTACTGTTAGGGCACTTGTTATGTAGGCACATGGTACAAGGATTAAATTCCACTGTGGGCGTTGGATATTTTCACACCTTAATACCTCTCAGGTGAGGAACAGCTGACTGAATGGATTAGAGCGTGGATTCCCATTTGGGAGACCCGGTCCAATCCGTAAGTTCAAGGAGTTTTTGTTCTGTCAGGGGCATAAAGAATAAATCCTAACCTAAACAATTTTGCAAAGACTGCACTAGCCATGCAGCCATTAAATCACTCATGTCCTACACAGCCCCTTTCCTACACCGCCCCTGTCCTACACTGTCCTAAAAAGCAGTATTAGTCACAGACAGTACGGTCAATTTTTTAATAATCACTTCTTAGGTGGGATGGATTAGCATAATGCATAAGCATTTGCCTATCGACTTGGACACAAGAGGGTTGTGGGTTCAAGCAGGCTTGAGGAAAAGAATTGGCTCTCCTACTTCCTGCACACTAGGGCTTAGACATGTGAAGTGACCTCATACCCTAAGGTCTGAAAAGGCTATGGGAAATTGTATTATTTATAACACCTTAAGGCTGACCTAGTCTGCATTAGGTTCCAGAAAAACACTGAAAAGTAAAGACAGCAGACACAGTGTAGACCACATCACCCATCGTGTACAGTTAGAAAAAAAAGTGGCTAATATTGATCTCCATTACTCATGATCTTCTTTTGGTTCTCTTACGACCAATTTTAATCACCCTTTGTGATATGTTTGATCTTTGCCAAGAACGTGTATACGTTGCACCTTGATTTGGTAGGTCCCTAAACACATAGACTTCTACACGTTTATGACATGTGCATCCAATTTCATCCAAACCTCCTTAGTCGCCTCTTACGACATGCATGGCAGGTAACAGTGGTTCCATTCTTTACATCCCAAATTTTGCCCGTAACCACTGGGCGAACCTCATGGGATGAAAACTGGTTCTTTGCTTTACTTTTACAGCTAGAGATTAAAGATATAAAGGAGTGATGGATAGGATACGTTGATAAAAAAAATGAACAATGTAACCAGACATGCACTTGACTGGAAATCACAAGAAAAAGAGAAGACTGAAGAATATCTGATAACAAACTGAAGACGAGGTCACATCAGATGTTAACTTTGTATTACACTAGAAACTCGATAACTAATCAGAAAAGTCTTATTGGCATGGTCTTATGAAATTAGTATAGCTTTCTGATTTTGTTATTCATTGATCAATTCAGTATGTTTTTTTGTACTTTCTTCACTCTATATTTTTGTCTTCTATTAGGTCATTTATCCGTCACATATTGTTTCCGTCAACACATGACCCAAATGGAAATGGAATCACATGGGAAACAACAACTTTCAAACTTGATCGCAACACTGTATTAGATTTGTTATGACATAAACTGAATGTAAGACGTTTTATTAATTGAATTTAACGCATGTCGGCGTTGTCAAAATATGTGAATTCGGGATGTAAATCATGCATTCATTAGTTAGATAACTAATAGCCAATAGTGAATTTGGGATGTGAATAATGCATTCAGAAGGTCAGATAACAAGATAACAACCAATGGTAAATCATGACTTCAGAAATCAGATAACTAATAGTGAATTGTGGTTGTGAATCATGACTTCAGAAATCAGATAACTAATAGCCAATAGTAAATTGTCGATGTGAATCATGACTTCAGAAGTTAGATAACAGATAGCCAATAGTGAATTGTGATGGGAACCATGACTTCAGAAGTTAGATAAATAATAGACAATATTGAATTGTGGTTGTGAATCATGACTTCAGAAGTCATATAACTAATAGTGAATTGTAGATGTAAATCATGACTTCAGAAGTTAGATAAATAATGGACAATAGTGAATTGTGGTTGTGCATCATGACTTGAAATTGGATAAATAATAGAAGTAATTAGTGTAGCAAAAAAAACAACACTTATCTAGCATCAGGGTCCTTGCAGATTATAGAATTGCGTAGTATCAATTATGATGATTTACCACATCTACAAAACAAAAACAAATCAGATATCATGGAATGGCAATGATTCAGATACTCAGGATAACATAGATCTCACTGTAAAAGCATTATAAGCAGCAAACAAATCAGAGACAAAACAATTGTTATGATCTCAATAAAGACTGTCTATTAGGTGCTGCAGTTAAGAGTCGATACTTTTCCTTTGTCAAGCTGTGTTGTCTAGGTTGCTCCAGGAATAGCATTATCAAATGTCATATCCATCAACCACTTCATATTTTAGATGTAGTTATGCAGTCTATGTTCACCGACAATCTTTCATGTCTTCCATTTTTCCAACTTTCAACTGTGTGTTTCAAGAGAGAGAAATGAACTATTTAGATCAAGTTAGACTGTGTGAAGCTGCAATGAGTTAGTCAGTGAAGTTATTTCATAGATTACAATACAAATTAACTAGATAATATCTCGGTCTATCTTTCTTCTTTTCTCGAATCCTGTTTTGCCTCACTTCGTCAGGATAAGAAGAGATTTCTAGAACTGGCTTTTGTGTGCGCTACATAGACTGTTTTTTCACCATCTCTGAGGTCCACCTTTTGCATGGACAGCCTTTTGCTTTGTACCAAATGTATTGGAGTAACATTACTTTCTGAAGTGTATTGATTGTTGGTAATCTGCTTATGTATCCAAACTATTTAATCTGTTGTTTCTTGATGAAGTTAAGTTATGATGTTGTACCCACTTTTTCCTGATGTCTTCATTTCTAAACTGGTCTCTTCTTGATACTCCTAGCATTCTGCGTAGACATGTCATCTCTGTCTTGACTAGTTTTCTTCTATTGTTTGATGTCAGCGTCCAGGTTTGACACTAATAGCATAATTTTGGGAGAAAGAGGGTGTCGAACAATGCTAATTTTTGTGTTCATGGTGACATGTTTGCATTTCAAAATTGGTTCCATTTGTCCTATCATTTGATTCGATTTGTTGCATCTATGTTGGATTTTTATTAGTTATTCTTCCATTTGCTGAAACAAATGCTCCTTAGGTTTGTAATATCTCTGTATGACATGTTAAACAGTGCATCACAACGTAATACTGATTTAAAAATCATGATGTCTATGGTAAACATTTGCATATTAACATAACAATCATGGAAGTAGATTGCTCTCATGATTATTATCAATCATTAACCTTTTGAACTTGTAGACAGGCTGTATTCTTATTTTCCTTTATGTCATCTATCTATTTATTCTCTAATCCTGTCTGCCTTTCAACGTCAGGTCGAAAAAGGAGACACCTGGAGCAAACCTCTCTATGAGCCTTGTCTTTCGTTCTCTTCTCCAGTCCTGATTTACCTCACGGCTTCAGGGTAAGAAGAGATTTCTAGAACATGCTTTTGTGTACGCTTCATAAGCAGTGTCTTTGCTCGATCTGTTATCTCTGAGATCCACCTTTTACGTTGCCAACCTTTTTTACAGGTTGATTGTTAGCAGTTTTTTCACTACCATGATACGCCCAGTCCTAGTCATCACTCTTTTGTAAAAATCACTAGTGTACATCACAGAGTATATCCCAAATAGAAATACACACTTATAAAGTTGGACTAAACTGTCCATCCTACTTGAGCACACTAATAATCACTAATCGACCGATTATAAGACCGCTTTGGAGCAGCAATAGCAATTCACATCTGCCATTCATAGAACTGCTAAACGTTGAATTGGGATCCATTTGTATTGTTTGATAGGCATAGTCAGTAATATTAAGCCAGTCATAATGTGATCTTTGATTTATTTATTTAACATGTCATACAATATGTTTGTGTACACCAAAAGTGAATCTAGTGATTTTTGTGTAAAAGTGTATGAATTTTTGTCATGAAATGAGCAGAATCTCAACCCTGACTTTCTGGGAATAAAACATAAACATACTGGACTGTTCAAGGTGCAAGAATTGATAGTGTAGATGATTTTAAAGATGAGAACTATCCTGAGAGTGATATGTTTCTTATATTGACAGTTAGGTCTGTGGTTTATAGTGATGAGGAAGAGGTAGATTTAGAGACAACTGTGTGAAGGCTGTTAAGTCAGCAATTTGATATGAACACTGTATCTGTATGTGAAGAGGGGATCCCATGCTAGGTAGACTGGGGAATCAACACTGAATATTGATATTCGATGAGAAGTATGTCTCTCAGCTATAAATGTATAAGTGAAAATATTGTTCACTTGTTGATACAAATACAAAGAAAAATGTTGATATGCTTAACGCATTGAGAGAGTCTTTCTGAACAGAGGAGTTTCAGGGTTGTGAATCCCAGTCGCTGACCAGATTGAGAGAGATAGGTATAGATATTGTTACAGTCCAAAAAGAACATCCCAAATATAGAATAAGATTGATTAATCAACATTAAACTGGCATGTTTTGCCTCTGGATTTGCTGAGGTGGAGATTGGAACACTTATGGGCTTGTCCAGAGTGCTATGATGATAGTCCTCAAATAACTGATAAATGTTGATATGTGTATACTGATTTTTACAGGGTTTACTGGGACTGCTCTAGAGTAGTTGATAGTAGCTCGGCCTGCTAGCTGTGAGACACTTCATAGCTCGGGTTCGAACTACTGTGCATTTGTTAAGTCCTGGTCTTACTCAGGACGATAACGTGAGTACCTCTGAAGTCGGAGAAAATCTGCCTGTATGGCGAGGGAATACTAATTACGAGTACATTGAGCACACGGCTGCCAGTGTAAAGTAATTTACAATGTGCACGCTGCTGCCATTGTTAGAAATTGGAAAAACAGATTTTCACGAAAAATCAGTTTCAGAGATGGAACTCGTCTGAGTTGAAAGCGACGAAAGAAAAAAAAAAAGGAGAAAAAAAAAAAAACAGGGTTTACTCCTGACTTTTACAAAGGTGAGTCATTGGGTGTGTCCTTGGTAGAAATTTGGGACATGTTTGCATACTGGTGTATGCAATATTGTTGTTCCAAACAGGGTGACATAGCTTTTATATATTGATGCTTGCACAGAATAGAAGGGACTGAAATAGTATGACAAAGTTTACTAATAGCGAACTGATAGTAAGAACCAAACAAACATTAGTAAGACGAGAGTTGAAGAAAATCTACTTCTGTTGGATAATCAAATTTTTTAAAGTCACTTTTTCCATCATCAATTTTTACTGCTGGAAAATTTATCAAGAATCCATTATTTATTTTTAATGAAACAATGTTCATGTACTAAAATGCTCAGGATTGGTTGATGTATTTACTTACAGTGGTAATTCATGTTTGGAAAATGAAAATGACATGCATAATGTATTTATATTAAATGCTAATTTTTGTGTGGATAGAAGATGCATGCTCATATTATATTTGACATATACTTCCGGGGTCTTGATGGCGAAGTGGTTAGTCATTTTCCTGTCGTACTGAAGGTTGTGGGTTCGAGTCCGAACCATGACACATGGGCAATTTTTTTCATGAGATCCCTAGGGTTGTTACCAGATAATTACCACTTACAACATATTTTGAATGTATTAAACATCACATTCCTTTTTTTTTTTAAACGGCTATTGTCTTCATAATGTATCCAAGTTTATGAAAGTTTCATGAGCTTCTAAACATAAATAACTTTATTTATGGGAATCTATAACATTCAATGATGGTGAGATTACTGATTTTCCTAACTGTAACTATCGTTGTTATTGTTTTGCAATGACTTTTCATTCATTGCACATCCTTCTAAGAACATCTTCTTCTTTCTTGAATCCTGTTTTGCCTCACTTCCTCATTATGAGAAGAGATTTCTAGAATGGACGCTTGTGTGCACTTCGATCGTGGTGTCTTTTAGTGCCTCTGTAATTTCTGTGGTCCACTTTTGCGGGATACCTTCTGCCCTGTATCCACTGTATCTGAGGGACATTGCTCTTTAAGACGCACTCACTGTTATTAATCTGCTTATGTGGCAGAACTACTTAGTTTGTTGTTTCTTTGTGAAGTTTAGTACTGATTTTGTACCCACATTTTTCCTGATATCTTCATTACTAAGCCTGTATTTATGTGATGCTCTCAGCATTCTGCTGAACATCTATACTTGATAATTTATTATATATATATATCCTCTTGCTGTCTCTGTATCCTTGATTTAATAAGCTGAAAGTTGTGTACAGATGAGTATCTTGCCTTCCTAGGTGTGGATGAAAAGAAATTACTTCAAGATAAAAGAGTAAACAATCCACAAGCTGTTGTGGTTTTTCCAAATTATTTCAACATTACAAGCTTTCACTCAATTGTTGTAGTGTAATATTCAACCATATATACAGAAGTTATATCAAGAATTATGTTATTTTGATTTTGTATAATTTAGTAGAAATAAAATTTGCTATCCAACTTCTGCAACTAAAATATCGTGCTGCTTGGCTTTGCATTTTCTGGCTATGATCAACTGAAATTCTATGTGGTGCCTCAGCTATATGAAGTTAATAAGATCAGATATTAGTATAGAATGTGTATTGTTTTTTATTTTGTAAAACTACTGTACTTTGTTTTTATGTGTTTCGCCATTGCTATATAGTTTTACTGCAGTCTTCCCTGAAGGCAGGTCATGTTTTGAAATTCACAGGGAAATAGAAAGAAGATGAAGACGAGGACTCTCCTGGCAGCTTTTTCTTTTGACAAAGTTGTCTTTCAAGTTCCAGAGAGTTGCTTGACCCAAATCGACAATGTGAACAATGCCATGAGTTGGATATTCACCTACTTTGGACGGAGCACCATAGAAGTACTCTCTCGCGATCATCACCCACACCGATGTACCAGATTTTCCCATAAATTCTATTCACGTGGAAGTCTGATTCATGCAGCTTAACATTGGTGTGTTGACATCACATCTTTAGCGCCATTTGGAGCTCTGGTGCTTATCCTTTGACGATATGTCCGGTTTTAGCCAGCGTTACTGGGTTCGCTCTCTGTCACCCTTTTGACTGTCCCAGCTGACCTGCAAGGCAGCAGGTTGATTTTCTGTTTGGGTTTACTTCCATAGCCTTTGCCTCTCCCGAGGCTCCCACAAGGCAGTGGGGCTATTTGCCCATAGCTGGGGTCTGGATCTTGGATATCAGGGTAAATCCACTCATATCACAAGTCTGGGGGGAGCCAGACCTCCACCAAGATTTGTTATTGGGTTAACTTCCCAAGGACATTAAAAAAACTGACATAGGGGAGTCCATCTCCCTAGGCGAGCCATTGCCCGTTAGACTTTGACCTCATGAACAAAGTTTCTCGGTCTACACCGCTGGGAGGTGGGGGTTGACGTGCGTGTTCTAAGGGTCATCAGCAGGCTACTAATTTTCACTTTCTCTCTCCCCCCACCCCACTCCCTAAGAGAGACTAGCCGATCCCAACCCTGCTGAATGCAGGGCTAAGCTCAGGATACACCTTGTAGACCACCATAGTAGTACAATCACCTACATCAGCTAATACTTATTCACTACCCAACAGTGTCATTGTTATGGAGTTGAGTTAAAAGCTTTCCAAATGTCCACAAAATAATGATTGTTATAATATGTGCTCTTTATCTATTTGTGGGGTATGCTTCTCTAGAAAGATTTGAGGGAAATATGTCTTAATTATGTATTTATTTCTACTTGACTGAAACCCACAGGGGAGAAAAGAGGAGACCAGTTAAAACAGAATCTCTTGGATATAAAAATGTCTTTATTGCCAGTGTATAACCGCTTTATGGGGCAGTGTAGGACAGGGAAGACATGAGCCTGGTGAATTTAATGGCCGCACGGCTAGTGCAGTCACTGTGAAACTGTTTAGGTTAGGGTTTTTTCTTTATGCCTCCAACAGTAAAATCTCTTTGACCTTACCAGGGATTGAAACAAGGTCTCCTGAATGGGAGCCCTCACTCTATTCCATTCGGCCAGGCTCTTCTTATGTGTATAACTCAAGAAAATGACCAAGCATATAATTCAGTGAAGAGTACTGTTCTACTCTCACATTTCACTAGAAACGAGGACTAATCTTATCAAGTCTTCGTTGTTTCCTTGGCTAATTCTTGTGAGGGATAGAAGATGCATGCTCATGTTACATTTGACTTGTACTGGATGTATAAGAAGAAAAGATGATGGAAATCTCAGATTTATACAAATGTGGAGTAAATAAATACAAAAACCAGTTTTCATAACATGTCTAAAGGACAAGGATTAACTTCATTGCACCCACATGACTCCGTCCCTGTTGGTAGAGATGACATGAGAGCATTGCACGGGTTTCCACATGGCTCCGTCCCTGTTGGCAATAAGAGATGATGGCGATGAGAGCATTGCACCGGGTTTCCCACATGGCTCCGTCCCTGTTGGCAGAGATGACATGAGAGCATTGCACTGGGTTTCCCACATGGCTCCGTCCCTGTTGGCAGAGATGACATGAGAGCATTGCACCGGGTTTCCCACATGGCTCCATCCCTGTTGGTAGAGATGACATGAGAGCATTGCACCGGGTTTCCCACATGGCTCCGTCCCTGTTGACAGAGATGACATGAGAGCATTGCACCGGATTTCCCACATGGCTCCGTCCCTGTTGGCAGAGATGACATGAGAGCATTCCACAAAGCACGAACTTTAATAACATGTGATATGAGGAAGCAAAAGCACAGATAAAAATGGTTTACAAGAACAAATAGGCGTGACATCACCCAGGTCAATAAAAAGACGATGCCTGCTACCAACTCAATACATAAGTATAGGTTGTTATCTTCCGGTATAACTGGGCACACTAGATTGAGGTACCATCTGTTTGACAAGTACAGGATAGGTCCTGTTGACATATGCACATGTGATGCCAGCAAGGTGGCTAGAGACACGTATCCTGCAAGAGTGTCCACCATACAATGAACAGAGGAAACACACATTCCCTATGCCAGTCCAAGACACGCGTTATGAAAATTTATACAGACTCTGGTTGACCACTAACAACTTTGAAGTATACAAGTCGATGTCTGGAAATGTTGAAAGAAGATATCATGTGTTATAATTTGCTCAGGGGAAAAAATGATAAGATAGGCCAGTAGGGCCTACGTGACAACCACAAGTAGATGACTTGGTTGGCATCTCATAACTACTTTCGAATTTTCATACACAGTGACTCCATGAGTATGATTCGTAAAGTCGAAATAGGAATTGTAAGACAAAACTGGATGGAGGTACTGGTACAGACAGAGATCAGACAAATCACCATCATTTTCATCCCTGGGCATGCAGGAGTCAGGGGTAATGAACTAGCTGATAGATTGGCTGTCATGGCTACAATATCAGAGGGAGTTGCAATGCATCGAAATGACACTCTTGACATATTGAAAGAGTCTTTCCAAACAGAGGAGTTTCAGAGTTGTGAATCCCACTCGCTGACCAGATTGAGAGAGATGGGTGTCGATATTGGTACAGCCTGAAAAGAACTATATACCAAATATACAAAAAGATTTATAAATCAACATCGAATTGTCGTGTTATGCCACTGGACACTGCTGGATTTGTTGAGGTGGAGATCGGAGCACCTATAGACATGTCGGAGTGCTATGATTCTAGTCCTATTATAACTGATATTAGGGAATGCTGTGCTAGGCCCACATTGTTCTTTGACCAGTGGAACATGATGGGTAATATGGTCAGCATTACCACCTTTACTTCTTAGTGTTTCTCTGGCATGTGAGAAAACAATGTAGAATGATCTGTATATTGTGTTTGTCTATTATTTAAATTATTAGGTCATGTCCGGTGTTTATTTTATACAACTAATACAAAACGTGACAATCCAGACACTCATCTTTGTCCCAGGTCATTCTGAGGTAAAGGGCAATGAGTGAACAGATGCACTGGCTAGCTATGCTGTGATCGAGAATGTGCCTTATATAGACAAAAGCAACATCAATGCTCTAAAAGAAAACATATGCTATGAGGATATCCACGAAAGGACATTCTCTATCTCATCTGCGCAAGCTAGGCATACCGATTGATGCGGTGAGGCAGAAAAACCGTGTGAGCAACACCAGTAGATACATCCACCAGCACTGGAGTTGTTCATCTAAACACACTGAAAGAAATCATTAGGAGGAGATCTTAGCAGTTATGGACATGTTCAATGTGTGATGAAGATGATCCTCAAATGAAAAATCATGAAGATGATCCTCAAATGAACAATCAAAGTGTTTATTTTCTTGTAATTTATACTTTTTTATTTTACTGAGTCTCATTTAGTCTAGTTTCATTCAATATTTGTGTATATGTTTTACATTAACCATTGCTTACAATAAATAGATGTCCTCGGTAAAATAAATGCTTTTTTAAACTTAATATTTGCTTTGAAAAGTTCTTTAAAAAAATTATCTTTATATCTATCTATTCTCTAACCCTGTTTAACCTTTCAGCATCAGGTTGGTAAAGGAGACACCTGGAGCGATCCTCTCTATGCACTTTGTCTTTCTTTCTCTTCTCCAATCCTGATTTGCCTCACAGCTTCAGGGTAAGAAGAGATTTATAGTACTGGCTTTTGTGTGTGCTTCTTAAATAGTGTCTTTTGTCACCTCTGTTATCTCTGAGGTCCACCCTTTACGTGGCTGGCCTTTTGCTTTGTATCCACCGTATCGGCGTAACATTACTCTCTGTGGCGCACTCCTGTTGGTAAAATTATCATTGCAACGTTCAACATGGGGTAGGGGGAAGAATTTGCATTGACAAAAACATGTATAACACTGCAATCATTAATACATTCAAATATATCTTGGCAATCACTTGGCAATTTACGACAGCAATTATATGTTGGTTTAGTGTTCTTTGGCTTTCAGCATATCGCTCCTGTCTGACTACGCCCTGTTTAACTTGATATTATTGCAGTCAAGTTAGGGTTGAAGATTTACCCTCATTCATTGAATAATTGACACGCCCTATCTTCCTTCCTTGAATCGTTTACACGACCAATATTCCTTATAGCTAGCAGTCAGGATATCATGCGAGATTACTAGATCTAAGTTAAAATTGTGTGTATAGGCTAGGCTGTATCAGATTACTTACCTTTTGTCATATTCTAAAATAGACTAAACAAATACTGTGTAGATCTGCCCGAAGTGCAGTGGCGTAGGTTCTGTTAACTAACTAAAACATGTGAGTTTTCACATTTAGATAACTACCAGTATCAATAACGTCACTTCATTCCAACTTTCTAAATCTTCGAATGGCTTAAGTGATGAAGTGTGAGAAGTGAATTAGTTTTTTTTTTTTAAAAGAATCCAATAGGAATCACCGGAGCCAATGAATATGGTAAAAAAAATAAATAGCAAATAAGTATTAAGGGCAACCGGACATTTTTTTAAAAACCACACATGGGATTCGAACCACAACCTTACTTCTTACGACACTCCATGCTTTGACCTGCATAAATAGCACGCCACCTTTTAGAGTATCGCACAAAACACGTACTCCGTAGTTTCAGCAAAAATGCTGGTATTTTCAGGGAAAATGCACTCGTGAATCATACAATGCGGTCCGGATTGATACCCATGACATTCAGAGTGCAAGGCAAGCGGCTTGACCACTTCGCCACAGAATCCCCCCCTCCCTCAAAATTTCTTACCATAGATAAAAACCAGAAGAATATTTACTAGATCTGAGCATAGACAAATCTGTGCAGATTACTGACATCCATCGTAAAGGCACAGTGACTGGCTACTTGATGATCTACTTGCTTTGAACATTTCGACACATAGTTAGAGTATATTAGAAATCAGCATGATTAGCAGACAATTTGGTGGCGGGAGAGTGCACAGTGAGCCGCACCTAGCTTGCTACACCATTGAGCAGCACAGCCATCTCGTCACTTAGTGCCCGAGCAGTCCAATTCAGACTCTTATCCGGCGGGGACACCCCACTTCTTCAACTCTAGGTCTGCATAATGGCATTAAGGGTAAGAGTCCAAGTGTCACTGGATCATTAAAGAAGAAGTATATTAGACTGAATGATGAAGAATAGCAGATAAAAATAAGGAAAAATTGAAACTGCTGATATAATTTTCTGGTCAAACTAATTCAGCAAACCACGAACTGCTTTCTAAAAGTAACCAAAAGTACAAGCACACCATAATATGGATTTATAGACAGTGGATTTGTCATAACGTGACAATGACAATATCACCAGAATTGACATGCTTTGGGCCCAGATGAAATTCGAAAAAGCGAGGTAGACCAAGAATACTTTGCAGAGAATCGTGAACGCTGAAGTCAGAACAGTTAAAGAACCATACAGGAAGGATGGAATTTTGATGAAAGGATAGTGCGCGTGGAATTTTCCCGACCTCGACGGCTCTCAGGTCGACCCAGCCTCAACTGGGTACCAGACATGCTCTGGGAAAGTAAAGGCGGCTGGCGTGATGCTGACCACATCACCCATCGTGTGCCGACGGTCAATGAAAAATACAGGCCTAACACTGTATTGACCTATATACCACGAGGTATGAAAGGGTTCCTTTACTTTCCCTTTTACAGGAAGGATGACTGCAGATCGAGAGGGCTCTAGGTCGTTTACTGGCTGCCTTAATGGTCATTGATTGCTTCGTCAGTTTTTGATTAAAAGAATGCCCGTCTGCGCAGCGTGTTCGTAGCGCGTTGGACTACGGGTGACTATCCCTCTGTGTGTACGGGTTCAATTCCGCGGGATGGCAGAAAAAGCCACAGATTCCCAAGATTTATGGTGTTCGTGCCACCGAACCGAAGGGTTACGATGTCCATGGCACCGAGCCGAAGAGCTGAAAAGCTCAAGTGCTTCTGGATCGAAAAAAAAAAAAAGATGAAAAGAATAAGGATTCCGACTACGATTCTGCTTTTGTTCCAGAATGCTGTTGTGTCATGTACTAGTTTTGACGATCATCAACCCAATTAACATTCTGTCTCTTTAATGATGTTAATCAATTTTTGTTGATTTTTTATGAGGTTAAACTGAGCAGTATCCACTTTTCTGTTTCTTCTTCAATTTTGCCAATTAAATTTATCTGTTGCTATCACTCTATACTTCAACACACATTTTCGGATTATGCTCCCTTCTTCTCTTCAATAATCCAGCGGGAAATTGGGCTTTTGTCCATGCAGAAATAACATTGAAGAACTGGGTGTTTGTTAATTTTCTACACACTTTGGACAGAAGCCAGAGTTGGACTACTCTAGCATTAGAAAATGAGGAGGTTCTCTGTACTGCTCAATGATACATCAGCCACGGTATGGCTCGCTCTGTTCATAACCGTCACCAGACTGCCTGTTACTTACTTACTTAATCCCGTCATGCCTAGTGACACATGGGGCTTCAGAAAGGACTTTCCATGCTCTCCTGTCCGTGCAACCTTCAGCGCAGAGCCCACGTCAGAGATGCGGTGTCCAGTTCCTCTTCCATCATGCCGAATTCTGCCATAATCAGTCATTATCGATATAAGGGAAGACCAGTAAAACAGTAACAATAACAGGAAGAACAGTATCAATGGCGATGCACGTTAAAACAAAGTACTGTAATTTTACAATGGTTATGGTTTTATTGTCTAACTGTATATATTATGTCTGCAGTATAGAAAGTCTGAATTTATTCACTTCTTTTGTATCCTTTGCTTATTGTTCTTGTACTTTGTACAACTACAGTACGTTGTTTTTACGTGTTTCGCCTCTACACATTTACTGTGCATTTACGATGTGTGTTAGATCTAAGAAAGTTTTACATATTGGAACTCTATCGTCAGGTCTGATCATTATCATTATGGCTTATTTCCAACCACATATGATGCTTGCATATTGTTCGATACGATACAGATTTGTATAGATCGACTACTGGCTAATTTCTTTACAAACATATCCCCGAAAAGATTTTTTTTTAAATTCCTACAAAAATATCTTCACCATCTTCAAAATTACATTGGACACCGGTGCTACGGAGCTCGTGTGCTGAAGCTTAGATCTTCCTCTGTAAGAAAGAGATAGGAGCACACATGGTTACTCACCGAAGTGCAATAATGATGGTCATATCAATCAATCAATCAATCAATCAATCAGTACTTATTTATACTACAGCATGGTGTCAGATCTTCTTGACCACTTGTGAGGCAATCAGAACTGACTTGTGCCCATACGACATTCGCACATTGAACAACAAAGAAAGACTATCAACAACATATACACATACAATTTAACATAATCCCACAACGTCTTAAGGCTGAAATATCTGCCGTTGTGAATTATTGACTGGTAAAATCAATCGCGGTGTCCTTTATGTGTACAAAAAAACCCACCTAATTTCTCTGTTTTTGAAATCGTTGATTCAATATATTATATAGCTTCTTCTTCTTCGAACGCTCCAAATCGACCACTTGTTAACCACTCTTTGCGATTTATATGTGATCTGAGCCTAAGAACGGTTGTACGTTGTGCCAGATATGCGCCTACACGTAGGCCAGCACATCCAATTTCTGCTATGCTTTTTATTTACTAGGGTAGCTTCCTAGGTTCTACATCAGTCGCCTCTTACGACATGCCTTGTAGATCGCAGTGGTACAATTCTTTGCTGCCCTTTCGGGCCCCGGCACCACGCGGGCGATATTGTATAACAAAGATGAAGTGTCTATGCAGAATACTGGGAGTAACAGGAAGAGACTGGCTTAGAAAGGAAGACATCAGGAAAAGGGTGGATACAAAATCAGTACTGAACTTCATCAAGAAACAACAAATTAAATGGTTCGTCCACATAAGCAGATTACCAACAGGCAGTGCGCCACAAAGAGCAATGTTACTCCGATACAATGAATACAAAGCAAAAGGCCGGCCACGCAGAAGGTGGACCTCAGAGATAACAGAGGCGACGAAAGACACTATTTATGAACCGCACACAAAAGCCCGTTCTAAAAATCTTATCTTACCCTAAAGCTGTGAGGCAAATCAGGACTGGAGAAGAGCAAGAAAGACATGGCGCATAGAGAGGCTTGCTCCAGGTGTCTCCTTTTTTGACCTGACGCTGAAAGTCAAAACAGGATTAGAAACTAGAGAGAGTATACCAAATGTAATGTGTCCTGTGTTAGGCGTTAAGAATCAAATATATGCACGGCATGTTTTGTCAGTGCCAAGTGTACCGTTAAATTCAATCGTGTAGTTTCCTTTCAAATCCATTCAGTCAGGATTTTGTTTACCTATACGCGTTGGTTAATTTGTAAACATAATTTGTCATATTTTATACCGTACGTCTTTCAGCTTAATATTTACACCCTACTTGTAAAACAAAATCAAATCCAACTTTTATTGACCTGCTGTATGTTGCATCATCATCGGTCTTCGTCACACCCAATGGCACATAAGGGGCAGAGACAATT
Source organism: Arion vulgaris (assembly GCA_020796225.1). Lineage (NCBI taxonomy): Eukaryota > Metazoa > Mollusca > Gastropoda > Stylommatophora > Arionidae > Arion > Arion vulgaris. The sequence goes on along the minus strand of CM036753.1, from coordinate 62,622,570 downwards.
AACAATATTTTCTTTCAAATCAAATGAGCAGTTTGACTTTTTATTGTTTCTGTTTCAATAACCGTTGGCATTTTTAGTTTGGGATTGCTGGCTCTGACCAACCCCAGTCAACTCTAATATTGGGCCGCATAACTGACTGAGAATCCCTGACCTAGTTTCAGTTGAGGGGGCTGGAATTTATATATGTTTGATAGAACACGGCAAGCTTGTTTGCAATTGTACTCATTTCTATAAGTTTATAGTTATTTATTGATGAAAAATATTCATAATATTGATATTCTTTATTGTTAAACTTCACTTTTTACATAATATAACCTTAATTTAGCATGTGTTTATTTTAAAATGAATTCGTCTATATACAACAATACTGGAATGCGAGGTCACGTGACCGGTTGTGACCTGATTTCCCATAATTTTTACCTGAGTCCGCCGGCCGTATGCGTTTATAGTTGGCTGTGGCCCTACCCATCTTACACGCCTCTTACGACATGTCAGATGAGATAGTGTTTCTATTCTAACCCCCATCTTACGCTCCATCAGATGATAGTGTTCTATTCTCTACCCATCCCCTCTTACGACATGTCAGATGAGATAGTGTTTCTATTCTACCCTAGAAACAACATAGAGGTACGTTAAATACGTACGGAATAATTTTAACACCACGATATCGTATAACTCAGTTGATGTGGTAGTAAAAAGTGGACTTTTCGTTCTGCTTGTAAAATCTTATCAGTAGCCCGTCTGTGCAAATGTGTGTCCTCTTGGACAATATTCTTGCATCCTCTGTGGTTGGAAAGAATCCAGAATGTTACTGAGTAGACATGAGGATGGAAAACCAATACATGCAGCTTTTTAAAAAAAAATGGCAGTCGTTGCAAAGGTGCCGTGACTAAGAACATGACAATCCTCTTGATTTGGACACTTTATAAGGTATAACATAATTCGACATAACCCGCAGACAATCTGGTGGTGGTGAATGATGGGAATTTGACTCGGGCCGCCTATGTGAAAACCATGAATCCAAACCAATAGATCACAACAATCATCACATCATTCTGAACACGTCCATAGGTGCACCGATCTCCGCCTCAACAAATCCAGCAGCTTCCAGCGGCACAACACGCCAGGTGGACTTTGATTAGTCAATCTTTTTGCATATTTGGTATGTCTTTTCGGGCTGTACTAATATGGACAATCATCTCTCTTAATCTGGTCAGCAACTGGAACTCACAACTCCGAAACTCCTCTGTTCCGAAAAAACTCTCTCAATGCGTTAAGAATGGCATTTATGTACATTGCAGCTCCCTCTAATATTGTAGCCATGTCAGTCATTGTATCAGCTCGTTCATTACCTCTGATTCCTGCGTGTATAGGGGAAAAAATGGAGGTGATTTCTCATTCACTCCTGGCAATATCAATTTCCTGCTCTCTTCTCAATATTGAGTTTTTAAAAGAAAATCATCCGCTTCATCTCTTTCTCTGTGAGTTCACGAACACGGCCCACCGTGCTGTAGGTGCCTACTATTTAGTTGTCCTTTTAACATATTTTTCTATTTTAATGTGACTCGGCTTAAAGAGGCTTTAATCCTCTACACAAACAAACAATTTATTATTTATTTGCTTTCTGTGTGTTCATTCTTTTTTCATGAAAAAATCAATTGAAGAAACTTTACCCTTATTCTCAAGTATAGATTCTGTTATAGTTCAGTTTTCTTACAAAGACCAGTGTAATATAACACGGTCTGTAATTTTTACTTCAATCTTTAATTTGAAAGCATTTTTCAATTCCGTTTGCTAAACATGAGCTAATGTCTATAAGTGTATATACGTACGGGCTCCACCTATTTTATCGGTCATATCAATAATACCTTCGGCTACGCCTATTATTTTGTAAAGAATTAATGTAGTTCCGCTTGCAACATTGTACGATTTACTGCAAATCTCGTAGAATTGTAATCAAACTTGGGTATCGGTCGAAGTCCTCAAGGAAAGTTCAGAACACGCTATTCAAAATAACCCCATTCAGATTAGTATGCAGAATCCCCTTCCTTTACACTCTTCCCTTCTCCTTTTCAACAGTTTTGGTTGTGGCATAGCATATTCGAATTTGATCACTTTATTAAATGTAGTAAGTAATACTGACATTTTTCTTACACGGATGATAAATCAGTTTCAAGTGTTAAATAAGTAATAATTACTCGTGAACTGTTAGCAATCATAAAAACAAAGCGAATTTTCTAAAATTAGCAAATAATTACAGCTTTGAAACATTACCTACTGAATAGGTCTGTAATTCGCGAAATTGTTAGAGTTAATTTTACAACTTGTGACATATATCAGTGTAATTTCGACATGGCTAGTGGCCGTAACAATCAGTTCAACGGGAGTAGAGCCGTCAGCAGACGGGATAAGTATGCGGACCCGATGGCAGCATATATGATACATGGTGAGTATATTAATATGTTCTTAATATTAACTAATTTTGGATATTTTATCTCTTCATTTCTGCTTACACTTTCAGACGTCAGCCTACTCTAAATATTCTCAAAGAAATATGTAGTCATCCAGGGCATTGTTTCATTGCCACAGAGCTTGTATTAATGAAGATCTCGTGGAAAGAAAGAAACACAAGCGAAACAAGAATGTCAGAGACAAGGACATACACTAACTACATGCAATGAAAAACATTATATGGCCGAATTAATATTTGTGGTCATTAAGCATGGGCGCACCCTGTGGTTTTTAAAAATAGTAAATGTGTTAAGAAGACAGCCAAATAGTACAGGAAGTGGGCCTTGTACTGGAACCCCCAGAGAAAGAGATACAGGGAAAGATTTTGTAAAAACCACATATTGGAAAGAGAACAGGAAATTGACGTTAGGATGATTGGCAGTACATAGAAAGACATTTAAAATAATAATTATCAGGAACTAGGTTTGAAAATACACACGGAAATAACTAAGGTCATGAGAATAAATGAAGTAAATGTAAACCAGGTTATACCGCAGGAAACATCTCTACAAGATATAGAATCATACACATACCTTGGTAGCAACATAGACACAGAAGGGGGAACAAATAAAGATGTCAAGATACGAAAACAAAAATCAAGGACACATTTTATTGCATTGAGTAATATATGGAGGTCAAAGGATATCAAAACAAACACAAAGCTGAGAATCTTTCAAGCAAATTGGAAGTCAGGGGTGTTGTATCGATCGGAAACATGGAGATCAACAAAAGAAACCACCAGAAAATTAGACCTTTGTAAATGGATGTTTATGTAGAATCAGTGGCGGCTAGTGATCATTTTTGTTTGTGGGGCCAGACAAAAGTTTTCGGAAAAATCATAATTTTGGGTTGTTATATTTTAATTTATAAAATACTAAATACACGTTACACATTATTGTTGATGGTGCCCGGCCCCACTGGCCCTTAATGACGAGCCGCCACTGCGTAGAATAGAAGGACTGAGATGGTATGATACGATTACGAACGATAAATTTAGAGAAAGAATAAAGCAGATACCAGTGAAAAAAAAGCTAACGACGAGACGCTGGTGATGCTGGTAATAGGACACATTGAGAAGACCAACTGGAAGATATTGCAAGACATGCATTGTTTTGGTACCCGCATGGAAAGAGTAGGGGAAGGCCTATAAATACATGGAGAAGCGAGCTGGACGCTGATATTGAAGGCTGAAACGTGGAGAAGAGGCTGACGCTGATTGAAAGACTAGGTAAGATGTGAGAAGAGAGCTGGACGCTGATATTGAAGTAGGTAAGTGGAGAAGAGAACTGGACGCTGATATTGAAGCTAGTAAGACGTGGAGAAGAGAGCTAGACGCTGATATTGAAAAGCTAGGTAAAGTGGAGAAGAGAGCTGGACGCTGATATTGAAAGGATAGGTAAGACGTGAGAAAGCTGGACGCTGATATTGAAAGGCTAGGTAAGACGTGGAGAAGAGAGCTGGACGCTGATATTGAAAGGCTAGGTAAGACGTGGAGAAGAGCTGACGCTGATATTGAATAGTAAGACGTGGAGAAGGCGGACGCTGATATTGAAGGCTGGTAAGACGTGGGGAAAGGCTGGACGCTGATATTGAAAAGCTAGGTAAGACGTGGGGAAGAGCTGACGATGATATTGAAGGCTAGGTAAGCGTGGACATAATTGGGAGGTTGCAGAGGGGATGAGCTGGAAAAAGTTTGTTGAAGACCTGTGCTCCGTTGGGAGTTGTAAGGTGAAGAAGAAAAAAGACCTGGAGAGAATTCACAAGACAGAAAAAAATGCTGAATGTCTGTTGAGGATACGTGCGTCCATATATTCATTAACCCATTACAAACTGTACTTATGTTCAAAGGGATTCAATCACAAAAGTGTATCACAATGAGCCTTCTATAAGTTACGTTATGTTATACGATCGACGTCGTGGCACATTGGGCATTCTCATTCGTGATCTGTCCTCCGCTGCAGCAGCCATCCTGAAGTCCATTTGCTCACCGTGCCCATGAGAAGTTGATTAGTATATCTTTTCTCTCTACCACGAAGACGACACTGTCTGACATTTCCAAACTTAATGCCTTATTCTCGAACTCGGTCCGATGTCTGAGACTCGCCCATGTTACATAAATGAGAGCGTACCGCAGTGATGATATCGGCTCTGTTCATACTTCTGCCCGCTTGAGTTGATGATTCTATAAGTGCTTATATCAAAGTAAACGAGGATGACATTCTACTCCGTACACTTATTTACACCCATGTGTCTACAGCTCTTGTTTCTCACTTTAAAAAACAAACTGTTCTTCGGGTTTTCCACTCTTTTCTTTCCTTGTGGTTTTCAGTCTTGTTCATGTTTGTAATGTCGATATATTGCAAATTATGTATTTAAATATGTCCGCCCTTGTGTTGCTGGGACTTGGTTGATAATTTGGCTTGCTTTGTTGCCTCTTTGCTGTATTTCGGTGTTGATTCTTCCATCTGCTGTTATCAAGCTTCCCAAATACGAAATTTTACACTTGTCACAGTTGTTAATTTACTATGAAGATATTTGTTTTATTTTCTTCTCTTGATATTTCCATTACTTCAGTTTTTTAAAAGTTAATTTTCAGGTTGTGATCTGTAAATGCGTTATTTAGTTTGTTCATGAGTTTCTGTGTGTTCTTCTATCGTAACAATAATTACTTGCCCATCTGCAACACGCAGCAGTTCATTTAGGAGGGCACCAAATGTTGTTGTTACAAAGTTTTGTTGGTGCACAGATTTGTAGCCTCCATTGGGCCCCCTAAATGAACATTATGGAGAAATAGTGTAAATTCAAGAGAGGCAGATTGTGGCTGAGCCAGGAGGAAGATATTCTTGGACAAATATGTGAACCTTCCGGGATTCCACCAGGAGATGAAGGAATTGTTGTTTCACCTCAATTCCAGACTGCATTCTGCAATTTTTTTAAAACTGTGAACAAAAGGGTACATTATTAACTATTGTTTTTGTTATTATTGTTTTATAATTTATGTTTATAGACAACAAGAATTATTACGCAAGGGGAAATACTCATTACCCACAAAACTTTGCAACATCAGCTGATGCTTACACTTTGAATGATGCATACAGCGGCAGTCATATCCCTACAAGATCTTCCGACGACACGCTGGAGTCCCATTCTACAGGTATGTTGTCAATTCCATTTTTCTCATGTTCTTCTTCCAACGCTCTTTATCGACCACTTGTTAAACCACTTTATGATTTAAATGTGATATGAACCTAAGTACGATTGTACGTTGTGTTAGTTATGCGCCTACAAGTAGACCAGCGCATCCGATTTTTGCGAAGCTTTTTATTTATTAGGGTAGCTTTTCTAGGCCCCTACCACAGTCGCCTCTTACGACATGCCTTGTAGGTGGCAGTGTTACTATTCTTTGCCCCACTTGCTCGCTCGTCTCTTACGACATGCCTTGTAGGTGGCAGTGTTACTATTCTTTGCTCCACTTGCTCGCCTGTCTCTTACGACATGCCTTGTAGGTGGCAGTGTTACTATTCTTTGCTCCACTTGCTCGCTCGTCTCTTACGACATGCCTTGTAGGTGGCAGTGTTACTATTCTTTGCTCCACTTGCGAGCCCCGACAACATACGGACGGATTCACCCACTATGAATTCAGACGTAGTCACAGCGCGTATAACTGATTTTTACCTGAAGGCATGCTTTCCTTATCACCAGTGTCTTTTGCCATTCAGGCGAGTCTTACTCCTACCTCAGAGGTACTTGTAATTTAGACTCCCACGCAAAGGATCAGGGTCTACTGTAATTCAACGTCTTACCATGTGCACATCGATAATTTTTAGGGGTTCTAATCTGGCCTCGAACCCAGGAATTTGCACGGTACGTGATCACTAGAGCACAGTGTTATCAACTTCGCTATCGGCGACTTCCTTGCTAGAGATAGGAGATCACTAAATTCAAAGTGGCTGAAACAATCACCTGGGTTAGAGTACTGCGGTAAAAGTGAGCGAATTGGTGATGATATAGAGATAATACCATAAAAAATAAAATTTGAAAACTCTCCTGTACTTTAGAAGACGAGTGGGAATGTGGCACATATACAATGCCTGCCAAACTTCTATTGCAATAGTGACAATAGTCTAAAGACAAAGGATTGACTTCACTGCACCGGGTTTTACTCCATATGGCTCGGCCCCTCTCCGCAGAAATGGCACGCCATCTGCCGAGAGTATTGCACCAAGCACAAACTCTATAGCTCCGGCAACAATCCTAGGGGTCTATGGAAAAATGCATTCGTGAACAGAACAACGCGGACCGTATTCGAACATTCGACACGAAAAACAAGGGCTTAACCACAGAGACACCCGAAGTGGCAATAGTGCCGAAGTTAAGCAGAACATAAAACTCAAGTCAAATGCATTGGTCTGCGACACATTCTTTGAAGATACGTATGCTGTCTCAAGTTAACAACTGCTTTCTTTGAATATATTCAAGTTGAGAATATATGTACATCATCATCATCAAGTAGCTTGTCCCTTTCGGAACTTGGTTCCCATGACAGCAGTCCTGAAAAACTCTGTTCTATGCTAGTTGACTGGCGTCAGCAGCAGTCATTCTCAGATCGTCAATGACATCTTGCACCCATTTTTACAGGCACAATTCCCTCCAAAATTATCTTCTCTAGGCACTCCTGTCGTTTGATGTGTCCGAAATATTTAATTTTCCTTGATGTTATGCTCTTTAATAGCCAACTCTCTCTAATATCAAGCTGTTTTTGAACAGAAGCAATGTATATATGTATCTACAATTTTTTATTTGTAGCTTTGATATTTCAGATAAATTATCCGCAAAAAAGGATCGTGCAAAAAGATTACGACGGCTTCAACTTTACATTATAGTTTTTGTTGGAGTGGTAGTTATTCTGGCCTTGGCTTTGGGACTTGGATTCGGTCTTGGGTGTAAGTACAAACCATTTCTTTAATCATTCAATTTTTAAAAGATAACAAATGTATGTATAAAAGGAACAAAGCAAATATCATATTCAGGTTTTTGTTTTTTCGTACGCCTAGTATAAATTCAGGAGTAGTTATGGTCTGATTTTTGCGTGAAGGCTTGCTTTCCTTATCACCAGTGTCTCTCGCCAATCAGGCGAGCCTTACTCCAACTCCAGAGGTAATATTCAAAGTGCATTTGGCAATTAGTTAGTTATTGAACAGATCATTCTCATTGCAAAAGGAATCAGTCCATCAGTGATTATATATAATTTTTTATTATATCCGTCAGCACACGGCGAGGGACAGTTCCAGTTATGTGTTGATTAATGTGAAGTTTTCTTCACCCTTCGTCCCCTAGGTCCGAAACCAAGGCCTAAAGTTTTGCAGTCGGGACATAGACGTAGAATCCAAATCAGCACCTGATTTCTATGTCCGGCCCGTCTCCCTAATGTCGTTCTACAGCAACGTTTCGACCAACAAGGCCTTTATCAAGCAAACGAACAATAGGAGTGACAAATTAAAAAAAACAAATAAACGACCAAAAACAAACGTTTCTAATGAAAATCTGGAAATAAAAACGAAAATCTGGGAATAAAAACGAAATAAATGTAACACAAAAAACACACATAAAAACTAGAAATAGAACGGAAGAGAAACAATGAAAAATCTAGTAAATATATACATTGATAACTGTATTGGCCTTATGCCTGAAGCCGATTTATCACACTTCATTAATTTCATTAATGTTTTCAACCCTTCTATTCGTTTTACTTCTCACATCTCCACTACTTGTGTCAACTTTCTTTAGATTACTATCTCCATACGCCTATCCACTATCACTACATCAGTATATTACAAGCCTACTGATGCACATAGTTTTCTCCTTTATACTTCTTCCCATCTCCGGGCTTGTTGTGACTCTTTGCCATTCTCACAGCTCTTGCGCCTTCGTCGCGAGGACGATGATTTTCTTGAGAGAGCTCGCGACATGCTCGATTTCTTTCGCAGGCGCCTATACCCGGAGAGGGTGCTTGTCTGGGCTATGCATCGAGTTCAGAAAATCACTCGCCAGCAGGCCCTCACCAGCCAGCATAGGACTACTAACTCTGACATAGTAAAACTTATCTTAACTTTCCACCCCATAGTTCACTGGTGAAAAATGTTTTATTCCGTCATTTGTCTATCCTTTAAGTCAGATCCCGAGACCCGTTCTGTCTTCCCCAACTATCATTTGGTAGCTTACAGACGGGACAGAAGTCTTAGGGATATGTTGGTACACAGTCGCCTTAAGTCCAATATCCAAACTCATTTTGGCACTGTTCAGTGTGGCCGTCGGCGTTGCAACATGTGTGCTTATGTGATACAGACGCGTACTGTATCTTTTCCTTTAGCCACGTTTCTTATTGACGATGGTTTCACATGCGAGTCCGTAATCTTATCTATGCCATTATCTATAAGCGGTGTAACAAGGCTTATATCGGCGAGACAGGCAAGAGGCTCAGTGACCGATTCGCCCAACACTTGCGCGACATACGCCAATGCTCTGTGACCCTTGTAGCCACCCATTTCAATGATACTGGCCATTTAGGAGCTCACGATGTCCAGGTCCCAGCCATCCGATCGTGTTCCTCGGATGATCGCAGTCGATTTGCTCTGGAGAATCGGTTGATTTCTTTGTATGGTACCTTACGACCACGTGGGCTCAACGTGTTACATTCCTATGCTTCTTAGTACTTTCTCTTCCCATGCCTTGTAATCTATATGGGTATATGTGGAATGTACTTTCTCTTCCCATGCCTTGTAATCTATATGGGTATATGTTGCATGTATTCAAGTTATATATTTACTAGATTTTTCATTGTTTCTCTTCCTTTCTATTTTTAGTTTTTATGTGTGTTTTTGTGTTACATTTATTTCGTTTTTATTCCCAGATTTTCGTTTTTATTTCCAGATTTTCATTAGAAACGTTTGTTTTTGGTCGTCCATTTGTTTTTTTTAATTTGTCACTCCTGTTGTTCGTTTGCTTGATAAAGGCCTTGTTGGTCGAAACGTTGCTGTATTTTGTTATTGTTTTTGTAAAACTACAGTACTTTGTGATTACGTGTTTTGCCAATCAAATAGTTTTACTGCAGTCTCATCTATTTTGTGAGTATAATGTCGTTCTCCAGCACTGTCGTTCTTGTGCACTCCATTGTGTCTGCCTGCTCGTTCATTTCCGCCGACTCCCGCACGTCTCGGAACAAAAATGAAGGTGACTACAGTACTGAACTCAACACAGACTCTAACCACTGTCTAAGTACACAGCCCATCCGGACTTTCTTGGGCATGCTCATTGAGTCGAGCCACTAATAATCCAGGTATGGATGGCGCTCTTCATATCCAGCCAGATTATTACCATGTGAAAACCCATACGCTACAAAAATGACGAACAACCAACAGATCAGTTAAATAAAATACTGTAACCCTCTGTGGAATTCTTGCGGACCAATGCCCCCAGAGTTTTTCTTTGTACTGTCTCTCAAGTTACGTTATGTTATGCGATCGACGTCACGGCACATTGGGCATTCCCATGCATGCTCTGTCCTCCGCTGCAGCAGCCATCCTAAAGTCCATTTGCTCACCGTACCCATGAGAAGTTGAATACTATATCTTCTCTCTCTACCACTAAGACGACACTGCCTGGCATGTCCACACTTAACGCCTAATTCTCGAACTCGTTCCAGTGTCTGAGACGTGCCCATGTCACATAATTGAGAGCGTACCGCATTGATGATATCGGCTCTGTCCATACTTCTGCCCGTTTGAGTCGGGGCATTGTTTGCAAGAAAGTCTGCACGCTCGTTACCCTGCACTCCAGCATGTCCAGGTGTGTACAGCCAAGTCATTTTCTTGAGATGTGATCTCCGAATGCTGTCATGGGAGCCAAGTGAGCGAATTGGTGATGATATAGAGATACCACCATCAAAAAATAATTGTCTCTCAAGTGTGATAATGACGTTCATCTGCTATATCAGGGTGCCAGCCAATGGATAGAGCTGACATTTTGAACGCCCTCATAGAGTGTGGCCACAAAGAAGATTGTCATTTAAACCAATCCACGTCAACTACTAGGTTGCAGGAGCTGGGATTGAAGATTGGTGTAGCAAGAAAAGAACATCACAACATGTATATGAGTAGGCTCATCAATCAAAATCGAACTGGTACGGTCAGTCGTTGGATGCTGTGAGATGATATTGCGAATGAGAGCCGAGCACCTATGGACATGTCCGGAGTGCAATGAAGATATTCCAAACTGAAACGACGTTGAAGTGCCCGAGTGGTTACCGGGGCCCAAATTTGGGATGTAAAGAATAGAACCACTGTTACCTGCCACATATGTCGTAAAAGGCGACTAGGAGGTTTGGTTGAAATCGGATGCATGTGTCCTTAACGTGTAGGTCTATGCGTTTAGGGGCCTACCAAACCAATGTGCAACGTATACACGTTCTTGGCAAAGATCAAACATATCACAAAGAGTGATTAAAATTGGTCGTAAAGAACGAATGCAAAGAAGAAGAAGAACGACGTTGAAGTAGGTCCTCGAGTTTACCAGCACCCTTATCTATTCTTCACCAGGCCTCTGTCAATCAGTACGCACAAAAGTTGAATGATATCCAACCTGCTGCCTTGCAGGTCGGCTGGGGACAGCCCAAAGCTGACGGAGAGCGAACCCAGTAAACGCTGACTAAAACCGGACACATCGCCGAAGGATAAGCACCAGAGCTTCAAATGGCGCTAAAGAAGTGACGAAGCATACCCATGCTAAGGCTGCATGAATCAGATTTCCACATGAATAAGAAAAGATGTACAGAGGGACGGAGTCCCTAAAAATCTGGTACATCAGTCTAATCGGTGATCGAGAGAGAGAATGATATCCTCTACTCGACCTAACCAGGACTTTATCTTTGTTTGCCATAAATATTTTTCTATATTTCCTCCTACAATGGATGCTTTTTGTCAGCGCTGATATGGAGGTAGGCACAACGTGTTCTGCTAATCTACCTTCTAACCTCAATAGTAGAATATTCAGTAGATATTTCATGGCACTTATTGTCAGATCTCTTGTGCATCCGAGAATGATGCTCATATCCTCATTTGGGATCTTTTCAATTTGTGTTTGGATGAGTGTTAGAATTGTTATAGCATACTCAGTTGCTGAAAAGACCAAACCCTGATATAAAAGACGCCGTTCACAGTGAGCAGCATCGCGGACAGTCTTTTCTGACTTTGAGGATGGTATGATTAACATCCTCCTTGACACTCCGACTTCAATGTCAAAGATTATGAGTAGTAATGTTTACAACATCCTCCTTGACACTCCGGCTTCAATATCAAAGATTATGAGTAGTAATGTTTTCACAGTATGGAGCTTTTTCATGTCTTTGGAGCATATAACTCCCCCCTCCTCCATTTTTGTATGTTTTACAGTATACTCTTTTTTCTTCGTCTACATTCATTCTTAGTTTCATTTTAAGTATGGAATATCGTCTTCTTTGAGTGCTCCATATCGACCACTGGTTAAACCACTCTGTGTGATTTGTGTATGATCTGAGTCTTCTTCTTCTGCGTTCTCACTAGATTGGGATTTCGGATTCTCTAATAAAGGCAGCCGTCTGCCTCAGATTATCAGCCACGCCAGATAGTTTGTCTTAGACGCTAGTGTAAGTGGGCCACCTCTTTCTTCTCAAGTCTGCATACTGGGGGCAGTTCTGTACGATATAATTCCTAAGCCCTCTTCCACAGCAGTAAGTTTTGGCCACCCTCGTGATGGTAGGTCTGACATTCTTACCGCGTGGCTAAATCTCCGAGACAGATTGGCGACCGTAGAATCCGTTATCCCATTCCTCATTGTGAGGGGTCGTTGCACCATGTTATGCGCCTTACGGCCTGGTGCATCCGTTTTCTACAAGCATTTGTTTCGAGTTAGCATTCCCTAGCGGACACGTGCATCCGATTTCAGTCAGACCTCCTTAGACGCCTCTTACGACATGCATGGCAGGTAACAGTGGTTCTATTCTTTACACCCAAAATTTGGACCCCGGTAACCACTCGGGCGATCTGAGTCTAAGGACAATTGTATGCTGTGCCAGTTATGCGTCTACAAGGTATACAAGCACATCCGATATCTGCGATGATTTTTATTTATTAGGGCAGCTTACCTAGGTCGCTTCCAGCTCTTACTACATATCTTGTAGGTCGCAGTGTTACTACTATTTTCTCCCCTTTCGGTTCCCGACAACACACGGACCGAATATCTTCATTGCACTCCGATCTCCTTCGAAATATCTCCAACAGCGTCCAGTGACTAAACCGTACCAGTTCGACGTTTATTGATGAGCTTACTCATATACCTGTTGCGCTGTTCTATTTTGGCCACTCCATTCTTCAATCCAAGCTCTTGCAATCTAGCAGTTGACGTGGATTGGTTTAAATGAAAATCCTCTTTGCGGCCACACTCTATGATGGCGCTCAGAATGTCTGCTCTATCCATTGGCTGACCCCCTGATATGGTGGCAGATCACTCTTAGTGATCAACTTCAATATGTTTAAATATATCAGTGGTCTATGTCATGCATGATACAGGAGATGCACTTAATCTCTGGTAACAGGAGGCTATGGATCACAGTCTACGGAGGGGGAAAGAGTGGATTTAGGAGAAATGATGCCATAAGAGCCTGGAATCCCAGGCAAGAATTGCGGAAGACTATTCTTGGCACAGATTCATGTTACTAGTTACATGTGCCAGTGATTATAGTTTTACCCCCTTAGAGCACAGCGTACAAAATGCCATCTGAAAAGTCGTAAAGGTGCCAGTATAGTAGAGAATGTTCGTTCTTACAGATGCAATTATATCTATTTCACTATTACTCAAACAACGTCTTACATTTGTGCTGTGTGAATTCCAACGTGCCATAAACAAATGTCAAGAATATATATGAATGTCTGTAGGCATTTTATCTATATTAATCAGCAATGGCTAACTGAACGTCCCAATCAGTAACATATTTATTATCATCACATGTAAGTAAGTATCATTCATTCTCAACACACAATTTTCATATATGTTTCTGACAGTGTTTCATTAGTGGGTACAAAAAATCCAAACACCAGTTTGATAGTATTCTATAGTTTTTAATTAATAAACAAAAATCAATATAATCCATTAAAATAGCACGGTTCAAATTATATAATAATTCCTCTTGTACCGTTATACATTACATAGGGCCTGAAAGAAATTTCTCCATACTGCTCTATCCTGGACAACTCGCTCAATCTCCTCCATGGAACTGAGACTGATATTTCTTGCCTCTCTCAGCAAAGTTCGTTTCAGGGTCTCCTTAGGTCATCATCTCTTTCTTGAACCCTTTGCATCCACTTCAATGCCTGCTTGATATCTTTGATCATTTCTTCTCATGCCAACATATCTCCATCTTCTCCTTCTTATAACAATTACTAGTGGTTGACCAGACATTTCTGATTTCAACATTTCTCCTGAATTATTTTTCACAGACAGTCAAATTGCTTTCTATATCTTTAGTCATTTTCCAACTCTCACTGGCATGTTAGGATTGATACACCATTTGAATTCTTCTTCTTCTTTGCGTTCGGTTTCGTATGCTCGTCTAAATCATGAGATGGGTTGCCTCTATGAAGCTGCATGTCAGTTGGAGTTCTTCGAGAGTTCCCCATAGCTTGGTCTGTAAGCTTTGTTCATGGGGCCATGTTTCATTTCGTTGGTGTATGTATGATGGACATGACTGCAGGATGTGCTCTGGAGTCTGTGTTTCTGTCTGGCATGCACACTGTGCAGTCTGAGCAGGCTTTATTCTGTGCATGTGGTGGTTGAGCCTGCAGTGACCTGTTCTTAGGCGAAAGATTGTTGTGTGCTGTTTTCTGTTTAGTCTGCTGATGGGATCTTGTGGGTGTTTGCTGTGGGTTTGTTGCCTCCATACCTCTTTGTACTTTCTTTTGACATGTGTCTTGATTTCTGGTAGTGACACTGGGTGTTTGTGTTAGTTTTGTTCCCTCCTTAGCCAGCATGTCTGCTCTCTCATTTCCTGGTACGCCACTTTGAATTGAAAATTCATAATTTAGTTTTAATACTAGATAACTTGCAGTTCCATATTTTATCTAGACTTTTAAAAGCTGTTGTTGCTTTGACAATTCATAGCATAATTTCTGTTTTAACATTTCCACTGTTCAAATTAGCATCCTTAAATTCACATGAATGCTGAGACAAAAAGCAAATAGGTATCGTATCTTATCTCAGACCAGTGTCAGTCTGTGACCATTTGCAGGAAATTTTGCAAGCAAGAAACGATGAACCAGATTTGTTGATCATTCAGATAATGTATCTGTTGCTTCAACATTTATTTTTGAATGAGTATGTTATTAAGAGAAAAATATGTAACTGGTGGATGATAAAGGTAACATAACACATTTCAAAGGTAGGTCAGGAAATGATCATGATTGCCGAAGAAGAGTTATAGGAGAAAAGTGGGCATAAGAGGCGTGCTGAGACAGTTTCAAAGAGTCAAACTAGCCCTTAAGAAACTACACATTGGCTACAGGAACTGATAAAGTGCAAAACAATTAGCAACAGTCCTGCAAAAATCAATTTGAAGCAGAATATGATTATTCGGTGTACATGCTTCCAGTGTTACCCCACTCTCAGCGAGTTCGGAGGAAGACAAGGGCAGGCTATCTAAGTGAAACACGGTCTTTCTCATAATTACCTAGATAAATATGCTTTCTTAAATGAGAATGGGGAGTTGCATGAGGACAGAGTTAACAATTTCTCATCGAGTATGGTGCATCTTGAACCTGTATATGTTTAATGTTGCTGCGCACCAACATTAGTTTTCAGATCTGAGGACACCGATGGTATTGCCGATCTGGCCCTTTATCAAACTCTCTATTACCAACTATTCCTTTATTCGTTGGAATGACCTCAAGGAAGGAATCTTCTTCTTCTTCTTGGCGTTCGTTGTTTACGACCAATTTTAATCACTCTTTGTGATATGTTTGATCTTTGCCAAGAACATGTATACGTTGCACATTGGTTTGGTAGGCCCCTAAACGCATAGACTTCTACACGTTTAGGACATGTGCATCCGATTTCAGCCAAACCTCCTTAGTCGCCTCTTACGATATGCATGGCAGGTAACAGTGGTTCTATTCTTTACACCCAAAATTTGGGTCCCGGTAACCACTTAGGCGAAGGAAGGAATGTTCTCAATTGTATTCTTCTCCTTGCTAAAGAAAAGAACTCACATCACAGAAAGTCTAAACCTGCCCTTTCTCTGTTCCTTTGAAGTATTGTCAATATATTCAATGTTACCGTCTGTATTTCACACAGCAGTTTATGAAGTTATCTTTTCAGCATTACTTCACTAGGCCAGTGAATTAACCTGCTATTCATTACACAAATCAATATAGATGGAGACTGCAGTAAAACTATGTATTCATTACATATAATGTCATAGTGACCATGAAAACCCATTTTGCACAATGTGCAGACTACCAAAAAGAACCCTGGTGGAAATAGTGTGGCAGAGAAGGCTGCTATTAAAAAAATCTTGAAGAAATGATAGAAAATGTGTTTGTGGTGACTGAGAAGTCTGAAGTGCACACAAAACTCTGTTCTAGAAGTATCTTCTTATCATCCTGGGCAACTTGTTTAATCCCCTCTATAGAATTTAATATTTTTCACCTCTCAATAAAGTTCATTTCAAGGTTTCTCTACGGTATGCTTTCTTCCTTGTGCCCTTTGCCAACTTCAATGCCTGCTTTGCGATTCTTTGATTTATTAAAATATGCCAAACATATCTCTATCATCTTTTTCTTAAAACAGTTGTTATGTATGTCTGACCAGACATTTCTCTGATTTCATCACTTCTCCCATTTTATGTTCATTATTTTTTCCAAACATCTATTTTCAAATGCATTCAACTTACTATCTATATCTTTAGGTAATTTTTCAACTCTCGCTGGCGTATTATAAATTGATACAAAATTGGAGTTGAAAATTTGTAGTTTAGCTGTATGACGTGGGAGTTCCATATTTCATTTAGACTTGAAAAAGGTGATGTGATGATAACTTCTACAGATAGGGCTCATCTTCCTTGCTTAGACTCATGAAATCTTTTAAAAATACTCTGAAGTATGTTGTGGTTGAATTCTGTTCATGTGATTAGTAAGTGGTACAAGTTAGGTTCGAAGTCTAAATATTGTGTTCTGATCTCACCTTGTAATGTGATAAACTTTGCATAATCTATAATACATGTTAGATAATTATGGGTAAAATAATGTACAATAATAAATCCATAAATGAAGACAATGATTACGATTGATGGCAAATACTGTCAATAAACTCAGGATCGAAACATGATCATTGAAATACACTCTGATTAGCGTTTAAAAAAATTAACTGTTGCACATTGCTTGGCTTGATGCGATTTCTTCTTTCACTGATTAATTGTTCGGCCTTTGAAAACACACGTTCACTGGGAACAGCTGTTGCAACTACACCCAAGTTCTTTTTGGCAACTCTAGCAAGTCTCGGGTAAACAAGTGCCCTAGATTTCCACCATGCCAATGGATTTCCTTTTCTATCTATGTTAGTTTCTTCACTGTATTGCTGAAGCTCGGCAATTGATGTAGTAATAACAGATCCGTGTTGTTTGTCAATCCCTTCGCATACTAAAACTTCATCAACAAACTTGGACATGTCAGACGTCACACACTCCTTCACCTTATCAACTGCTTTATGATCAATGAACCCATATTTTTTAAAACGAGGGTCAAGAAATGTGGCTCTGGAAAAAACAGGATGGTACTGAATCTGTTGGAATCGCTCCGCCAATAATGTAATCATTTCTTCAAGCAAATTTAAAGATACTTCTCTTGTAAGTGTTGAGCGCAGTCTGCTGAGACCATTCATCAGACCTCGGGTCATAACAATGACTTTAGATAAAGTCATGTATTTCTCTTGACTCATTATCACCATGATCTGTTCAAACTGTTGAAAAATTTTGCACAGTTCTCGTAAGATAACCCACTCTTCAGCAGTTAATATTTCCACTGGATTATGAAGCCACCCGAGAGCTGCTTCTACTGACCCTTGTACATCACAAATTCTTTGGAACATGTAATATGTTGAGATCCAATTCATGGCAACATCATTCTTAAGTTTTAAAGGAATAGCGTCTTGCTGCACCTCTATTTGTATTGCCCTTAATGTATTGGTAGCTATAGTACTTCTGTGAAAGTGATCAACAATTGTTTTGACTTTGTCATGGATTGCTTTGATTGTGTTAATTCCACTTTGAACAATCAAATTAATTGAGTGCGCAAAGCATGGCAGATGCATCCATCCTGTTAACCGTACTGCTGCAAAGATATTGGCAGTGCTATCAGTAACAATTGCACACAGTTTGTTGGTAATTCCCCAATCTGTCACAATTCTCATTAACTCCATTGCCAAACTTTCTGAAGTTTGTTCATCATCATATCTGATACATTCAAGCAAAAATGAACACATTTCCCACGTTTCGGATATGTAATGTGCAGTGACTGCAATATAACCTTCTGTTGCATTAGGTGTCCATCCATCCATTGTCAGTGTGACAAATTCAGCTTTTGATAAATGAATCTTTACTTCTTCAACTGCACTTTCATAAATTTGAGGCAACAGTTGTTTGGTGAGCATTGTCCGGCAGGAGCTGATATGAAGGATTAAGTGCTGACATCAGTTCTCTGAATCCCCGATCATTCACTATAGAAAACGTTTGTAGGTCCTTTGAAATCATTTTAATCAGTAAAGTGTTCAGTCGTTTCTGATGAACAACAGATAACTTTTTAAATGGTCGAGCAATAGAAGAAGATAGAGGGGCCAGGCTTATGGTGGTAGGTACTACCTTCTGTGACGTTGAGCTTTCACTAGTGCCCTTGACTTTAGCACTTGCGTATCTATTTATAACATTGTCTGCTACTGCATGGTTACTAAACAAGCCTGCAAACATTTCGGAAGAATTTCTGGTAGGACCTGCAATTTCTGTAGACGATGTGTTTGTGTTTGTTACAGTTGCCTGAGTTGTACCCTTTTGTCGTTTACATGTAGTCCCTTCGATAACAACTGACGGATGCTTTGTAGTTAAATGCTTCTTCAAATTTGATGTCGTATGTCTTTTGTAAGAAAGAACTCCTTCACAAATGTCGCACATTGCTTTATCACTATTTATAATGCTAAAATGCATCCACAGTTGACTTCGTTTTCGTTGAAGTTCATCTTCAGTCAATGCAGCCATCGTATTCTATTTATTAATTTGACAGTTATGTTTCTGCTTTGACGACGTATAGAATTAATATATGTAAACAAAAATGTGCAATACGTTCCCAAACTCCGATCCGAAATCAAATCACAAATTATCACCGACAGCGTCAATATTTAACACATAATTTATTGCATATCTAATTCTATTTATAGTCTACAATTTCAAATCAACAAAATAAATCGGCTGCGGGACTAACACAGTATCGAATACAAATTTATACATCGATTTTAAGACGGTAACGGATATTCATATCATATCATCATCATCAGGTGCCGTCTCCACATCGAAGGTTGGCTGCAATGAATCTCCAGCATCCTCTGTCTTTCGCCTTGGTGTTGCACACTGCCAGACTGTAACCTGTCCATTTCTTAAAGTTTCCTCCCACTTATCTCTCGGTCTTCCTCTTGCTCTTCCTCCCTCAACTTCCCCTCTAGTAAATGTTTTATCATGGTGTCATGCCTTTTATGTGCCCAAAATACTTTACTTGTCTGAATTTTATTTCTCTTAATAATTGTTTCTTCATGCCTAGTTTTCCTAAAACTTGTTTATTTGTCTGTTTTTCTGTCCATGAAACTCTGCTTATTCTTCTATATATCCACATCTCAAATGCATCAATTCTGTCTTCTAACTGCTTGTTCATTGTCCATGTTTCGAGCCATACATTAATATAGGATATATATAGCATTTGATCATTCTAATTTTTAGCCTGTTTGTGATTTGTTTGGATGTCAGTAACTTTCTCATACTATTGAAATTATCTTTGGCCATTCCTATTCTCTTTTTAATTTCAGTTATACATCTGCCATCATCTGTTATCATCTGACATATAAATAGTTGTAAATATTCGTTCCTATCAAATCCGTGTATTGAATACTAATTGAAATTGAGAGTCGACTGCAATGGATCTACAATCCGCACTATACTTCCTGTTCTTATTTGTTTGGTACATTCTTTGTGCATTCATTATTGTTTCTTTGTTATATCGGCGGTTTCCTTTCTGTTAGTCTTCCTTCAGCCTTTGCCCCCAATATGGTTTCCAGCAGAGTAGAAAGTATCGTTAATCCTGACACAATATATAATTAATATTATCAGGAGCCGTGCCGGTTGGCGATCGTGGATCTCCACAAATCTCTGCCCCTGGTATTTGCTATCATCTCAGATGTTGACGGTCATTATTGTTAGTACCATGAAGTCAGGCTGCCTGATATGTGTTCTCTCTCATCTCCATAATTAATACATAATAATAATGGGCGTCCATCGCAAGTGATGATGACAACAGTCTCAGACATGTGTTGCTACACGTCTGGTGTGTGCGGAGGTGTCCAGTCCTCGAACACAACCACTTACCACAGGTGGGGCATACATGATCGAGGTTAGACATGTGGGTGTTTTGTCTTTTTGCGCAGCTCGCTTTCTCTGTGCCGCAACAGGACAAAAATTCTCAAGAGTTCCTCTTGTGTTGTTACAGCGCCACATTTGATGGTCTTGCGAAAGGGATTCCCAGCACGTGGTGTCTATATCGAAGTGAAACAGTGGAGTGAAACAAGGCTGTGTCCTTGAGTCTTTCTCCTACACTGTTCAGCATCTTCTTTGCTGATTTTCTCAGGCAGGCCACTGAGGACATTTACCTCCATACAAGATCAGATAGTAAACTTTTCAACCTATCAAGACCAATGTTAAAGAAAGATGCATTAAAAAAATTATGTTTAAATCTTTTTAAAAATCTTGCCGTTAGGTGTAGCAGGTTTAACTGATGATCGGTTTCTGAGATAGTGCACGCTCAGTCACTTGATATAATACTCAGTGTTTACTGCTCATACCCCAGAAGACCTCCAAGTGCTTATAGATTGGTTTGCAACTGCGTGCAGAGAATTTGGACTTTACATCACACAAAATAAAGCACATTTCAATATAGATGGAGACTGCAGTAAAATTATGTAGAATGGCAAAACACGTAATAACAAAGTACTGTAGTTTTACAAAAACAATGACAATACACAGCAACGTTTCAAACAATACAACAAAAGTGACGAATGTCACAGAACACCACATATAGATAAAATATATATAAATAAAACACAGGTGATGGTGCACCCCTATCAATCTGAATCTCCAACCACAAACTGAAGGTTGTTCTAGAGTAAGTGTACCTAGGCTAAACTATTTCTGAAAACCTCTCGCTGGAGACTGAAATCAACAGAAATATTGGCACGACAGCAACTACATTTTCCAGACTGACAAAGAAAGTCTGGGATAATAAGAAACTAAGCATACAAAAATGGAGGTCTATAGAACTTGTGTGCGAAGCAAACTGCTCTCTAGGTCTGAATCCTGGACTTTACTCCCGACAGGAAAGAAAACAATGCTTTTCATATGAGATGTTTTTAACACATTTTTGGCACATCAAGAAATGACCATGTTGAGCGCACACTGATCAGACAAGCAGAGGGAAAAGAGGCTTTACTCCAGGATGTTATCCAATCTTGAGTGACCCGCCTCATCATTTAGGTGTTAGAATGGTGACAGAGACTATCACTCCTGTATTATACTTTACAGTCACCAGTGGAGCTGCAGAATACCTATCCAGCAGTACAGCTCTATGGTCCCTTGAACTGAAAGAAACCTGCTACTACTATATAATTAATACATATAAACAAACGTGTTCGTTTCGCCTTATATCAAAATTTAATTAATATCTGTAGCCAGGTACTGACAGATACTAAAAAAACATTGAAAATAAAAACCAAACAGTCTGATGTTGATATCTTAGAAGACAGTCTTCAATCTATGTTGCTAGATGAACAAAATGTGGAAACAAGATTAAACATGCCTAAGGGAGCAGATCTATAGCACTGTAACAGAAATCACGTGTCTCGCCACCAAAACAAACAATAAAAGTTACTGTTTTTATGAGAATTAAATTTGATCTACAAGATGTGTTCTACACCTGGCTTTGCATCATGCAGAATTGAAGTCGGCTAGTCTTTCTTAGGCAGAGTGAAAAGTGAAAATTAGTAGTCTGCTAATGACCTGTAGAACACACAAGCCAACAACCACTTCCCAATAGTGTAGACCAGAAACTTTGACCACAAGGTCAAAAGTTAACATGGCTCTTACTCTCTTAGGGGGATGGACTACCCTCTGTCATTGTTTTATTGTCTTACATAGGAAGGTAAACCTGAATTAAAAAGCGTGGAGAAACCGGATGTGCTGGCCTACAACTCTGTAGACGCTTAACTGGCAAAACAACAAATTGACGCTCTACGGCCAAAATCGCATACTGATCATAAAGAGTGGTTTAACAAGTGGTTGGTGTAGAGTAAAATAAGAAGATGAGAACTGAGCAGATAAAACTATTACTGGTTAAGGAGCTCAATCTTCACCATTACCTGTTTGACTGATTAAAGTCTGCATTAAAGAAAAACACTTTGAACAATTTATGTAGAACTGTCCAACTAAAACTGCTCCAGATGTGAAACTAATGGTTGAGTTATAAAATGCTGATGAGATTCAAGGTTATTCAGAGAACCTCAAGATGAAAAACTTTTACTATGCTCTTAAGGTGGCTTGTGTTCCATGATCATCTCTCTTCCTGTGGTCGGCAATTGCAAAATTGATAATACTCTGTGCTAGTGAGCACGTGCCATGGAAATTCCAGGGTTTGAGGCCAACTTGGTCCCCCCAAAATTATTGATACTTGGTATGTACACTTGGTGCATGGTTGGACTACAGGAGACCCTGATCCTTTTTTTTGGATCTAAATTACAAATACCTCAGAAGTCAGAGTTAGGCTCACTCAAATGGTGAGGGACATACACTCTCTCTCTCTAGCCTGTGACGCCCATGGCATCATTCACTCTCCTCAATGCAAATGGAAGCACACTGCTTGCAGGCAGAGAAATCATTCTCCCATGCTGGGTCAAACATTTTAACATGTTCCTTTGAACGCCTAGGCTTTCTTTTTCCATCCGCTGTTTATCAGAGAGCCGTCTTAGCCACTGCTAGGGTATAATGGGAGTGACTAAATAAATAAATAGTATTGTAATAAGGGCAATAAAAAAAAATTAAAGTTGAAATAAATATGCTGCTGTATACACCAGATTGTACTTGTTCATTCAATGTATACTATATTTATAATTTAGTTTTAAGCAGCAAATTTGAGCACTAGATATTGAGAATAGTTTGAAGTTTTGTTAGAATGCATCTATCACTGGATTCATTTTATTACTTCACTGGCTCTTATTTTTTATGAATTATAACAGATGTTTTTTAACATTTAAACTGAATATTGAATATTCATACAGACAGCGATGATGACAATGTTGCAGCTTCTCGACTTCAGAATGAGAACCCAAATAGAGGTAAAACATTATTTAGAATGATCTATTCAAAATAATAAATAAAGAATTAAAGAGCTTGTTTTTACACAATGAAGTATGTTGCAAAATTTTGTTTGGCTTATATATTTATTTGACCTATGATATATGATGGGTGATGTGGTGAACATTGTGCTGGCCATCTATACTCCCAGTGTTTTTCTGGTACTCATTTAATACTGGATTGGCCTGAGAACTTCTTTTTGTGTCCGCCTGCTATGAATTGAAGCACAGTCAGAGCGCTCTTGACTGATTTTTGCATGCAGGCATGCTTTCCTTATTATCAGTGCTCCCCGCCATAAAGACATGCCTTCTCTGACTTCCAAGGTAACCTAAGAACTGTTATGGTTTTAAAAAAATCCCACTCTCACTATAAAATTTGACCACGGGACAGTGCAACTATGAAACAAGTGCACTAACCACTATGCTGTCATAATGAAAGCTGTGTCATCTAGAATTATAACAGCATAATAGAATTCAAAGGGAACAAATACCACCATTATTGAAAGCTATTTCCAAACAAACATTGCAAACAAATGTACTTTATTGAATGCCTTCTCTTAGTCTATAAATATAAGTTTCTTACGATGATTGTTTTCAATTGTTTGTTCACAGATCTGTCTTAATGTAAATATTATGTCTGTGCAGCTTCCTATTCCCAAAGTGGTTATTGCTTAACTGGGGCTCTAATATTTGTCTAGCTCTTCACTCCAATATTTTTAAAACATATTTCCTGCATGGCTCAAAGAGAATACCCTGTATGTTTTGCAATATCTTTTTATCTCCCTTGTTCTTCCATATGGGAAAAATGATTGTTCTCTGCCAGTCATCTGGAGCTTCTTATGTCTCCCAAGCTATGTTAAACATTCTGTTCAGCCAAGTTATTGTTGTTGTCTTACATGCAAGTAACATTTCTCTTGTAATACCATCTATCCCTGCTGCCTTTTTCTTCTACTTTGATTTAGGGCTGTTTCAACTTCAGATGTCTTGCATGCAGAAGACTCCATATCAGATGGACAAGAGTGATAACAAATACAGTTATAAAAATGACTAGAACAGCAACCAATACAACTTGAGTTTAAAGAAATAAAGTGACAATGCATCAAACACACCCATAGGAAACAACATTGCAACATAAACAAACATGCCCTTGACTGGAGCTCACATGGAAAGAGAAGAAGGAAAAGGTTAAGAAACACCTTGCAAAGAACTAAAGAAGAGGAGGCCTGACTGATTGGAGTCTAGTGAACAGAACTGATGAAGGGACCCAGAATAGAGTTAGGTGGAGGTGTTGGAGGATTGATCTACTCAACAGCGATTTGGAAGGAGCTAATATGACCTCCCATCTGGTAAAAGTGCATATCTGGTAAACAGCCAAGATCGTTTTTAAAAAAATGAAAATTACTGAGAATATATTGCCAAGAAGTCCATCGTGGTAGGGAATAGAAAAATTATATTTGGATGTTGCATTGGACAATTTTTATTATTTGTATATAGTATGCTGAAATATTCACAAACTGTATAATCTGCACAGTGCTTAATTCTATTTTATCTGACATCTAACTATCGTTTAAACATTTTGTATATTTTTAAAGCAAACATACGCCCGAGTGGTTACCGGGGTCTAAATTTGGGGTGTAAAGAATAGAACTACTGTTACCTGCCACACATGTCGTAAGAGGCGACTAAGGAGGTTTGGCCTAAATCGGATGCACGTGTCCTAAACGTGTAGAAGTCTATGCGTTTAGGGGCCTACTAAAACAATGTGCAATGTATACACGTTCTTGGCAAAGATCAAACATATCACAAAGAGTGATTAAAATTGGTCATAAGAACGAACGCAAAGAAGAAGAAAGCAAACATAGATAATTAATAATACCATTTAATAAAGCTTTATACAATTTTGTTTATTGGTGAAATATTTTAAGTCTTAAATAATTTTTGTGTTTCAGTGTCAGATGTTACAATTAGCATTATTGTGGAGGACCTTGAGTGGAACAATGCAATGGGAGATACACAGTCATCAAGTTTTAAAAGATCTGCAGATATTACAGAGCGCAGTGTAGGCATTTAATTACAATCTGTAAGATAACATAAACACATTCAATATAATAATTGCCAATTTTTGGCAAGACGTAGTAATTCGCTGTTATTTGATTTATGGTGGAAGATTTCATAGAATAAATACTTTAAAAAAATACATTTTGGGGGTCTCTGTGGCTAAGTAATTACGCCATTTGCCTTGTGTTCTGAAGGTCGTGTGTTCGAATTCGAACTGCATTGTTCTGTTTACTAGTGCATATTTTCCGAAGACCCCTAGAATTGCTGCTCGAGAAACAGTTCATGCTTTGTGCAATACTCTTGGCAGATGGTGGGCTATTTCTGCGGAAAGGGATCGAGCTATATGGGTAAAATCTGTGCAATGAAGTCAATCCTTCATCTTAGTGAGTACACACAAAGGCATAATGTATAAGTATTTGACTTACTTGTTGTTTGAGAACAAATTTATTTGAAAAGTTTAGAACATATGCCCATGGGATATGAAATTTGTGTGCAAATGTATTTTTTGTGATTGAGTATGCTCTGGTGATCCAGACTCTTATTCATATGCAGATGAAAAGAATACAGAACAAAGCTATAAACATCATACTTGGATGCGCCGAAGATACACCATGAAGGACAATGTGTTACTTTCTAGACTTTCCAACCATGGAAGACAGAACAAAGATTTGCAGAGCATGGGTCTACGTCTGACTCATTGCTGACACAGAACATCCACTGCACAGGAAATCAGGGCAAGGGTCCCCGATGTAATTTTTAGAAGATGATGAAGTTTTTTGTGATAATTTATTTTTAAACTTTTCTAATGAATTTTTCCGGGCGGGGCTTTCCAGCCTGCTCTTCTCGATTTATTTGAACTGCCAAGCATTCTCTTACATGCTCAACTTGAACATGAGACCTACGTTTTGTTGTCTGTTTCTGATAGGACTAGGAACGCGAGCTTACATATACTGAGATCAGGGATCTCTGAAAAAATAGGCGTAAATAGTAAGGAAAAGGCTGATGGACTTGTAGACATTGCTGTTGGGGAAAACAGATGAGCATTGGACCAGGCAGATATTCTGAATGCCCTAAGAGAAATAGGTAAAGGATTTAAGCAATGAGGGTGAACCCTAACCAGACTGTAAGAATACCAAATCAAACAGGGTGTAGCCAGGCAGGAAAACTATGCTGGAAGTCAAAGAAGAACCATCAACCAACACAGAACTATTGTCGTTTGTCACCACATACTGATGATATACTGATGAAGAGATCAGAGCCCTTATGGACTGACTGGTTTTATGTGATGGTGATCTGTCAACTAAACTAATGTATTTTCTTTTGTTTCATAAAATCTACTTGTGTCTCTTTATTTTAAAACTACCATACAGATGGACAGTTACTTTGGTAAAAGTCAGATGGCTGAAACTTACAACTATGCTGTTGTTACAAAACTTTGGTACGTTTCTAGAGACAGACACATAATGTACATACAATTTGTTCAGTATAACAGAAAATCAGCAGTTTAATAAAATTTTACCCATTATTTGGTAAAGTTAAAAACATTACCTATTTTATTTTGCAATGGGAAAATAGATTCATTTTAATTATGTCATGTTGAATGTTCTCCTTCTTCTTCAACTTCCAACAGAACACAGGTCTTCAACAAACTTCTTCCAGCCCTTCCTCTTTCTTGCCATCCTTTTCATCCATGCCTTGCCTATCCTCTTAATATAAGTCTCTATCTCTGTTCTCCAGGTAGAACTTCCCCTATTCCTCTTTCCTTGCAGGTTCCAAATCAATGCCTGTCTTGCAATGCTTCCAGTCGGTCTTCTTAATGTGTGTCCTATCCATCGTCATCATCTCTTCCTTTGCTCTTTTTCCACTGGTATCTGCTTAGTTCCTTCTCTTGAGTTCATCGTTCGTAATCTTATCATACCATCTCAGTCCTTCTATTCTATGTAAACATCCATTTACAAAGGTCTGTAGTTTCCTAGTGGTTTCTTTGTTGTCATCCATGGTTTAAGTCTACAATGCAACTGTTACATATGAATTAAAATATGTCCTCAAATTACAAAATCAAAGTAAATCATGGGTTATCGTTACGAACTGACGTCATAGCACTCTTGCAGACCTAAATGACTTAAAGTTGAAGGATTGACTCATTGCACCGGATTTACCCATATGGTTCAGCACCTCTCCACAGAAATGGCACGCCACCTGCAGACAGTATTGTACAAAGTACAAACTCTGTAGCTCCTGCAACAATCCTAGGGGTCTATGGAAAAAATGCACTGTGAACAGAACAGTGTAGTCTAGAACGTGGAACCTATGCCCTTCAGAATGCAAGACAAAGATTTAACTACTTAGCCACAGAGACTCCCAAAGTAGACCTATAGTCACTCAGCCTTCCCCAGTTGGTCTAAACATTCCAGCGTTCACTTATTGATTATTGTTATATTGCTTGTCACATGATTATAAATCAGAAATATAAAATAAACAAAAATCATGCTTTTTCACTTTATTATCTAATCCAACTTTTGTATATTATGTCACAAATTTAAATAACCAATAACGCAAAAATTGTAAACATTCATCAACTGGTGTCTGTGCAGAATAGACAGACTGAGGTTATATGATATGATCACAAATTAGGAACTTATGGAGAAAACAAGACAGATTCCAGTGAGCCAAAAGTTGAAAAAAGATTTTGGCGCTGGATAGGACACAGATTGAGAATATCCTAGGAGAATATAACAAGAAGGGCTCTTTTCTTGAACCCACAGGGAAAGCAAAAGAGAGAGAGGCTGAGAAATACATGGAGAAGAGATTTGTAGGCAGAGATTAACAATATACAGAAGAGTTGAAGGGAGCTGCAGGAGATAGCTAAAGATAGGAAGACTTAGCATGAGTTGGTTGAGCCTATGCTCCAATTGGGGTTAAGAACACATGAGAGAGAGAATTTAAATAATCAGATCATAAATTTATGTAACTTTAATATAGTTTTGCAATTGTTCACAGAAGTCATCTTTTGTATCTATTTCGCTGTCAATTGTTAAGGGTTACGGTGATGTTGGTGAATCTGCTTCTCAGTCATCTTGTTCTGTCATTTATGAATTTTCATTCAAGGAATGTATGTTTATGTCTTAATGGCTTTAGAATATGTTAATTAAAATTATTGCTCTGTTTTAGTTAGAGGTTATGAAATCTGTAATTAATCATTTTATTGTCGTTTGTTTCTGCAACTTTCCTGCCGTTAACATTGTTTTAACATTCCAGAAACCTGTTCCAAGTTCTTTTTTTGTATAAGGATATTCATTTTCATATCAGTTTCCTTGAAGCTTTTACCACTTGAAGTCATGAAAGTATTATACTCTGGATATCTATTTCTGGAAAAAATTTCTTGACGCTTTTACCACTTGAAGTCATGAAAGTATTATACTCTGGATATCCATTCTTGGAAACAATTCCTTGAAGCTTTTACCACTTGAAGTCATGAAAGTATTATACTCTGGATATCTATTCTTGGAAACAATTCCTTGAAGCTTTTACCACTTGAAGTCATGAAAGTATTATACTCTGGATATCCATTCCTGGAAACAATTCCTTGAAGCTTTTACCACCTGAAGTCATGAAAGTATTATACTCTGGATATCTATTCCTGGGAAAAATTGCTTGAAACTTTTACCACCTGAAGTCATGAAAGTATTATACTCTGGATATCCATTCCTGGGAAAAATTGCTTGAAGCTTTTACCACCTGAAGTCATGAAAGTATTATACTCTGGCTATCTATTCCTGGAAACAATTCCTTGAAGCTTTTACCACCTGAAGTCATGAAAGTATTATACTCTGGCTATCTATTCCTGGAAACAATTCCTTGAAGCTTTTACCACTTGAAGTCATGAAAGTATTATACTCTGGCTATCTATTCCTGGAAACAATTCCTTTGAAGCTTTTACCACTTGAAGTCATGAAAGTATTATACTCTGGATATCTATTCCTGGAAAAAATTTCTTGAAGCTTTTACCACTTGAAGTCATGAAAGTATTATACTCTGGATATCCATTCCTGTGAAAAATTGATTTTATGTTTGCTTTTACTTATTTTTCCTCTTCTTCATCTTCGAACGCTCCATATCAACCACTTGTTAAACCACTCTTTGTCATTTGTATGTGATTTGAGCCTAAGAACAATTGTACATTGTGCCAGTTATGCGCTTTCATGTAGGCCAGCACATCCAATTTCTGTGATGCTTTTTATTTACAAGGGTGGCTTCCATAGGTCCCTACCTTAGTCATCTCTTACAGCATGCCTTGTAGGTTGCAGTCTTACTATTCTTTGCTCCCCTTGCAAGTCTGGCAAAACACTGGCGTACAGTAAGTCTATATTTTTGTATCATTTCAGGCAAGGAAGTGTTGGTTGCAATGCACAAATCTACCTAAATCCTCCAACTGTCAGCACATCTCAGGAAAACAGGGATATTTATAACATTATTCAAAATGGTTCTGGACAACAGTATATTGAAGCAAGCCTCAAGCAGGGAGAAGATGCTTTCATAGCAGCATCTCAGCTATACAGAGTCAAGTTTAGATTTGATACACTTACAATTATAGCATGGTCCACAACAACCAATGTCATAAATGAAACGACAACAACCAAACCCACAGCCACTGGAACAGCTTCTTCATTGGCACCAGCAACAACATCATCAAGTGGTATACCCTCATCAATTACTGCAACCACTGTAGCATTCACATCTAGTGGAACAATGGTAACAACTGCATCAAGTGTAACATCAGCACCAAATAATCTAGAAACAACTAAAAGTGGTGAGCAAATAAAGACCAACTTATTTCTTTATAAAGCCAATAATGTAACTACCTATATTGAAACTTACTGTGCAACCTATCATATTTACCTTTAAAGTAGAAGAGGATGAACAATAACTACATATTATACAATTATTTTTCATATTCTTGGATGATGTTTTTAGCTCCAATATCTGCTTATATTAAACAAATAGGAAACTGACTTTAATTGATGACTTTGCACTCAGGACTCCCCATATGTGCTTAGTCCATACCTGCTTGTTGAAAGTCACAGCCTCAGAGCACTTAAACAGTAGTTTCAGAACAATTAAAATTATTTTTCTTAAATCAGAAATTGGGTGCTCACTTTGAACTGGGTGGACTGGATAAATTGCCATACTGGAATTTGAACTCATAGAAGTTTGGCGTTTGAGTCCATAACACTTCCATAATACTGACCTATGTTGACATCAATGGGTTTAGTACACTACATTCCTATAATTATTTATACTGTCTTTTCCTAGGCACTCATTGTATATGTGGAACTCCATGTTATAGAGTTTTAAAACTAAAATACAAATTTTCTCTTAGTCTCATCTCAATTCTAACATATTTTGCTACTTTAACACAGGCCATACTTAATACAGGGTACATTTACTAGGAATGTGTTTAATATGACTAGTATCAACTCTTTAAAAAGAATATAAATGCAGATATGTTGAACTGAATCTGAGAAGAAATGATTTAAAAAATCACAAAGCAGGCATTGAAGTGGGAAGCAAATGATTCAAGCAAGAATAGACATTCTAGGAAAACCCTGAAACAAACTTTTCTGAGAGAGGCAAGAAATATTGAATTCAGTTCCATGGAAAAGATTGAATGAGTTGCCCAGGATAGAGCATTTATGGAGAAATTGCTTGCAGGCTTTATGTAATATAACAGTACCAGAGGAATAATGATAATAATGTAATAAAAAAGATATAATACATAAAAATAGAAAGATGGATATCACCTGCTGTACATATTGATTGTAATCTATAGAAAGTTTAAACTTGAAGAATTCTGTCTGGATCTATTGTCCTAGCCATGCAAGAGTTTGTGGTATTGAAAGAACTGACTTTGAAATCAAATTGCCAGTGTGTTGCGGGGCTCTCGGGGGAAGCAAAAATAGTAACACTGCTACCTACAAAGCATGCCGTAAGCGACAACTAAGGTAAGACCTAGGAAGCCACCTAGTAAATAAAAGTGTCGCAGAAATCAGATGTGCTGGCATACCTGTAGGCACATAACTGGTACAAAGTACAATCACTTTTAGGATCAGAGTACATACAAATCACAAAGAGTGGTTTAAGGAGCATTTGAAGAAGAAGAAATCAAATATATTGAAAATGTTGGATAAGCATAATTCGAACAGTTTGATGTCGCTCAACAGTTACCTATTAGGTAGTAAGATAGTATTTGATGAAACAGTTATACTGTGGCTTCAGAATTCTGATAACAAATCTTGCATGAGTAGGATGGACAATTGTGGGACTGGATAAGGCGTACACTACCAGTGAGCCAAAGGAACTATCAGCACACAAGCCCTTTGCCTTCTGCAGGAGGATACTGAACACATATGAATCTGCTTGGAAGGTAGGGAAGTCTGTTCTATTAATGCTAGTGTCCCTTTGATGTGGAAATTCCAGGGTTCAAGACCAGCTTGGCAAAAAATCTTAGTGTGCATAAGGTACATGCTTGGACTACATGCGACCCTGATACTTTACTTGGAAATCTAACTTACAAGTACCTCTGAAATCAGAGTAAGGGTCGCCTGAATGGTGGGATTGACACTGGGGATAAAGAAAGCAAAACATCTTTCAAAAATAAGTCAGAGACTAAATTCATATTGGGCAAACACATTTTGTTTAAAGTGATATCAACCAATAACTGTACAGCTGTAAATACAAATTTGGTTACTGAAAATTTCACAGATATTGCCAATAACAATACACTTGTAGACATGGCTGCATGGCTTAATCTCACTGTGCACTCAGTTAACTGGAACAGTACATTAACGGATAAGACCAGTGACCAGTTCCGATATTTATCTGACAAGGTAAGGACCGTCTTGTTATCTTGTCTTGTCAATCCATGTATACAGTGAATCATCATGGAAAGCTTAAGTTATTGTTGTTAAATCAAGTGTGTTGGAGATATTATTGTGATCCACAGTATTTCTTTTATGTCTATCCATCTGTCTCTTACCTTCCATGTGCTATCAGACAAGATCTTTTACTATCAGTTATCAGTTATATGAGGACTATCATCATAGCACTCTGGACATGTCCATAGGTGCTCCGGTCTCCGCCTCAGCAAATCCAGCAGCGTCCAGTGACCCAACATGCCAGTTTGATGTTGATTAATCAATCTCCTTGCATATCTAGTATGTCGTTCTTTTGGGCTGCACCAATATTGACACCCATCTCTTTCAATCTGGTCAGCGAGTGGGATTCACAGCCCTGAAACTCCTCTGTTCGGAAAGACTCTCAATGCGTGAAGAATGTCATTTCGATCCATGGCAGCTCCTCTGATATTGTAGCCAAGCCAGCCAATCTATCAGCTCGTTCATTACTCCTAACTCCTGCGTGCCCAGGAACAAAAATGAAGGTGATTTCTCTGATCATTGTCTGTACCAGTACCCCCCAAGTGCGTCTCACCATTCCTGATTCGACTATATGAATCATGCTCATGGAATCACTGAGTATGAAAACACGAGAGTAGTTGTGAGATGCCAACCAGTTCACCGCCTCCGTAACCGCCCGAACCTCCATTGTCAAACTACTTGTGGTTGTTGCATAGGCCCCACTGGCCTCTCTTATTATTTTTCCTCCTGAGCGTGCTGAAAAGTCCACGCACAGCGTTGTTGGCGAATGACTGAGCCATCGGTGTAAATAACCACATCTGTTTCATTGATGATGTCATTCCAGAGGGTCACCACCTCCACGTTAATCAGTGATAGATTATTTTGTTAGCAGTTTTTCTTAATAGATGTAATAACGGTGAAAGCAGTTTGAAATTGAGGTGCCACAGCAATTCATTCCTCTCCTGTTTCAATTCCGGAAGGATCACATATTTTCCTAAGCATATCTTCCGCCTGACTCAGCCATGATCTGCCTCTCTTGAGTCTACACCCTTTCTCTTTAATGAGCTCTTCATGGAGAGGATGTTCCTTGTTTGCATTGATTCTTAGATATGATCGAACCCTCCAAGTTTCAATTCTGTTAGCAATAGTTGGGAGGTCAAGAAGGAATCGCATTGACACTCCTGGTGTATCTTTAGTGCATCCCAGAATGATGCACATAGCCTCATTCTGAATTCTTTCCAGTCTCACTGTTTGCGTAGGACTAATTGTTAGGAGAGCGCATGCATATTCCATACATGACAGAACAATACCTTGGTACAAGAGCACAAGAAGGCGTTGCTCAATGTTAGCAGACACCATGATTCTCAGTGCGGATAGTGCGTTGCGAGCCTTGGCAATAACTTGGTCGATATGGTCCCTAAAGCTTAGACTGTGATCAAATTTTACACCCAAATAACTCATAGATGCTGTTCGGATGAGTGTATGTCCGTCTAAAGGGACATGTGGTGTGTCAGACTTCCCAATGTGATTATTTAGGGAGAACCATGATAGCACAGCTTTGGTATGGTTTATCGTTGCACCAGAAACATTTGTTTCTTTTACTAAAAACGATTTAAATGCAAAGGATTGACTTCATTGCATCAGGATTCCCTATAACACTGTGGAAGTTCCATCTCCAGTGAGGGATTTTATGTAGTCTTTCTGTCCATGTTCTTGCATTCCCTAACACTGTCTGCAAGACATTTGAAGTTTAGAATTCCTTTGCATTTTGAAAAAGGTTATTTTACCTGGGCAAGTCTTGATGCGGGTTGAGACTTGTACACACGTCGATGAGGTAAAACATTGTCGGCAACTATTGGAGGATTTTCACTGCCCAAGGTTTCTTACCCATTGTCTAGAGTTTTACCCTAGTGGATTCAGGGGGTGTCTGATTTTCCCAGATGCTCATCATTGCCAATCCTGTTAGTAGAAACAGGGATCACCGAGTCCAATAATTAGACCACTCGAGAAGGTACAGCGGACTTGTGTTGCAATCATTTCTCATTATTTTTATGGGTGTTATAACAACCCTTATTTCCTGCAACCAACAAGATAACCAGCTCTGTGAAGTACTGCAATGTGCAAACTTGCCTTCCATCATGGGCGTGCTCAGCAGTAGAAGACTAAGATGGCTAGGGAATGGGAGAAGATGGACAATAGCTGCATTACACAACAATTATTTTTCTGTAAACTTTTGGAAGGGAAGATGCACCAAGGAAGACCATTGCTCAGATATCAAAATGTCTGCAAGATCTCAATGAAGAACTTTTCTATCGGTCTCAACAATTGAGAAAAACTAGCTCATGACTTAGTTATGTGGAAAACAACATTACGCAAAAGTGCAGAATCTTTTGAAAAGAGCTGCAAAACACAGTAAAACACTTGCTAATTGACTGTCTGTAAAAACGAAAAGGCTATATATATATATAGACTGCAACTTATTTTTATGTCAGCATAAATCTGAGTCTTTGTATCCCCGCATGTCTGTCTGAACAATGAAGATGACCTCTTTCCCAGAAATTTGCCTCCTTATATTTTATGCAGTAGATATCATATTGTATTATTGATTCTTGTTTCCCATCTGTGATAACATTCAAGTTGGTGCAATAATTATTCTTTAGGACAAATATAGTTTTTTTTTCTTTGCATCCTTAGGTGATAAATGTCATTCTCCAACTAAACTTTAACATTTCTGAGCTGGAAATAGTTTCCTTCACCAGGTAAGTGTTGTTTGTCCTTGTTTGTTCTTATCAAACACTCTTTGTGATCTGTGTTGTTTGCAACAAAAACATGAGTATGTTAAAGTGCCCCCATTAAGCCCCTATGTCTTATATATGACAGGCACATCCACATTTTGGCCAGAATAGTATCTGCATATTATCCACCAGGACACACACTTGTTAAGCTGGGAAACTATGAGATTTTTTACAAATATAAACCACTTGAAAGTACCAAATCTGAAGTTGTACTGTAATATTGTATCAGACCTGATTGGTCACAACTAACTCATACCAAGCAGGTAAATGATATGCAGTTTATTTAACAAGCCAAATTTGGTATTTTTGTTATGTTAAAAGTGTATAACAGTTTCTTAGGGCATAAGTCAGCTCTGAATGTATCCCTTACATAAAAAATCAATCTCCCATAGCCTTTTCCAAATTTAGGGTATGAAGTACCTGTCACTTCATATTTCTAGGACCTAGTGTACAGGAGGTAGGAGGATCAATTCCTTTTCTTACGAGTGGAGCCAAGAGTGTGGGATTGAGTCCACAACCCTCTTGAGTCTGAGCCAATAGTTGAACGCTTACGAATTACAATAATCCATCCCACATCTCCCTCACAACCAATCATAAATGAGACTATTCTACAGCAGAGTTCAGTGAATGTGGTACTAAACAATTGTGTTTTATTGTCCTACATTTTATTAGTAACCCATCTGTACAAATTTGTGTCTGTTGGACATCATTTCCTCAGGTTATCGAAGGATGGGTTTGACGGCTAAAAAATCTATATGACTGTTACAGAAACTGCAATAATAAACTGAGAAAGTGTTAGAAACAATTTTAGCATTTTGTTTCATTAAGAGCACTGATGGAAGAAAATGATAGAAGAAAACTAGTCATGACAGATGAAGTGTCTACACAGAATGCTGGGAGTATCAAGAAGAGACCAGTTTAGAAAGGAAAACATTAGTTTAAAAAAAGTGGGTACAATATCAATACCGAACTTCAACGAGAAGCAACACATTAAATGGTTTGTCCACATAAGCAGATTATCAATCATGAGAATTAGAAAAGACTTGAAAGTAATGGGACAAGCATACACATAAAATATTTCCCTGAATCAGTCTGCACACTCAAGAAAGAATTTCTATAGCAGAGGATGTATAAAGATGAGCATATTCTCAGCATCAAAGAAACTAGCACAGAAAGACTAATACTTGTACAACCTGTCAATATCACCTCTCCATGAGCATATGTACACTCTGAACTCAAAGAAAAATAGTAAGAGTACAAAAGAGCTGGAAATTGCACAGACTTGAGATAAGGCATAACACAGAATAGTATATAGATGCTAATCACACAGTAGACATTTGGTCACAGGGCTATACAGATGTAAAAAAAAGTAAAAGAACTTGTTTTTTTATCATGAGGTATAATGGGGAATACGCTGTTAGGCTCATATTTTTCATTGACCAACAGCACACGATGGTTGATATGGTCAACAAACTGTTCTTTCCCCACTTTTTAATGTTTTCTTCACACTTATATAATTGCTTTACTCTTGCCTGCTGTGTCCACAAGCTTTAACTCTAGTATGTATATTTAGCAGATTGTCATGTCTCTTTAGTTCAGTTCAATTCTTTTAATCAACATCCTCACACCTTAGGCAAATGGGCAAACTCATTCGTGCTTTACCCTTTAATGCAGGTTACTTTGCCCAAGTGGTGTGGTTAGCACATCTGCCCTCACTACCATGCAGACAGCGTCCATTCACTTCAGTTTCAGTTTTGAATATCTTCATTGCACCCCAGACGTGTCCATAGGTGCTCCGATCTCCTTCGCAATATCTCCAACAGCATCCAGCGACTGACCGTACTAGTTCGATTTTGATTGATGAGCCTACTCACGTACCTGTTATGCTGTTCTTTTCTTGCTGCTTGAATCTTCAAACCCAGCTCCTGCAATCTAGTAGTTGGCGTGGATTGGTTTAAATGAAAATCTTCTTTGCGGCCACACTCTATGAGTGCATTCAAAATATCAGCTCTATCCATTGGCTGGCCTTCTGATATGGTGGCAGAGCCAGTCAGCCTGTCTGCTCCCTCATTGCCAACGACACCCATGTGCCCCGGAACGAAGATAAGTGTGATTCTGCAAATTGTTGACGCTTGTAGTGATTCAGTCCATTGCCTGCGCACCGAACCAGGCTCTACCTTGCGGATCATACTCAATGAATCACTCAGAATGCATGCATGAGTGTAGTTTTGTGACTCCAGCCAACATAACGCATTGGTCACCACCAGTACCTCCATTGTCATGCTGCTTGTTGTCATACAAAATGCACCACTGGCCTCATGGACCATTCTGCCACATGAGCTTGCAGAGAAGGCCCATGGACTTTTGTGACGAATTACCCATCCATCCATGTAAATCACTTGTCCATGCTTAATCCTCATTTTAATAAATTGGTTAAAATGTCTCCTCTCATGTTAAAAATACTTGTCTATTTTTAAACTTTATAAAAATCTTCTTTTAGAATTTCACTATATATTAACAAATCTTTATTTGTTGTATGTTATGTGCATTTTAAAAAGGCACTATTGCTTGTTTCAGAGAAGGAGAGACAATAACAGTTAGCGCCATTTTGAGCATTATTGACTATGCTAATATTGATATCACAACTCTAGCTAACCAGTTGAATATGAGCTTACAGCTAGTACAAGAGTCCAATAACATGGCTTTTCTTGAACTGGCTAACATGAAATTTGTAGAAGGTACAGTAACTGATTTGTTCCATCTTTTTCTTCTTAGTCTTCATTTGTTTTCAGAATTCCACATTAATTTTTTTGATGGGGTCTCTGTGGCAAGCCCTTGCCTTGCACTCCAAAGATTGTGGGTTTGAATCCATACCATGTTGTTCTGTTCACGGGTGCATTTTATTCAGAAATCCCTAGAATTGTTGCCCAAGTTATGGAGTTTGTGCTTTGTACATTACTCCCAGCAGATGGTGTGCCACTTGTGTGGAAAGTGACCAAGCCATATGAGGTAAAACCCATTGCAATGAAGTCAATCCTTCGGCTTTAGATCCTTTTTAA
Organism: Arion vulgaris; assembly: GCA_020796225.1. Taxonomy (NCBI): domain Eukaryota; kingdom Metazoa; phylum Mollusca; class Gastropoda; order Stylommatophora; family Arionidae; genus Arion; species Arion vulgaris. Next base: position 62,584,500 of record CM036753.1, on the reverse strand, counting down.
GACATTAATTGCTGACAAATATAGCAATCAACTCTATGCTACAAACATGACTGTAACGTTTTTCAACATGGAAGATGGGATAATCATGTGCTACTTTGTTCACTACCAAATGTTGATCAGATCTTCTTTTTCTTTAAGCATTGGATCAGATGTATAAGTGACTATCAGAGCACCTAGTCTATTACTGTATTGGAATAAACCATTTTCCCACCGTGTGGTATAATGGAAAATACAATGTTATGTCTGTATTGTGAATAGACAGTCAGCATCTGCTGGGTAATGTGCTCAACATCACACTGACCACTTTTACTTACCAGTACTTTTCTGGTGCCCAATTGAAGCTGCGTTGACCTTAGAGCTGTTACGGTTGGGGAAAAATGAAATTAACTCTGTGGAATTGAACCCAGACAACATGCCTATGAAGTGAGTGCATTAACCACTGTGCCATCATGGCTCTCTTTATTGGCTCCTTAGACTTAATGATATGTTCTTTTATATTTTTCATTTTCTCAATCCACTAGAAGCATCAAACAACAACTGATATAGACTTATGTCCAAGAAAGTCTGTGTAACAGTAACTACTTATAAAGTGATTATTCCTGTACCAACTTGTTTTAATTGATAATGGTTTGTACAACTTGGTTTAGACCTTAGAATCAACCATAGCAGGAATTTGTTCTCTGCAACTACTAGGAGGTGTGATATGGACCAAAAAGGTGGTGTTTGAATCCACAGGTATTGTTTCTCACTCCCTTCCAAGACTGATATCTGCAGAACTACATACAGGTCATATTGTCAATCATATTGTGAAACTATATTTAAATTTGGCTAAACTAAGTGGGCAATTTTTTTTAACCTAACAAAATAAACTGAGTACCTTTGAAACAAGAACGAGCACATAACCTCTATGCCACAGAGACTCCCCCTCCTTCCCCCATCCAGGTCATATATTTTACTTCTACTGTGTATTTGTTCTAATAGTTCTTGAAGTTGTGAGAACTGTAATATAATTGAATTATCATGCAGATCTGACTGTATTATTAAAGCAGACAGAGCTATGGGTCTGGTATCACAGTAAATGGAACCCAGTATGCCAGAGAAGTCTTCCTGTGTCAGCAGTCGATGTTGCATGTAGACAGTTGGGATATGAACATGGTCTTGCATATGAAGGGTACGTTATCACTATTTTTATTTTTGTAAGAACCTCACCCATATACTACAGTTTTACCTCACAGATTTAGGGGGCTGCTTATTTGATGTCAGTTATTCACAATTTGCCAGAACTATGTCTGGGAAAACAGGAAACACAATGAAACGTTACAGTTGACTTAATTGCAAAGCGTTTCTTATCGTTCCATTGAGAATGGGCTTTCTAAGGACAAAAGCAACATCATCAATGTTCTATGAGGAAACATACCCTCTGAAGATTCCAACAAAGATGGTAAAGAATATGCTCTATCTCGGCATTGAAAACTAGTTATACCTCATACCAATTGATGCAGCAAGATTAAAAACCATGTGAAAAAACCCAATAAAACACCAACCAGCACAGAAAATATGTTGTTAGTCTAAACACACTGAAAGACATGCTTAGGAGAAGATCAGGACAATTATTTACATTTTCTAACGCCCGAGTAGTTACCGTTACCAAATTTGGGGTGTAAAGAATAGAACCACTGTTACCTGCCACGCATGTCGTAAGAAGCGACTAAGGAGGTTTGGCTGAAATCGGATGCATGTGTCCTGAACGTGTAGAAGTCTATGCGTTTAGCGGGCCTACCAAACCAATGTGCAGCATATACACGTTCTTGGCAAAGATCAAACATATCACAAGGAGTGATTAAAATTGGTCGTAAAGAACGAACGTGAAGAAGAAGAAGAAATTTTCTATGTGTGATGAAAATGATCCTCAAATTAAAAAGGAACAATAGATAAAACCTATAGCAAAGGTTGCCTTTCATCTTGAATCTGGGACATATGTGTTGAGGTTCTGATGTCCAGTGTCCTAAATATATTTGATTGTTATTACTTAATTTGTTCATAACTTACTATTAATATATGGGTATAAAATAAATCAGTTGTACATGAGCAGTTCCACATGTGGTGCCTTTGAACAATTCTTGGCAGTAGGTAACAAAATAAGATCACCAACTATGAAATGTTGGAGAGAGCAAGTATTGCAACAATATTTTCCATGCTCAGTTTTTGTATATTGAGATGGATGGATGGTGGATCATGGTAGAATGCCAAAAGACCTTTTTGGGGAATTGTAGACATGGAGGAGAACTCAATTATCATTTATTTCGACATAAGGATGTGTGCAAGAGTGTTATGCATGATACAGCCATTGAAGGCTATGAATCACAGTGCATGGAGTGCGAATATCAAGGAGGAAATTAGGAGAAATCAAAAGCTGATTGCTTAGAGATTAAGTATTGAACACTGTAACAGACACATCATGGCACGCGTTGGCAGAAATGTTCCTGAAATCCCATGCGCCCGCCTGCCCAGCGTATTAGTTGCGTGTTGGACGACGGGTGACAAGCCCCCTGTGAGTGCAGCTCAATTCCGCGGGCTGGCAGAAAAGCCACAGGTTCTCTAGATTTATGGTGTTTGTGGCACTGAACCGAATGGTTACGATGTCCATGGCACCGAGCCGAAGAGTTGAAAGCTCAAGTGCTTCTGGATCTAAAAAAAAAAAATCCCATGCAACAATTGTGGAAAACTTTTTTCAGCACCTCCTTGTCTTGCTAGTCACACACATCATTGTCATGGATTTTAGCATTTACATCTTTAGAACACAACTTATACACTATTGTATGCAAATTATTGAGAGAGTCTTTCCGTACAAAGGAGTTTCAGGGTTGTGAATGACATGCACTGACCAGATTTAGAGTGATGGGTGTCCACATTGGTACAGCTCAAAAAGAACAACCGCCCGAGTGGTTGCCGTGCCCAAATTTGGGGCGTAAAGAATAGAACCACTGTTACCTGCCACACATGTCGTAAGAGGCGGTTTGGCTTAAATTGGATGCATGTGTCCGCTAGGAATGCTAACCCGAAACAAATGCTTGCAGAACACGGATGCACTAGGCCATAAGGCGCATAACATGATGCAATGACCCCTCACAATGTGGAATGAGATAACGGATTCTACGGTCGCCAGTCTGCCTTGGAGATTTAGCCACGCAGTAAGAATGTCAGACCTACCATCACAGGGGTGGCCAAAACTTGCTGTGGAGGAGGTTGGCACAAACGGGAAGCAGAAATCATAGGAATTATATCCTACAGAACTGTCCCCAGTATGCAGACTTGGGAAGAAAGAGGTGGCCCACTTGCACTAGAGTCCAAGACAAACTCTATGGTGTGGCTGATAATCTGAGGCAGACGGCTGCCTTTATTAGAAAATCCGAAATCCCAATCTAGTGAGAATGTAGAAGAAGAAGAAGAAAAAAGAACAACATACCAAATATGCATAAAGATTCAACATCAAACTAATGCGTTGGACAGCTGCTATATATGTTATGACTATTTCACCGGACAGCAGTCCTGACAGCAATACTATCATCTTCATCATTAAATATTATTACAATGAAATGTCTATATGACGAAGTGGTTAAGACGTTTGACTGTCATTCTGAAAGTTGTGGGTTCGAATGTGGACCGAGTCACAGGTCTAATTTTTTCATGAAATCCTTAGTGTTGTTGCTAGAGCTACGGAGTTTGTGTTTTGTGCAACACTCCCTGCAAATGCCGTGCCATTTTTGCAGACAGGGACAAAGTCATATGGGGTAAAACCTGATGCAAAAACCTGAAGCCAATCTTTCACCTTTAGACCCTTTAGACATTGAAATGTATCTTGATGGGGCTTTTGTATAAGGTTGCTGCATTTGGACTGAGTATTAAAGAAATGTTTCAGTTTTCTGTTCAGAAAGCAAACTACTGAACATATAAGTGGTGCCTAGAAAATCAATGACTCGTTTACTATGGTTGATGGCTACGTCCTGTAAAGAATATGCCATGATTTTCAATTTTCATTAAAGTAATGAGAACAAGTTGTTAGGAAATACCTATTGATGTTTGTTTTTTAAAATATAAAACAGATTGCCAATATAATCCATATAATTTTGTTCTCAGAATGTTTACAGAAAATTCTTTGGATCTCTTTAACTTAACCTGCAGTGGTAACATATCAGAGAAAAGTCTCGCTGATTGTGTTGGAATGTTCAGCAATATATTTATGGCAAATTGCGCTGTGGCAAATGTGAATTGTTTCAACAATTGTAAGTCAGAACATTATTATATAAACTGTTAAGCATTTCTGCGAATATGTCATTGGTAATACATTTTTGAGAGCTGTGATAGCATAGTGATTAGTGCACTTACTTCTTAGTCTTACAATTCAGGTTCAATTTCACAGTGGGATGGAGTTTTCCCAACCATAACGGCTCTCAGGTCAGCCTTAGGCCTCAATTACGTACCAGAAAAGCATTGGAGAGTAAAGACGGCAGGCATGATGTTGACCACACCACCCATCATGTGCTGACGGTTAATGAAAAATATGAGCTTAACACCATATTCTCCCCCAGTATAATTTAAAGTATGACAAAGGGTTCCTTTAATTTTTTGGAACATTTTAAATGGAATTTTTATCAAAACATGATGGCTGTCAGGTTGATCCAGTCTTAATGGGTACCAGAGAAGCACCGGGAAGTAAAAGTTGTCGGTGTGATGTTCACCACATCACCCATCTTGTGCTGATGGTCAAAGAAAAATATAGACCTACCTAACATAATATTCTATTTTCCAATATACAAGACGATATGATGCAAACAGGTTCCCTATTCCACCACATTTTTAAAGGAAATTAAATAAAGTAGTTGTACATGGGCAGAGACATAAAACAATAAATAACCTTAAAATGTATGATCAGAAGGGCTTCCATCATTGAAAAATAGACACCCCACCTGCAAAATTAAGTAACAGTTGTAAAAAATATTATTGATAGAAAATGTTTGCCTGAATGTCCAGTCATTATAATAGAATATTCTAGTTTTTTTATGCATAGTTTTTTATAAGACTTATAGCCTTATTAGTTATGAATGTTTTGCTGTTGTATTCAAAACATCTTTCACATTTTGTATCCATTTTCCTATTCTCTGCTACTTGTTCTCAATGAAACAAGAGTCAGAACTGTTCTCGATGAATCAAGACATTCAAACCTGTTCACTGTCTCCAGTTATTACTTCAGGCAAAGTCATATCATCCTTTAATATTTGTCAGAGAAAGCTGCATCACATATTTTTATTGATTTATGTAGGAAGGTATTCATTGTGGATTGTTCTCAAATCCTTCAAGAATGAGAGCACATTAAGAAAAAGCAAGCGTGACAAATATTTCTCAATGTTGTCATAAATGTCTACGGTATATAAAATTAATTGTATATAGCCCACACGTGAGAGTGAATATAAATTTCAAGAAGATAATTGTCATGATATTAAATATCAAGAATTATGTATATAATTTTTGTACTGCCATAATCACCAACCAAGAACTGCTTTTTCTAAGCAGTCAGGATGACACACAAACCATAATAGTAAAGAGACAATGGAACTGGATTTGCCTCAGAGGGGACTCCAATACCATAGCTAGAACTGTAATTCTATGGACTTCAGAAGTAAGATGAATAAGGGGTCGGCCAAAGACAACTTGATGGAGAACTGTGGAAACTGAATTGATAACAAAGAAATGGTCTCGGGGATATCTTACAAAAGATGATTGCAGATTGATAGTTTGTGCAGACCTGCAAGGCACTATTATGCATGATGAGTATTGATTGCTTCTTTGATCTTTGGTTACCTCGGTAGTCGGATAAGGCACGCCTGTATGGCGGGGGACACTGACTATAAGAAAAGCAGGCAAAAATCAGAAGTGGGTACCAGGTGCCATGAATATGCCTGAATTCATAGCAAGCAAACATAAGAATGAAAAGAAGCAGAATCTCTGGTCAAGGACAAATAGCTTGATGAGCTGTGTCCATAGATATATCATAATAATAACATGTACATACTGGAAACTGACTGATACTATAAATAAGAATAATCAAGTATTTTGTATCCAAAAAAGACATGAAGGGATGGAGAAGATAGTTATAGAGAAAGGCACTCTTGCAAAGAGAAGAAGAGGAAGACCAAGAAGAAATAAAGATTCAAGATATGATTTATAATTTGAGCATTACGGCTGTGGAGATGGAACATAAGGTCTATGAAAGAGAACAATTTAGAAGAAGTGATAGTGACAAAGTTCTGCTCCTATGACAAGCTATTGGATGATGATATATTGGATCTAATTATGGTTTCATTATGGCAGAGAAAGATAACACTATTACAGAACACAGCCTAATCTAACTACAAGCTCTATCTAGTGGAAGTGTTCACATGTGAATATGGTTTATTATTCATGTCTATGGATTTCCAGTCAAGATGGCGAGACATGCTGGGACAACATCAAGAAAAAAGTGGGGACAGCATCAGTACTGAACTTCATCAACAAATAACAAATAAAATGGTTTGGCCACATAAGCAGATTACCAACAGATAGTGCCCCAAATAGCAATGCTAATCCGATACAGTGGATACAAAGCAAAAGGCCACCCACGCAAAAAGTGGACCTCAGAAACACCTCTGCACACACTGTACAAGATTACCAAACAATTATGCGGAGGTAAAAGACACAACTATAACATGCCAGTCAGAAACAGTCTAGGACAACTGTTGACAACAGAGCAGGAGCAGGATATGAGATGGACATCCCACTTTGAAGATGTGCTAAACAGACCTGATCCTGAACATCCACGGATATCCCACCGCCGCACAGGATATTGATATCAACCTCAAATTGCCAGAAAAGCAAGAAATAGTAAAAGCTATTGGATCCCTGAGAAACAACAAAGCACCGGAAATGATGAAATGACAGCAGAGCTTTTCAAGATCGATCCCATCTTAGCTGCAAACATATTAGAGCCATTGTTTGCAGATATCTGGGAGAAAGAAGAATTGCCTAAGGATTGGACTAGGGTACTGTGGTGAAAATCCCCAAGAAAGGAGACCTAACAGATTGCAATAACTGGAGAGGAATCACGTTGCTTTCAATCCCAAGTAAGATATTCTGCAAAATTGTCATAATGCGAATACAAGAAGCAGTAGACAAGTGTCTACGAATGGAGCAAGCAGGATTTAGGAAAGGAAGAGGAACAAATGAACATATATTTACCCTGCGTAACATTTTAGAACAATGTAGCAAGTGGCAAAGGGCTATATATATCAACTTCATAGATTTTGAAAAGGCATTCGACAGCGTCCACAGAGACAGCCTATGGAAGATACTGAGACAATACGGCGTACCGCAGAAGCTTGTCAACATCATAGCCCTCTTCTATAAAGATTTCTCCTGCAACCTAAAGAATTCCAACAAAACATTCCCAGTAAAATCTGGTGTAAGACAAGGATGCGTAATGTCCTCTCTTTTGTTTAGTATTACAATTGACTGGGTGCTAAAAATGCCATAAAACAACAAGCACCAAGAGGAATAAGATGGACCCCTTTCGAGATGCTTGAGGACCTGGACTTTGCAGACGATATAGCCCTGGTGTCACACAAATATGAACATATACAAGAGAAAAGTACAATACTTCACAGCACTGCAAAGACAGTAGGCCTCAAAACAAACACAGGAAAAACAAAAATTATGACAAACAGTGAAATCCAACAACCAGTAATGTTAGAAAATGAAACACTGGAAAGGGTTGAGCAGTTTACATATCTTGGTAGCGTACTGACACTAAATGGTGGAACAGAGGAAGATATAAAATCACGTCTAAGTAAGGCCAGAACCGCTTTTGCCAGAATGAAACCAGTATGGAAGTCCAAAATCTACAATAGGACCACAAAGCTTAAACTCTATAAAAGCATTGTTTTGCCAGTTTTGCTCTACGGATCGGAGTGTTGGAGGATGACCAAAGGAGATACTAGCAGGCTGTCAGTTTTCCACCACTCCTGTGTTCGCAGAATCTTGGGAATCTTTTGGCCAGTAAAAATATCCAATAACCAACTACTCCAAGACACAAGACAAGAGGCAATGAATGACATACTCAAAAGAGAAGATGGAAATGGCTCGGACATGTTATGAGAATGAGACAAGAAATGCCTGCAAGGATAGCCCTCACTTGGACACCAGAGGAAAGAGAAAGAAAGGCAGACCACGGACAACATGGGCGCATGATGGAAGAGGAACTGGACACCGCATCTCTGACGTGGGGATCTGCGCTGAAGGTTGCACGGACAGGAGAGCATGGAAAGTCCTTTCTGAAGCCCCATGTGTCACTAGGCATGACGGGATTAAGTAAGTAAGATACAATTACACTAAATTCAAACAAAATACTTGCTCTTACAAGCAAACTTTTGTAGACAAAATTAATTATTTCTGTATTTATTTGCAATAAAAATAAGTTGAAAGGAAATACTGAGTGTAAATTCTGAACAGCATACTTCATTGTTGATCCCTCTTCAAAGTTATATGTTATGTCGAAAAAAAGTTTCAGTTTCAGTTTGGAATATCTTCATTGCACTCTGGACATGTCCATAGGTGCTCTGATCTCCTTCAATATCTCCAACAGCGTCCAGCGACTGATCGTACCAGTTCGATTTTGATTGATGAGCCTACTTGTATACCTGTCCTACTGTTCTTTTCTTGCCACACTCAAAAGAAGTTATAGCATTAAAAACTGATAATTTGCCATGTTTGGTGCAGAAATGCCGTTTACTCTCTCAATAATTACACATTTTAACTGCAGATTTTGTCTTCTTGAATATAATGTGAGAGAATCATACACTAATTACTGACTCAAACTGAAATTTGCAGGATAACTAAAGCATTTCTAAAGATAGGTTTGAGTTTCATTTTAACTAGCATAGCATCTCTTCCAACTTGTAACATGCCCTAATTGATATTTCTGTCCCCAGTGATGAGTTATGACTTAGTTGGTGGTCGGGAGAACATATATGGTTATGTTGGAGTTAACTGGGTGAGTTTTATACTGATCTGCTTGTCAAATTGTCAAATTTCTTTTTAATATTTAGACCTATCTTTACCTGTTAACTATCAGGAGACTCTCAGAGTGTTATAAAAGGTACCCAATTTGACTACTGTTTGTTCTGAGCATAATGTTTTGTTTCATATGTAAATTACTGATACTTATTTATATAAAATGGTTGCTACGATGTACTATGAGGTATATTTAATAACTAATACACAATATAGCAGCAGGTATAATTGTAGCCAACTGTTATAATAAAGAGAAGATGGAGATATGTTGGATACACCTTGAGGAGAAATGATCAAAGAATATCAAAGCAGGCATTGAAGTGGGATGCAAAGGGTTCAAGAAGAGAGGACGACCTAAGGTGACCCTGAAATGAGCTTTGCTGAGAGAGGCAAGAAATATCGGTCTCAGTTCCATGGAGGAGAATCCTTGGCTTCAAACCTACTGAGTTATACTGTAGCATGATGTCAAATCTAATTGGTCACATGGGAGGCTGTCAGAGCTGACTAATGCCACAAATATTTACATCAAAATGTTACACAATTTTATGGATAATTATAAAAGTATAATGATTTTTTCCTGACTATATGTACATTTGTTTTGTTTAAACTCATTTCTGGTGGACAGAAAAAATGTTTTAAAGACACTCTTAAAGGTCTCTAAAATGCTTCAATATAGACACCACATGCTGGTAATCCCTTCCTCAAGGTCGCCAAATGTGTCACTGTAACAACACAAGAGGAACCAGCTTAACTGAGAATCGTCATGCCACTGAGGTGCAGAAAAAACGAGCTGTGCAAAAAAAAACACATCATCCACATTTCTAACCTTGATCATGAATGCCCCCTTCCCCTGTGGTAGGGGATTGTGTTCATGGATTGGACTCTACAGTCACCTCTGCACACATCAAAGAAGTGCAGCAGCACATGTCTGAGACTGTTGTCATCATCGCTTGTGATGGATGACTATTATTAACTCATTTAACAAGAATAAATACTTGCTGAGAATTAACAAAGCAGTCAGTATTGCACAATTAACATTTTAAAATATGTTTTGTTTTTAAGGATAACAGAAATGGCTTTCTTTGTTTATCTGGTGAACATAAGGATGCCATGGCAACTTATCTGTGCAGAGACATCAATTCTGCTTTCTATGGAGGATCATATCTACAGACAGACATTTTACAGAAACCTGCAGAAACTGATAATGTGTGGAATGTAAATGCTAACTGCTATAGACCAGATACAGATAATACTTTCTCTGACTGTGTACTGTCTGCCTGGGTGTTTAATCCAAATGCTACTTATTACACAATTTCTTTGGAGAGACTACAGAACCACTGCCTTACATGCCAGATTGGAGTGTATGTCCACTAAATCCTAGTACCACAAAAAGCCCAGATAAAATATTACCAGAATACAGTTTTTCCGATAGTTGTTTGGTGGATCTTCAGTGTTACACCCAGCCAGGTAAGTTATGTGATGCTGATTGTGTGTGTGATTCGATTCACTTTATAGATTAAGTGATGTTCTGGCTGGAGTCACAGACTTTTATCCATGCATGTTTTCTCAGTGACTCGATGAGTATGCATAGAAATATTGAAACAGGATGGGTTAGGAAACATTGGATGAATTCGCTGGGAAGGTCTAAGCTGACAAAAATCAGTTTTATTTTTGTACCAGGGCATGCAGGTGTTAGGGGAATAGAACATGCCGATAGGCTTGCAGGTATGGCTTCTGTATAAAGCGGGCGAGCAATAGACCAGGCTGATATTATAAATTCCTAAGGAGAGAGCATGTGTGCATGATTCAAGTAATAGTGGTGAATCTAGAACACTAACCAGACTGCAAGAATACCAAGTGTGATGTAGCTAGACAAGAACACTATGCTGGTAGACAAAGAAGAATAGTAAACCAACAAAGAACCAGGGTCATTAGTTGCCACATGCTGAGAGACATACTGAGGGGGAGATTGGAGCACTTATGGACTAATTGGTTTGACATGCAGTGATGATGATCCGACAACTTAACTAAACTAAACTATAGATTATGTGAGGAGTGTCTTGACGAATTGATTAGAGAGCAGCTCCCATGCAGGAGACTCGGTTCAATTCACGATACGGCCAAGGAGTGTTTCTGTCTGGGGCATAAAGAAAAATTCTAACCTGAGCAGTTTCACTGTTACTGCACTAGCCATGCTGCCATTAAATTCCTCTGGCTCATGCCATCCCTGTTCTATACTGCCCTTAAAAAACGGTATTACACTGGCAGAAAAGACTTTTTAAAAATATAGATTAAGTACTGGAAGCACAGGGTTAATGGGTTCTTTGACTTGATCAACATGAACATGAGACCTACATGTTCTGTTTGTCTCCTATAGGACTAGGAGACGATAAGCAATTGGAGCGTGTATGGTTGGTTATTCATTGAAATACAATTCTGATAGTCCTATCAATCAAACAATCAATAAGTACAGTGTACAGAGTCTACAAGGACATGGATGGATATAAATGAGCCGAATATAAAATATGTTTATGTTGAAGTTAGTAATAATAATAATAATAATGCATCTTTGTGCTTCAAATCTGCTTCAAGTCTGCTTCTTCTTTATGGAGCACAAGTCTGCAAGAAACATGTCATTATTTTCTATCTTGTGCTCTCTTCAATAGCTTACTATGTCTTTCTCATCATTTTTATATCTGTTTTCAGCTCTATTTTTTCATAAATTTATTTAAAGTCTTCATCTGTTTTCCGTTCCCATAGAATTCAGAACAAAACTCACCTTGCTATACTATTAGGTGAATTTCTTGATCTGTGTATAAATTTTGTTCTTTCTATAAGTTTCTCATTAGTGATTGTGATATACTATTTAACCTTTTTGTTCAAAAGAAATGAATTAATGTGAATAGTACTAATTAACCTTCTTCAGTTTAGTTTTATTGCTCATTTTACTAATTTTTCCCAACAAGATAAGCTTCTTTGAGAAATAAAACTCTAAATTGAAGTGTTCTTCTAAAAATGTTCAAACAGTTCCTGTAGGTCTTCTTCTTCTTGAGCGCTCCATATCAATTCTTGTTAACCACTCTGTGTGATTTGTATGTGATCTGAGCCTAAGAGCAATTATGCGTTATGCCAGTTATGCGCTACAAGTAGACCAACAATCCGATTTCTACGATGCTTTTATTTACTAGGATAGCTTTCCTAGGTCCTACATCAGTCACCTCTTACGATGTGCCTTGTAGGTCACATTGGTACTATTCTTTGCTTCCCTTGCGGGCCCCTGCTCCACACGGGCGGGTCTGTAGTTGATTCCAGTACACTGCAGTATTCCCAAAAATGAGAAGACAGGTATGCTGGTGAAAATTGAAGCAGCCTTACTTGTCTAGAGTTACATAGATGTGAAAAGACTCCTGAAACAATCTATAAAAATATATATATATAAGAATGAGTTGAATGCAATTGTATATGTGTCTGTTCCCCATTGTTTCAAGATATCTGGACATAAAGCTTTCATAGATAGGAAGATGTAAATATTATAAAACCAGACTATTGGTTCATCTCTATATCTAAATTCCAACTTAATGTGAAATGGGTATGAAAACTTAAAACTGAAAAAAGGGAATCACATATTACAGTGATGATGATGACTACTATTATAACTTATTTTAACACATTTGCTAAGAGGCGCATGGGGCTTAATTGATAAGTGTACATTCTACCATGAGGTAGACCATTTGTTTGATTCACGCTCAGGCCCAATTTAAAAAAAAAACACATCTTGTCACTGGATAAGTTTATAATCTGAATAAATTCAATTTGAGTATTGTTATTTTAGCGATGTTTTTGTGTGTGTGTGTGGGGGAGGACGGTGCATGTTTCTTTAATATGCTCAGTCTCGCACTGTTTGGGACTTTAAAATTTCGGAAATGATACAATTACGTAGTTCTATCGAAACTAATGAAGTTAGAGATATGAGATTGGAGAATGATAAGAAAAGAAAATGAAGGCCAGAAACATGGAGACAGAGGGGGAAGGATTAGTTATTAGGCGTGACTACAAGTGTCAGAGGAGTGTAAAGGCAATTGATGAGAAACTAAGAGGAACGACTTAGAAGATCAGCAGAAAAGAATAACAAATGTAACTGTTAACCAGATTTAAACTAAATTTCCATGTGAAGAACAGGTACATCTGCTAGTATATATATATATAAAACTGGCTGGAAGGAAGCAACAATTGCTGTTGTTAACAGGTTGCCATCATCATAAAATAGTGACATTGACAGTTTTACTACTACTTTGTTACTGTGTTTCTATAGATATCTTCTTTCTCTTGTGACTAAATTGAAGTATCTATCTCTGCAACAAATTTGTATAAATTTGTCTATTTCATCAGTTGCCATATACCAAGGACCCAGCAATGTAGGGTACATATTTGCTACAAACAACTCTGACCCTGCTTTTTGCGAGACAATTTTCAGACGTTGAAGCTGCAGTTGCTTGCAAAACATTAGGATATTCAAACGGAGGGATATCTCTGAAGTTTAATCCATTTCCATGGTTTGGTAAGAATCATCATCTTTGTTATCATTATCATCATCATTTTTGTTGCTGTCATCATCACCATTATCGTTATCATCATCAATCATCATCATCAATACCACCATCATCATTATTATAGTCATCATCATGCTTAATTTCTCTTTTTCAATGGTAGCATTTGACCAATAACCCAGTAGATTTCTCAAAGGAATACTAAAACATGTATGTGATCTTACTGTGGCCAATGCTAAAGCACTTAAAGGATAAGTATAGACAAGGCAGACATCATAGCTGCCCCCTGTGCCATGCGGAAACAGAATCAGAGACATTTACCACCTGATTGGAATTGAAGTTAAATACAAACAAACATACCAGCGCTGTATGCAGGCTAGATAGAAAAGATATGCCAACCAACATCACTTCAGTACAATGAGTGTTTGAACTTTGAACACTGAGGTAACTGCTGCATTGGAGGATGGAGCACAAATGGACTTGTCCAAAGTGCAAGGTTGTCGATCAAGAGAACTGATCTTCTTCTTCTTCTTGCATTCACCCGCTATGAATTCAGGCGTATTCAGGGCGCTTAGTATGGAGCTTCTGACTGATTTTTGCATGAAGGCATGCTTTCCTTTTTATCATTGCTCACCCGCCATACAGACATGCCTTCTCCTACTTCAGAGGCTCTGAACAGAACTAATAAGATGTCAATCAAATGAACAGCCACATCATTAGCTGTCTTTTCTGGAAAACTGGGTAGAATCAACATCTATGCATTGAGGGTGCCACTATAGGTACTTCCTGCAGCGCAAAGTGTCAGTAACTGATCATTTACACAGTTGCTTCATCAGCTATTCAAAGTTTTCCCTAAATTCAGAAAGTCTAGGTACCCATTTTCGGCTGGATGACTAGACAATTGATTATACTAGGAGGTGAACACAGTCCACTTGTGTACCAATTGAGCTAACTGTTATTGAGCTATGCAGACTCCCTGACTATTCCAACATGCTTTGTTGGTTGCTGTGGATAGAGGTTTTCATACTGAATGTGAGAATCTGGTGCCTTGAAAATATTCTCATTTGTTTTTGTTCACCTCTCTTCATCAACTTGAATTCGTAAAGAAAGTTGTGGTCTGCCTCAGGACATTTAGGTCTCACAAGAACTTGTTCTGCAATGGCACTCATGATTGCTGCTGTGTCAATGGAACCAGATGTGCTGTTCCCATTTGATGAACTGCGCACAAACTGCTTGGACTTGTAGCAGTCAGCGAATTATAGCTGACTCCTAGCATCAGGGTAGCATAAGAACAAAGTGGACCAAGAATCCACTCCACCATCCTGTGGCAGCCCCAGAAACAGAAAACTACCAAGAAGTCTACAAAGTTTGTGGAGATCAAAGAGGGAGAAACTATCCTGGTACACAAAAAAGGCTATGCTGAAGTCAGATGTCTTGGACTGGAAGGTGCAGATATCACAGCTCAAACTGAAAGCTGTGACACAGCGCATTCTGTTCTCTGGACTGCATCCTGCTATAACCAGCAGGTGTATGAGAATAAAGAAGAAGAAGATGTAGAAGCTGTGTCAATCTTCTTTGCTCCTAATACATTGGACACCTATGTAAAAGATGTTTTGAAGTCATTTTGTCAGTACCACACTCCCACTCACAAGTTCCTATCTTTAACTTGTTTAAGACCCTAGATAGGGAAATGCTGCCATGATTAAAAGAAACACTAAGTGAGCTGAATACCATAAGAAGGGTGGTGCTGCAGTGGTTACCACGCACTGTGCATACCAGGAAACGAGAGAGCAGACAAATTAGCTAAGGAAGGAGCAGCACAGAAACAAAGGAATCAAATAATCACTTTCCACGAAAAGAAAACGCTCATCAAGGCCATTAGAAAAGAAGACCAGCAAAGAGACAATTACCACTATCTAGAAAGAGCAAGGCAAGTGATAATGTTTCAACTCAGAACTGGACACAACAGACTGAACAGACATTTACACAGACAAACTAGTTCCATCACCCACATGTGCATGTGGATAGACAGCACAAACATCCAAACACATCCTGCAAGATTGTCACCTGATGAATCAACTGCGGAAAGAACATAGGTAAACAGAGACAGACATCGACACAAAGCTGTTTGGGAGCCTTGATGAACTAACAAATACAACAACATACATCTATAGAACCGGACTCATTGTGCAGACATTGAACATTAGCAGACGAGAAGAAGAATAAGACTTGTTTAAGAGATTGTATCTCTATCTGTTCTATACTCTGCAGAGTCTGCATATGTTATGTTATGCAACCGACATCATGGCACATTGGGCACTCCCATTCGTGCTCTGTCCTCCGCTGCAGCAGCTATCCCAAAGTCCATATGCTCACCGTACCCATGAGAAGTTGATTACTATATCTTCTCTCTCTACACTGAGTCGACACTGTCTGGCATGTCCAAACTTAACGCCTAATTCTCGCTCCAGTGTCTGAGAATTGGCCATGTCACATAATTGAGAGCATACACATTGATGATATCGGCTCTGTCCATACTTCTGCACGCTTGAGTCGGGGCATTGTTTGCAAGAAAGTCAGCACGCTTGTTACCCTGTACTCCAGCATGTCCAGGTGTCTACAGCCAAGTCATTTTCTTGAGATGTGATCTCCGACTGATGTCCAGCCATTCCACACGCATACTTCCAGATTCAATCATTTGAAGCCGATCCATCGAATCTGATATGATAATCGTATTGGTTACCTGTTGTTCAGCCTAATGACAGAGCCCTGGAGGCAGTGGTGATCTCCATAGTCGTGCTCGATGTCGTTGTCTTGAAAGCGCCACAGTCTTCTTGAAGTGTGTGAATGTTTCATTGTGCTGAATAAGCCCACGATGATCAGGTTTTGCATCTGATAGAGCCGTCGGTGTAGATAATATCACCTGGACGGGAGTGCTGATCCACGAGTGCAAGAATCTCCACATTGACGCAGCGTAAGGCTCATTCTCTACAGCAGCGTCCAAGTGTACTGACAACACTGGTGTAAAACTCTTAGGGCCTGCATGCAATTTCTCCATACCACTCTATCCTGGGCAACTCGCTCAATCTCCTCCATGGAACCGAGACCAATATTTTGTGCCTCTCTCAGCAAAATTCATTTCAGGGTCTCCTTAGTCGTCCTCTCTTTCTTGAACCCTTTGCATCCCACTTCAATGCCTGCTTTGATTGTGATATTCGTTGATCATTTCTTCTCAAGGTATGTCCAACATATCTCCATTTTCTCTTTTTTATAACAGTTGTCACTATTGGTTGACCAAACATTTCTCTGATTTCATCACTTCTGAATTCGTTCTCTACACTAATGATTTAAAAATGATATTGTTCCCGTTCCATACTGCAACCTTTTGGGAGTTAAACTTGACAGTCGTCTGACATGGACACACCACATTATGGAAACAAACAGAAAGGCTATGAGGACAACAAAGCGTGATGCGGAAGATGGCTGGAACTACCTGGGGAGCTGATAGTCGAATCCTGAGTCAGGTATACACTGGTGCCATTAGACCGACCCTGGAATATGCATCATCGTCATGGATATCAGCAGCCCATTCAAACAAATCGATACTGGAAAAAACACAAAACAGGTGTCTGCTTATTATTTTGGGAGCCATCAAATCTACACAATTGTAGAAATGGAAAAGACAGCCAACATCCAGCCCTTGGAAGACAGAAGAAGGAGAAAAGTGATTCTACAGATTGAAAGGATCAAAAGGATGCCTCACGATCCACTGCATGAAAAATGGCTGCTAGGACAAAAACAGACTAAAGCGCACAAGTCTAAACCACAAAGCAAAGAAATAGGAAAGTCATACTTGGAACTACTAAATCATAATTCCATACCTGAAGAATTACTTTTTATCACTGGGAACCAGACTCAGTAGCACTAAACTTCTCAACCTCCATCCCTAAATTGTTAAGCAAAGATGCCAAGCCTAATCTAGTGAAGAAAGCAACTACAATGGAACATCTCCATTACATGTTTCCAGAAGGCAGCTGAATAAGAATTTACACAGATGGATCGGCAATGGAGGCAACCATGAATGGTGGAGCAGGAGTGTACATTAGGCACCCAGATGCTACTACTGTGTCTCTAGCGACCCCTACTGGAAGAATATGTTCCAACTACAAAGCAGAACTCTTAGCCCTTCTGATGGTAGCACAGCACATGAATAACCTGCAAGAACCTGCAGGCAAGATGGTATTTCTTACAGACTCACTGTCAGCTATACAAGCCCTTGAGGCTAAATCCGCTGACAGCACAGTACAAAACCTAAAAGAGAACTTGCTCAGCTTTCAGAAAAGGCAGAAATTCACTTGCAGTGGATTCCATCTCATTGTGGCATTGCAGGCATTGAGAGTGCCGATGTCTTAGCTAAGGAGGCAGTGCCAAGAGAAAGAATTTACCAACCCTTGTCTTTTCAAGAGGTCAAACCCTCATACAGAGAAAATCTGCAGTAGACTGGAAGACAAACATTGGATATGATTATGGAAAAGACTCTCTCAAAGACTTAAGCAGAACAGAGAAGGTCATTATATTTCGACTGTACACCGGACACTGCAGACTCAACAAACATATAGACTAGCAATGAGTCAAACAGCTCTCTGCCAGTGTCAGCAGGTGGAACAGACACCAGAGCACATCCTGAAAGACTGTCCTCTCCTGGGTGAGCTGAGAAGCAACATGTGGCCACACCCAATCGACCTGAAAACTAAGCTTTGGGAAACCTGACAGACCTGAAGCTGACTGCCCAGTTGTGGTCCACAGTAAATTAGCGCATGACCAGAGATCGCTGAAAGAAGAAAATTCGTTCCATTTTATGTTCATTATTTTTCACAGACATCTATTTTCAAATGCATTCAACCTGCTTTCTATATCTTTAGCCATTTTCCAACTCTGGCTGGCATATGTTAGAATTGATACAACATTTGAATTGAAAATTCATAATTTAATTTTAATACTATATAACATGCAGTTCCATATTTTATTTAGACTTTTTAAAGCTGATGTTGCTTTGCCAATTCGTATCATAATTTCTTTTTTTAGCATTTCCTGTGCAATCAAAATTGCTACCTAAATATGTGAACTGCTCTGTTATTTTTATCATATTAGATACCAGGGTGATAACAAATAGATTGGCTGTATTTTTCATATATTTAACTCATTTTCACTTCAGAACCGATATACTGGCTCGCAATATTTTTTAAGATGACACAAAGCTAGTATACTGGCTAATTCAGTATGCATAGTATTATAAGTGTGTTAGGGAAAATAAAAAATTATTGAGTGAATGGGTTCATTGCATAGTCAATTGGAACTCATGAAATTCCAAATTGTATTGCAGATGCAAGATCTTGGAAGTACAGTAGCTATGCCTACCGGTGTACAGAACAAGATACAATTCAGGAGTGTAACAAAACTGATGTAGATGTAACCCAGCTTGTATGTTCAGGACCAGCTGTAGTAAAGTGTGTTGATGAGTCAACTACAGATAAAGGTGCTTCCTTATTTGTTTTCTCTTAATTATTAGTTACTGAACCTACATTGGAGAAGCATCTGACCGAATGGATTATAGCGTAGCTCCCGTGCGGGAGACTAGTGTTTAATACACGATGAGGCCAAGGATTTTTCTGTCTTGGCATGAAAGAAAAATCCTAACTTGAACAATTTTGCGGTGACTGCACTAGCCATGGTGTTGATGATGTAATCCTGTCTGCTCTCTCATTGTCTCAAGTACCTGCATGTCCAATGTTATTCTAGCTACCTCACAAGATGTTCTGTGTTTGGCTCTCTATCTGCTCTATTATTCCCTCTTCTTAAAGTCCACCGTCTATATATATGGGTGAATATTCTATTACTTTACTATTCCAAAACTTTATTTTCCAGACTGTGATTTCCCACATCTGTTACTCTCTTGGAAAAGACTCATTTTACTTTGACTAATGACATTCTTCTGTCATTTTCTAAAAATCGATGTCTTAACCACGCCTTTTCAATCTGTCGCTAAACATGAAAAACAAGATCTCATGATATTCTACTGGCCCATAATTTGTATTTGAGTCAAACTCCTTGATGTTTCTTGGTTGCTTTTCCCATCGTCCTAATATTCAAGCCAAATCAAACTTCAGACCTGCTTTCTGTGGCAAGAATTGACTCTGTCCAATACTCTTACATACTCAAGATTGCGCTGTATAAACTCATTTTGGTCTACATGATAAGGTTGGCAAATGTCGGACACATTACAGTTTTAAAAAAATACGATTTGATTTTAACACAATAACACATGCTTTCCCGCTTTCACAGCTTTGTTAAAAGGAGGTAGAAATGTACCTAGATATAAGTACTTTCCACTTATTGAAGATTTTTAAACTTCAGTATAGTGATTGTGAAGCAACATTAATTTTTGTCAACAGACATCCAAAAGCCGATATATTGGTTTTGTAACATCAAAACATTAGTTAAACTCTGAGCAGGTCCATTGCCCCTTTAACGATGAAAATGCCCTATGGGCATGGGCCCACGTTGGGAAGCAGGGTTCTATATGGTCAACTCGCAACTTGTCTAGACAGCATGACTGCCCATTACTATGTTTCATTGACACCTACAAGCGTGATCTAACTTCATGCAGCATAGACAAAGAAAATTGGGATCGGTTGGTCAAAGACAGGCAAGCATGGTGAGCAGCAGTGAGATGTGGTTCAAAAAGAAAGAAGAAAAACACCATCACATAGGGAGGCAAAGAGAGCACAGAGGGCAGAGAGAACATCCTATGTATCAGATCCTGTCTCTGGTTTCATCTGCAGCAACTGTGGCAAGGATTGTCACTCCAGAATAGGCCATCACAGCCACAAGAGATGTGATTCAGCACAGAACAATTTTCTGATGTAAAACCTATTGTTTCCTGAGACAAAGAGACCATTGATGATGATGATGATATATATCAGACTAGGATAATTATATTATCCTATGAACAATTAATACCAGACAAATAATTATTGTTTTTTGTCAACATTTTGTTCCAGAATGGGATTTGAAATTAGACAGTAATGGCTATACTGTACTTCTATACTACAAGAACCAATGGGGATTAATTTGTAATTCAGGAGCTAAGAGTTTATGGACCACAGCAGAGGCCAAAACAGTGTGTATGCAGCTTGGTTACACTCATGGTGTTCCGAGGTTGTTAAATTTGCAACCTGTAAGATCTTTGCCACATGTTATCACAAATGTAGTTTGTTCTAATAGTGCAACTAAGCTTTCCGAGTGCAACTACACTGAGGTAAATGATGACAGCTGCACCCACAGCTTTGCAGCAGAGGTTTTCTGCTACAATTCCACCGATGGTAAAGATCTTGTTATCGATCTTATCATGTAATCAGTTATTATATTTTTATATTCACAATTTTTGCTTATACTTGGTGAATTGTAAAGAGGCTATCCTTATTTTCTTGTCTGCTGTTGTTTGTTAGATCTTAATGAACTTATCTTAGTCTTCTTGTTTGATGGCAACTGTTGGACCATATAGCATTTTTTTCTATTTTAACATGTTCTATGCGGGCTAACACTGGTTCTAGTATGTTCCACCAGTGTTCTCTGTTATCTTTATTTTTCTCGTTTTTCCATTCTATGAATCAACACCAATAGTAGATGGAAGGGGTTGGGGGTTAATGGTCACCTTGTTAAGGTAGAAACATGAAAATACTGACAAAGATTTTTTTTAAAGTTCTTATGTGCAGCAATTTTTTTTAAGACAAGTGCAGCAATTTAAATACCTTGGAGTCCTGGTAACATCAGATGGCAGATGTCGATCAGAAATAAAGAGCAGAATAGGACAAGCGAAAACATCATTCCTGAAAATGAGAAGCATTATCTGCAACAAGTCCTTGTCAATCCCGATCAGAATGCGAGTTATTCAGTGCTATATAGAACCAATACTGACATACGGATGCGAGTCATGGACAATGAACACACAGATCGAAAAATCTCTGAGGGCCACAGAAATGTGGTTTTATAGAAGAATGATGAGAATTCCATGGACTGCTAAAATGACTAATGTTGAGGTGCTGAATGAGATCAAGACACAGATAAGGCTTATCATCAATATAAGAAAGAGGCACTCATCATTTTTCGGGCATGTGATGAGGAGGGGAGGTTTAGAACACATTGTGACAACCATTAAAATCGAGGATAGACGAGACAGGGGAAGACAGAGAGAAAATGTTGGATAGCCTGACTTTATGGCACGGTAGAGCGTCAACATCTGAGTTGATAGCAAACACCAACGACAGAGATTTGTGGAGATCCATGATCGCCTACACCAGCCGGCACGGCACCTGATGATGATGATGTATGCAGTCCATTCAATGGAAAATATGAGGGGAAGTCAATAAGTAAGTCACAAATTGCTGTAGAAAAATAACTAAATATGGTAACAACTTGAAACCAGTTTATTTTTATACATACATTGTCCCTTTATTTCTCAACATAATTTCCACCAACATTGATGCACTTATCCCATCGTTTTATCAATCTTTGGACACAAGGCAAAGAAGGATATTTCCACTGCATTGAAGCACACTTTAATTCGGGCTGGTAGTGATGCACCCATGATTCATCACCAGTAATGATCCTGTTCTGCATGTCTTCTCCTTCATCTTCGTATCGGCAGAGATGATGCAAGGCCAGGCCAAATCGATTCATTTTGTGTTCCTCCTTCAATTGTCTGGGTACCCACCTTGAGCACACTTTTTTAAATTTCAATCGCTCATGCATTATGCTGTATGCTGAACCATGTGAGCACCCTACTGCAGATGCTATAGAGTCTATCGTTACTCATCTGTCACCTCTAATCATCTCCTCCACCAGCTGCAAGGATGCTTCTGTTGCAATCTCAACAGGACGACCAGATAGGATTTCATCAACAATTTTAGAACGTCCTTGAGAAAATGTTTCTACCCAGCTATGCTCCGCTATATGGGACAAACATTTGTCAGCATAAGCAGGAAGCATTTCTTATGAAGGTCCTTTGCAGGCAATCCTTTTTCCCCACAAAAAACGCCCAACGGAACGCTGCTCTTTGTTGTACCCATAAGTACAGTCGCCATTTTGTTTATGCACCGCACATGCGCATGAGACACCTAGCGACACCTAACAAACGGGAATATAAATTTTGATGTTGCTGTCACCTAATGACACCTTTAGAAAACACCAACTACATTTACCTTCCATCCCACAGAACTTTGTGACTAACTTATTGACTTGCCCTCGTAGATTTCAAAATCTAATAACGGGATGACTGAAAAGAATCTGTTTTATCCACAAAGTTAAGTGATTGCATAGATAAGTCTAAGACCTACCTAAAGTTAACATCTCCTTAAAGTTTGTGCCAGAGCAAATCACTTGAAGAATGGAGACTCATCACCAGTACATATTTAGACGAGAGTAAAAGGAATATTTAACAACTATGAACAGAACAGTGTGCAATGTAGGACAGTCACTCTCAATTTCCTAATGAAGAATACCAACATGATCAATATATCTAGGTGTACATGAGGGGGTTAACAGAAAACGCAGTACAGAATGGAGGAGCAGGAGTGTTAATAGACTACCCCAAAAAATTAGGGATATGATCAGAGTACCAACAGGGAAATTCTATCATGACTATGTTGCAGAAATACAAGCATTCAAAGTGACAAGTGAGAAACTATTGATCAACAATCTTGGTCCACAATCTATTGTATTTTTTACAGATGTAAAATGAACACTTCAAACACTTCAGTCAAGAAAATTTCCAGGTCTACAGGCCATACTATTTGAACTGTGCAACCAGTGCAGGTCGTCTTGCTGTGGATACCATCTCACTGTAGAATACCAGGAAATGAGACAGTAGAGGAACTGATCAAGGAAGGTGCTACAGGAGAACAACTGGATTGTATCAGCTATGTATCATCAAAATAAAAAGATGATGTACTGAAACAGTACTGGAAGAAAAAACTACGTAGACTTCTATGTGAGCTACAAAGACAGCGCAGATTATACAAGAAACAACAGTGATTATATAGACAATATTCCAAGTGAATGAAGAGAAGGAAGGATAGAACTGGTTCAGATATACAAGAAAAAATACAAGACATTTAAGGGACATTGCATACTATCTCGCATTGGTGTAGGGAGTCTCACTCTCAGATAATTCCTGAAAAGGCATGTATGTTGTGGTGCTCTTTAATTCCATAGTCAAGGCTGATCTACCAGGAGTCACATTTGATGGCAGGCTATTGGGCATTGTGACAGACTGTGCTGTCTTGTGTTAACCTTTGATTCCAGTCTATCTTTAAAATATGTTGAACAAATGATACTGTGTTGCAAGCATGGTCTCGCAGCTGACAAGGTTATGGGAGCTTCACACATCATGCAAGGACTACTTGTCCTTTTGCTCCATCAACTTTTTATATCTTTGGTAGATTATAACCTTGGCATCCTCTTGATATCAAGATCACAATGTGAATGACTAGAACATATTTAAAGTAGACATGCATATAGTCCTTTTCTACACAAGAGATACACCCATTGTAAAGATGAGACATATTCCTGGCATTCTGTCACTACTTTCTAGTCATGCTATTGCACAAACCAAAGCATATATGTAGGTTACTGTGGATAAAAGACACCCACTGAATAAAAATACTAATTATGTTGAGGGCACAATAATCAAGCATGACATGAAGTGGATGACCCAAGCTGAGAGAAAAATTGATCAGGTGATCACAGTTAAGACTTTACTGAAAGAGGAAGAATTGATCCAGATAGATGAGAGCATGGCCAACTTTCACAATGTTATCATTACTCTTTGTAAGGTATGTAGAAATTGGAGCAATATAAAAACTGAACTCACAATTAAGCAGCTGATGTCAGATAATGCAAGTGATGATGATACAGAGATCTTTGAAGGGACTTAGATATTGAAGTACCTCTACCATCCTAATGTGTAATGGACTTTATTATTATTTTAGTATTCAGTTATCATTTATAAGAGGAATATCATCATAGCACTCCGGACAAGTGCATAGGTGCTCCACAGATGAATACTGGGTGTATCAAGAAAAGACTGGTTTTGAAATGAAAAACATCAGGAAAAATTTAGGTACAACATCAGTACTGAACTTCATCAAGTAACAACAAATTAAATGGTTTGGCCACATAAGTAGATTACCAACAGACAGTGTGTTTTAAAGAGCAAAGCTACTTGAAACAGTGGCTACAAAGCAAAAGGTGGACCACAGAAATAACAGAGGCAGTAAAAGACACTAATTATGAAGCACACATTAAAGTCTGTTCTATAAAAGCATCTTATCCTGGCACTGTGAGGCAAAACATGATTAGAGAAAAGAAGACTGACAAACTGATTACAGACAGAGGAAATTGATATTGCATGTATACAAAAATCATACAAGATTCAAATTGGGAATCTTCATATGTTTCACTTGTTTTTGTCTCTTATAGTTCATTACTAAATTGTATTGTATGACAATTTCCTAATCCAGTGGCAGATCTTGAGCTGGTGAGTGGACCAGAGTTTAATAGTGGCTTGGTGAAAGCTACCTGGCAAAATGTAGAGGGCTATTTATGTTCATGGTTTCTGCCTAATACAGCTGCCACAGTGATGTGCCGTAATTTTGGGTTCATTAGTGGATTAGTGGACACAAGTCAAAACGTGAGTTGATTAGTCTGGTGTTGGTACATTTATTTAATGATGTGAAAAGTAATATATTCTAGTATGAGTCTGCATAGTAACAATGTATTGGATTCAGTTATCTCTTCTTCTTCTGTGATCAACTTCTGTTATGCAACTACTCCAGTATGTGTCATAAACAGGGCAGTGCGCTTAGGACTTTCACCGATCCCCATAGTTTGTTCTGAAGGATTGTCTCTGGTGGTCAGATTTCCATTCTCCCGCTGCTCAGACTGGGGCAGTCTTGCAAGATTGCTCTTGAGACTGTTTTGGTGCTCCACAGTTGCAGGCAAGTCCCTGAGACCTATTCTATGGAGGTGTGCTCTGAGACTGCAGTGTCCCATTCTAAGTCTGAAGACTGTGGTCTGGGCTTTTCTGTTTAATGTGTACAGAATCTGCTGTTTTGCTCTGGGTTATATCCACCATTTGTTTTTCTCTATGTCACTTTTCTTAATTCAGTTACTAATGTAGAGGGCTTAATCCTTATAATGCTTTGGATTCCAAAGACCTGCAGCTTCAGCGTAACTATTGCATGTATTACAGTATCACCATCCAACAAATGGTTATTGAAGGACTTGACTATGTACCCACTGTGTATATGTAATGTACCCATTGTGTATATTTAATGTACCTAACATGTATATTTTTCTTTCACTCCAAAGTTTAAAAAAATATTTATTGATATAGCCAGTATACTGGCTTTGCGTCATCTTAAAAAATACAGTGAGCCAGTATATTGACTCAAAAGACAAAGTGGTTAATGTACCTATTTTAGTTTAGTTTAGTGTTGGATCATCATCACTGCACATCAAACCAATAAGTTCAAAAATACTCCAATCTTCCTCTCATTATGTTTCTCATTGGGTGGCGACTAACGACACCGGTTCTTTGTTGGTTTACATATCTTCTTTGGCTACCTGTACAGTGCTCCTGTCTAGCTACACCACATTTGACTTGGTATTCTTGCAGTCTGGTTATAAATTCACCACTATTACTTGAATCATTTACTCTCCCTCTCTTCCTAAGGTCATTTTGAATATCAGACATATTGTAACCATTATGTATATTTACTGTACCCATTATATATAGTTAATGTATCCATTATGGACAACTAGTGTATCTAATGTGCGTAACTAAGATACCTACTGTGTATATCTATTGTTAGTTAGTTAGTCATTGGATCATCTTTACTGAACAAGGAACAAGCTCATAAGTGCTCTGATCTCATCGTCAGTATATCCATCAACAGCCATTGTCTGATAGTTTCAGTTCTCTTTTGGTTTGTGAAACATCGTCTACTCCATGTATAGTGTTTAACTCCAACAATTCAAAGTTTGACTCAAAGTTCCTGCGGTCGGGACTTCAAGTTACCATTTTAATCCTCTGTCTCTGAGGCCAAAGTTGGACTGATATTTAAAATTCTTTTATAATGTATATATATAACTGGGACTGGTTGGCGTAATGCAATATGCATTCACCTATCGGCACAGACACAAGATGGTTGTGGGTTCAATCCCATACTCGACATTCCACACTTGAGAAAAGGAATTGACCCTCCTACCTTCTGCATACTAGGACCTAGAAATGGGAAGTGGCAGGCACTTCATACCGTAAGGTCTGAAAAGACTATGTTAAAATTGTATATATACATGTAATGTTTATGATGTTTTCTATTTATTATTGCTGCTACATTCTGAATTAAAAGGTTAGCAGACCACTGTTTTAGACATTACCCTCTTTACAGGTCACAGATCCTCATCTGCAGTTTATCTGGCAAACGGATTTTAATGGCCAGTGTAATTCAAAAGATGTGCTTGTAGAGGCATGCAGGTCTGCCACATGGGTCAAATATCCAGCACATTTGAGTGAAATGGAAAAGAAATGTGTCTGCAGTGACAACTATATCTCTTTGTATTGTTATGGAAAAGGTAAGCTTTGTAGATACATTTCCATATTATGTATTGAAAGAATAATGTGAGGCAATTTTCTTGTAGAAAGTTGGTTCTCCTAATGATCATTATTTGAACCTAATATTTGACCCAAACTGGTTCAAAGTACTTACAAAAAACTTCTCATTGGATTCTTCTTCCAACGTTTTCAGATATCGATTTGTATACATCTAAAGTAGTTAGTGGTCAACAAGAGTCAATGTAAATCTCCATATTGTTTGTCTTGGACTGATATTGGGATTTTCCATATGTGTTTACTCCATTCATTGTATGTTGGACATTCTTGCAGCATGTGTCTCTGTCTTTTTGCTGGTGCCACATGTGCATATGTCAGAAGGGCCTATTTTGTATTTGTTAAACAGAGGGTACCTCAGCCTATTTTGCCCTGTTCGTAGCCATGAAATGACAACCTGTTCTGCTCTGTTGAGTTGGTAGTAGTGTCATCATCTTTTTCATGACCTGGGTGATCTCTCACCCATTTGTTCTTGTAGGCCATTTTTATCCATACTTTTGTTTCCTCATATGGAATACTGATGTCTGTCTGTGGTAGCCTGCTCTCATCTGTGTAAATATTATGGAGAACAACTCACAACCATTTGTGACAAACAATCAAGAGATTTTTGAACAGTTTCAAAGCAGTTATAATTTATCTCTAAGTGCATACAATAGCAGAAGATTTGGTGCAAGTGCAAGAGCAGATGGACAGACAATATCACAATTAGTCTAGTCTATTATATAAAACTTCAGTTCCTGTAGATGCTTAGTGTTCATAGCGACAGAGTACCCTGAGAGAGCGTAGACACGCGGGTACACACCGGCGGCTTGGCAAAAGCGCGATGGAGGAGGAGGAATAGTGCTTAAACTCCCATAGAAAGTGAAGGTCACGAAGTCGATAGCCACAGAAACGTACTCAAACAACTACCGTGCAGAGATGGAGGCACTAAGAATAGCCGCCGAAATGATCCTAGAGAGAAGCTGCGCCTTATATAACAAAGTAGTGATAGTCACGATGCCCAGTTGGCCGTCAAAACACTAAAAAACTCAATCGGCACAGAGCTGAACTAGCTAACGAAACCTGGCAGGAAAACACTGAGCTAAATGAGAAGCTGCATGGAGGGACAGTCCCTAGAAACAACAGCAGAATTTATGTGGAAATCTGGTACATCAGTCTCTCGGTGATCGACGAGAAGAGGTGCTTAGTGAAAAATGTGGACGAGATGAAAGATTAAAGTAATGAGAATGTATTATGCGAGTTTTAATCATTCTACAATTATAAATGACCGAA
This sequence comes from Arion vulgaris, assembly GCA_020796225.1. Classification (NCBI taxonomy): domain Eukaryota; kingdom Metazoa; phylum Mollusca; class Gastropoda; order Stylommatophora; family Arionidae; genus Arion; species Arion vulgaris. The sequence goes on along the minus strand of CM036753.1, from coordinate 62,555,850 downwards.
AGAAAGACCACTATTCAGTGACAAATAACATAGAACCAGATAGAAAAACATAAAGAACTCATATTTCCAGATGTAAACCATGGAAACTATATATATTATAAAATATGAAGAATAGCAAGAACCCGATATATTATTACATTAACCATCCGAGTGGTTACCTGGGCCCAAATTTGGGATATAAAGAATAGAACCACTGTAACATACCACGCATGTCGTAACAGGCGACTAAGGAGGTTTGGCTGAAATCGGATGCACATGTCCTAAATGTGTTAAAGTCTATGCGTTTAGGGCCTACCAAACCAATGTGCAACATATACACGTTCTTGGCAAAGATCAAACATACCACAAAGAGTGATTAAAATTGGAAAGAATGAACGCAAAGAAGAAGGAGAAGAAGAAGAAGGACTACATTAAAAAAATTAACCTCTGAAGTTGGAGAAAGCCTGCTTGTAAGGCAGGGGACACTGATAAAAAGAGAAAGCAGACGTTCACGCAAAAATCAGTCAGAGGCACCATACCAGGTGCCCTGACTATGTCTGAATTCATAGCGGCAAACGCAAAGAAAAAGGAGGGAAAAAATTAATTTTGAATTTGTGCCAGGGCGTGCAGGTGTGATGGGTAATTTAAGTGCAGATAAGTTTGCAGGTATGACTGCTGTAAAAAACAGTTGAGCAATAAACCAGGCTGATATTCTAAATTCCTAAGGAAGAGGGCTGTGAAATGGTTCAAGTATTTGGTGGTGAATCTCAACACTAACCAGACTGTAAAAATACCAAACCCAAATGTGATGTAGCTAGACAAGAGCATTATAAATGAAAATCGTACATATCTTACAGGATGTAGCCATCAACCCAGAAAACTATGTCGTTGATATTCTAGGTACATTTATACATTCAGTAGTTTGCCATTGCTTTCGAACAGTGAGTTACTTTGTACCTTTTGTAAAATCCTTGGAAAGAAATTTGCTTCAAACTTCCCACCGTAGAGAGTTTGAACCAGGTACATTTGGGTTTGTGATCAAGCTCACCACCGCTTGAGCACATATGCTATACTGGTGGGAAAGAAGAAAGAGTAAACCAACAAAGAATGAGTATGGTTATTGTCACACACGAGATACAACTGAGGAAGAGATTGGAGCAAATATGGACTAATTGTCTGACTGCAGTGATGATGATCCGCAACTAAACTAAACTACTACATGAAATTGAGAAGTTAAACGGCAAAGCTCAATGCCCAAATTACCAAGTGATGATGGAACAGTAACAGATGAAATCTTGGCATGCAGAGAGATGTAGACAAATGATGCTTAGAATCTTCATAGTGTTCTGTTAGAAAGAAAGTCCCTGAATATTTGCTAAGTCATAGCAGTACCTATGTACAAGAAAAGATACACAGAGAAAGTGACACTTGCAGAGATATCTAAGACCAAGTCAACAGGACAACAAAGTAATATAGTTTTACAAAATACAGAAACAGTATATAAACAGAACGCTTTGGACATACAAGGCCTTTATCAAGCAAGCGAACAAACAGGAGTGACAAATTAAAATGAAACACAAATGGACGAACCAAATACAAACGATCTAAGGAAAATCTGGAATAAAACGAAAAGAAATAAATGCAACTACATTATTTCTCCTGTTTGTTCGTTGTTGATAAAGGCCTTGTTGGGGGAACGTAGTGTTTACGTCACTGTTTCTGTATTTTGTAAAACTATAGTACTTGTTTGTACGAGTTTCACTTTGACCAAGTTTACTGCAGTCTTCCCCCTATTTCGATATAAGTCAAATAGGCAAAATGTAAGTAAAAATAACTAAACATAGTAGCAGCTTTCGCCAGATATGACACAACTTGAGAAAATCCGAGGGAAATATATATCAAGAAGGGCCCTATTCTGGAAGCCACAGCGAAAGAAAAAGAGAGAGAGGCCTAGAAATACATGGAGAAGAGATTTCAAAGCAAAGATTAACAATACACGGAAGAGCTAGAGGGAGCTGCAGGAGATTGCTAAAGATAGGAAGACTTTAGCATGAGTTGGTTGAGGACCCATGACCCAATCAGGGTTAAAAAAGCATGTAAGTGAGAGAGTAGCATCTTTGGTTGAATGAAAGTTGAGCAAAGCCAAGTTTGGTTTTTAAAAGAATAATGGGAATCACAGATGCATTCACATACCTGTCACAATTTGCTGAAAGAAACTATCATCTATTGGTTTATCTAAATAACAATTACATTGACTCTATTAAACAACTAACTATCTTATTAATATTCTTGTTTTCTTTTGTTTGTTTGAAAATAGTGAAAGTATCACTTGAGCCAAGACAAAATTATGGGCCTTTGTTAATCTATGATGGTGATGAATACTTGACAATCTGTCATGAGTATCTGAACCAATATGCAGCTAATGCAGCTTGTAGAGAAGTCACAGGATACAACACTACCAATGCTGTAATACTTGATCCAGGAACTTTTTTGTTTGGGGTAATACTGAAAATATCAAGTTTGAATTGTTTCAGCCTGTTTATCTGTATCTATTATGATTTATGTAACAATTAAGTTATGAATAGTGATATCAGCACTATCAGTCAGATCAAAGCTTGATGATCTAAACTTCAAGTACCTCTGAGGTTGGAGAAGGCATGCCAGTATGGCGGTTGACAATGATTAAATAGAAAGCAGTCCTTCATAATTTTGATACATCCTAGAATCTCCTGTACTTTTCAGAGGACTGTCTTTGTTTTATAACACACATAAGGAGATTGTGTCCACTACACTGAATCTATAAAAATGAAATCTGTTCTTTTTTTGTAGTGTAACACCTATTGAGATAATTTAAATAGTGTCAAGTACATTGATTACAGAAGAGTTCCCCCATATTCCATAGACAGAGAAGAGAACAAATAGATATATCCAGAAAGAACTCAAAATCAAAGAAAACTGGCAGATGCAACAAATAGGAATGAGAAAATTGAAATATTTTGGATATAAAAAGATACAAAGAGTTGGAGAAGACCACTATGAAAAGAGGCATCCCAGGAAAGATAAGAAGAGGAAGACCATGGTTAAGAAGGATTCAGAATGTAACTTATGATTTGAACATGATGGCTGAAGAGGCAAGACATCTGGCCTGTTAGAGAGATAAATTCTGAAGGACTGTTAGTGTGGCAAAGCTCTGCTCAGGACAAGCTATTTGATGATGATGTTGACTTCCAAAATAGAAGGTTCAGCTATCCCAGTGTTTTAAAATCTTTGTTGTTTCCTTTTTCCAATTTTTGTCTCCATTTTCCATCTATTGTAACTAACAAGGACCTAAAGGCAAAGAATTGGCTTCATTGCACCGAGTTTCCCATATGGCTCTGTCCCTTCTTCTTCTTCTCTTCCACATAGAAATGGCACACCATCTACCAAAGTGTTGCACAAAGTGCAAACTCTGTAGCTCTAGCAACTAGGGATCTCATAAACAAATTTCACATCTGACTCTGTATATATTCAAACTCACAACCTTCAGAACGACAGACAAAGGTTTTAACCACTTGGCCATAGAGACCACAATAAGGAAATTATTGTAACTCTTTCCAAGTAGTACTGAAATCTCTTCTTACATTATATATCCAACCAATGATGTGCCTTTCTCACATGCATGATGTCTCCTTCAGTACACTGGCCTCACAAAGCATCTATTTTTATGTTTAGTTGTTGTCCACAGCATTCCTAATTACCTTCTTTCTTCTTCTTCTTGAACCTCCATATCGACCACTTGTTATTCACTCTGTGTGATTTGTATGTGATCTGAGCCCAAGAATGATTGTACGTTGTGCCAGTTATGCATCTACAAGTAGGTCAACACATCTGATTTCTGCTATGCTTTTTATTTACTAGGTAGCTTCCTTGGTAATACATCAGTCACCTCTTACTGTCGCCTTGTAGGTCACAGTGGTACTATTCTTTGCTTCCCTTGCAGGCCCCGGCACCACACGGGCATAATAGTTTTCTTATCGATTTTATTTACTTTCTCTTTCTACTTTACAGGAATATATTGTGGAGAGTTATAGTGTTTTTACTCCTCTGAGCCAAGTGTATCACAATGCTTGTTGTAGGTCTATGTTGTGTGTTAGAGATTTACATTACATAAATAAATTTTTGTATTCCTAGGATGGAAGTAAAGTTGTCACATTTACTTGTGCTCCAGATGCCATTTCTGTGTCAGACTGTGTTACCTTCTCAAGTGTGTCTAATTTTGAATGTATTGTAGCCTCTGTTTTGTGCTATGAAGGTCAAGAGCCACCAGGTGAGAGCCTGTCTTCATGAATGTAGTCTGATACTTTTAACTAATTTTCTGATTTCTTAAATCTAAAGAAAAATATCAAAATGTTAAATCAGGTCCTGTGAATATACTGTCCTGTGCGTGCGAGTGTTCGCTGCAACAAGAGAGTGGACAGGCTTGCATCAAAAGCATTGATTATTGGGGAGTTTAGGATAGACATGTTGAGGCTCTTCGATCTCTTGATGACCTACTGTTGGACCAGAACACTAAAATTGATGTTAAATCAGTCCAGCAGTTTAAGGAGTTTGAAATTACACATTATACAAGTAGAACTGGATACTTGAAGGGCAGAGAGAGGGTGTTTAACCAGCAAGCCACAGGAACCATCAGTATGCATACTCTTCGACATCTGTTTGGGAACAGTTCCACCTATGGGTCTGACCAGAGTGCAATGAGGTCAGTTTAATAACAAATAACCAATTGATAAGGTTTATTTGTGTGCAGGCCTGATTTAAAACCTCATTATTTGTTTTCTTCACTGTCCATGGAATTTTCAGCATTCTTCTGTAAAATCACATCTTTGTGGCTTCCAATGAACTTATTGATAACTAAATATAGGAATGCAAAAGGATTACTATTAACTTAAAAAAAAAATTAATAATTATTCAAATTCCAAAGAAAAGTGGCCTTTCACAATGCAACAATTGGAGATGCATCCATCTGTTATTTGTTCCTGGGAAAGTACTCGACAGTGTAATATACAAAGAATGAAAAGATAACTAGACAGAGTTATTTCTGAAGATCAAACAGGATTTAGAAAAAGCTGCTGTGACCATATTTTTACTGTGAGGAATATCATAGAGCCAACTTTGGAATGCTACATTATATGTGGGCTTCTTGGATCTTGAGATGGCCTTTGAGAGTCTGCGTAGAGCAACAAGGGGGAAGATTTTGGCAGCATATGGCATAGCAACTAAAGTAATCAATATATTCAAGGAACTACATGGGGATACAAGTTAAAATGTTGTAATGTAAATCCACACTAATGTAAATTTAGAGCAATTTTAACAATGAAACAAATCATGGCGCAGTCCGCTGCACATGATTAAACAAGACAGACAAACTGGTGCATGCTGCAGCATTTGGTAGTTGAAAGTGTTGAATGTTGAAATGAATGTTCTTGCTATCTACAGGTCCAACCCCAGAAAATGCAACGGAGTGGAGAATAGACGACTCAGTTGTTCAGATAAAAGCTCATGGTTTATGGGGAACAATGTGTTCTAATGAATGGACAAACACTGTGGCAACAGTCCTGTGTAAAACAATAAGTACTGAATATACCATTGGCTTTGCTGAAGCTGACAATAGATTACCCACAGTGCCAATGTGGATAAATAGTGTTACATGTGATGCAGACAACACTACAGATATTAATATGTGCACGAGAACTACATTTATGAACACTTTTGATTACTGTGAACTTGATGGAATAGCTCTTGCCTTCTGTTTCAAAGCAGAAAATGATGGTGAGTTGTGTTTGATATCTATATTGTGTCTCATTAATTTTGTTTTATTTTGGTTAATCTATTTAGTTATTTCGTTGCTAGTAAATTTATTTAGTTATTTTCCTGTTGGTAAATCTGTTTAGTTATTTCACTGTTGGTAAATCTGTTTAGTTATTTCATTGTTGATAAATCTGTTTAATTATTTCTGTTGTAAATCTGTTTAGTTATTCAGTGTGGTCAATCTGTTTAGTTATTTTCCTGTTGGTAAATCTGTTTAGTTATTTCACTGTTGGTAAATCTGTTTAGTTATTTCACTGTTGGTAAATCTGTTTAGTTATTTCATTGTTGATAAATCTGTTTAGTTATTTTCCTGTTGGTAAATCTGTTAACAAAATATACATTAGAAGGACAGGAAACTTCAAAATATAATTTTTTGATAAAATTTACAAAATATTATGAAAAAAAAAACATTCTATGATTAGATATAAACATGCACATAGTCATAGTTGTAGGAAGAAATAATTGTCACAATGGACCATAAATGTAACTCAAGTATGATGGAGAGAAAATATAAAATGTGAACAGTTTTGAATATCTCGGTTCACAGCTAACAACAGGTGGAATGGAATGAAGGAGATTAAAGAAAAACAAACATGCCTTACAAAAAAATTAAACAACTAAAAACAGTATGGAACGGAACTGATAGGGAAACAAAGATCAGAATACTAAGAGCATGATATTCCTATGGCAACATATGGTGTGAAGAATGGACAGTTAACAAGGCAGTGGAAAAACATATATGTGCTTTTGAATATAAGTAGTTACAGTGAAAATTCAAGAACATTGGACATATAAAAAAGGGACTAAAGGGTTGGGGAAGACCATTATGGAAGGAAGCATCCCAGAAAAGATTAGAAAAGAAAAACCACAAAAAAAGATAGATTCAGGATGTAACTGATGATTTGATCATGATGGTTGCAGAGGGAGAACATCTGGCCTAAGTGAGAAATTCCAAAGAACTATTAGGTGGCAAAGTTTTCACAGGACAAACGATGATGATAATAAGCGAGCCATATAAAACTATATTGATAGAATGGTTTTAGGATTTTAATATCGCATGCAGTGTCTGTCCACATTTTGTTCCCTTTTTTCCACACTATTTTCAAAATATATTCCTGTCAAATGATGTATTCTGTAGTTATTATACATTCTATTTTCCATTGTTTGTTCAACAGTACCAAAGTTCAGCTTAGCAGATACAGTGGAGACAGCACTTTATGTGAAAGGTCATGTTGCTATCATCATAAGTGGACAGATGGGTTACTTCTGCCCACCAGATGTCAATGTAGTTCAGACTAATGCTAACAGCTTATGCAAAATCATGGGATACATTGGAGGGGAAGTGAGTTGTGATTATTTTTTGTGGCTAGTAGTTAAGTTCTCTTAATTAGATTCATTTTGAGCATATGTTGGTAGAACAAAGTTAGAAAGGAAACATTGAAACATGTTTGGACTTCTTCTTCGAACACTCAATGTCGACCACTTGTTAACCACTCTTTGTGATTTGTATGTAATCCGAGCCTAAGAGCAATTGTACATTGTGAGAGTTATGCGCCTACAAGTAGGCCAGCACATCTGATTTCTGCACGCTTTTTATTTACTAGGAAGTTTCCTAGGCTCCTACCTCAGTCGCCTCTTACGACATGCCTTGTAGGTCACAGTGTTACTATTCTTTCTCCCTTGAGAGCCCGCAACGCAACTGAATGTTTGGACAAAGATAAAAAGAGATGACTGAGAGTAAAAGAAGTCAGAAGAAAATAAAATTATATTTGATAAGAACAAAAGTGAGAGATCAAAAAAATAAATGAAGAGAATGAAAAATATAAATGGTTTCTGAAAGCAATGAAAAAGAAAGTGAGTTTGGGAGAGAAGGGTATAAATTAGGAGTGAATGGGAGATATATTAACAAATATTTATGAGAATTATGTTATACAAACATTCTCAGGTCTTTATGTCATTGAGGTACAGAGCTTGTCTCTTGCTTCAAAGGTACTGGGTTTGTTACCGACATGTAGTGATCATATTACTTCCTCAGTGATCCCTGATCCTCAATGTGAGTGGAATTGTATTCTCAGTTTTATCAAAGATGGAGATAAACGTATGTTATCTTGTTGATGGTGACCTTCAAGAACAGGACAATGTAAAATCAATTAAAGTAGGCTTAAAGGCCGTTGCCTAGTCAAAAATCATTAAAAGCAATAAAAATACATCTTTTAAACATTTCACCATCCTCAAAATTACAGCGGTAATCCTTGTTGGTTCAACAAAGTTTGTGCGCTGCTGTTGATCAATAAATAAACAGTGTACAAGTATTGAGAGCTTCCGAAAAAACAAAGACAAACACAGGATTCGAACCACTTACCCTCATTTCTTACGACACCCATCGCCTAGCATCCTTACAAACACAACCAGCGAGCCATTCAAAACAATGGCTCATTGAAGGGTGTCTTTCACAAACACTTCATTATAACTAAACACAGAGTAGTCAGGTAAAGTTCGATCGAACAGTGTTTGCACAAACACATGCTATAAGCTCATTGTGATTGTATATATTTGAGATGAGACAATATCATACATACACACATTATACACAAATAACATACATCATTCAAAGTAGCTTCAAATTTATTGTAAGATGAGAACAAGGAGTTAGCTTTCTCTGTAAAATGCTATTGGAGTACACATGCTTATTCACAGAAGTGCATTGTTGATGGTTCTATCAATCAATCTCTCAATCAAGTAGTGCTCACACAAAACAATTTTATATAAAATTTCAATGATATGTTTCAATTTTACTGTACCATTTCCTGTTCTTATTTACTGCAGCCTTCTCCAGTCAAAATCTCCAGGAATAATTCTACATTAGTCTGGAATGGTAGCTACTACTGCAGTTGGAATATTCCAGAGTGCTTCTTGACTGGGAATTTTGTAGAGCGAATGGATATGAACCATACTGATTCAGATGAGAATGGAAGTTGTGATTTATTTGTTCCAGATATTCTGTGCTACAAGTCAAAAGGTAAACAAAATAATTTGCTAATAGGTTCGACCATTTAACTATGCAGATTACCAATAGACTGCACCTCAAAGAGCAATGTTACGTTGATACAGTGGATAAAAAGCAAAAGGCAGTCCACGCAAAAAGTAGACCAGAGATAACAGAGGCGGCAAAAATACTGCTTATGAAGCCGATTCTATAAATTTCTTCTTATCCTGACACTGTGAGGTAAAACAGAATGAGAGAAAAGAAGAAGTGATACAAGCTGTAAATACATATTAAAGGTGAAACAAAATCATTATAATTCTTCTTCCTCTTACATTTTCGGAACACTTCTACGCTGAAGCATTGAGATTGATCAGGGTTAGCACCACATAGCTTTTAGATGTTTTTCATCTACACTGAATCCAGTCTGAGAGTCCTGGTAGAACAGTCCTTCTTGCACTAGTTTATTAGAAGGGTGGTCTCAGTGTAAACCCCAGTTGGAGTGGGGTTTTTCTAATTGCAAACAACACTCAAGTCGACCTAGCCTCAGTGCTAAAAAAAGTAAAGAACCCCTTTTCATACCATATGGGGTATATTTGAAAATGCAGTGTTAGGTCTGTATTTTACTTTGACAAACAGCACATGTGGGCGATGTGGTCAACATCATGCTGTGTTTACTTCCAAGACTGTCTCTGCAACCCATTTGAGACTGGGTCAACTTAATAGCCATATGATCTCCAAAATAAATCCTTCTCTAACTAGACATTTTGATTGGAGACATGCAGCAAGTGAACTATCCACCAGCATGATTTGGATACCAGAATAACCCTGCAAAGTAAAGAAAGCCAGTTTGTTGTTGACAGCAACCAATATAGTGTGCTATTTGTAAAAAAAATTTCATTCCAATTTATAAATAAACATAATTTTTTGTCTGTTTTTAATGCAGTACGACTTGAGGATCCAGAATTAGCTGAGGGTTTCCTGTTGATTAATGGACAAAATGGCTGGCAAGGAGTTTGTTCTGATAATTTTACTTCAACATTAGCTGAAGGATTCTGTAATGAAGCAGGTTACCAGTCAGGGAATTATACTACTGGTTCAAAAGCTGGATTGGTAGCAGGTTTTGAAAGTGTGATCTGCAATGATAGTGTTAAGTTTGAAGACTGTATATTTAATAAATTATATACTAACTCAGCTCTTTCCTGTGATGAGATTGTATACATTTCTTGTACACAGAATTCAAACTTGGCTGTCAACAATTGATGACTGTAGGGAGGGATGGGAGAAATTACCTCCAGTTTTTATATCAAGAAGAATATCAAATCTAACATTGCATAGTTCCACAATGACATAGAAGTGTGTATATATCTCATTCATTAGTTTAAACCAAAATAATTATTCATACAGCGCCAGAAATTCCACACAGAATTGCATTGGCATCAAGTGCTTTTAACAAATTGTCAAATATATGAAGTCCAATTCACTCAGCAAGCACTTAAAATTAAAGATCTTTAACTCTTGTGTGATTCCAGTATTAACTTATGGATGCGAGAGTTGGAAAGCAACAAAAGCTCTAGAAAGAAAATTAGATAACTTTGAGAATAAATGTCTTAGAAGAATACTGAACCTCAAATGGTCAGATTTCAGACCCAATACACAAATAAGACAAGAGACCAAGCAAGAAAATGTATCAAATTTTATAAGAAAGCGCCGCTGGAACTACATCGGCCACACACTTAGAATGGATGAGAGAAGACTCTCTTACCAATCCCTCATATGGACACCAGAGGGAAAAAGAAAACGAGGAAGACCAAGAGAGACTCTGCGTAGAACCATCACCAGAGAAGGCTCAACGATGGGCCTAGTAAACATTAAAGACTTAAAGCAAATAGCAACGAACCACGAGACATGGAGAGCTATGACCTCTGCCCTATGCGCCCCCCATAGGCCCAAGAGGAAAGACTAACTAACTAATTATTCATAATACAAATAAATATTTAAGAGTTCAAATTTGTTGTCACACAACAACACACAATGTGATTCATTGACTCATGTAGCCACTCTGTTAAATGGAACTGACCATTTGAGACTTCATGATATCTAGGTTACGGCCAACCAAGCATGTTCCTATGATGATCGGAATCGATTGGCACTGAGAGTATTAAGATTAAAGAAGCCATACAAATATTTTCTTTAATAAAGATGAGATCTGCACTTCACAAATGATGTCAAAAGTACTACAGAGTTGTGGTACAGTGTATCCCATCTCAATACAAAGTATCTAATAATGAAATGGCAAACAAAGTGACAAAATGAAGGGGGAAAATTACTTCAATCTGAAATGAGTATAGCCTATGAAGAGACCAATACGTTTGTCAAGAGCAGATTAGAAATTAGGGGAAAATTAAACCACTCTATCTATTCTCTAATCCTGTTTTGCCTTTCTGTGTCAGTAAAAAAAAAAAGAGAAACCTGAAGCAAACCTCCCTATGCGCTTTGTACAAGGTGGAATTTAGTGCCCCGGATATGCCGTCGATCCATCATTTATGTGGTTGTTCTCTGTGTCTGTTACCGTTGTATCTGAGTGCTAGTGCTCTATAAAACCACTATGGCCCCCATAAGAAAATGATACATACTACAATCTCAGGAAAGGCAAACAATTGATAGTACTCAGACTCTGCACAAGTCACAAAAGACAAAATTTATCTTCAACAAACTGAAGGTGGGAATCCATCTTGAGTGCAATTTGACACCATTAACTTTTCCATAACATGAATGTTACCTCAATTGCTTTTTGACACCATAATTTTTATCAGACAAAGATTCTGTGTTTACATTGTCTGCAGTAGGTATCACATTAATATATATCATCCAATATATTATTTATGTACATATATTTATTTTACTATTTTTAGTTATGATAAAAATATGAAAGGTTTGATAAATAGTGAAAAAATTGCTCTTTTGAAAAATCACTATAGTGGCTAATTGCCTGATTGGTGCAGATTTATGTGCCATAACAGTGGTTAATGGTATGGACAAAGTTAAAATGGCAGCTGTCGCAGACATGTCAAAAATATGAAAAACCAAAGAAATCGTACCTTGCTGTTACATTCTGAAACATTCTCTATGAAGATCTTTTGTAGTGACCGGACTACCTATTTGTCTGTTAATTTCTTTATCAAGAAAGAGTGGCAGAGACTATGGACTCAAGATTGCAAAACTGTTTAACTGGTGTTAGATGATTGCCATTTAAAGTGATATTTGTTGATGTGGTACCCCCCTGACAAGGCTCGTGCAGGTATATTTTCTCAGTATGATGCAAGTCTTCGAAATGCCGCACCTTAAATGTATTTTCCTTTAAATAACCTTCAACCGTAATTTTGATTTTCCTGTATACGCCCCTCCCCTTATGGTACGTCTGATGTGGTCGCTTCTCTGTATCATGGCACGGCCCTGACCATAAAACTACTTTTTTGGTGACAATTATAGTCAGAAATAATAAGTCACATCTGGCTGTATTACTATGTGAAAGAAATATAACAATATTGTTGGGGGGGTTAATTTTTACCCTTAGTTGTCACACACTGAGAGACATACAGAAGAGGAGATTAGAGCACTTATGAAATAGTTATTTTGAAATACATTTCTTTGTATTAAATCATCATCAAGTAGCTTATACTGGGTAGAATTTTGCACCCTAACATTCCTTCTGAATTTCTCTCTCATATGCCAAATGTCCTGCATCTGCAGCCATCATGATAAAATCATCAGTTACATCTTGAATCCATCTTCTCCTTGGTCTTCCTCTTTACTGGGATACCTCCTTCCATAATGGTCTTCTCCAATCCTTCATGTCTCTTTATATGTCCAAAGTACTTACATTTTCTCATTCTTATTTATAGTATCTGACAGGTTTCTTTGATTTTGAGTTCTCTCTCTCACACACACACATATATATATATACATATAATATTCATATTATCTATTTATTTGTTGCAACTGCAAGTGTCTAAGAGTGAAATTACAGAATTATACATTTTTGTGTAATGTGAACATGTATATTGTAGATCTCCAAACTTCGCATATTTTAGTTTATGAACTCCTAATTATGGTAGCAAAGGCTTATACAAGATGTTTGGAACCTTCATCTCACAAATACAACAATACTACTGACCTATACATTATGTGGAATGAATATGCTTTATTATCTTCTTTTTACTATAATAACCATCAGGTTCTCTACTGCAAGGTAAGAACAGTTTACCTATATTGCTTCTGCCTCTTCTAATCTGATTTTTGGTTGTAGCTCTCACTGTTCTATTTCTAACCTATATTTTGCTGTCACAGGGGCAATGATGAATCAGACTCCATGTTTGTTGTTTTTACCTGGTTATGTTCCTTGCCATGTAAATGCACAATCTGTATGTATTTTCTTGACAACCTGTCCTTTTCTTCTAGTATTCGCTATGCCCATGATTGTGATTTTATATTTGATCATATACTCTACTACCTCCGTTTCTTGATCTCCCAACCTACATATATTCCATGTCGCTATCTTAAATGCTGTTATTTTACGTATTGCTGGGTTCTGTGTTGTTTCTACTTCTGCTCGCTTTGTCATAGTATGCTTGTTTTGGATGCTGATGTTATCACGTTTTTTCTGTATTTTTTTGAAATTATTAGCTAATGACATCTTATGTTTTGTTATCCAAGTTATAATCTGTGATATTTCTTTCATCACAAATGTTATACGCAATCTGTTTATTACTCTATGTCGATCTGCCATATTCTTGAAGAAAAAATCATCTTAAAGCACATATAACACTGCATAGATGTGGTGAAGTGCTAGTGACCAAACAGTACTAGATCTTAGAATTTGGAGGCTAAGCGGCCAGCTCAAGGTTGGGAACCACTGGTCTAATAGATGTATACACAAATATATTTATAATATATTTCATGATAAAAATATTTTTTATGATTTGTCTTGATTAATTTTTTTACATATTACATTTCTTTAATAATTTTACTTGTTGCTTTTGAACATGTTTTAATTTTAAAAGTATATCTTTTTTTTAATGGTTTCTGTCTGTAACTATAAGGACACTACTCTTAATGACTCCAAATCCAGCAAGAACAAATTTCCCTAAACTAATTGTTTATTTGTTTTTCTGAAGATAAGAGGGAATCATTCTTTCTAAGTTGATCCATTAATTAAGAGTAATTAACTTTGTACTGAGGTTTGGTTATTGGTTGCTGAACTGACATCCTAGCACTCTGTGCAGACCATATATGCTCACTCTCCCTTAACTGATGGTTCTCATTGCTTGCTGGTTAAACGATGAGAACAATGAGTTTTTTTGCAAGAACCCCAGTATGTTTGTTGTATGTGTATACATGTGTGTATGTATGATATTGTCTCGTCTCAAATATATACAAGCACAATAAGCTTATGGCATGTGTTTGTGCAAACACTGTTCGATCGAACCTTACCTGATTATTCTGTGTCTAGTTGTAACGAAGCGTTTGAGAAAGACACTCCCCCGTGAGTCGTTTTCTAGAATGCCTCGCTGGTTGTGTTCGTAAGGACGCTCGTATTGCTATGCTAGGCGATGGGTGTCGTAAGAAATGAGAGTAAGTGGTTCGAATCCAGTGTTTGTCTATTTGTTTTTCGGAAGCTCTTAATACCTGTACACTGTTTATTTGTTGATCATTGCTGGTTAAACACACTCCTCGCTCTGTCTCTCAGCATTAAAACCCTTGGTTCGATGCGCACTCATAATGACTTGTCGACTAAACAATTAAACCAAGTGCAAAGCACTCCTGGGTAAACCTACAGATATCCAATCCCTAACACCAGATGTCGAAGCTGATGCTTATGATTCCCACTCGAGGCTCTCGTAATAAACTTACTCCCTATTTTACAGTGGAGAGCCGCTGTAGCGTAGTTGTTAGTAAACTCGCTTCGCAAGGCTGGTGGTCTGGGTTCAGCTGGAATTTTTCCCGACCACGATGGCTCTCAGGTCGACCCAGCCTCAACTGGGTACCAGACATACTCTGGGAAGTAAAGGCGGCCGGCGTGATGCTGACCACATCACACATTGTGTGCCGACGGTCAATGAAAAACACTGTATTGACCACTAGGTATGAAAGGGTTCCTTTACTTTTTTTACTTTTATATTTTGCAGTCTGTTCTCATCCTCATTTACGGCGTAGATGCATCCTCAATTGCCGTGTTCCCATTCAATAGACGGTTGTTTGGAAAATATAGTGTCACATATCCTTCCTCGTTGCCATAGTTACAGTTGCTTTGATTGATTGGTTATGCTATATCAGGAACTAAGATATATTCTCCATCTCTCGAAACGAGCGCTAGATATAAACTATGAAGCGAGAACAACCGTCAAGCGTACAACAATACTATCGCTGCAATGAAGGTACACATTTGGAGATTTCATCAACTTAACAAAAACGTTACAACTGTGCTAGTCTTTATATCCAAGTTCATCTAGATTTGATAGATTCAGAAATTTGAAAAACGTTTGAATGTTTTTTCCCGATCCAGAAGCACTTAAGCTTTTAGCTCTTCGGCTCGGGGCCACGGACATCGTAACCTTCGGTTGGTGCCACGAGCACCGTAAATCTGGAGAACATGTGGTATTTCTGCAAGCCCGCGGAATTGAACCGCACTCACAGGGGCTTCTCACCCGTCGTCCAACGCGCTACGAGCACGCTGGGAAGGCGGGATTGAATATGAATTAAAGGCAAAGCATTTACTTCATTGCAACGGGTTTCACACAATGGGTCTGTCTCTCTTGGAGAGTGAGGATTGCCCAATACATCTGAAGTCGAAGAAAGCTCACATGTATGACAGAGGACACTGATTAAAAGGAAAGCAGGCGTTCACGCAAAAATCAGTCGGAAGCACCAGGCCAGGCGCTATTACGTTTGAATTCGTAGCGGCCGTACGTAGAAAAAGAAGGAAAAACTATTGCTCAAAGAACAAACTTTGTATTTTCAGCAGCAATCCTAGGAATCTCAGGAAAAAATGCACCCGTGAGCCGAAAGGTGCTGTTTGGATTGGAACACATTACCTCCAGAATACAAGACAAAAGCTTGATGAGTTCACAAAGACACTTCATTTGGAATCTGATTATCGTCTTCAGAGTGAAAGGTCATTTATGACTTTTTGCTCCAGTTTATTTTTTGTTTCCCAGTATCGCAAATCTGTGATATCTGCGTATTTGAGCCTGGCACATCACCCGAGTTGTTACCGGGGCCCAAATTGGGGTGTAAAGAATAGATCCACTTTTACCTGCTACACATGTCGTAAGAGGCGACTAAGGAGGTTGGACGTGGAGCTAGCTACACCACACCATAAAAACACTAGATGGCTACAGAACGGAGAGCGAACCGAGTAAACGGTGGCTGAAACCGGACACATTGCCGAAGGATTAGCATCAGAGCTCCAAATGGTGCTGAAGAGGTGACTTAAAATACATGAATGCTCAGGCTGCATGAATCAGATTTCCAAATGAATAGAATTTATGGGGAAATCTGGTACATCGGTCTGGGCGGCGAGAGAGAGCCTGGCACATCCGCTTTCGGAACAATATTTTTAGATCACGTTTGGTTTCCATCTTCAATCCTTACTCACTTAGTCGGACAACATTGGTGCAGAGTTTTACTGGGGCGATGACTTAAAAGTGAAGTAGGAACTTTGTTAGCTCTGTTTCCATGATGTTTATGTCATCTCAATGACTATGTCTTATATCACGGTATGAACTACATATCTAGCTCAGTCAGCAGAATGATATGGTACTATATTGATACAATGGAAGACTGCAGTAAAACTATATATTAGAGACGAAATGCGAAGTTAAGTAGTTTTCAACGAATCAAGTGCCATGCCTGCCGGCGTAGGCAATAATGTCTCTCCACAACTCTCTCTTCTTTATTGCAGGATCTTTTGTCGAACCACGATGTCAGACCATCCAATATCTTCTCTCTCTGTCTTGCACGATCTCTCCTTCCCTGAATTTTACCTGTAGTCACTAAATGTTCTAAACCTTCTCGTCGCATTATATGCCCGAAGAACCTTGATTGTCTGATTCTTATTCTTTTGATAAGGTTTATTTGCCTGCATGCCTGATTTAAAACCTCCTCATTTGTTTTTTTCGCTGTCCATGGAATTTTCAGCATTCTTGTGTAAAACCACATCTCTGTAGCTTCCAATTATCTTATTGATTGTTTGTTCATTGTCAATGATTCGCTGCCATACATAAGTATTGGTTCAATATAGCACTGGCATATTCGTTTCTGCAGTGTCATTGATAATGAATTCATGCATAGTGTGTTCTTAATTTTCATAAAAGATGGTTGAGCTATTCTACTCCTAATATCTGTTACATCTTCCATCTAATGTTAGGAATGTACTCAGATGCGTGAACCGATGGGCGTGTTTCAGTGTTGTGTTATTTATTTTGATATTACATTTGGTGTTTCCTGTTTCTTGGAGATAACCATTACCTCCGTTTTCTTTATATTCATGCTTAATCCTCTCTTTTTCCAAATCTGTAAAACAGCTAACAACAGCGAAGAAATCAACCTCAGGGAACTCTTAAACGAATTTCTTTTTGTAGAGGATCAGGCAAATCATATCAACAACAGAAGAACAGCTACAGCAACACATTAACAGTCAGCATGTTGTGAATACAATATGAGCATAAACATTTACAAAACCGAAATAATAACATTCGCCAAATTAGCACTAACAATATCTACATCGACAATCGCCCACTAAAACAAGTAAAAGGCTTCACATACCTGGGGAGCATTTTTTCAGGAAATGGAAGAATAACTAATGGAAATTCAACACAGATGCAACAAAGCAAATCAAATGATAGGACAAATGGCGCCAATTTTAAAATGCAAACATGTCACCATGAACACAAAAAGAGCAATGTTCAACACAATCTTTCTCCCACATTATGCTACCAGTGCCAAACCTAGATACTGACAACAAATGATAGAAGAAAACTGGTCACAACAGAGATGAAGTGTCTACGCAGAATGCTGAAGGTAACAAGAAGAGACCGATTTAGAAATGAAGACATCAGGAAAAAGTGGGTACAACATCAGTACTAAACTTCATCAAGAAACAACAAATTAAATGGTTCGGCCACGTAAGCAGATTACCGACAGACAGTGCACCTCAAAGAGCAATGCTGCTACGATACAATGGGTACAAAGCAAAAGGCAGGCCACGCAAAAGATGGACCTCAGATATAAGAGAGGCGACGAAAGACACTGTCTACGAAGCGCACACAAAGGCCCGTTTTAGAAATCTCTTCAGGGTCAAAGGCGCAAAGGGGCAACGCCGCGCTAGAATTAGTGAGCTGGCACTAATCAAGATCCTACCCAACCTCCACGTGGTGACCATGGAAACAGACAATGGTTCTTATCTGGCTACGTGGGTAGGAATCGATGGAGAGCTACTCTGATATTAGTAGTGATGCAGACGTAGTCACGTTGGATGAGATCCGCACTCTCAACACAGACGAGTGGAATCCCAGAGTGACTGTTAATGCACATCTCTCCCGGCCGATGGGAAAAGCTGAACGGATAAACATAAAGGGATGAGGTGTGCATCCAGAGAAGAGACGTGGACTCACATGGGGCGAAACTCAGATCCAGAGGTGGGGCCTGAGTTGATTTGCATGTGGAACCACATAGGGCGAAACCCGGAGCCCTGAGGTGGGGGCCTGAATTGAGTTACGATGGGTGCATCCAGGGAAGAGACGTGGAGCAAAACTTGGACCCGGGGTGGGGCCCGAAATGAGTTGCACGTTGGCCCACATATGGCGAAACTTGGACCCCTGAGGTGGGGGCCCGAGTTGAGCTCTGTGTCCGGACAGTCTAGAGGCATGGTGAGTGTGTGCACGGTGAGAACTAAAAAACTCGGTGGGCAGGCACTGAGCAGAGCAAACACGCATGCGAACGATGCACGGATGAGCCCACCGGTGGGGCAGACGTGCACGGCGCTGATGACGGAGCGACGAAGGGGCGTGGCAAACGTAGGGGTGAGTGGACCACCCAAATGTGCAGAAAACTGAAAAGCCCAGCAGAGGCTTGAATCCAGTGCGTGTTTCCGCTCGCTTGGAACTACTAGTGCCTTGTAGTTAGATTAGAGGCAATCAAAGTCTAGGGGAACAAACCGTACACAAAAATGGACGGTAGGCAAAGTAGTCCAAAAAAAGACAGTAACCTGGGCAGATGACGCTCAACAACCCGGGAGCGAAGGTTGTCTAATGGTCGCTACCCTTAAAGAAAATAGCAACCTGCTGCCTTACGGGTAGGCTGGGGACAGCCAAAGGCTGATGGAGAGCGAACCCAGTAAACGCTGGCTGAAACCGGACACATCGCCGAAGGATAAGCTTCATAGCTCCAAATGTTCAGTATATATATATGGAACTGCAGTAAAACTATTTGATTGGCAAACACGTAATTACAAAGTACTGTAGTTTTACAAATTACAAAAACAATGACAAAATACAGCAACGTTTCGACCAACAAGGCCTTTATCAACAAACGAACAAACAGGAGTGACAAATTAAAATGAAACACAAATGGACGACCAAATACAAACGTATCTAAGGAAAATCTGGAATAAAAACGAATAACGAAATAAATGTAACACAAAAACACACATAAAAACTAGAAATAGAAAGGAAAAGAAACAATGAAACATCTAGTAAATATATAACTTGAATACATGCAACATATACCCATATAGATTACAAAGCATGGGAAGAGAAATTACTAAGAAGCATAAGAATGGAATATAACATGAATACATGCAACATATACCCATATAGATTACAAAGCATGGGAAGAGAAAGTACTAAGAAGCATAAGAATGTAATACGTTGAGCCCGCGTGGTCGCAAGGTACCATACAAAGAAATCAACCGATTCTCCAGAGCAAATCGACTGCGATCATCCGAGGAACATGATCGGATGGCTGTGACCTGGACATCGTGAGCACCTAAATGGCCAGTGTCATTGAAATGGGTGGCTACAGGGTCACAGAGCATTGGCGTATGTCGCGTAAGTGTTGGGCGAATCGGTCACTGAGCCTCTTGCCTGTCTCGCCGATATAAGCCTTGTTACACCGCTTACAGATAATGGCATAGATAAGATTACGGGACTCGCATGTGAACCCATCGTCAATAAGAAACGTGCCTAAAGGAAAAGATACAGTACGCGTCTGTATCACATAAGCACACGTGTTGCAACGCCGACGACCACACTGGACAGTGCCAAAATGAGTCTGGATATTGGACTTAAGGCGACTGTGTACCAACATATCTTTAAGACTTCTGTCCCGTCTGTAAGACACCAAAGGATAGTTGGAGAAGACAGAACGGGTCTCAGGATCTGATCTAAGGAGAGACAGATGACGGAATAAAACATTTTTCACCAGGGAACTATGGGGTGGTAAGTTAAGATAAGTTTTACTCTGTCAGAGTTAGTAGTGCTATGCTGACTGGTAAGGGCCTGCTGGCGAGTGATTTTCTGAACTCGATGCATAGCCGAGACAAGCACCCTCTCCGGGTATAGGCGCCTACGAAAGAAATCAAGCATCTCGCGAGCTCTCTCAAGAAAATCATCGTCCTCACTACAAAGGCGACGAAGGCGTAAGAGCTGCGAGAATGGCAAAGAGTCACGACATGCCCGGGGATGGGAAGAAGTATAGAGGAGAAAACTATGTGCATCAGTAGGCTTGTAATATACTGATGTAGAGATAGCGGATAGGCGTAAGGTGATAGTAATGTCAAGAAAGTTGACACAAGTAGTGGAGATGTGAGAAGTAAAACGAATAGAAGGGTTGAAAACATTAATGAAATTAATGAAGCGTGACAAATCGGCTTCAGGCATATCAGTGATGCCAATACAGTCATCAATGTATCTGTGATAGACAGACGGAAGGGGCCATCATATGTAGTCCATACTAGGTGTTCAAGATAACCCATGAAAAGACAAGCATAACTAGGTCCCATTTTAGTACCCATGGCAACCCCACTGATCTGCTCAAAGAATTGGTCATTAAACTGAAAGGAGTTAAGAGTGAGAACTAGTTCCGCAAGACGAAGGAGAGCAGAAGTTGACACAAGTGGATTAGTTCTCCTATTGAGAAAGAACTGGAGAGCTATAAGGCCGTCAGGATGAGGTATAGAAGTGTACAATGAGCACACATCAAGGAGGAAGAGACGGTAGGTTCTCTCGGTAGCAACTCAATGGTAGAAAAGACAGACAAAGCGTGGTTTGTATCCTTCAAAAATGACCGGAGTGTGGTGACTATGGGATTAAAGATGCTATCAAGGAATTCGGAGATGTGTTCCGTAGGGCAGGAGCAAGCAGAAACACATAATGGCGCTGAATGATGTGACGCGAAAAAACGTTCTTGGCAAAGGCTGTTTATATATCACAATAAGAATGATCACAATGGCCAAAGAACAATGCGCGCGCTGGCGAGAGAGAGAGAGAGAGAGAGAGAGAGAGAGAGAGAGGGAAATCTTTTCTTGACCTAACGCTGTGAGGCAAAACAGGATTGGAGAAAAGAAAAGATCCTTTCTTTTCACTTTCTCTCACTAATATATCTATCAAGTATTGTAGATCTTGTTCATTTGTAGCCATGAGAATTGTGTCATCAGCGTATCTTAAATTGTTCATGTTTTGTCTACCAACTGTTATCACAAAGTACAAATACAACAGGTCTAGTGTTCAAGTTGAGCATGTAAAAGAAACATTGACTGTTGAAAATTGTTAAGAGTAGGCAAACAAAGCCACTGTCCAGGGAAAATTGTTAAGAGTAGGCAAACAAAGCCAATGTCCAGGGAAAATTGTTAAGAGTAGGCAAACAAAGCCACTGTCCAGGGAAAATTGTTAAGAGTAGGCAAACAAAGCCACTGTCCAGGAAAATTCATAAAAATTTTTAAAATAAAATTCCTAAAAATATGTTGAATGGAAATCGGGGCATATCCTTTATATATGAGGTATCCATCAACAACAGTAAACTAGACCATCTTCAAAAAAATTACATATATGACTCTCGCCAGTGCTACGGAGTTCGTGTATTTCCAATGACATCTTCACGTGAAAGAAAGAGATTAGGACAGACATCGTTATTCACCGAAGTACAATAATGATGGTCATATCAATCAATCGATCAATCAATCAATAAATCAACCAAAAACAATGTACAACGATATTTCTACCAAAAAAGGCCTTAGGAGTAGGAAGTTATCGTTTCAGTTTGTCTTTGATGTCTGTTATATAAGACAGTCGTCTTGTATCCGGTCTGTTATTATATCCTTTGCTAGATCAAGACTTTTTGGTAGACACGTAGCTATAACTGTATCTTGTTTTTGAGATTTGTAAAACTACATTAGTTCGTGTCTAAATGTTTCACATTGGACACTACATCGCAAGTACTTTCTAATTTCTTTATTGAAAAAAATTGACAATGCTTAGATCCTAGTGCGATGCAAGACGCTCCCGCCTAATTAAAATAAATGGAAAGGGGGGTAGTGGCTACACACAGTGGCTGCATGGTCTTGTTGCAGTCAGCGACTCATAGCTGACTTCTAGCGTCAGCACATAACTGACCAAGACTATTCTCCGCCTCCCCGTAGCGACCGCGAAAACAGGCGAATACCAAGAAGTCTGGCCAAATTTGTGGAGATCGAAGAGGGAGAAGCTAACCCGGTACTAAAAAAAAAAGGCTATAGCATTCTACGGTCGGACCGAAATTTGCAGATACCACAGCTCACAATGAAAACTGCTGCACAAAGCATTCCGTTCTACAGACTGCATCCTGCAACTAGAAAGAAGTAAATCCTGATGTCAGCCAGAAAAGTCTTCTTCTTGTGATGTTTACACAGATAAACGAGATTTGACAATGAACGTTATTGTTGTTTGTAATTCTATATTTCGATATAGTTGAGTTAATGTTGTATTGTTGGGTCAGTATTTCTTTTTTTTTTTGCTGCCTGTACAGGGGGTAGTTCTGTAGGACATGTTACGCAATTTGTTCACTCGTGCTACAAGTACACAATGAGCTAGGAGATAGACGAAGTCTGCACATGCTAATCTATTCTATCCTGAACGATGTTCGGGTGATCGTTGCTGTGTATTGTCAATATTTTTGTATTTTGTAAAACTACAGTACTTTGTTATTACGTGTTTCTTCAAACCCCAGGAATTATGAATTGTTACTATTTTTCCTATAGTGTAATGAGGGAAGTACCCAGAAACCTCCAACAGCTCCAGGCGGGAAGTTATGTTATGCGATCGACGTTATGGCACATCGGGTTCGTGCTCCTTCCTCCACTGCAGCAGCCATCCCAAAGTCCATTTGCTCACCGTACCCATGAGAAGCTTATTAGTATATCTGCTCTCTCTACCACGAAGACGACACTGTATGGCATGTCCAAACTTAATGCCTAATTCTTGAACACGTTTCAGTGTATGAGACTCGCCCAAGTCACATAAATGAGAGTGTACCGCATTGATGATATCGGCTCTGTCCATGCTTCTGCCCGCTTGAGTTGGGGCATTGTTTTCAAGAAAGTAAGCACGCTCGTTACCCTGAACTCCAGCATGTCCAGGTGTGTACAGCCAAGTCATTTTCTTGAGATGTGATCTCCGAATGATGTCCACCCATTCCACACGCAGACTTCCAGATTCAATCATTTGAAGCATATTCATCGAGTCTGATATGATAATCGTATGACAAAGCCCTGGAGACAGCGGTGATCTCCATAGCCATGCTTGATGTCGTTGTCTCGAAAGCGCCGCAGTCCTCATGCAGTGTTATACCGTTTCGTTGTGCTCAATAAGCCCACGATGATTGGGTTCCGCGTCTGACAGAGCCATCGGTGTAGATAACGATATCACCTGGATGGGAGTGCTGATCCACGAGTGCAAGAATCTTCGCATTGAGTACGCCCGGAACCCATTCTCTACAGCAGTGTCCAAGTGTACTGACAACCATGGTGTAATCAATCATATCCTCTAATATAGGCATCCATTCTTCTCCATGCCTAAGCTCGTCTAGAGTACAGACCTGTTTAATAACATCGTCTACCTCGGCCATCCAGAATCGGCCTCTCTTCAACACAGGCGTGATGTGCTATGCTTAGTGCTGAACACGTAATCACAAAGTACTGTAGTTTTACAATTACAAAAACAATGACAAAATACAGCAACTTTAACAACAAGGCTTTATCAAGCAAACGAACAACAGGAGTGACAAATTTAAAAAACAAATGGACGACCAAATTTTATTTTATTTTGGTCGTCCATTTATTTTTTTAAAATTTGTCACTCCTGTTGTTCGTTTGCTTGATAAAGGCCTTGTTGGTCGAAACGTTGCTGTAATTTGTCATTGTTTTTGTAATTTGTAAAACTACAGTACTTTGTGATTACGTGTTTTGCCAATCAAATAGTTTTACTGAAGTCTCATGATCTCTCATCTATTTTGTGAATATGCTTAGTGCTGTGGAGACTCATAGAAAGGTTAAAATTATACTAAAATAACGCCGTCAATGGTCTATAGTTCTGGAAACTGGACATTTCTTAATAATGTTTTATGCAAATTCGATAAAATATAAATGCGCATATAATGCAAGAAAGGGAAACCTTAACAATCGATTGCGAATTTCAATAAATAGAACCGTGGCCAACGATAGAAACGTGCAACTTTTTAAAAAAGCTGATGGAGAAAATAAGGGAAGTAATAATTCTTTATATTTTTAAAAACATCTGCTGCTGCAAATAGGTAAGACGTGACATAGTACTATTGTCATGTTAGTTGTTACTATACTATGGCGAACCACGTAAAAACAAAATACTGTAGTTTTACAAAAACAATAACAATACACAGCACAGTTTCGACCAAAAGGCATTTATCAAGCAAAGGATACAAAATTAGTTGTTACTAGAATATATAGAGCATCATCAATCATCAAATAGCTTGTCCTGAGCAGAACTTTGCTACCCCAACAGTCTTCCGGAACTTCTCTCTCATAGGCCAGATGTCTTGCCTCTGCAGCCGTCATGTTCAGACCATCAGTTACATCCTGAATCCATCCTGAATTCAGGAAATATATAGCTTGGACATATATATCAGAAGCAACTTAGCAAGTATCATGTATGATGGCCAACTCAACTGAGACTTAGCTAAGCTACACTTCAGCTACATTCTACATCACAGTCCACACTACTACTGAGAGTGACCAGAGTGAGACGACAGAGCACTTCTCAAACAGGGGTTCTGTGAGTGAAGCGAATCATTATACAAACACATTTACAATATTACATTACAATATACAGGTGCATCCGAGTGAGAGTTCAATTAACGGCCTACACTCAACTCACTGGAGTGCATGATCATGATGATTGATTTTGACTGAATCGAAAGCCGGGCGCTGTGATCTGATGACTGACCGATAGTCACCCAATAGAAGAACAACGAAGACGACCTCAAAAATAGTATTATGAATGAGTTCGGGTTCTTCACACTCCCTCCCTATTTCAGCACAGCACCATCACCAAAAAGCAATATATTGCATTTTTCTGTGAACGCTTCATATCGATCACTTGTTACCCCTGAAGTCGAAGAAGGCACGCCTGTAGGCTATGACGGGGCACACTGATAGAAAGGAAAGCTGGACTTCATGCAAAAATCAGTCAGAGGTGTCATATCAGTCGCCCAGACTATGCCTGAATTCAGTGCGGCGACAAGAAGAAGATCACTTGTTAAACCACTCTTTGTGATTTGTATGTGATCTGATCGTAAGAGCGATTGTACGTTGTGTCAGTTATCCGGCTACAAGTAGTCCAGCACATCTGATTTCTGCGATGCTTTTTATTTACTAAGGTAGCTTTCCTAGGCTCCTACCTCAGTCGCCTCTTATGACATGCCTTGTAGATCACAGTTTTACTATTCTTTGCTCTCCTTGTGAGCCCTGACAACACACAGGCGATATTGCAATAATCATAATGGATCCCAGCCTGGTATAATAAGAAATGCAATCAAAGACTATTGAAAGACTAACCTATTGAATGACAAAGAAGTCAGAAAGGCGGAACACTTGAACAAATTGAAAATTACATATATAAAGATATAAAAACTATGATAAAGCAGAATTTAAGAAATATTGGAAGCAAAATCACTCAACTGCAGACTCCTACCACCAATTGTCACACAAAGAAAAAAAGACTCAGTATTGGACACAACAAATTGGGAAGTCATATATACAAAAACAAAAAACAAAGATTGCTGTGATAGACTTGTGGTTGTGAATCCAGAGACTGCAAAACACATTTTTCATGCATGTTGTTTCTACAGATAAAATATGGCCAACCAAGAAAGCGCTTATTCCAAACCTGAAGCGAATCATACAGTTCATTTAAGCTATTGGTGCTGGGATCTGATGACTAACAGAAGAACGCGAAGAAAAAGAAAAGACTACACATATCTAGCAGTCTCTGAGTTTTCTGAATGACACATTGTTTCAAAGTATTTATTTGTCACATTTGCTCATGAGGATATGTCAATAGAAATTAGTCTTGCAAATCAAACCAACAGACTTTGACTCAGATAAAATTACAGTGAACTCTGAATTCTCACATAAAATATTAATTAAACTTTATTCGTATTTTTGTTTGTTTGTTGGCCAACATGCACAGATAAAAAAGAAAATCCTGTTGTTTTTTTCATCGCCAGCTCTGACTGATTTTTGCTGAAGTGGTGAAGGCTTACTTTCCTTATTTCCAGTTTCCGCCACCATTCTGGCAAGCTGTACTCTTTTCTTCAGAGGAAAAGACTTGTTATAATTTTTAAAAAAAAGGCAGAGAGCTGAAGGATGGACTTAAATGCATACCTGCTGCCTTGCAGGTCAGCTGGGGAGAGCCCAAGGCTGACGGAGAGCAAACCCAGTAAATGCTGGCTAAAACCGGACACATTGCCGAAGAATAAGCACCAGAGCTCCAAATGGTACTCAAGATGTGACGAAACACACCCATGCTAAGGTTGCATGAATAAGATTTCCACATGAATAAGTGAATTTATGGGGAAATCTGGTACATCAGTCTAAGCGGTGATCGCGATAGAGAGACATAATTAAACCAGGTTTTACCCCATATGGCTCGACCTCTGCAGAAATCGCATGCCACCTGCCGAGATTATTGCACAAACTCTGTAGCTCCAACAACATTCCTAGGATTTCTAAGGTTAAATTGTCTCGGCTTAAATGTCTGGTGAAATGTGAGATTATTTCACCAAATATCCAATGAATATCTTATGTCTTCTATCATATTCTGTATTAACATTTCACATTCATTATTAAAGTCAAGAGGATGAGGACGAAATGTACCATGAAAAAGACACATTTTAAATATGAGAGAAAGGTATGTATTAGGAAAAGACACATAACAAAATAACTATGGAGAAAGAAGATCTATTATTTGGTGGGACTGATATGACAAACAGATATAAAAGAGTTCTTGATGATAACAAAGTAAACGAACTGACATCTTATAATAATGATGGTCCTAAAAGATTTAAATCATGACTATAAAATGCAATTTAAAAGTTACCGATTAGCGTAGCCATACATGTTTTTTGTTTAAATACTAATGCTGTTTTTATATTCACAGCCTTGCTTCAGTTCACAGAGTGTATGAACAACTCTTGACGATGCAGGTGTAATATGTTAACAACTCCTGACACCAAAATTTACGATTCTTATTGTTAAAGTCAAAAGTGTTCTGATAATAAAATACCTCCCAGACATGAAGACATTTGGGTTATAAAGTCAGATTCCCTTTCTCAATTATGTGGAAAGACGGCATGAAAATATGGCATATTCATCCCCAACTAATTCATCTTTCACTGAATGGTTGCATCAAACATTGTTAGCTTACGGCAAACTCGATGATTCTGACAAAAATGCAGCTTTAAATGCACTTATTGTTGCTTCAGGGGTAAGTTTGTAATCTGTACTACTGTTAACAATAGACAATCTAAGTAATTCATGTATCAAATTAAAGAGCTTTGGTGTTAATTTATGACTTTCTTTTTTCCCCCTTAATCCTGGGTTGCAGTGCAGCATCAGGATATGAAGAACTTCAGAACAGGCTCATGACAATGTTTACTAATTTCTCTGATTTTAATCATGTTGATGATGTCATTTGACAATGTTTATTAATTTTAATCATGTTGATGATGTCATTTGACAATGTTTATTAATTTCAATCATGTTGATGATGTCATTTGACAATGTTTTCTAATTTACATGATTTTAATCATGCTGATTATGTCATTTGACAATGTTTATTAATTTCAATCATGTTGATGATGTCATTTGACAATGTTTTCTAATTACTATGATTTTTAAGCATGCTGATTATGTCATTTGACAATGTTTATTAATTTCAATCATGTTGATGATGTCATTTGACAATGTTTTCTAATTACTATGATTTTAATCATGTTGATTATGTCATTTGACAATGTTTATTAATTTCAATCATGTTGATGTCATTTGACAATATTTTCTAATTACTATGATTTTTAATCATGCTGATTATGTCATTTGACAATGTTTATTAATTTCAATCATGCTGATTATGTCATTTGACAATGTTTATTAATTTCAATCATGTTGATGATGTCATTTGACAATGTTTTCTAATTACTATGATTTTTAATCATGCTGATTATGTCATTTGACAATGTTTATTAATTTCAATCATGTTGATGATGTCATTTGACAATGTTTTCTAATTACTATGATTTTTAATCATGTTGATTATGTCATTTGACAATGTTTATTAATTTCAATCATGTTGATGTCATTTGACAATATTTTATAATTTCTATGATTTTAATCATGTTGATGATGTCATTTGACAATGTTTATTAATTTCAATCATGTTGATGATGTCATTTGACAAAGTTTACTAATTTCAATCATGGTAATGATGTCATTTAACAATATTTATTAATTTCAATCATGTTGATGATGTCATTTGACAATGTTTATTAATTTCAATCATGTTGATGATATCATTTGACAATGTTTACTAATTTCAATCATGTTGATGATGCCATATGATGTTTACTAATTTCAATCTTATTTTTTGATGATATCATTTGACTATGTTTTAGAATTTCAATATCAATCATGTTGATGATGCCATTTGACAATATTTTCTAATTTCAATCATGTTAATGTCATTTGACAATGAGTCTCTATGATATCAATCATGTTGATGTTTTCCCTTTGACAATGTTTCAGCCAAGTCAGATGTATGAGCTTAGTATCAGGCTTCCAGAGTTTGTGTTTAGAGACTTCATCAGTCACCTTCCACATGAGCTAGTTATCAGCATTCTTCAATATTTAGATGGCCAACATCTACTTGTTTGCTGTCAAGTAAGGTTATGATAACATTGAGTATTAAATTGTTAAAATTATGTTTTGTAGCTGTTATTTTGCACTGTTTTTATGAAGCTAGGCTAAGAGTGTAAGCATAGAACTATCAGTAGCGATGGCTTTCTTGCAAGAGGTCTTTATTATGTAGTATGAGTCAGCTTTGGCTCATTTGCCCTCTTTTCATTCTCTTCCATCACATCTTCCTCCTCCAACATCCCCAGACTCTTGACCATTTCCTCCTTTTCAAGGTGTGCACATTCTACCAATTTCAACACTTACCTGTAGCTTCTTATCCCCTTTGCTTCCCCTAGCCGTACCAACTCTGACATGAGTCATCCCTATGACCCGTTTGTGTGTTACCGGGTCCGAAGGGAGCAAAGAATAGTAACACTATGACCTACAAAGCGTGACGTAAGAGACAACTGAGGTGGGGGCCTAGGGAAACACCCTAGTAAATAAAAAGCATCGCAGAAATCAAATGTGCTGGCCTATTTGTAGGCGAATAACTGGCACAATGTACAATTGCTCTTAGGCTCAGATCACATACAAATCACAAAGAGTTGTTAACAAGTGGTTGATATGGAGCGTTCGTAGAAGAAGAAGAACCCTATACCAATCAGATCTCATACTATGCTACAGTATAACTCCATATGTGATTGTTTAAAGTGATGTTTTTCTGTTTATAAAACCTTAGTTACAAATCGCTTTACAAATATGTGTCCTGCTGGATCATATGCATACACTTTGGTCAAAATTTGAACGTCACATTCTACATGCCTAAAGGGTAGAAGCGAGGCAATGTACTCACGTTCTTGACGTAAACCGCACAGATCAAAGAGTGGTTAATTTGGTTGATAAGAACAAAAATAAATAACAACATCAAAACTTTCAGTCTCATCATCATATCTTAGTTCTCAATCATTATTTAAAATGATGTACTGTATGATGTACTTGTATATACTTGAACTCTATGCAAGCCCATACAGCAGAAAGCTCAAGGAAGCCAGTTGTGCATTTAGTATGACAACAAGAAGCGTGATAATGGACGTACTGGTGGTGACTAAGGTACTACTCTAGCTTGCGCACAAACTACTCATAATTGCATTCTTAGTGATTCAATGAGTATGATCCAGAAGGTGGAAGCTGGTTCGGTACACAGACAATTGACTGAATCACTACAAGAGTCAACAATTTGTAGGATAACATTCAACTTCATTCTGGGGCACATGGGTGTCAATGACAATGAAAGAGGGACTGGCTGGCTCTGCCACAATATGTGGAGTGGGGGGTGTAAGTCAATGGATAGAGCTGACATTCAGTATGCCCTCGAATTTAATTTCTGCTAAACTTTGTTAAAACAGGTATGCAAGTCATGGAATGATACTATTAACAGTCTGTCTGGACTTTGGATGAGACATGCCTTAGATACAGGAGCAGATGTTTCAGCAGTTGAAGTCAATCACTTATTGGATATGAAATACAAGTCTGCTTCAGCTTACAAAGAACCAAACGTCAGAAAACTTAAAGGACAAATATTTAAAGACCTATATCTGAAATCCTTATCAACTCTCAAGGGGTTTAGAACTGGCTCATCTATAAACATTCAAAAAGAGTTTATTGACAAAGGAGATTGGCGTATAACATATGTAGGATATTTTGGTGGCAACATTGTTACAGGTAAGGTTATTCTATTTCTAAATATTGGTTGAAATAATTGCTGAATTTTTGTATTTTTAACAGCATATATATATACCTTTTGCCATCTGCTGAGAGACTGAGCACCTATGGTTCTGCCCAGAGCTCAGTGATGTTGAGTCTTAAACACTGAATACTTCTTTCTTTCTCTTGAAGAGAAAATATTTACTTTGAAGAAATATATCATTTTACTTAGTCTAAAAAAACCCACTAAAGGTAAAGATTAACTTCATTGCATCGGGTTTTCCCATATGTGTGCCTCTTCCCTACATAGAACATAGAACAAATTGAAAAAAAACATGCAAAAACCAGATGGGCTGGCCTATGGGTCTGTAGATGCTTAATTGGCACAATGAACTCATTCTCTAAGGTTAAAATTACATACCCACCATAAAGAGTGCTTTGACAAGTGGTTCATGTAGTGCGATGAAGAAGAATGAGGACATGATAATTGATGATGTTATGTGATGCGATTGATGTCATGGCACATTGGGCATTCCCATTCATGCTCCGTCCTCCGCTGCAGTAGCCATCTCAAAGTCCATTTGCTCACCGTACCCATAAGAAGTTGATTACTGTATCTTCTCTCTCTACCACGAAGACAACACTGTCCAAACTTAACGCCTAATTCTCGAACTCGTTCCAGTGTCTGGGACTTGCCCATGTCACATAATTAGAATGCACCGCATTGATGATATCGGCTCTGCCCATACTTCTGCCCGCTTGATTTGGGGCATTGTTTGCAAGAAAATCAGCACGATCGTTACCCTGTACTCCAGCATGTCCAGGTGTGTACAGCCAAGTCATTTTCTTGAGATGTGATCTCTGAATGATGTCAACCCATTCCACACACATACTTGATGATGCATTTTTTATCAGATATATTGGTAGGACTGGGCACCTGATGAGTGGAATGAGGAGTCTGTTTAACCGGTACCATTCGCATGCATTCCTTTGTTATCTGCTGTGGTAGACTGAGCACTAATGGGTCTTGCCTAAGTGGTATTATCTTGGTTCAATAACCAATAACTAGTTCTTAGTCAAAGAGAAATTAACAAAAAAGACAAAGTTGGCTATATACGGATCCACCTACATATCAGTCTTGCCATATAGATGTGAGTGGGGTCCCTGTGACTAAGCCCTTATCTTGCGAGTTGAAGGTCGTGGGTTTGAATCCGGACCGCACCGTTTTGTTCATGTCCTTTTTTTTCCAGAGACACCTAGGATTGTTGGCGAAGCTACGGAGTCCGTGCTTTATGCAATACTCTTTGCAGGTGGCATGCTATTTCTGTGGAGAGGGACCGTGCCATATGGGGTAAAACCCGGTGCAATGAAGTCAATCCTTCAATTTTAAAACTTCCCCCTTTAAAGATGTGAGTCATGGGCTATGAGAACAGCTCATAAAGGTAAGCCAGAGTACCACTTGGAAGTGTAAGTGGCTGGCATGATGTTGACCACATCACCCATTGTGTTCCGATGGTCAAAGAAAAATGCGAGTTCGACACCACATTCCCCAACATACCCCATGGCATGAAAACAAGTTCCTTTTTACATAAAGTACTTTATCTTTTATCATATATTTTTCAAAATATCTTTTAGTACATCCTAGGAACAATTCATAACAGAAAAACACAATTTCTCAAGCATTTATTATTGAAATCACATACCTCTACTAAGTCATTCTTTTTTTAATGCTCTTTAGGTTGTGATGATCATACAGTGCAAGTGTGGGATATTCTTTCAGGTAGAGCCCTGACATCAGTAACAACTCACTCAGTGTGCTGTCTAACTATCACTGATACCAATCTATACACAGCGTCTTTCAATGCTAATGCTGAGTCATGGAATCTTGCCACTGGTCGGCACTCTCAGACATTCTGTGGCCACACCTCTGCTGTATTAGCAATTGATGTTACTTCAGATGAGAAATTCTTACTAACAGGCTCTGTGGATAAAACTGCTAAACTTTGGGACCTTAGGACATCTCCACCCAATCTAATTAAGACCTTCAGCGATGTCCATGAAGACTGGGTCTCTAAAGTATGTAAAGGACTTTTATCTCAAGGACTTTTATCTACATTACAAACTCAAATAACTTGCTAGTCTAAAATGTAATGAGTCATATTAGCATATCTGTTAGTAAGCTAGATTCTTAGGCATTTAGTCTGTGTTCAATTCCACAGTGGGTGCGGAATATTTTTCCGATTGTAACGGCTCTTAGGCTGACTCAGCCTCAAATGGGTACCAGGAAAAGCCCTGGGAAGTAAAGGTGGCCGGCATGATGTTGACCACATCACCCATCGTGTGCCAATGGTCACTGAAAAATATGGGCCTAACACTGTATTATCCAATAAACCTTGGGGTATGAAAAAGGCTTCCTCCTCTAGAATGTCATGGTTAATAATAAATATTTTAGAACCCTCAACTTGGGACTTCCATAACAGGCCATGCTTGAATCACAATGGGAGTATCTCTATTGCAGCCAAGGGCTATACGCATGCCTTCATTTTTAATACGTTTGAGTCATTCACATTGTAATTGTGATATTGTGAGGATCCCAAGTCTATAATCTACCACATACATAACCAGTTGATATAACAGAAGGACAAGTAATTGCTACTCAAGGTGTTTGACCTCCATAACCTTGAGAGCTGCAAGACATACTTTGTTCAACATTTTGTTTGAATGATAGACTGCGATCAAAGGTTATCCCAAGATAGCGCAGTGTGTCCTAACGCTGGGTATCATACCTATCAAAGGTAACTCCTGGTAGGTCAACCCTGGCTGGAGTTATTCAAAGAGCACCACACCATACACACCTCAGGATTGGCCTTAAAGCAAAACTCCGTACACCAATGCAAGATGGTATGCAATGCCCCTTGAATGTCTTGTCTATCTGATCCGGTCCTATATGTCATCTGCAAAAGTCATGTCTGGCCCAACCTGGTTGACTGAATTTTGACAACATTTGTTGGGTAGAGAGCATCATGATTGAAAAGCTCTCTTTGTTATACGCATTCTCCAAGTCATGATATCTTTCACTGCCTCCATTATTTAATTAATTTTTGATGAAGCTAGGTACTGATGTTGTGCACAATTTTTTTCGTATGTCTTCATTCCTAAACCAGTTTTTCTTCATACTCCCAGCATTCTATGAAGACACTTCATCTCTGTCATGACTAGTTTTCTTCTTTCTTTCTTTCTTTCGTTTGTCCTTCTCTGCTTTTTTGCCGCTAGGCGTAGCAGGTTTAACTGATGATCGGTTCCGAGATAATGCACGCTCGGTCGCTTGATATTTTTGTGGTATTGTGGAGTTTTAAGATGTCTGTAACTCCATCAACCCATCTTTTCTTGGTCTGCCCCTTCCTCTTGATGATTCCATTTTCAGGTTGTATGCTCTTGCAACTGGTGTATTCGGGTTCATTCTGACCAAGTGGCCAAACTATTTGAGTCTCTGTTTTTCAATAAATCTAATAGCAGGTGTTGTTCCGACTGTTCTTCTAATTTCCTCATTTCTTATATGGTCTCTTCTTGTTTTATTTACTGCTTTCCTCAGGCATCTCATTTCGCATGTGGTAATTTTCCTTTCTTGTTCTTTTGTCAGTGCCCATGTTTGACTCTGGTAGCACAGTGTTGGTATAAAGATTGAATTTATAATCTGTCTTTTAGTCACTACTGGAATAGCTGGGTGTTTCAAAATTGGGGTAAGCTGGTATGTAATGTTGTTGTCATCATTTTATATCAACGTCCAGGTTTGGGACTGATAGCAGAATATTGTAAGAAAGATCATGTTATACAATGCTCTTTTAGTGTTTATGGTGGCAATGCTTGCATTCAAAATTGGTCTCATTGCACTAATAAGTAGAAATGGGTGTGTTTCTTCAACATGTTTTCCTATTCCTCTTCTAGGTGAAATTTTTGCCCAGTGCAGATGAACACTTACAGTTTCTGACATGTGATTCAGGTCTGTGTAGTTTATGGTTGACTAAACAGACAGGAGATTTAATAACCTCATACAAGTTCCAGCCAGACAGGCCCTCAAAGTTTACCTCATTTTACCATGTACCACAAGCTCCATTCCAAATATTCACATGTCAATGGGAGGAAGACAGCAAATTGTCTTGGTTATCAAAGTACATCATTCAACAAAAGACACATGTGATCAAGAGAGAAGAGCATTTTCAGATTTCCTTAAATGCTATTAAAGCTTACCTTTTGGGAGCAGGAAAAAAGTTTGCTGTGATCATGTGTTCCATATCTAGAAAGGATTTTCATGTGATAGACATTCCAAGAAAAGTTGTGGTGGCTACCATTGTTACACCTGACTTCTGTATGTAAGTTGATTAATGATTATACTTATTTGTTAATATTATTTTCAATGCAGTGGTGTATATTGTAGAATTAAGTCTTGCATAGATCTCATCATTATCGTAAGTTCTGGTGCCTAAAACAAACAATTTTCACTCAATTCGAACTTATGCCTTTTACTATGACAATGGATCTTCATGAATAAAAGAAAAGTAAAAAAACTAACTTTTATACCTGTATGTATATTGGGACATACTACGAAATGAGGACATCAGAAGCAGAGTGGGCATAACTTCATGCATCGAATACATTGAAAGACAACAAATGCAGTGGTTTGGACATTTAATGAGAATGGGGTACAACCAACCACCAATAATAGTTAGTTAGTTTGTTCCTTTCGTGCCAAAGGCGGCACATAGGGCAGAGGTTTTAGATCTCCATGTGATACGGTTCTTTGCTAGCAGTTGGAGATCTTGTATGGTTTTACATCCCAATAGTTTACTTTCTTGTTGGATGGTTCTTCAAGAGTGGTCTTTGGTCTTCCACGTTTTCTATTCCCAACTGATGACCACATAAGGACTTGTCGATTTAGTCTCTTTTCGTCTGATCTAAGAACATGACCTAAATATTTCCACCTTCGTTTCCTTATAATATTTGATACGGGTTGTTGGTGTGTTCTATCTCTCACTGTGTTGTTAGAAACGAAATCACTCCATTTTTCTTTACACACCTCAGCGGTTTTTCCCGCTTGAAACATAGTCCTCACATTCCAATAGCCGAATTTCGAACACTGCTTACTATTTAATAAACTAGAACGGGTAGCCAATACACATTAATAGAACGATACACATTTAGATAAATCTTCTGTTTCAGAAATACTGGGGCTTTTACGATTGAGGATTATTAGACCTCAGATCAACCGACCATAGCAAGCACGAAGAAAACAACACCTTCCATCTTGAAACCGGAACCGGAAAAAACAACAACCAATAATAGCATACAATAAAAAAGATCAGGTACTAGAGCCAAGGGAAGACCAAAAAAGATGGATAGACAATATCAAGACCACACTAAATAAACATGGATATAACACTACAAGGGCGACTCATCTGGCCCTAGAATGCAAATTAAAGCTCCCACCCCTACGCTTAGCTGCAAGATTGTACAACCAATTCCATCATCCACCTGGGGTGAGACATTTGGTATATTGGGTAATACAGTGTTAGGCCCATATGTTTTGCCACACAATGGGTGATGTGACCAACTTCACACTAGCCGCCTTTACTTTCCATTGCTTTTCCTGGTACCCATTTAAGGCTGGGTCGACCTGAGAGCTGTTACGGTCTGAAAAATTGTCCACACACACTGTGGAATGAACTCTGAGCACTAGCATAAGAAGGTTTTTTTGTGTCTCGTTTCTGTTTGCTTATTTTTTTTAAACTGTGGTGGAGGGTCAGAGTCATTACTCCACCAACCCTCTTACATGGTTTTTACAAAATATGTTTAACAAGCGAGCCACAGGAACCATCAGTATACATACCCCTCAATATCTGTTGGGGGAGATTGAGCACCTATAGGTCTGTCAGGGGTGATGTCAGTTCAGTAACCAATTTGTAAATATATCTCAGCTGTTTTTAGATCAACATGCTGTGTTTTTGTCTAATATAATCAACTGGTGGTTTTTCTTCCTCTTTCTGCATTAGGCTGACTCGAAATGGTTCAACTGTTACTCTCTGTGATACCAGATGGTTGAACGGATTTGACTTTTCTGCCATGAAGAATGACACATCATTATTTGCTGCTAGTGTTGGTAGAAACACTGTGATTCTAGGAACATGGTCAGAAACTACCAATAGAGAGCACATGGATAAGGAGGACAAAATAGTAAGCATAAGTGGAAGAGGCTTGTACTAACATTTAACTAATATTATTAAGAGTTGTAATTACCATGTCCATAAAAGAAATTAATCTGTGATAATATTATGAGAAATAGTAATTGTGGTGTGCACACCGATAGAATGCATGTGTTAGTATGAGAAACAGTAATTACTGTGTGCACACCGATAGAATGCCGGTGTTAGTATGAGAAATAGTAATTGCGGTATGCACACCGATAGAATGCCGGTGTTAGTATGAGAAATAGTAATTAATATGTACACACTGATAGAATGCATGTGTTAGTATGAGAAATAGTAATTAATATGTACACACTGATAGAATGCTTGTCAATATTATGAGAAATTTAGGAAATGATACCCTAGTAAATAAAAATCTAGCAAGAAATTGAATGTGCAGGCCTAGTCACCATAGGCGCATAACTTGGTACAATGCACAATTGCTCTTATGCTCAGATCACATAAAACCACAAAGAGTGGTTTAATAAGTGGTCGATATGGAGCGTTCGCAGAAGAAATGAGAAATAATTAATGTGTATACAAAGTAGATGCTGAGATGGTATGATAAGATTACAAATGAGAAACTCAGAAAGAACAAAGCAGATACTAGTGGAGACAGAGCTCAGGAAGAGACGCTGGCGATGGATATGACACACATTGAGAAGACCGACCGGAAGCATTGCAAGACAGGCACTGTTTTGTAACCTGCAGGGAAAGAGGAGTAAGGGAAGGCCTAGACATACCTGGAGAAGAGAGCTGGAGACTGATATTAAAGAGATAGGTAAAACATGGAAGGAATTGGAAGGGATGGCAAGGCAGAGCTGGAAGAGGTTTGTTCAAGACCTGTGCTCCATTGGGAGTTGAAAGGTGAATAAGAATACAAAGTAGATAATCTATGTTAATTTTATGTGTCAAAGCGTTGATGGCTGATCAGTTAGCTAAGCTAAAACAAGTCCATCAATTTAAATACCTTGGCGCCATGTTAACATCAGATGGTGGATGTGAAATGGAGAATAGGTCAGGCAAAAACAGGAGTCGAAAATGAAAGGCATTATATGCAGCAAGTCATTGCTAATTGAAGTCTTAAAGAGAGTTCTTCAGTGCTACTTAGAGCCAATACTAACATGGATGAGAATTATGGACAGTAAATAAACATATCATAATAGCAAAATCTGTGGAGGCCATACAGTGGTTTTACAGGAGAATGCTAAGGATCTAATCTAAGAATTTAAAAAAGACTAATGCTGATACAGGTCAAGACACAATCAATATAAGAACGAGGAAGTCATTATTTTTCTGGTATGGTATGAGAAAGGGAGGTTTAGAAATAAAATGGTGGTCTGTATGGCTAAGTCTTTGCCTTGCGTTCTACAGGTCATGGGTTTGAATTCAGATGTGCCATTGTGTTCACAAGTGCATGCATTTTTTTCCCAGAGACCCCAAGGATTGTTGCCGGAGCTATGAAGTTTGTTCTTTGTGCAATGCTCTCTGCATGTTGGTGTGCCATGTCTGTGGAGAGTGGCCAAGCTATGTGGGGTAAAACCCTGTGCAATGAAGTCAATCCTTCATCTTTAGACACATAATACTATCTTTCACAGACAAGTTGTATAGAAAGTGCTAATTTTGGACATTCAGGATGTAGCTAATATTTCTCTCTCATGCTCGATCACCGCTTAGACTGATGTACCAGATCTCCGTACAGCTTCTCATTTAGCTCGGTGTTTTCCGGCAAGGTTTCGTTTCTCAGGCCTGCTAGCAGTGGGTAGTCTTGCAGTAGGTGCTCTGCCATCATGTCTGCCTGCTCGCAGTGGCACAGGCTAGTTGTGCCAATTTTAAATTTATTGTACCAATTTTAATTTGTTGTACAGGTGGGAACAGTCTCTTATGGTCGGACGGAGGCGGAATATGACAACTTGTTTGCTACGGGACAGACCATAGTACCCATCTTTGGCGCTGTGCTGAGGGTGGTCTTGTGACCATGTCTCTCTATATCGCCATTCGATGGTTGTTTTAGCCTCCTTGTAGCTGATTTCGTAATCAGTCTGCGGCAGTCGCCCTCTTGCCTTTACAGTCTCCCTCTTCGTTTCCGCTTATATTGCAGTGTGATGGGATCCACGCTAATGATTTGAGCATGATATCAGAACATCTGGCACACGATAGAAACAAATTCAGGACTGTTAGGGTAACAAACTTCTGCTCTGGACAAGCTATTTGATGATAAATTTTGGACATATCTTGTTGTCATTCTTCAGCATTCTGACCCATGAAGTATGTGTATACTGAAAATGCATTGAATAAATAAAATCACTACTGCTGCCACAAAGTGAATATCAAGACATCTTCTTTCTATCTTGTGCTATTTATTAATGTAATTTGTTCAAATTTTCAACATGCATAAAAACTAATTTGTTTTATAAATAAAATATATAAATTATTACTTTTATAACTGTTTTATCTGTCCATATTTATTGTCCAAGAATTTGCTGCTACATTTACAATGTATCTGTATGTTTCTATTTCAAAATGATCTTTCATAACAAGCTTTTGGACTAGTATGGTCACTGCCAGAAAGGAAAGCTATGGCAGACTACATTCCAAGATGCCTAGATAACCGTAACAGCAATATTGAATAATTGATAAATTGAGGTATTTTGTACATATCTTCTTCGAATGATCCATATCCAACACTTGTTAAACCACTCTTTGTGATTTGTATGTGATCTGAGCCTAAGAGTGATTGCATGTTGTGCCAGTTATGGCCTACAAGTAGGCCAGCACATCCGATATCTGAGACGCTTTTTATTTACTAGGGTCGCCTCTTGCGACATGCATTGTAGGTCGCAATGTTACTATTCTTTGCTTCCCTTGTGGACCCTGGCAACGCACATGCGCTTTGGACATAAAAGAACATATGGTTAGAGATTGTTATAGAACGAGGCATCCTGGCAAAGAGGAAGATCATGGAGAAGATGGATTTAAGATGTAACATGATTTGAGCATTATGACTGCAGAAGTGGGGCATCTCACATATGAGAAATTCAGGACTTAGGGAGGCAAAATTCTGCTCTGGACAAGCTTTTTATGATGGAGATAATAAAGAAGAACATCGCCATATGTTTGTGTACAAATCCAGAGATGTTTGAATCCGGAATAATACTGGCAAAGACAATATTTCACCTCATGGAGCATCTTGGTAACAAACTAGTCTGGTTAATGAAGTAAGGGCTGACAAAATCCCTATTGTGGTGAAGATATGTCTATCTGCTGGAAGAAATTGACTCATTTTCAGCAGTGTCTTCAAGGTTGATGTGGGGGGATATGTATCCATGGAGACTCACTGAGCTAAGTATTCCCAGAGTAGAAGACGGCTGAACTCACGACTAAGTATTCCCAGAGTAGAAGACAGCTGAACTCTCGCCTAAGTATTCCCAGAGTAGAAGACATTTTCTAAAGTAGAATACAGCTGAGCTCATGGCTAAGTATTCTCTGGTGTAGAAGACAATTGAACCTGTGACCAAGTTTTCTAGGGAGTAGAAGACAGCTGAACTCATGGCAGTACACTCACACATTGATTAGACCACCATGATTGCACATCATAAAGCAATCCCTGGTACTAAAAAAAGGCTTTGTTAAACTATCCCACTCAAATGTGTCCCCAAGAGAAAAAACTGCACTAAACTAAAAACTCCCAATTGATGAAAATGACAAAAAGTATACACACATTTATTCATACAAACGATGATTTTAGAATACAAATAAAATGACAATTGTACTTTATTTTTAGAATTTTACTGTACGAGAATGTGTCAAAGTATTATAAAAGTATGATCAGTTCTAAATAAAATGGAATGCAGCAAATTTAATATCACAAAAAAATAACAAGTTAAAAAATTAATATGACACAAATATTGATAATAATTGTAGATTGGTAACATTAAGTATATGTATAGCCGTAACCAAAATAAACTACATTATATATCATCTGTGTATACACAGATATCACACAGTAATGTGGAAAATTGTGTACATAAAAGCTTCCCCACCCCATTATGTTGCTTAAAGAATATGGACCACACTTGTTTCCATTGTAAGAAACTTAATCCAAAGCACTACATACATCCTTGTTTTCTGCAAAGAGGTTGTTTGCCTCATATTATATGACTACATTTTTCTCTTTTGTGAGAACCAGAAGTGAAGGTTCTATAGGGATATATAGAGTGAGGATGAAAATGCAGGAATGATCCTTATTATCACAACCATATTTGCAAGCTACAGGTGTTTCAATCTCTGATCTGATACCATACTACAGTATAACTCTAGGTCTTGAACTTTACCTAGGTGTTTTCCTGTCTGTAAAATCTTAGTTACAAGTCTGTACAAATGTGTCCTATTGGATAATATGCATACATTTTCACACAAATTCGGATGTGCCTGTCCAATGTGCCATAGAGGCCTAATGAGGGTGCAACATACTTAGGTTTTTGTTGTAAACCACACAGATCACAAAGAATGGTTAACTTGGTCGTTAAGAACGAACACAAAATGTAATTATTTACAAATCTCTAGCTACCCGTGTCAACATATATGTAGTTTACATGCTAAGGATATGTCTTTACTACACATTATAACTCACTGAATAGCACAACACTCAATGATATGAAATTAATATAATTTTATATATGATATATAAAGTATTTGAGTATGAGAGAAATAATACAGATATATTTGCCAGGCAAATGCCAAATATTCATATATAAAGAGATTCATCAAAGTTGTAGATTCATGTGGCTGTTGGGTTTGTATAATATTAATGATTGATATCTCAGATTATAAGTGGTTTTTTAAATTATTAATCTTCTTCTTATGTTGTCACACTATTACTGGGTTGTTGCCCAGTGTTGTGGTTTTCTGTATTTGTCTTGCACTTTTTGACTTGGGCGATATTTATTTTTAATTTCTGACAGGATTCTGCTATGCCATCTATCATTTTCATGGTCTGCCTATCGCCTTCTTTTCTGTTGTAGAAAACTGTATGCAGTAAAGTTTGGTTGCATCCTTATTAAGTGGCCAAACCACTTCATTCTTTGCTTCTCAATGTCATTCAAGCAAAGTTCTGTCCTAACTTTTTCTTGCATGGTGATGTTGGAGACTGTCTTTCACATGTTATTTTTGCTACCATGTTTTGCTCATTGTCCACGTTTGGCACTAGTAACATCGAGTAGGCATGAAAATGCTATTTATCATCTGTTGTTTAGATGTCAGTGAGTTTTTAAAATTAATAGAGTGTGTAAATCACAAATGCAACTGGACAATAATGCTTTAACGTGTTTGTTGCACATTTGAATTATCACTCTGATCAAATATGATAACAAATGGAGAACTTTTAAACGAACAAACTGTGCATCATTGAAGAACATTATTCAAAGATGAAGATGGTGGTAGATGGACATCGTTTGCAAAAGCCTAATGTATTAGTCGGGACACAAAGAGGATAAAGATATATGTCACATCAAATAACGAGTCAAGTTTTTAAACAATGCCAGACATGATCAGATGATGCCAATATAAAGAATGAACATAGTTATTCTTTCTTTTGCCCGTCTCTGCCTTTTTTTGCCGTTAGGTACAGTAGGTTTAACTGGTGATCGGTTTCTAAGAAGTGCAAGCTCGGTCACTTGATATGCTGTGGTATTGTGGAGTTTTAAGATGTCTGTAACTCCATTTTGGTCTGCCCCCTCTTGATAATTCCATTTTCAAGAGTTATTATGTGGTAAAGATGATACAATATATATATATCTACGTTTGAATATTGATTCTTACGATGGAATCTAACATACATCTATGCACACAGATGCTGAACAACTATGGCTCTATCTGGAATGCAGTGAAATATAATTCATATATATTCATAAAACATTACAGACATAATATGCAAACACTACAAGAACATGATACAACAAATGTTTCACAACAGAAAAAATAATGAGATTACATCCAATACTTGTTACTGAGCATACGCTCTTCACAATTCATCTTTCTTGACAGATTTCTCAACTTCCAAATCTTCATCTTTCTCATCTGCTTCAGTATGGCTATGATACAAATAGTTGGTATGTTCATGATCTTCTGCTTCAGTATGGCTCTGATACAAATAGTTGGTATCTTCTTCATGATCCTCTGATTCAGTATGGCTATGATACAAATAGTTGGTATGTTCATGATCTTCTGCTTCAGTATGGCTATGATACAAATAGTTCTTATCTTCTTCATGATCCTCTGATTCAGTATGACTATGATACAAATATTTGGTATGTTCATGATCATTTGGAATGTTGTTAATCTCACTTACATCACTTTGTCTGTTATGGTGTATCCCCTCATTCTCTTCTGCTGGGGTATCTGTTACAACAGGATCATCAGTCATTGGTACATAATCTAGATTTGCATGGTCATTCAATAAAACATCCTCTCTATGTCCTTGTAATTTATCAAGGGAATCATCATCATCATTCAGATCATCGTCAAATGTAGGTATAGGATCATACAAGATGATTTTTTCCTTAGCATTTGCCAG
This sequence comes from Arion vulgaris, assembly GCA_020796225.1. Taxonomy (NCBI): domain Eukaryota; kingdom Metazoa; phylum Mollusca; class Gastropoda; order Stylommatophora; family Arionidae; genus Arion; species Arion vulgaris. The sequence continues at coordinate 62,512,066 of CM036753.1, read as the reverse complement.
GAAATTACCAGGAAGACCAAAAATGTCAGGAAACTTGACTACAGCAGCATCAATATCAAATTCGTACATTTCACTCCAGGAAAGGACAGAGTCTTTGAATCTGTCAATTGCTTCAAAGAACTGGAAATAAAACAGAATAATTACACAACTTAAAAAAACATCAAATTTATTGATAGAATTTATGGATTGATTGGAAGAACATTTCACTTCAGAAAATAATCTCTCTCTCGCGATCACCCTTAGACTGATGTACCAGATTTCCCCAATGATTTCATTCATGTGGAAACCTGATTCATGCAGCCTTAGCATGGGTGGGTTTCGTCACATCTTCAGCACCATTTGGAGCTCTAGTGCATATCCTTCGACGATGTGTCCGGTTTCAGCCAGTGTTTACTGGGTTTGCTCTCCGTCAGCCTTTGGCTGTCCCAGCCAACCTGCAAGGCAGCAGGTTGCTATTTTCTTTTAGGGTAGCTACCCTTAGACAACCTTCCCTCCGGGATGTTGAGCGTCATCTGCCCAGGTTACCAGTCTTTTTGGACTACTTGGTTTGCCTGCCGCCCAGTTTTGTGCCTGGTTTGCTTCGCTAAGCTTTGATTGTCCCCAATCAAACTACAAGGAAGTTGTAGTTCTCTGCGATGAGAAATGTGATTATTGTTCTCTGGATGGAGATTGAAGCCTCTGCTGGGTTTTCCAGCACATTTGGGTGGTCCGCTCACCCCATGTTTGCCACGCCTTTCGTCGCTTCACCATCAGCACTTTGCATGTCTGCCCCACCGGTGGGCTCACCTGTGTGTCTTCAGTATGCGTGCTTGCTCTACTTTGGTGTCTGCTCACTGCGTTTATCAGGTTTCACACTGTGCTCACATTTACTATGCCTCGAGACTGTCAGGACACTCAGCTCAACTCGGGCCACCACCTCAGGGCTCCGAGTTTTGCCACATGACAGCAAGAAATCTGGTAGAGAGGAATGAGAAAAGTGAGCCCTCTCACCTCCTAGTCCAATTCTATATGACAGCAAGAAATCTGGTAGAGGATGAGAAGTGAGCCTCCTTAACTCCTAGACCAATTATGACTCCCTCTTGAAGTGGGGTAGAAAATGCAGTCACTCTAGCAAGTCAATGCTATTTTTCTTTTGTCATCACACTATTACCGGGTTATTGCAGTGTCACATGTTTTTCTGTTTCTGTCTTGCGCTGTTTTAGTGACAGTTATTTTTGCTTTTTTTACAAGATTCTCTTATACCATCTAACCACCTTTTTCTGGTCTTCCTCTCGCATTCTTTCCTGTTTTGTTGTAGAATACTCTATATATAGTGGAGTTTGGTTGCATTCTTATTAAATGACAGAGCCGCTTCATTCTTTGTTTCTCAATGTAATTAAAGCAAGGTTCTGTCCCAACTTTCTTTCTTATGCCGATGACTGTCTTTCCTGGTGTTTTTGGTAACTTTTCATAGACATCTCATTTCAATGCTATGTGCTAACATAAATACTACAAGGCATTGGACGGAAGGACAGAGTTCAAGAGCTGCTAGATCATCGAAGAAGAAGTACTAAGAATATGTTACCTGACTCCGTCTTTCTTCTGTGGAAGTATCCAAAGATTCTACAAACACATCTTTGATCATAATCCCTTTATCATGCAACTTTTCTAACAACTTGGACCTGCAGAAGAATCAGATGTGACAATCTAATCAAATCACAGAGCAACAATATGAACACCAAACTAAAATTCAACACATAACTTTTTGTTGTTGTTGCTAGAACATGGACGAAAATCTTATTTATAGCAGTTACAATAAAATTACTACACACGGTATCAGACTAAATACTTCCAAATTTTAATTTTTTTTCTCTGCGCTGCGGCTACGAAATCAGGTGTAGTTATGGCTTCTGACAGATTTTAGCAGATAGGTTTGCTTTCCGTTTCACAAGTGTTCCTCGCCATTCAGACAAGCTGTACTCTGACTTCAGAGGTAATTGTAATTTTGATCCCCAAGTAAAGGATCAGGGTCTTCTGTAGTCCAATCGCACACTGCGAATTTTGTGTGTGCCAAAGATGACCCTGAACTCAGAAATTCCCACAGCACATGGTGACTAGCACAGAGTATTTTCAACTTTACTATCGCTGACGTCACAGTTGGTATCAATCTGGTTATTTAGAAAACTATGACGATATTTTTTAACTTGTCATTAAATAACATAATCTAAACAGATCAGTCAATATTTGCAACAAAGTCTCTGTCAATCATATGTATACACTTCAGACATATTAAGACACAATCAACATTTCTTTCTAGTGCCTTTTTAACCCTGGTTGGAACATGAGTCCTCAACCAACTCATGCCAAGACTTCCTATCTTTAGCCATATCTTCCAGTTCTTCTGTATATCATTAATCTCTGCTTACAAGCCCCTTCTCCATTCATTTCTCTTTTGCTTTCCATACAGGTTCCTAGAAAGGGTCCTTCTTGTTATATTCCTTGTGCTTTTTCTGAAAGTGTGTCTTGTTCAGCATTTTTCCCCCGCTTGGTTCAACGGGATTTGTCATGTTCTCTACATAAGCTCCTATTTGCGCCTGCCATGGCAGTCGGAACCGCAAGTCTGTCTGCTTGTTCATTCCCATGAATCAACTATCTCAAACCTGTTGTTTGCTGATGACTGCACCCTCACTACCAACTCTGAGGAAGAAATGCAGACTTACATGGACAATCATACCATCTCATTATCTTTATCTGCAGTTGACAAATGTTTGCAATGTATTTGTTATTGTTTTAGTCTTTCTCCATGTTTCTTACCCGTACAGCAGAACTGTTTTAACAGTGGAGTTAAATATTCTAATTTTGATTTCTTCCACAAATTTCCTAGTATGATAAAAGCTTCCCTGGCCTGTTGTATTATTCTGACATCTCTATTTGTCCCTCTTTATCTATATTGCTGCCTAGTACATCTATAATAATCAACCTACTACAGTAGAACCCGGTTATGTCGCCGGCCTAGGGGTTTGTCAAAAAGCGTTGGGATAACCGATGATCGAGATAAACGAAAACCAATATGGCGGCAAAATATTAACAAGTGCTTGAAATTTCTTTATGTACATGATGTGCGTTAATAAATGAGAATGTACATGCACGTGTTATTTGTTTGATGAAGCGATCGGCATGCTATAAAAATGTACATATATGTTTGCTAACAACAAAAGGCATATGTGCACCAACTAACAGCAGAAATTTACCAATATAAAATAAAAACCACCGTCGATTCTCGATACAAACCTTTATTTATACAGACACAGCTCTGAAAAGTATCGTACACGTGGTTACTATGGTTTCTTTAAAAAAGTCTAAAATGCTTTGTTGCTTTTTGCCTTTAACAGTCTGCTTGAAAACAAATGCTTCAATATTATTTATGCTGTCTAAAACAGTTTCATCATCTACAAAAGAACCATACCGTCAAATTTTCTGTAGCATTTCTACCACCTCACCAGCTGAGGAATTGGTTCCAAATCTTCGTCCGCATCTTCTTCATCTTCTTTGTCATTGCCGCATGCAGATGTGCTTGCCAGTGCTGACTGCACACTTGATACAATGTCTTCATCGGTGATCACGCCATCAGTAATGACGTCTTTGTCGATTTCTATGTAATCTCGGAATTCCTGGACAGTGATGGCTAACTCCTGTGCCTCCTCTTCCAAGATAGCATCTGTAAGAACTGTGCCTGAAACTCATCATCGGAAATATCCTGAATGACGCAGTGCATCCAGCAGTTTGAGATTGTTTCCTTCTTCCCGTCATTCCAGGCTGATCTCAGGAAGTTCATTGCATCTAGAAGGGAAGGGGTGTACTGTGCCTTCTTTTCATCATGGAGTAGGTATTGGTGCATCAACATTTTCCTGTAGTACACCTTAAGCACTTGAATTATTCCCTGGTCCATTGGTTGGAGCTTACTCGTTGTGTTAGGTGGGAGGTAAAAGATCTTAATGGCCTTGAGACCAGGAACATCCGGATGAGCTCTACAGTTGTCCACGATCAGTGCCACCTTCCTTTTCTCTGTTTGGAACTTCCTGTCCCACTTTTTCACCCATGCACTGAATAGATCTCCTGTGATCCAGGCGCTTGGCTGGCCATCGTAATCACATTGGAGAACTTTGGTCTGCTTAAAGCATCTGGGATTCTTGGACTTCCCTATAACGTAGAGCGGGAGTTTTTGGCTTCCATCCATGTTAGCAGTAACTAGCACTGTAAGTCGGTCCTTCGACTTTTTCCGCCGTGACAAGCCTCCCCACGAAACGCCATAGTCTTGTCTGGAACGCATTTCCAAAACACCCCAATTTCATCAGCATTAAAAATGTTCCGAGTCTCATAGGTATCCAAAATTGTGCGCATTTGAGTCTTCAGCCATGAATCCACTTGTTCCTGTTGAACTGCGCGCTCTCCACAAATTGCTTTGAAGACAATGTTGTGCCTCTTTTTGAAATGATCCAGCCACCCCTGACTTGCTTTAAAGTCAGGGTGTCCTACTTTGCAGCAAGGATGTCCGCCTTCTCCATCAGCAAGGGACCATTGACGGGAAGGTTTGTTGCTCGGTATTTGTAAACCATTGAAACACTGCATAACGCGACATCTTTGTGCTCAGCCACTCTAAGTTTTTTTTCTTGCTGGATCAAAGACAGACTTCTCGTACATTTGCTTTATCACGTCTGCCTTCTTTTTCCATCCCAAAATGGTGTTTGCTGGAATGCCATGCTGACGACAGGTCTGCCGGTTTTGTTCCTTTTTCTAGCTGCAGTATGATTTCATACTTTTTCTCTATTGACTGATTCTCCAGTTTTCTCTTAACACCTCCAGACATTTTTAGAATGGAAAAAATAAACAGAATAGCTACAGCATATTATCCTTCAGACAAGGAACTCACGTGAACTCAGCACATGCGCAGTGAACCAAGTACGGTAAATTAAAAATCAAAATACCGTGTTCTTGCAAAATGGGATCTCCATTCCCACGAAAGAAACTTACATGAGTCAACACCTGCCAATATTGGACTGTATATTTACTGTAGCATAAGTTAACACCCATGGTCATGGGGATCGAGATAACCAACGTTAAGTGGCAAATTTGGCCCTCTTTTGTGCTCGAGATATTAGGGTTCGGCGACATAAAAGAATCGAGATATCCGATGAGAAAATGCTAAGACAAAGAGAGAATTTGGAGGTTCCACTTCAAAAGTGTCGACTTAATAGGGTTGGCGAGTTAACAGAGGTCGAGATAAGTGGGTTCTACTGTATACCCAAAACTAGACCAGCACACAAGAACACTACACTGTTGTCACACTAACCTATTTCATTTAGTGGTGTTTATCCCGACATTTCTGTCTTCTCAAACTCTAAAATATAAGACAGGTTGTGAACTATTGTTATTGTCTAACTCTTTCCATGCTTTAAGCCGCACACTGCGCCACGACGGAAGTCCGTTGCACACTTTAAGCCACACATTGCGCCATAGAATTGCTTCCCTTATAAGAAGTCTTTCTAGTTTTACTTCTACTTTTTTACTTATACTACTTTTCAACCTTGTTATTCTATTGGGTTGTTCAGTTTGCTTCAATTTAGTATATATTAATATATATATGTTTATTTATTGACAAGTAGTTGGGATTGTTTTTTTACTTCCCTTGAATTAACTGCTTAAAAATTGAGGAAATAACTGCGCGGAAAAGTTAATCAGGTTAATTTTAGAGTATGTCACAAGTTTACTCACTAAATATGCTTGCTTTGTATTTGAATCACATGAAGTTCAAAGTGACATAGGATGTGCATCATTCATTACCGTCACTAAGTTTACCTTGTTTGTATTAAATAAATTTGACAAACAAGAAATGAATAGTTGTTCAGAGCTCAGTTTCAATGGCATTCCATACACATACCCAAGTCATGTTAAAACTATTACTATGATGGTATAAACATTTCTAACATGTTATTTTTGTTCTCAGCTTTTAATGAATTTTCCACACTATATTTTTACTTCTTCAATAACACTTTCAGTGCCACACCTTTTCAACCAAGTCTGGCCCACTGCCACACTATTTTTGGATATCATCAGTTTTCAGGGTGATAATTTCAAAAAACATATAAAATAAACTAATAAACATAGGACTTTGAGACTCTGGTATAATGTTCATAAATGAATTGGCTTTACGATTTGGACATTATCGTGTGACCTTGGAATACGTGACCTTGGCGTTCATCTTGGATTTAACCTATTTTTGCCAAAAACAAGGGTACAATCAAAAATAATTCTTAAGAAATAGATAATTGATCTCAAAACTAGAGAAAGTTATCAAATATGTTAGATGACATGATAAGAAACATTATTTTATGCTTATCTGGTATGTAGCATGTATTTTTAGTGTCATTTGTGTACCTACAAGTTGTCTGATTTTTTTGCACAAAATAAAAATTGTGAAAAAAAGATAGTTTTGGTTATTGTTGTTATTTATAAGCATAATACATGTAGTTATGTCTTGACATGTACAGTACTACTGACCTGTATATATGTACATTATATTTACAATATAATCCAAGAATTATTGCTGCAACTGCTGTTGGCGTCGCTCCAAACGTGCACAGAATTTGGTATCGGTTTCTGCTCATGACTTTCGTGAATGGCGTCTGGGTAAGCCAATGAGTAGTTTCCAATAATCATATAATGCAGGTTTTTTACACAATCCCATTGCAATTTGAAGACCAATCAATAACAGCTTCAACTTCCTCAAATGATGTAGACTTCCACTTCTGCTTACGGGATCTATCAGAATAGCTGTTAGCATGTTGTTCTGCATAACGATTCGTTTCTTGAACAATTAGGCTGATTGCATCATCAGTAAAGTACAGTCTGAAATAATCTCTCACTGAAAAATTTGTGGTGTTTACTTGACTGCCCTGTTCAAGACCATATTGTAGAACCCACTTCTGTTCAAAAACATCATGTTCACTCTCAAAAATGATCCAACTCCATTCGTTTTCTGCTTGATTTGGTCTAGCAGTGACAGTGCCACGCTCCCCGTTTTCGAGATGAGGGTCCATCACCTACGCCTGCACTACTGGGAATATCCGCGATCGATCTATAAATATTGTCACGTGAATCAAAGTCCAAATCTGTATCACATTCAGATCCCGTTTGGTCACTATCACTGGCTAAAATGTCAGAATCTGAGTCATTTTGGACATTACTAACATCAGCTACATCGCTCATTTTGAAGATCGTTGTTTACTTATGAAAGATTGCGAAAAATTCAATAAAAATCGGACTTACTGTATTTTTAACACGCGCTCGCTAGATCCGCCATTTTAGAAAGCTACTCTGAACAATACGGAACTAGTTCGTAATGTAATAACGGTGTACGGTAAGCAAAACTACCCATTTAAAAAGTCGTATCTCCCGAGGACAAAAGTCGTCCGTGGCATCGAAAGGAGTTCAACCTTCGCCGACTTTTGTCGTCGGTGGCACTGAAAGTGATAAATGAAATCTGCAAACACTCTTGGTAATAAGAGAATGTTCTGAAATGCTTTTGGCGCCTTATTTGACTCCCCTGAATTTAATGCTAATTAGAATTCCAAGAAAAAATATATCTCTCCATGTTTCAGTTTTTTCATAAGCACAACATACATATTTTTTAAACATAATTATTTTAAAACTTAATGTTACTATTAATATTACTTTATTATTGTTGTTAGTATTATTCAAAACTATCACATGGTGCCCCTGCAGACATTAGTCAGATGTGCTCCAATATATAGAAATGTTGGACAGCACTGGTTTACAGTAAAGTGATGACATTTGCCTCTCTCGACACAGCACATTCATTTTCTACATTATTCACACTACAAATCTGACATAATCACCTGTAAACTTCATTAGGAGTTGCAAATCTAAATTTGGAGACTGGTTCTAATGGTCTATGAGTTTTGTGATCAGTAGAACAGTTTGGAGAATTGAACCAATACAAATGTGAGAACCACAAATTGATAGCCAGATGTCGGTATTTCTTGGAATTCACTTGATGGTACCATCTGAGATAGAAAGTAACATAACATTAAAATGGCAATCATCATAATATTTTAAAATGTGTGTAACACAAATGATTTATATAAGAAATTTATATTCAAATCTACTTGCTTTCTTCTACTTATATGTACCTCTAAATGGGATACAAAAAGTTCAATTTGCTCGTGAAAATGCAGGGTTAGTTGGTCATCAAATCATCATTACTGCATGTGGAAAAAGTCCATAGGTGCTTCGATTTCATCTTCAATACATCAGTCAACACATGGAGAATGATGATTCCAGAGCTATGTTGGCTAATGAAGTGTTTTCTTGTCTTATAGTGTTCATTTCTAGCAACATTACATTTCACTCAAGTTCCCGAGTTGTGAGAGAGAGGGAATTCACGCACCACCTGAAACCTTTTTGGCCAATATCCCTAATGACATTCATAATTCTAGTGCTGTCTGTTGTTCTACCGCCTGTCAAGTAGTCATAAGCAAAAGTCTGTTCCTTTCCCCTGGCTCCCACACATCTGGGTACAACATGAAAGGTGACTTTCTGCAGGCCTGAAAGTTGCAGACTCAATCATGATGTTAGACCACTAAACATAATTTTTCAAGCACCCCCATATGGTGTATCCAGGAAACTGACAACTGAGTTCGCAATTTGCATAGTCAATTTTGAAGAATCAAGTAACCACAACAGAGTAGACCAATTCTAAGATTCTCTTTATGGAGCAGCATGCTGAAACCCTGCAATGCACACTATGCTGGCAGGGAATAATCCATGTAGGAGGAGTTTAGAGGCGTCGTTGTGCAAAGATGTGGCAATATTTAGTAAGAGCACATAACCAAAACATGTAAATTTGGAGAGCCTCAAGGAAGATATGGATTACACAGCATCCATCTCTATTTTCCCATTTCTGGCTGAGAATCAAAGAGAAGTAAAGGTCCACAAACAGCTGAAAGAATTACAATGGAGAGAACATGATCTTCATGATTTCACATCAGCATGCTGTAGTGTCAGAAACGCCTATGTTTCCGAGTCACACACAAATACAGAGTAAATATAGCACTTGATAATTCTCATCTTAGCTTATTAATTATCTATTTAGATGTTAATAACTTGCAGAATAGAAAGATTGAAATGGTATTACAAGGTTACTAATAAGGAAAACTTGGAAAGAACAAAACAAACACCAGTGAAACAAGAGCTCAATAAAAGACGGATATGACATGATTAGAAAATCAGCAAATTGCACAGCAAGGCTCGAATTAAAAAGGGGTTCGTTCTGGAACAGAAACAGAACATAGTAATAAAATACATGTAGATTGAAGATGAAATACATGAGTTGAAAATAGATATTGAGGTTATTGGGAGGACATGGAAAGAATGTCACAGGATAGAAATGAATGGTAAACATTTTGTGAGAATATGGGCTCTAGAGGGAGCTGAAAGAGTTACTTTTAAGTACATTCGGCATTGACTAAAAAGTGACAAGCACAACAACCCAAGTTCTTAAAAAGCCCGATAAACAGATCTACTAACCCTTTTGGTATAAAAACGCAATCTCCTTTGTCAAGATGTACCTCATGCCATGGTACATTGGCGAGCAAAGGATATTTTAATAAGTCCACCTTTGCCACATTCACAAGACTGTACTTTCCAGAATGAATAAATCCATCAGCCTCTACTTCTTGTTTATAGACCTGCAACAGAGTAACATATCAAAGTATAATATATATCAAGCATTTTAGTAACATCTGTTATAAGAAGAAGATACCTTAAAAAGAAATTATCAAAGAATACCAAAACAGGAATTGAACTGGGAGACAAAGGCTTCAAAGAAGAGAGGACGCCTAGGAACAAGCTCAGACATACTTTGCTGCAGATAGGCAAAAAATACTGAACTAAATTCCATGGAAGAGATTGAGCTAGTTGCCCAGGACAGAGAGGTATGGAGAAATTGCTTGCAGGCCCTATGTAACAAATGACGGTAAGAGAGGAATATATACATATATAGGAAGGAAAAGATGGAGATATGTTGGACACACCTTGAATAGAAATGATCAACGAACATCAAAGCAGGCAGTGAAGTGGGATGCAAAGTGTTCAAGAAAGAGAGGACAACATAAGGAGACCCTGAAACAAACTTTGCTGAGAGTCAAGAAATATCAGTCTTAGTTCCATGGAGGAGATTGAGCGAGTTGCCCAGGATAGAGCGGTATGGAGAAATTGCTTGCAGGCCCTATGTAACGTATAACGGTAAGAGAGGAACTATTATAATATATTATTTATATATCATTTATTTAATGATAACTTTCCATGCAAACAAACTATTAAAAAATGTTGAATAATAAATATAAATGGTTGTGTGTATGTACACACAAAAGTGGTAAGAATACATACATTGTTCACATGTCAAAACTCAACAGAGAAAGAAATGAGCTATTTCCTAGCTACTTAATAATCGTAATCATGATATAACAAACATACAACGGTTACAATAAACATGCAATCTTGAATTTGGCATTGACTGAGTGAGCAGCTATAGTTAACGTTAAGACACCAAGTGCATCTCAACAGGTGCTCAGCTCATTATACATTGCTGAATATGCCATATTCTGCATTTTCCTCTAACTTTGAAAATTGGACACCCACAAATATTCATCTTCTGCCATCATCATTCATGTCAGACTAGGGTTCCAGAGTATCTGATAGAGTCTGCTTCCGGATTTAAACTCCACCAAACAGTTTCTTTATGAAGGTGGTGGGTGTGGATCAAAATTTTGTTCCTGAGGTCTGCCTGCAATGGACTGCCCCAATTCACTGTGACTAGAGATGCTTATCTTGAACTGGACATACAAGCATGTTGCATTTTATTGTGTCTTGTTCTGAGGCAGAGTATGACTACTGGGTCTCTTCTGGACAGTTGGCAATATCCATCCTGTTTTGTGTTTGGAGCCCTTCACCCCAATTTACATTGTATTGTCCTTTGATGGTAGCAGGACAAAATTCCAGACAGCGAAGTCCTCACAAGAGCAAAGATCCCAAGCGTCAACACCCTGTTGCAGAAGGCCCAACTGAGATGGGTTGGTCACGTTGCTCGAATGCCTGATAAACGCATCCCAAAACAGTTGATGTATGGCGAGCTTGAAGGTGGCAGACGTTTAGCTGGTGGACAGAAAACGCTTTAAAGACACTCTTAAAGTGTCTCTGAAATGCTTCGATATAGACAATACGTGCTGGGAATCCATTGCGCAAGATCGCCAAATGTGGCGCTGTAACAACAAAGAGGAACCCGAATAGCTGAGAATCATCGTATTGTTGAGTCACAGAGAAAACGAGCAGCGCGAAAAGACAGAGCACACAACACGCACATGTCTAACCTTGATCATGTATGCCCCACCTGTGGTCGGGATTCTGTTCTAGGATTGGACTCTACAGTCACCTCCGCACACACCAGAGAGGTGCAACAGTACACGTCTGAGATTGTTGTCATCATCGCTTGCGATGGACGGCTATTATATGGCCGAACAATTTAATTTGTTGTTTCTTGATGAAGTTTAGTACTGCCCACTTTTCCCCCGATGTCTTCATTTCTCAACTGGCCTCCTGTTAACATTCTGTGTAGACACTTCATCTCTGTCGTGACTAGTTTTCTTCTATCATTTAATGTCAGCATCCAGGTTTGGCACTGGTAGCATGATGTGAGGAGAAAGATTGTGTTGAACATTGCTCTTTTTGTGCTCATGGTGACATATTTGCATTTGTAAAATAGCGCCATTTGTCCTATCATTTGATTTGATGCAAATTGACTCCGTTTTTTGTTGCCACTTTGAGAGCTTTCACTTCTGACTTAGAATTGTTTGAGAACTTTTCTTTGGCCGAGCCACCTATATAGGTATGTGTCATCTATGTACCTGTCTGCAATACATTACTTCGCCAGGATCTGTCTATTTCTTCAAGTTTAGGTAGTGTGTGTACCCATGGAGGAGTTGTGTTGATTAGTTGTATGGATCTTCGTTTTTCTTGTGCCAGTTTCTTTGAATTTGTTGAGAAGTTGTTTCTCTTTATCCTTCACTTTCCATAGCTATTCTTACGTACGTATGGTGATTCAACAGCTTCATGTATTTCTCTGCTTGCTGCATTACTTTCATGTCTCTTGTATCTCTCATTAACTGAAGGTTTTTCATTGTTACTCCTTGTGGGATAACCTTGTTCTATCATTGTCTTCCTGCTAAGTTTTCCTTGTACTTCTACACTGGCTGTTTTATTGTCCATACACTGACATATTCAGTTATAAAGGTGTCGTCTGACGCCCAGTCTGAGATTTATTTATTTCTTCCGAAGATAGCTATCTGACCATGGCAAGTCAGGCATGTTCTTACCTTGCAGACCATACAAATAATCTCATTGTCTTCAAAGTGGAAAATACCATACACATATTAAGTTTGTAGTTTTGAGCATAACATAAATTTTCAGCAATTTGAATACTTCTATAGGGTCTTAAGATGAAGGATTGACTTCATTGCACCAGGTTTTACCCCATAGGGCTCCGTCCCTCATTGCAGGAATGACACGCTACCTGCCAAGAGTATTGCACAAAACACAAACTCTATAGGTCCGGCAACAATCCAAGGGATCTTTGGAAAAAATGCAGTCATGCACAGAACATCACGATTTGGATTCAAACCCACTACCTTCAAAGTGCCAAACAACGACTTAACCATAGAAGACCACTGAATACTTCTGTATTGTTTCAATTCATGACAACCACCAAATGATATAGTAGACTATTTAACATGTGCTCAGAGAGAAGATTGTATCCTGTCAACATCTCTTGGTCAACACCGTAGTGATACCAAGTCTTGAATATAACATTCTCATCACAGCACCATCAACCTAAATTGAAAAATGATTATATAAAGAAGGGGCAAGCAATTAATCGAGCGAATGGAGTCAGCTCTACCAGAAAATAGATATATAATTAAAAATGTGTTTATTGTCTTGTTTTGTCTTCTGCTTTTTGCCATTTAGCCTGGCACTGCAGTCCCCCAAAAATCAGGTACTATGTGTTATTCCAAAGAAACAGAAACATTTGATCACAATGCCAAAGAAAGGCTATGTATTTATGGACCAGTCAGTGACAGAGAAATTATATAGGGTCCAGTTATATAGGCTGACACATTAAGGGAGATATGACAACCTAAAAACAAATGTTGACATATTGCAAAGTATAAGTTCACACCAGTCTGACTCTTATCTAACCCTCTTTCTCAAATGAATCGTTGTGTTGGAACAAACTACAGTTTGCCGTGTTCCAAATACACAGGTTAAAAGACTGGTAAATAATTGACAACCACAGATTAATATTTCAGTCGTTTGTTTGGGCATATATGAATAACATATGATAAGATTAAATACATAAATATTTCTGTAGCTTAATCCCGGTGAAAGGTTGCTAGAAGGCTAGTCTGGTATGAGGATTAGAGACATATCTTGGTGTTGACATGCAGCATATTTTATTTGCTGTGCCGTGAAAGAAAAACCTCAAGATTCAAACCAGTATCTTCATGACTGGAAGACCTGTGCTATAATCACTCGGCCCCCACAGACTAACAAACTAGAAATAGAACAAAGATAATAAATAAAGGGCACAAAAAGTATGTTACGAGGTCCGTTAAATATCCAATAAACTTAGAGGTGAACCTTGCTACATTATGTCCATTATTTTAAATCACATTCACATTCCAATAATAAATCTTTCATTCCATCAAAATCTCTTAGTCCTAACCTTGTCTATGAGCACAATATCTTTCTGGCCATCCAAAAGGCACATCAAATTATCAAGTTCATCGTAGTGCAAAACTGACATAGTACTTCCACTGCCCATCCACATAACTGCCTCCTGTAGCACTCTCTGAAAGCCACCACATTGAAGATTTGCAGGAATCAACACCAATTCTGAGACAGTGGAATAAAAACAATACATGAGACTAGGATAAGGAAAACTTGATGCTCAACAAGAAATCAAAACATAATTCATTTGGAGTTTCGTTCCTTTTTTATTTGACCAAAGACAGACGATGCAGTGACCATTACACTTGGTGGTGTCTTATAGTGCAGGAACAAATTATCTTCAACCTGCATGGCGTGTAGTCAATACACAACATGACTGTTCCATAGTTTTAATTAAATTTTCAGTTCTCCACTGAACTGTCTCTTGATTTATTTTTCATCTTCCCTCAGATCTGGTGTCTATAGTTTTGCAGTTCTGAGGTGGTAAAGTAGTATTTTTTCAAACATGACCGACCAAATTCCAACATCTGTTATTACTATGTGCTGGTGATTCATTGCTCTGACAACCTCTGAAGTCGGAGAAGGCACACCTGTCTGGCGGGGACACTGATAAAAGGAAAGCATGCCTTCACGCAACAATCAGTCAGAAACGCTATACCAAGCACCTTGACTACACCTGAATTCATAGCGGAGAATGCAAGAAGAAGAATTGCTCTGACTCCACATTTTGAGAAGGAGATGGGTTAGAAGAAAGTTGATGAACTGAGCATACGAATGAAATCTTCCTTTTAGCGTTGAAGAAACAGTACAAATAGTGTTAATCTAGCTTACAAATATAAAATACCAATACATTGCTACACAAGGCTATGCAATTTTACTGTCCAACATATTTTGTTAGTACACTTCACACCAAACAAGTGAACAGTTCTAACGAGAGAAATACATTATATTCACGTAAACAGCAATATTTTATCTGGTCTTATCCACAAAATGTGCAGTGAAGCGTAGTGGGAAGTTTCATTTTTCTATCCTATGCCAGGTGTGTTGCATCTGACGTTGTTAGTCTTTGATGTCGTAGGATATCTATGATATTATTTATCCATCAGGTTCTTGGTCTTCCTCAGGCTCTACATCTGAGTTGTTATAGGCACGAAATGGTTTCATTGTCATTAGATGACCAAACCATTTTATTTGTGATCTTTTTTTTTTTTTTTTCTTTCGTCCGCTTTCAACTCAGCGAAGTTTCATCTCTGAAACTGATTTTTGCGTGAAAATCTGTTTTCCAATTTCTTACAATGGCAGCAGCGTGCACATTGTAAATTACTTTACACTGGCAGCCGTGTGCTCAATGTACTCGTAATTAGTATTCCTCGCCATACAGGCAGATTTTCTCCGACTTCAGAGGTACTCATGTTATCGTCCTGAGTAAGACCAGGGGACTCGAACAAATGCCGGACAGTAGGTTCGAACCCGAGCTATGAGGCGTCTCACAGCTAGCAGGCCGAGCTACTATCAACTACCCTAGGCAGTCCCCCTGTGATCTTCTAATATGTTGGATGCATAATGTGATTCCACAACAAGATATCTATCTATCTATATCCTCTTCGTGTCCCGGCTGATACATAAGGCTTCCACAAGAGACTTCCATTGTTGCCTTTCCTCCACCAAGCGCCTCCCACACTCCCTCTCCAATGTTCTTCACGTTTCCTTTGGACGCCCAGGCCCTCTCCTCACCGCTGTCCACCTGAGAGCTGTCCTAGCCAATGCCCCCACTGGCATACATAGCAAGATATAGATAGTTAATAATAAAAAAGATCTTTTCATCATTAATGAAATTTGCTATTGTTCCAGCCGCAACATCATCTACTAAAACTGCCAGTATACTATGTCTATTGCTGAACATATCAAATTCAATGATGCACTGTTACTATTTCATATTTATAAAAACATAGAGAACCTGTTTTCATATCATGTGGTATATTAAGAAATAGTGTTAGGCCTGCATTAAAAAAAATCGAATACAATGGGTCAACAACAAAGCCTGCCACCTTTACTTTCCCTATATCCAAATGAAACTGGGTTGATACGAGAGCTGGCATCGGTCAGAAAAAGTACACCAGAGCTGGTCATCGAACATAAACTACCCTTCTAGTATGCAAGTGCACTAACTAGTATGTTACTGTGGCTCTAATATAAAAGACTACTTTTCCATTTTATCTAGAATGGTAGCTTGCGGTATAGTGGATATCATCTATCGAGGTTTCTAAACTCCAGAGGCACATGTGGATCTACTGTCCTGGGCATGCAGGTGTTCCCAGCAATGCGAGAGCGGACAGAATTGCATCAACAGCATTGTTCGTCGAGGAGTTTAGGATGGAAAAGGGAGATGTTCTTCTGCCCCTTGGCGACTGACCTCCTGTTGAATAAGGACACTAAAATTGATTTTAAATCTATCCAGCAATTTCAGAAGTTTGTACATGTACACGATGTACAAGTATAACTGGATGCCTGAGGTGCAGAGGAGTGTGTTTGACCAGGGAGCCACAGGGACCATCGGTATACATACCCGTAGACATCTGTTTGGGGAGGGGGGCACTGAGCACTTGAGTCTGTCCAGAGTTCTACGACCTCGGCTCAGTAACCAGCTTTGTTTGTAGCATCATCTGCTTTGTTGGCTCTAGTATAACCATTTTGTGTGATATGAACACAAGTATGTTGTGCTACATTTACTGTAAATCTGTGATATATGATATCTTTCGACACATAAAATATGTAATACTGTTGGCTCAAACATAACACAACATTCCCCGGCAGGATAAATTATGAAGTTTTACCTTCCATTTTATCTGCTAATGAGTGCACCATGTAGATATCTTCTGTCTTGTACAATGAAAGAAACTGATGAAATGTAACCCATTTTGGATTAGATTTGCGATTTTCCTTCTTGCTGGTCTCAATTTTGACCATTTCATCTCCATAGTGTTTTCTGAAAATAATTGTCAAAAGCTTACATTAATGGTGCATATATGTTCAAAATGTTACAAAAGTAATAAATATATTCCATATTTTCACCATGTGGATTGGTTATATATGCTGTATGCCAGTAGGGACATTGAACAGCTCTCTGATGGACAGCAGATGGGAAAAGCACTAGAGTATTCTTTTCTGCTGTGTCGTTGGTAGTGAATTCATGCACAGTAAGGGGTCTCTGCGGCTTAGAGGTTAGGTGATCATCTCTCTCGTGCCAAGGTACCAGGTTCGCTCTCTCATGGAGCCATCTGGATATTTTTCCAGAGATCCCTGATCTCAGTGTAGGTGAGATCGAGTTCCTAGTCCTATCGTAGATGGAAGATAAAATGTAGGTCCTGTGTTTAATCTGAGCAGGTAAAAGAACGACTGACAGTTCAAAATCGAGAAGAGCAGGCTGTAAAGCCGCTGACTGGGCAAAATTCATTAGAAAAGATAAAAATAAAATTCCTACATAAATAGCTTCACCATCTTCAAAATTACATCATGGACCCTCACTGGTGCTAGAGAGTTCGTGCACTGCAGCTGAGACCTTCCTGTGTAAGAAAGAGATCGGAGCACACATGGTTAATCTCTGAAGTGCAATGATGATGGTCCTATCAATCAATCAACAGTAAGTTTTTCATAAAATAAAAAAACAACTTTAAAGTTACATCATCGTAATTAATCACTTTGATACAAATATTCCAGCAGAGCATGCATATTTTAAAATAAGAAACAGTATTTATTATCAGAAGTTAGAGAAATGATTAAGACACCTGCTACTATCAAGTGATTGTGATGATTGTAGAAATGTTTTGACTGCACGTGATATTAAAAAATCCCTTCAAATGTCATGAACAAGAAAGTCGCCTGGGAGTGAATTATTCCTGTGTCCCATCTATGTAAGGTACTGTCTATGCTATTCCCTCTGTGACACTCTTATGTCATTCATCATACAAAAGCAATAGTAGCTATAAACTGTATGATTCAATTCCGGTCATCCCAAATCCCTCAGGTTCTGAAGTAGCGCCATCTCAGGAGGTCATGCCCCACCTTCCTAGTAGAAAACTCTTGAAGAATGTGTTCTGAAGTCTTAGGTGTTGGCTTCGCAAGTCTATTTAAGCTTCTGGACATAAAGATAGTATGTTTTGCAAGACTGAATATATTTGCAGTGTACATTACTTTGTGAGGCATCCATAACTTAACTGAAGCAGCAGAATAGAGGATCTGCATCAAGCTCAGAAGTCATCTACGCCCCCATAGACTGACTCAACCCAAGTTATCTTTTCAAGCAGGGGGAAATGTGTTCTTTTCAGTATGTATTAGACTGGCCAGAGAACGCAGACAAGAAAACTCAGTGCTTGTGGAGGCAAAGATTCAGGTGTTGATTTTTTAGAACTCACCTGAGGGTAATGTGGTCATTTACAGAAATAGGTCAGCACATATAGAACTCATGGTCTTCCATTACTCAGATGGGAGAGAGCATTGTGAAGGAAGTCAGTGGTTTTACCATGACTACAAGCAGTCTGACTATGGTGGGTACAACAGTGACTAGGGCAATGACCTGGCTGGAGTCACAGATTTTTACCCATGCATGTTTCCTCAGTGACTCAATTAATATGTATAGGAAGATTGACATGAGCTGGGCTCATGAAGACAATGCTTGGAGTCTCTTGTGCCAGAGCACCAGGTGTAAAGGGGAATGAACAAGCCAATAAGCTTGCTGGAATGGCTATTGTAGAAATCGAACAAACAATGGACAAAACTGATGTTCTGAATGTCTTAAGGAAGATAGACTGGATGAGCATATATACGATTCAATAAATGAGGGTGAATCTGCAACCCTAAACAGACGGCAAAAATATCAAATAAAAAAGTGTGTAGTTAGACAAAAGCGATATGCTGAAGTAAAAAAAGAATAGTAAACCAACACAGAACTGGTACTATTAGTTACCAGATGTAAAGAGACATTCGGAGGAAGAGATCAGAGCCATTATTCATTATGGACTAACTGGTTTGATGTGCAGTGATGATGACCTGTCAACTAAACTAAACTCTTTTTAATCTATTGAATGAGCAGTGTAGTCTTAATCACTTTGATGAACAAACAATTGTTCAGAGTCTGAAGATAATGCTATGTTATTTATGTGTCAATAGGTGGTACAATCCTGCAATTAGGAGTGTCTGCTTCTATTGTTTCCTGAATTCAGTTTTTATTCGTTTTTTTAATATCATTAGATGTTACTCAAAGTTACTGGCCTATTTGTTCGAGTAATTAATATTTATCTCTGACAACTCAAGCGGTCAAGTCTTTTTGTTTCTTATCATTCTGCAGATGCTTGGGAAGCATTGCTGTAGAGTTTATTTCATTGATGGTGCTGAGACGCAGTAAAGAGAATGTGATTTTGAGTTCATTGATGTAGGTGGTTTTGGAGGGATCTTGGCAATCTGTGCCACTCACGAGTCACTGACAAAAATGCACCCTTTCACTACTTTCAGTACACTGAGTACTTATCAGTAATCACTAAAAACCAGTGCTACTCATTAACTGAATAATATTTCAATTTCAATGTTTAGATTTTTTACATGCCCGACTTCTAATTTTGTGTCCCTGCAAAGTATTTGTTCATTTCATTTAATAATTATGTACAAAAAAGAAGAAACAATCTAAGGTTACTTAATAATTTGAGAATTGCCTCACTTGAAAAATGTATCTGTCCAGTTTTTTAGTCCTGGATGATCTGAAGAATCAAGAACTGACCTCATCCACAGAGGTTTACCAGGTTTTACAAAGTGTCCATAAAATACAGCTGGTATTGAAAATTTACCAATCAATGTAACACCAAGAGGATCTCTGTGAGAACCTAGCTTCTTAAGATGACCTGGAGGTTTTAATTTTCCATTTGAGTTGGAACTGGCAGAAATATATGCAGCCAGCAACAATAATAGGAGGAACATGATGATGTTAAACAATAGTCCACTCAATGCACACAGTGCCATAACTTGATTCACAGGCTGCACTCTGTATACAGTGTCGTAAAATGTATTAATATGTAAAAACACAAATAATTTTGTTGTTTTTTATGATATATACACATTTGAAACACTAAAAAAACCAGTCCTTCCAGGAGTCCTGACCAGGCCGACATTGATTACAATTTACACTGAAAACGAGTAAAATACACTTAAACTAGCCATGAAGTAGTACAGATTTAGTCAAATATTGTGAACACTTTGTATCTTAAAGTTGAATCATAGTATTAAGTAGTTTAACCAAAATTTGGAAACAAAAGAACAGATCTATTTTATCCAACCAAACTAGTACCGCGGTTAGTCTTACTATGGTTAATTAAAAGCACGCATGCAGACGTTTGCTCTATGACTCGTTAGACAAGGGACATCACTGTCAGGGACTTGCGATAGGACGTCGTGTTGGAAAGACAACTTCAGATGAGAGAGCAAAACAAATTTGCGCTGTCCAATAGGAAGTTAATCTGAGAAACAGTACAATCTATTTGTTTTATCAGGTGACAATTACATGATAATTACTATCAAATATATTTGCAAAACAGTAAATTATTTTGAATATTTCACATGTTTAAAAAGTTTAAAAGGTGTATGAATTTGTTGAGATTTTGCAGATGTACCTTGGGAAGGGACAAAGTAGATCCTTCAATGTGGGCAAGCTTGAAGCTAACAGTACTACAGAGAAGAAATCATGTTCCAACCATAAATGCTAATGAAATTTGGTAACTATTGGATAACTATTATTGCATGTACTTTATCTTGTAAATATAGCTATTGCATGATGATGTAAAATTCAGTAGTCAATATATGTGCAATAATTTCAGAAAAAAATAGATCTTTGTGTGCACAGAACAAGATGACACATCAAGTATGATCAAGATTATTAGATTTGGTCAAAACCACAATAGGAAAAAGGAAGCACAAAACTCTATAAATGACAAGACATTTGTTACTAAAGAATGACATTTTTATGTGTACAATTGTGCGAAACAAAACCAATTATCTCTGCAATCCTTTACTTATTTAGTTTTGTCAAAATCATTTCACACAAATAATGATATCTAAATCATGTGTGGGTTTAGTCTGAATCATTAGACAGATTGAGTTGATTGACCATAAAAAGACCTCACTTCTCGCCTAGAATTCATTAAATTTAATGTATTATATATTTTAATAGTTGATATTTACGAAAGGGAAACAATCTGACATGTATATATTTGAGTGATCGAAGAATAGACATCACTGTTTCATTCATTTAATTTTAATCATGAGATGACAAGTATTATGATGCAGTTATCCCTAAGTGCCCTAACTATCTACTAATAATTATCATTTTATTAGGTGTATATATATATATATATATACACATACACAAAAAGCAACAAGAAACCGATTTTTTAAAAACTAATCACATGAGATCACTTTCTCATCACGCTCAAAAACTTCAAATTATTTGAGATGATGAATCTGAATAGTGGTAGGCCCTATTATTTCACATCTGACCTTCTGCAATAAGTTTTCTAAGTGTAAACAGCGAAATGGGAGTTGTCTCTGTGAATCAGGTGTCAGTAGGAGGTTCTTGCTGGTGACTCACAATTTTTTTCTTCAAATTAGTGGTACAACTCAGAAGCAATTGCAAGTGAATGTAAATTATCAATTATGCATGAAAGCGCAGATGAACATGGTCATTATTCATGACTTTGCTCCTTATCCTTTTTGCGGATAATCGAGAGTTAACATTACAATATACATATACAAACAACATACTGAAAAAAGTGAAGCACTTGCTCAAAATGTGCTACAAAATGAATATTATTTTTCTGCGATCAGTTTCCTATGCTTAGCGGTCTAAACAGTGAGACTAGTTTCCTCCATGAATCCAGTTGCCAGCAGGGGGTCCTTGTGGTTATCCCGCAATTTATCTTTTAGATTAGTCTCACAGGGCCATGTTAGAGACATATTTGTCCAAATCATTGGGGAGGGGGCAGTTTTGAAAGAAGTGGTCAGGAGTCCGTGGGTCCTTTTTGACGTGTGCATTGGTCAGTTCGGGCATCTGTCAGTTTGTGGAGATAGGTTTGCAAGCAGCCTAAAGATAATGGTTTGTTGGTTTCTATATAATTGGAACCATTTTAAATTTCTTTCAGTTTTGTGACCATTGTGTTTCATAAAGTCTTTTTAGTTCATATATGCTTATTGATTTAAATTGTTTTACAACGTAAATTAATGTTAATTTAGATTGTTGTATTTTATAAACTATCTTAACTGTAGGTTTCAATCTATTCTCTTTGCTTTAAACTAAGTACTTTGTTTTTGACATTGGCTAGAACAACTCTGGTGGACAGCAAATGAGAAAAGAATATCTGGACATCCAAAGGAAACATGGAGAAAAACCGTGGAAAGAATTGAAAGATTGTGACCTGACATGGCAAACAATTGGTAGAAAGGCGGCCGAGTGGCAACATTGGAAATTTTTTGTGGAAGCCTTATGTGTGATACGGGAGATGAAAAGGATCTAGATAGATTAAAGTTTGAACATTTTACTTTACAAGTAACTTCATTTCTCAATTTGTTTTTAGTGTTTTTAATATACAAAGAAATATTAAGAAGTAACAAAAAGAGTTATGATCCTTTCATACCATCTCAGGGATACATATACAACTTTATATAATTTTTTCCTCAAATAGCTTGTCCGTTTTGAAAAGTATGGGATTGAGGGTTTATTCCTTATGTTAATTGCTTTTACTATTTATAAATCATCAGGTATTCAAAAGAAAAGAAGTAAATTTGCAGCAGTTAAGAAGTCCTTTGCTTCCAATGGATAAACAGAGTTGTGCATGTGAAGGCCAAGAGAAAGCAAGTGAAGAAGATATAGAGAGTCTGCAGCAGACAACACAGACTATTGCCACACAATCAACTCCAGATGAAAGCAGGAATATAACTATCAAGAATGCTAATATTCCTCAGCAAACAACGTCAAATGAAAGAAGTAATTTAGCTATCAAGAATGTTCATATTCTTCAGCAAACAACGTCAAATGAAAGCAGTAATTTAGCTATCAAGAATGTTCATATTCCTCAGCAAACAACTTCAAATGAAAGAAGTAATTTAGCTATCAAGAATGTTCATATTCCTCAGCAAACAATGTCAAATGAAAGCAGTAATTTAGCTATCAAGAATGTTCATATTCCTCAGCAAACAACTTCAAATGAAAGAAGTAATTTAGCTATCAAAAATGTTCATATTCCTCAGCAAACGTCAAATGAAAGCAGTAATTTAGCTATCAAGAATGCTCATATTCCTCAGCAAACAACTTCGGATGCTCACAACAAGAAACATGAACCAAAATTTAGCTCACCTGATGTAGTTAACATTGCTGATGCAAAACAAAAGGATATCATTTTTGAAGTGGATAAAGTCGGACATCTGGAGTTTGATAATTGCACTGTCAGAAAATTAGACAGCTCAAATGAAAGCCAGCAAAATGTCAATAGTGACATTGACAATCATGAACTTTCAAGCAATAATTCGACCAGAGATGGTATGTTTAGTAGTGATACAGAAAGCGCTGAAGAAAATAGATTATCCCTTTGTCAAATAGGTGCTGAAGAAGTTGAACAGCAAATAACACACACTGAAGAAATAAACATAAACGAACAACTCACAGACAACAATAACATTAAAAGTAGTACTGTACACGCAGATCAAAGATCACAGACAAATGTTTCTTTCCATGTTGAAATTGATGAAGTGAACAATATTATTCAGAATGATGAAGTTGTAGATAATTATATATCCACACAAACTTCTTTGCTCAAGAATGTGAGTTTCTTAACCAAAGAAAATAGTGCACATACATCTACAAGTACAGGTAATTCTGTCCGTACTTATAATGATGTAACACATTCACCATTGGGTCCTTGTAGTGAAGTAGAAGACCAGCATATTGTTGAAAATAACTCATCCACTTATAGTAATACAGCTGACAGATTATCTGAGCCCTCAACATCTAGCTGCAATGAGGAAGCATTTCATTCAGCCAGTGAGTTTCAACCTATCATCTTGGATGTTCGTGGTGGATGCAGTGAAATGGAAACTGAAAATATGAATGAAAATCAGAGTTGGGCATATTTAGGAGCATTAACTAATAATTTATCAGTATGTACTGTAGTAAAGAACAAGTCTGCTTCTGATGGTGCTGACAATATGACATCTTATAAAAAATCAGCATTTCAGTTGTTGCAAGGTATGATAAAGCATGCTGCATCTTCTAAACATAAAGATACAATGTCCACGGCTGACATTGTTGAAATAGATAAACCTTACTCTGCTGCAGAAAGTCCGACAAAATTGAAAAGATCATTAAAGGGCAAGTTATCAGATAGTATTGCAAGAAAGAGAAAATTAATTTCGGGTGGTACTGACAATGTGATATCTTTTAAACAATTTGCTTCTCAGCTAGGTATGATGACGCCTGATATCTCTTCTGAACCTAGGAAAACTTTGTCGAAAGTTAACAATGCTAATGCAGATAAACCACACTCTGGAAAACAAATTCTCAACTCACTGGCTGAAAGTATTCATTCCCGCAGAAAGTCTGAATTAGAAATCCAAACCATGGCTGCAGCAAGAGCCCCAATCCAGGCTGTTTCTGACAGTGGTCTCAGATCATCACCAACTGCTACATGTCCAGTCAGCAGCGAATCACAGTCAAACAGATCTTCACAAGTATTCATCTCAGGTGGTGCAGGGACCACAGCATATTCTTGTGTTTTTGTGCAGAATAATAAAAAAAAACAAAATAAATTGGCTTTCCTAATACCACAGTCTATGTCTGATTTGAGTAATGTGACCAGTAGTGCTTCAACTGGACTTTCTAAAATCCCTGTCAATGACAATCTAACAGTTATCAAAAATACCCATTGCGCTCAGACAAGTGCAACTTCTTCTGGCTCTGAACCTCTTGAAAACATTTCAATTCTGGAAAGCGTCTCAAAGATGGTAACCAACACTGTAAACAACTTTTCTGTACAGGGAAAAGATCTGATAAACAGCAGCTTATTGAAAGTAACAAATTCCAAGAAAAGTGAATGTTCACAGTATCAATTCTGTTGTTCTATTTGTGGTGAAGATTATTGTGATCAACAAGGACTCAATTTCCATATGAGACGCACTGCTTTTTATCTGTATTTTCACTGCTCACATTGTAAACGAAAAATTGTGTTTTATAACAAATGTACTCTTTGGGTGCATATTAGAAGTGAATCTGGTAATCCTTTGCTCAACTACAATGATATCTTGGATTTAAAGCCATATGAATTTGGTACAGATGATAATGTTGACATTTTTGAGACAACAGATAGAGATTTTACTTCAGAAATATCGACAGCTTCACAATGTATCACAGATTTATCAAATGGTGAAACTGTGTCTGCCAACATAACACCAACTGAAGAAGCAATTGGTACAAAGTCAGTCAGTGACTGCTTATCCTCGGTACCACTAGAGCCTCCTAGCAGTGATAATCAGGCATCTGACTTGTCTAAATGCTCAATATGTTTGCAAGAGTTTACTAACTTACCGGATCACTTGTGTCCTACAAAGGCTAATAAATATTCCTGTCCATCTTGTGGGATGTTTTTGCCTAGTGCTTGTGCCAGAGATGCCCACATCAAAATTCATTATGGAGTGGTTAAAAACATGTCATGTCCAGAGTGTGGGGAAAAGGATTTCCAAATAGTGAATGGGGGCCAGGAACTGAGATCTATGTTTGATCATGTAGATTCGTGTAAACATTTCAACAGAATTCTTTGCATCAAATGTTTTTGCAATCAAGAGTTTGTTACTGATAATGGATTTTTGAAACATTTTGTTGACATACACTGTCGAACCTTGTTCAAGTGTACCTTTTGTGTCTTAGCATTTACACAGTATAATCATCTTATTGGACACCTGGACAAAATACACAAGATGGTAGGTACAGATATTGGGGCTGCAGTGCTTTGTTTATTTTGCCAGCAGATAGTCAAATCTGTAGAAGAATTAAGAGAGCATGTAGATCAACATGTTGAAAACTTTACAAAATGTGCTGCGTTTAGATGGAAATGTTTCATTTGCTCTAAGTCATTTGTCCAGAAAGCTGATTTCAGTAAACATTTAGAACTAGATCATCCAAATAAATCTCGACGATGTACAATCTGTTTCAGTTTGTTTTGGAGCAGAAAAAACCTTGTGGAGCACATCATTCAAAAAAAATGTTCACTGCTCATGGCTAAGAAGTTGAATTGTTGTGCTGACCAGCATCCTGAAGTACCTGAACAGGTAGAGGAAAGTGTGGACTTGAATAAACTGTTTGAAATAAATCAAAGTGTACCAAATATTATCGGAGATCTAACACACGTAGGAATTCTACCGATGGTGAATAAAAGCCAACGTTTTGTCAATATTCTTCGAAAACCTGCATCGACATCAAACCAGTCCATTGCAAATGATGAAGGCAGTAAACCAAATCTACAAAGTTCAGAGAAGTTGCACCCTGCACAACCATTGATAGTACAGAAACAAGTGTCCACTGCGGTGTCATCTACTGGTCATAGCTTCAAAGACAAAGTAACATCTCAAACTTGTAAAATAATGATCATTGATAAACGTAATTCCCTTGTTCCCGGGACAAGCATCAGTAGCAGTGTGTGTGTCAATCAGTGTGTAGTGTGTAAAAAATGTATAGAGACCACCAAATTGACTGACCATTTGAAGCTTCATCAGTCTCAGGGTGTAATGATTTGTTTCCTTTGCCAGCGCAGGGATTTCGCAACAATTGATGAAGCAATACAGCATTCTAATACATGTAATCACAATAAGTCTGGTGGTGTTGAAAATCAGATTGCTTCAGAATCTCAAAGTTCCATGGCAAACGAAGTGGCCTCTGAAGTTAACAGTACAGATGTCGAGCCAGAATTAGAACAGAAACAGACAGATGGAAAAGATGTAGAAAATCATAGTGTATTTCCTTGTCTTCTCTGTGGTTTAGCATTTCAAAGCTTGTCAGCCAGAGAGGAACATGTTAGCAGGGCACATGATGGCACAAGGATAGTGTACCATTGTGGCATATGCAAAAATGGAGAAAACAACAATTTTTACTAAAAGGGAACTTGCAGCACGACACATCACTAAAAAACACAGAATAGTTAACATGGATACTGTAAACAGGTTGATTATTACAGAAGAACAAAATGTCACCAGTGGTGAGAAACTTCCAGATAGTGTGCTTGCTCCAGACGAAACAGAGGGCACATCTGCTCCAAAGCGGCTGCGAGTAGCTGGCGAAGGTGACTATATGTGTGGTAAATGTGGTTTTTCGTGTTCTGTATCAGAAGAGTTCTCCCAGCACATAACTCTCCATAATTCTGCACATGAGCCGCAGTGCCCTGAATGTGGCCTGTGCTTTACAATTGTGCATGCCCTTAAAAAACATCTGTTTGCTGTTCACAAAATCAAAGCAGTTGATGACTACCTGAAATCAAAAGACATAGTTGAGCCTGAGTTAGAGGAAGAAGAATTTGACATATTACCAGAGATCCATCCATTTAGAAGACCCCGGAGAGAATCACGAGACTTAAACAGTGACAAATCCAACACATCTGTCAAAGTATCTCCACCGAATCCACTTGAATGCACAGTGTGTTATAGAGTATTTGATATTGAGGCTAATTTGAAAACCCATATGAGGAATCATGGAATGGCTTTCATACGGTCAAAACGACGCAAACTATGACGTCTCACTAAGATCTTTTGAAGTTGTGTGTAATAACTAGAGTAAGCAAATGACACAGTTTTGTTTTAATGTCAAAATTACATTTATTTTGAACAATATGATAGATTAACATTATTTCATTTTGATGTAGTTTTGTGAGAGTCTGTAGCTTCAGTGGTAGTGAGCTCAATCACAACCCAAGCGTGCCTGAATCAAACTCTGTGGCAGGCAAGTTTGGAAGCAAATTAGTTCCCTTGAATTTTTACAAACGATCAAAAATAGACCTATTCAGAAAGCAATGACAAACTACTCAAAATATAAGTGGTGCCTAGAAAATCGATGACTCGTTTACTGTTGTTGATGACTGCCACGATTTTTTACTGTTTTGTTAGGCGTGTGGTCCAGCGCATCAGAATTTAATAATTTCTGTGTTATTTGTTTTTCTTATCTTTTGACTGTTCACCGCGTTCGTGCAAGGCAGTAGCTTATTGTTTCTCTTGGTCGGGTCCATACCTTTCAATCTGTGCAACATGGTAGACTGCTGGTAGCTTTTCTGAAACTCATAGTAGCTGAAGCAACTCTGCAACACAGTAGTGTTAATCGTATTTGATTAAAGTACTGCCCGTGTGTTGCCGGGGTCCACAAGTGGAGTAAGGGAGTAAAGAATAGTAACACTGTGACATACAAGGCATGTCGTAAGAGGCGACTGAGGTAGGGGCCTAGGAATCTACCCTAGTAAATAAAAAGCGTAACAGAAATTGGATGTGCTTGCCTACTTTTAGGTGCATAACTGGTACAATTGCTCTTAGACTCAGATCACATACAAATTACAAAGAGTGGCTGATATGGAGCCTTTGAAGAAGTAGTAAATTTTCTGACAAGTATTTGTAAATTTAAAGATGAAGAATTGTGTTAAGCTTCAGATGTATAATTTGCTATGAGAAAGAATGATAATTAAGTTGTATAGTATGAACTGTTTTCATATATTTTAACTGTTGTATATGTGTTTAAGCTTAATTCACACCAGTCAAATTTTTTAAAATTTATAACAATTGAAATTTAGTTACTGCATTTTTGTTATATTGTTTTGATTTGTAATGTAAAAACAAATGTTACTCAGAAAAATGAAACTATTTGCAGGCTTTCAAAAAATGTAGGCTGTTTCCCGATAAATGGTCATGCTATTTTACTGTGAGATGTTGGTACTTGTGTAAAACTTACATTGCTTGTTGTTTTGTAAGAATTAGCAATGTGGGATGTACTTTCCTCAGTGAAAGTTTGTATTTCAAATTGAATTATTTTATTTAGTTCTGCAAGTCGTTGACCTCTCACGATTTGAATTGTTTGCACATCTTTTCTCATGACCCTTTCATTCATCTGCACCGTTCAAGTCTATCCATATCACACTCCTAGAATCACCAAGCCATCTGAATAGACGACGATGCCATCTGGATGGGTGTACCTTTTAATTAGTGTCCTCATCTGTGGACATTCCCTGCAGTATCTGCTCAAGTTGACTATCATCTCCATATATTCATGCAACTTCACTACAGTGTAAGTCCATTATTCACCATGGCTAATGTAATCAAGTGGTGAAATCTGAGAGACAGTATACTCTGCCATCCAAGACCATTCTTTCATTAGCCATCCACTTTTGTGCCCTCTGCGAGATAGCCAGCCCTGTAGTGGATGCTATTTATTACCAGACACATGAGTATGCATTTACCTGGACAATTGCATATCTTTTAGACATGTCTGGTACGTCAAGCATATATCACAAAATGGCATGAAGTATCTCCTGTGTACCCAAAGATCATCATATCCTCATTTTGCTCTCTTCCATTGTGCTCTGTTGATTGTCAGGAGACCCAGTCCAGCCAATCCCAGAGAGCACCAGTCCCTGATACAACACAAAAAGAACATCAGCTTTTGGTCAAGATCAGCAGCTACCATCAGTCTACTTCCAAGCACCTTTTCTGCCTTGATGATCATGTCATTGAAAATGACAGGTCTCTTATCAAAATTGACTCCCAAGATATTTGACATCTGATGACCTTTCAGTATTACATCCTTACTTGCTGACCATTGTTGTAGTCATGTTGCCGATTCAGTTATTTAATGAGAACCATGTCACCGATGTTTGGCTCTATTAGCTTTTGCTTCTGATCTTTCACACTGTAAAGTTCCTGCTGAAGGGCTGTAGCTATCTCAGTCTCTGCCCTGTCGGTATGTCAATATATCATCTTCACAAGACGTAGTGTGCCCAGCGCTACATTTTGAACACACATTACTCCTGCTGTTTACACATTTAGTAGGACAGGCAACACTGCAGAACCCTGGGGCAATCTGGGCATGATTGACGTACACCATCAATATCTATGAACCGTGCCGCTGTTGTCCTTTCATAAAGATCATCCCCCATCCAGTTGGCCAAAGCTGGATTCATTTCCATAAGAAGCAACATGAACAATACAATGGGATGCTGTTTACACATCTTTAAGATCAATCGCTGCTGCCACAGCTTCCATGCGTGCTTGGAAGCCATTATAGTGTGTTTACAGTAGTAATGCATAGAGACTTGTTTCTCTAGATATGTTGTTTGGTTAGCCTTCCTATTCACACCAAACATACCAGTACCATGTTGTAAAGGATGTTGCTTTTTGCCATGTAAAAGAATAATTAAGTTTGTGAGATTGCTTTTGGAATGTGCCTTCATTTAACAAAGAATTTGAAGACATTTTTGTGTTAAATTTACTTGTTCTTCATTCAGAGTTTCAAACTTTAGAAATGCTCTGCTAACATTATAGTTTTTCCTTTCTCTTATTACAATTTTTTTTCTTCTAGTTTTCTCTTTATAATTCTTGTATGTCAGGTTTTATTTTCTCTATGCACAATCATGATTGAATATCTGATCTGGTACATTCCATCTGATGTACTGCATTGCTGAACCAAGAATGCCATATTTTCTATGGTAATTCCCTCATGGCTGCAATTTTTTAAAACCGTCTTATGAATTGATAGTTCTTGGGACACATTCATGATGAGATGAATAATCTGCTAAGTCTGCCCATATGTCACATGATGATGACCTTGATGTTGAGAACTATGACCTTTTATGTGAACTCATTTTATTTACCAATTTGAATTGGGAATTTGTGGGTAGCTTCCCCTTTTTGTTGTGTGTTAATTAATCAATTATCAGTTTCAGTCATTAAATCTTAGGATAATGATATGATGATAATGTTTTTATTAGTATTAACACCTACTTGCATTTTGTGAGTCTTTTTTCTTATTAGAAGTGTATTTCTTCTACCAGATTTGTACATTAACCATTTTGTTTTTCCAGAATATTTCTGTTCTATATAAATACATCTTTTAACTAATCTCTGATACAATATTTGACAAGTTCTGTTATTTTAAAGTGTATTTGGTTTTGATTGTTTGATATCGTGTATATCTGTTTTTTTTTTTTATTTGAATGTTAATTTGTACATTGCTTACTTGCCATGAGCAGTATATAAACAAAAATCCACACATTCTTTATTATTACAAATAACCGATACCGGCGTATGAAACTAGTTAACTCTTAGTGGACCGGAGCAAAAGTCATGTTTTTACAAGCCATTTGTTTTAAGAATAAAACGCCCTTTAGTTTGGCTCCTGGTAAAAACGTGTCAACCCAAAGTCACATCAAACTCGTGAGATTGGTGAGAATTGGTTTTATAGAAGAATGCTGATATTTCATTGACTGCTATAAAAATTAATGTTGATGAGTTGAACAAGATCAGAAAGAAACTTATAATTTTTTTAATATGTCACGATATTAGATATTTAGAACAGATGAAATAGAGAATGTTATCGATAGCTTAACTTAAAGGCACTGAAATATACTATCTTAATTGGCATGGCCATTGAGTCATTCATATGTGTTGATTCCTCCCTGCCAATAATGACTGAAACATTCCATTTCTGAGGACGTCTTTTTTTTTAGTTTGTTCTCTAGACAGTTGCAGTTCCCTGCTGATGAGATCTGTCTTCCCAGGTTTTTTTTGAGTCGTCTTACTCTAGGTGACTTCAGTTGCCGTGCTCACCAACCCAGGGTTTTGTGCTCCCTGTGCACTATAGTTTCATCCCATATACTTGAAAGTGTCATAGAAGTAGAAAAGAAAAAGAATGTCCTCCTCAAGGGAGAGGAAGGACAACTGCTATTTGTCCCTTAGCTGGGGGATTGGTTGGTTGCAGCCAGAGCATTTACCTCACACCAGTGGATTATACGCTGTCACCGTATGAGGCCCCATCCTGCTCCCCGCCCTTTGGTCTGGCCTTTCACCATCAGTCTGTTCGGCTTGGTTAGACCTGCCAGGAGTTCGACTCCCGTTGACATAGCCTGAAGGATCGCAGACACACAAACCCCTCCAACCACGATAAGGTAGGCTAATGTGGATGGATATTTTAATTGATAGTCAGTACTTAAAACAGATTCATGCGATTCGTAATCAGCTATTACCCATGATGATGTTAGAAATATTATCCATGCAAGGCAAGATTGCAGTCAAACTATGTACCACAAATGAAACATGTAAAAATGCAGTGCTGTAGTTTTACAAAGTACAAAAACAAGATACAGTGACACTTCGAACAAAAGGCAAAGGAAATAATACAAGACAAATGAAATACAACAAAATTGTATCTAGTTATTTTATTTGATAACACTACCTTAATTTGTTTGTCTATGTTGCAAACTATGATATTTATGTTGCCAGTTTGAATCTGGAAATTTGTGAGTAGTTTTTTGTTTCACTAATTGGTTTTTGTTATTAGATGCAAAAATATTAGTTTCAACCATCTAAAGATAATCCCTCCTTTGGGTGTTTGTTAGAAGGTTCCTTTATTCATTGACCTCCCCATCTTGATTAATTTTTCATGTGATTCTTAACATTCTTCTGTAAAACTGCTTTCTTGAAATATTTTATAATTTATAATACTGTTCAATTCATGGACCACAATTTAGCAGTCGAGATTTAGTACATGATATTTGTATAAA
This sequence comes from Arion vulgaris, assembly GCA_020796225.1. Classification (NCBI taxonomy): domain Eukaryota; kingdom Metazoa; phylum Mollusca; class Gastropoda; order Stylommatophora; family Arionidae; genus Arion; species Arion vulgaris. Next base: position 62,479,397 of record CM036753.1, on the reverse strand, counting down.
GACGCTAAAATAGATGTTGAATCGATCCAGCGATTTAAGCAGTTTAGAGTTACCCGTTGTGCAAGTAGAACTGGATACCTAAGGAGCAGAGTGAGTTGTGTAATCAGCAAGCCATGGGAACCATGAGTATGCATACTCTTCGATATCTGTTGGGGGACACTGAACACCTATGGGTCTGCCCAGAGTGCAATGACGTCAGTGTAGTAACCACTAACCAATTTGTATAAAATCTGCCATGACTTAACACAGACATTTGCGAGGTCAGCTCTATGATATCTCTAGTGGTGCAACATGCATAAAACCCAACATATGATAGCGGTTAAATTCCTGTAAACGTTGACACATAGACGGATGTCACTTGTGTCAGGTAAATCAGATCTTCAACTTTGTTTGTAGATTACATTCAACAAACAGTGGAAAAAACATATCTGGCTTTGAATGTTACAGAAGAGTCCTCAATATACCATGGACAGAGAAGAGAACAAATAGATATATCCAGAAAGAACTCAAAAATCAAATAAATGGCAGATCTTGGATCTAAATTGAAGTATTTTGGACATATACAAACGGTTGGAGAAGACCATTATGGAAGAAGGCATCTCAGCAAATAGGAAGACCACAGTGAAGATGAATTTGAAATTAGCTGATGATTTGAGCATTATTGCTTCAGAGGCATGACATCTGGCCTAAAAAAAATTCCAAAGGACTGACTGGGTGGCAAAGTTCTGCTAAGAACAAACTATTTGATTATGATGAGATATTAGTTACTGCTGTAGATTCCCATCACTAGAAAAATCTTCTGTGTATAGAATAACACATCGATTCAAGTTAGTGATTTAAAATTATCTTTCTATTTTTGTGGATCCTCTATTGCAACAATATTTTAAAAAAAATGTATACTTGCTATGCTAATGTTCCCAAAGCTAGTAGATCGTTTATAGATTTGCTGTTCCAAACTTTTATAAATACTTCAGCAGGTAGATGTTTCAGGGAACTCTTCTCATTGCCTCTATGAGCCCTGCAATGAATAGAACAGCCATTACTATTCAGATACAATAGTATCAAAGCCAAGTTTCAGTTTGGAATATCTTCATTGAACTCCAGACATGTCCGATCTTCTTCGCAATATCTCCAGCAGCATCCAGTTACTAACCATACGAGTTTGCTTTTAATTGATGAACCTACCCACATACTTGTTGTGTTGTTCTTTTTTGGCCACTCCATTCTTCAATCCAAGCTTTTGCAATCTAGTAGTTGACATGCCTTGGTTTAAATGAAAATCTTTTTTGAGGCCACAATCTATGAGGGCGTTAGAAATGTCAGCTTTGTCCTTTGGCTGGCCCCCTGATATGACGGCAGAATCAGTCAGCCTGTCTGCTCTCTCATTGCCAATGACAGCCATGTGCCCTGGAATGAAGAAAAGTGTAATTCTGCAAATTGTTGACACTTGTAGTGATTCAGTCCATTGCCTTCGCACCGAACCAGCCACCACCTTTCAGATCATACTTCATGAATCACTCAGAATGCATGCATGAGCGTAGTTTTATGCCTCCAGCCAGAGTAGTGCCCCTAGTCAAAGGTCACCCAAGCAAGGGCTATAGAAATATTAGAGACAGTAGAAACATTGCACTCACCAGAAGTCTTCGCATACCCTGATACTCAAAAGCATAACAGGAGCGATCAGAGTAAAGAAATGTTTCAGTATAATTTAAAGTATACTGCACTTTCAAGTGATCTGTATGTGGAAAAATAATGACAATAACAAATTAATGTGTGTGATAAATGTTTTCTAGTTTTAGAAATTAGGGTAGAAATACCCAACAAACATCTCACAAGTTTGTTGTATAAAATAAAAATGAGTTGCTATAACATCAAATCTTATATGCAAAGCCATTGCAATTAAAACATTAGTATGTTAGTGTATTATGCATGTGCACACACATTGTAACATTCACTACTATGTATTAGAGTTCACGACAGTGTCCAAAAAAAGGTCCAAAGGCGAAGGATTGACTTCATTGCACTGGGTTTCTCCATATGGCTCCATCCCTGTTAACAGAGATGACATGCCATTTGCCGATTGCATTGCACAAAGCACAAACTCCGACAACAATCCTAGGGATCGCATGAAAAAATTGCACACGTCTTGGTCCGAATTTGAACCCATCACCTTCATTGCAACAGACAACCACTTCGCCATTGAGATCCCATAATGACAGTATACTCCACGGTTATGTGGTTTTATGGTTTGTGTGCCTTATCAGTTCCATGCACTATGTTGGTGTCAGCTTCATGCTCCATAGCTGATAATGCTAATGCATAGAATTTGACTGAAATTGCTTAAATTTTCATAACTTGTGTAAATCCGCATATTGGGTATTATTTGAACATATGATCCAATGTTTGGTGTATATATATTATAAATGTCTGTGTTGTGTGTATATATACATTATATGCAATTTTAGTGGAACATCTGGCTGAACGGATTAAAGCGTGGTTCCCATGGGGGAGACCTGGGTTCAATCCACGGTAAGGCCAAGAATTATTTTTGTTGTTGTTGAAGGCATAAAGAAAAAAATCATAAAACAGTTACGCAGCGACTGCACTAGCTATACGGCCATTAAGTTCCACAGGCTCATGTCCTACACCACCCAAAAAGCGGTATTACAGGCAGTAACGAGTTTAAAATATTTTTTGTATATGCAATATTGGTTTGATTGCAATCCTCTCACAGAGCATACAAAAGTCCAGATCTATAGAGCACTACTGTGAGGGTTAAAATCCTGTACTCAAAAGAAGCAATCACTCAGCTCTTTCCACATGAAATGCTTTAGCTGTATTCAGGAATAACTATACACGCCTGCTTGAGAGGCATCAATTCCACCATATACACTCATCCAGGGACTAGGCCACATCTCTTACATAGAAGATGGTTACATTCTCAGGGATCTACTTTATGGAGACAACCTCAGGGAAGAGACCAACTGGAAGTCTCCAAATATGGTATAAGGATGTCTGTATGTGTTATATGAAGTTTCTTGACATAAACATATGCACATGAAAATGTTGTCAAAGAAGTAAAATCCCAGAACAAATGGGCTATTGCAGTTTTAGAATAGACTGATCAAGCAAGTAGAGGAAAAGAGCCTAGACTGTACCACATATTTTAGATGCATAAACTGTGATAGAGACCATTCCTGCATCAGACTTTACAGTCACGGTGGAGCTGCAAAGTAACTATCCAGACGTACATCTGTTTGATCCCTCAGGACAGAAAGAGACCTACTACTAAAATCATTGCATGAATTTGATTCCATTTGTTACGTTTCTCTTTGTGACATGACTGTTATATCATATCTTGATTATATTTCAGGTTTAGAAATTATGTCCCCATAATCCCACCACCTCAAAAATATTCTGCAGTTCATTCTTAACATAACATCTTGTTACTTTCATTGGGTGGTATACACTGATTGATATTGCTAAACAATTTTACCATGTCAAAGTATATCATAAAAATGATGCAATTGTGTGGTGTCTTTCTGTTATCTGTTTCTGTGTGTAGCACTTGGCAAACTTTTTTTTTTGCTACTTAGATCAGTTTTGGCCTTGAATCACACTACCAGTATAAGTAGGCTACTCGCCTCTAGCACCAAAAGTACTAGGTTCGTTCCCGCATGGACGATCAGGTTATTTTTCAGAGATTTCTGATCTTAATGTAGGCGAGATTGAGTTTCTACTCCTATCAGTGACAGGTGTTCAATTTGAGCATGTAAAAGAACTCTTGGCAGTTCAAAATGAAAAAGAGCAGGCTGTAAAGCCGCTGCTTGAGCAAAATTGATTAGAAAAGATTTAAAAATAAAATTCCTACAAAAATATCTTTACCATCTTCAAAATTACATCGGGACTCGCGCGGTGCTATGGAGTTTATGCACTGCAGCTGAGATCTTCATGTGTTAGAAAGCGATCGGAGCACACATGGTTACTCACCGAAGTGCAATGATGGTCCAATCAATCAATCATTATAGATCTCTACTAAAAAAGAGATTAGTGCATAACATCATATTCCCTAGTATACTACATGGTATGCTTCCTTGTTCTTCCTGCCAGTGATTGTAACATTAGTAGACCTGAAGTATTTATTACAAGTGCAAGCTTTTATTACACAAGATATATGATATGAATGTGTCAATTCAACATGTTAAATGCATTACTGGAAACAAAGATCTATCTCTGGCGTATGTTATATCTTATATAGTTAGATGATGACTCGCCAGTGTGTTTCAGGGACCTGCAAGGAAGCAAAGAATAGTAACACTCGACCTACAAGGCATGTCGTAAGAGGCGACTGAGGTAGGGCCTAGGAAGCTACCCTAGTAAATAAAAAGCGCTGCAGAAATAGGATTGGTGGCCTACTTGTAGGTGCATAACTGGCTCAATGACCAATAGCTCTTAGGCTCGGATTACATACAAATCACAAAAGTGGTTAACAAGTGGTCGATATGGAGCGTTTGAAGAAGATGATTTAATGTTAGTTTTGAGAGACATCAAATTGTAGCACCTATAGGTTAATTTGCATAAATTCCCAGCTAGTGTTTTATATCTGTGAGCAGATGGCAAAATTTTTAACATGCTGCACTAGTGACCAGATGCCGGGGTTAGAGGTCAGCTTGGGCCAACAATTCTCGAATGTACACATGGTATACGGCTAGACTACAGGAAATCCTGATCCTTTCTTTGGGATCTAAGCTTGGGCCAACAATTCCCGATGTACACATGGACTACAGGAAATCCTGATCCTTTCTTTGGGATCTAAGCTTAGGCCAACAATTGTCGAATGTACACATGGTATGCGGCTAGACTACAGGAAATCCTGATCCTTTCTTTGGGATCTAAGCTTGGGCCAACAATTCCCGATGTACACATGGACTACAGGAAATCCTGATCCTTTCTTTGGGATCTAAGCTTAGGCCAACAATTGTCGAATGTACACATGGTATGCAGCTAGACTACAGGAAATCCTGATCCTTTCTTTGGGATCTAAGCTTGGGCCAACAATTCCCGATGTACACATGGACTACAGGAAATCCTGATCCTTTCTTTGGGATCTAAGCTTAGGCCAACAATTGTCGAATGTACACATGGTATGCAGCTAGACTACAGGAAATCCTGATCCTTTCTTTGGGATCTAAGCTTGGGCCAACAATTCCCGATGTACACATGGACTACAGGAAATCCTGATCCTTTCTTTGGGATCTAAGCTTAGGCCAACAATTCTGAATGTACACGTGGTATGCAGCTAGACTACAGGAAATCCTGATCCTTTCTTTGGGATCTAAGCTTGGCCAACAATTCCGAATGTACACATGGACTACAGGAAATCCTGATCCTTTCTTTGGGATCTAAGCTTGGGCCAACAATTTGAATGTACACATGGACTACAGGAAATCCTGATCCTTTCTTTGGGATCTAAATTCAAGAAACTTTGATCAGGAAGTCTCGCTTTTTGGAATTAGCTGGGACACTGTGATAGGAAAGTAAGTCTTCATGCAAATATTAGACAGAAGCTCCATGACTACGCCTGAATTCATAGCTGACTTTTTAAGACACAGATTTCCAGTATCTTGCTCGATGTCAGACCTACTGATTCTTCACACTTTCTGCAGCACACAGATTTTCCAGTTATCTTGCTGCTGATGGTCAGCCTACTGTTTCTTCACACTTTCTGCAGCACACAGATTTTCCAGTTATCTTGCTGCTGATGGTCAGCCTACTGTTTCTTCACACTTTCTGCAGCACACAGATTTTCCAGTTATCTTGCTGCTGATGGTCAGCCTACTGTTTCTTCACACTTTCTGCAGTACTACTTCTTCCTGTCCGCTCCTCAACAGTTGTGTTTCACTTTTCCTGGTCTCTAGCTTTTTTTAATGGTTCCCAGGATAGTCCAACATCCTTCAGTTTCTCAAGGAGATTCTATCTCAGTCTGTTTAGGACGTCTCCTTTTCCATTTCTCTTGTGGGTTCCACTCAAGTGATTGTCTAGTGACACTCAACTGTCTCTTCCATAGGGTATGCTCTGCCCTCCGCCATTTCTTTCTCCTGGCATGGGTTCCTCTCTCTCTCTTGCCTGTGACACCATTGGCAGCAACAAAAGCACACCATTCTTCTCTGTTCCTGGCAGCCCTCTGTATTGTGTTCCAGCTGTGATTCATTTCTTTCAGTTATATTTTTCTGCCCTGCTCTTTCTTATCCACTGGTCTGTGTATGCAACTCTGTCAAACCACCTTAGTTTGAGAATCTGCCGTAGACATTTGATTTTATTTGTATTTAACTTGGTGTCTCGCCATGTTTCCACTCTTTACAATACTATATCTTATATAAAAAAAAATCACATAACTATAAAACTTAGAACATATAAGCATTCTGAATTAAAATCTATAGACTGACCAATTCCATAGTTCTGAAAATGTGAACAATTTGTAAAACTTTGCAACAAGTTCATCTTAAGAACAAAGTCGTAGGAAAATTAAAAAACGAATCATCATTATGTCTCATAATGCAAGTCAAAAGACTTTACATAACTAACGAAATCCAACATAGATGCAATAAATCAAATCATAGGACAAATGGCACCAGTTTTGAAATGCAAACATGTCACCATTAACACGAAAAGAGTATTGTACAACACAATTTCTCTCACAATGTTATGTTATCAGTGCCAAACCTGTATGCTGATATCAAACAATAGAAGAAAACTAGTCGTGACAGAGATGTAGTGTATGCAGAATGCTGGGAGTAACAAGAAGAGATGGTTTAGAAATGATGTCAGGGGAAAAAGTGGGTACAACATCAGTACTGAACTTCATCAAGAAACAACAAATTGAATGGTTCTGCGACATTAGCAGATTACCAACATTGCGCTTTCAAGAGCTATGCTACTCTGATATAGTTGATACAATGCAAGAGGTAGACCTCAGAAATAACAGGCGATGAAAAACACTATTCAAGAAGTGCACATGAAAGTCTGTTTTATAAATAAATTCAAGATTGGCAATTCAGCCATGTGGACAGGCACATCAGACTGTAGTGCACATTCTTCATGACTGCCTCGAATATGATATACTGAGGTAAACTCACTGGCCTAACGAAACACCATTCGTCATAAAACTACACAGACCTCTGTGTGAGCAACAAAAGACAGTGAAGTTTATACAAGAGACAACATCGAATATATAGACAATATTTCGAACTAAAGGAAGGAGGATGTTCGAGAAATATCTTCTTATCCTGACGCTGTGAAGTAAAACAGGATTATAGAAAAGGCGATTATGTCTCATTACTCATGATGTTGAAAATAAATTTCTTCTACATAAATATATATTATGAATATTTCATTACAATGAGTGCTATTGTCTTTTATTTAAATTTAACCTTCCAATCTCAGAAATTTCATGTATTCCCCTGTTTCATGGAATCTGGTGCTTTCTCAAAAATCCTGTGTATAAAAATTGTATTTTTAGTTTTCATTAATTTCCATTGAAAGTTCACAAATAAGCTTATCACATCAAAGGTTCAGACATTTTCAGCGTAGATCAGATATAATTAAATTTAAAAAAATGTTCAGGTTTTGTTCTCATTTATAAGAGTACACTGGTGGATTGAGATTCTTCACCAGGGAAAGATTCTATAAGGCAGATGAATTAAGGTCGCTTGCTTGTGACTGCTGCCACACATGTATAGGTCACATGAAGATGGAAAAAAAGATGCAAATTACAACTTTTAACACACAGCATAAAAAAAAAAACCACACTGGTCAAATCAATCTTTGTTCCCTTTTCCCCATAGCATATGTATGTACAAATTGAGCGTTATTTGAATAATTTGTAAAGAAATTGGATGAGTGAATTATAATATTGTAGGTTCGTGAATTTACTTTAATTGCAAGCTAGCAAAATGTGAAATAAAAGATTAAGAACAAGTAAAGATTAGATTGCATTAAGTAAATGTAGAGCTAAAAATTCCCATTGAAACAAATCATGGCACATTCCATGGCATATAGTCAAATAGTACATGCTGCAGCATTTGGTAGTTGATGTGTTAAGAGCTGGAACTTGATATCTAAGTCATGGAAAAAACCTAGATTAAGGTATATGCTTTAAGGAAATTATGGGATGGATTAGCGTAAGGCCTCAACTCAAGAGGGTTGTGGGTTCAATTCCACACTTGACGCTACACACGTGAGGAAAGAAATTGGCCTTCCTATGTCCTACACATTAGAGTCTAGCAATATGAAGTGACATACCCTAATGTCTGAAAAGGCTATAGGGAATTTTATGCTTTATTCAAGGAAGTTAGCAGAAAGTGTCTCGACTGAAAAGAAAGAATACATACTTGTTATATTTACAATGTGGTTAAGGTGTATCAAGGGCCCAAATTTGGGGTGTAAAGAATAGAATCACTGTTACCTACCATGCATGTCGTAAGAGGTGACTAAGGAGGTTTGGCTGAAATCGGATGCATGTGTCCTAAGCGTGTAGAAGTCTATGCGTTTAGGGCCTACCAAACCAATGTGCAACGTATACACGTTCTTGGCAAAGATCAAACATATCACAAAGAGTGATTAAAATTGGTCGTAAGAACGAACGCAAAGAAGAAGAAGAAACCTGCATTAAGTTATAATGGTTTTTGAATGAGTTTAAAGCAGTTTTTAATTAATTTATACTATTCCCAACTCTACAGACTCCTAAAGCATGGACAATTATTTCTTATATAGCCATGTCTTGCGGAAGTATCTAGATGCTGCCTCCTTCCAGAAAGTTGAGCATATCGGAAGCTCTCTCAGCAGCAGGGGCAACACAATCATGGGCAGCTGTCTTTTACTTCATTTGTCATGCTGTTCTCTACTCAAGTAGCCGCATGTCCCATGCAGAACTTCGCTTACGTCACAGAACGCCTAAAAAACTCTCTGTCTCTAGCAAGTTCTTCCAGCATCATGTTCAATGTTTCTTTGATGTCTTGCTGCCACCTTTGCCTCGTACTCCAGGAACCATGGTTTCCATTATTATTCTCTCCAAAACACTGATGTTTAACATGGCCAAAATATTTCATCTTCCGGAACCTGATGTTATTTATGAGCCAATGCTCCTTGATATGCAGGTCTTGTAGGATGTCTGTTTTTCTCTCTCCTCTGTCCAGGATGTTCCAAGAACTTTTCTGTAACACCTTGTTTCAAAAGCTTCAAGTTTGTTCTTTAATGTTTTTTTTGGTTCACGATTCACATCCATACGTTGTCTCAGAGTATATACATGTTCTTGGAAGTCTTACTTTTGGTTCTTTGCTTGTGTCATGTCATAGTTTCTTCATATGGACCACCCTTTAGAAAGCCATGGATAGTCTTCTTCAAAATCTACTAGCTATGTAAAAGATAAATTATTAGTCATTTGTAACCTAATCTAATTCTTTCATCATCAATCATCCAATAGGTTGTCCCAAGCAGAACTTTGCCACCCTAACAGTCTTTCGAATTTCTTCTCATAGGGCAGATGTCCCACCTCTGCAGCCACCAAGCTTAAATCATCAGTTACACCCTGAATTCATTTTCACCATAGTTTTCCCATTCTATGCCGGGATGCTTCCTTGTACAATGATTTTCTCTAACACTTCATATCTTTTGATATGTTAAAAATACTTTTCTTATTTGTAGCATCAGCCAGTTTTCTTTGATTTTAAGTTCTTTCTTGATAGATCTATTTATTCTCTTCTCTGTCCATGGCATACGGAGGACTTTTCTATAACACTTCTATTCAAAAGCACATATATGTTTTCCACTGCCTTGTTAAATGTCCATGCTTGACACCCATATGTTGCCACTTGGAGCATGCATCCTTTTTATTATATATCTTTTTATTTCTCTTATTTGGAATTGCTAGAGCTCAATGGTGTCAGAAAATATAATGAAACATGTACAAACAAAGTACTATAGTTTTACAAAATGTAAAGGTTTTTATTCCAGATTTTCCTTAGATACATTGGTATTTGGTCGTCCATTTGTGTTTCATTTTAATTTGTCACTCCTGTTTGTTCGTTTGCTTGATAAAGGCCTTGTTGGTCGAAACGTTGCTGTTTATCGTCACTGTTTATGTATTTTGTAAAACTATAGTACTTTGTTTGTACATGTTTCACTATTTACCACGTTTTACTGCAGTCTTCCCCCTATTCAGAAAATATAACAAATGTTATAATTAAACAAACATTAGTATAACATGTTATCCATTGAATAAACAGTAATGCAATAAATTTCCATTAATTAAACATTTACATGTTAATAAATAAAGTCAACGTGTACTAAAAATAATGAAGTCATTAACTGTTTAACCTCTTCGCTTTTCTGTGCTCATCTACTAGCTCACAGTTCTTTTGAAGATTACGCAGAGGTACTATACTGGTTCAGTATACATTACAGTACATAATCGCTCGGAGGTAACAACAAGTTATGGAGCGAAAGTGTTACAACAAGCTTAGCTAATGAATTATGTGAAATGTGAAAAAAGTTGTGAAAACTAGCCACATTTCTACAAATTATTAAAATGCAAATTGTGGCATAACCTTTACAGGACATCGCCATCAACCACAGAAAACGAGTCATTGATTTTCTAGGCATCATTTATATGTTCAGTAGTTTGCCAATGGTTTCTGAACGGTGAGGTCAATTTTTACAGTTTGTAAAAATCCACAGGGAACAAATTTGCTTCCAAACTGCCTGCCGCAGAGCTTGAACCAGGTACTCTTGGGTTGTGACCGAGGTCACTATCGCTAAACCACAGACATACATTCTCATGAATTAACATCTAAAATCTTAGAATGATGTACTCTAACAACTCTTGTCAATAAAACAGCTTCAAAAGCAATATTTTGGGAAACAATAAGTATGGATAAAAGACAAATTATAAACAAGTAGTATGTATAGATGTTTTCTTTTTCTTGTGATCAACAAGGAAATATTATTTTCCACTTTTTTTTTCTAGTGTTTGTTGGCTTTTTTGTCCAACTCAGAAAAATCCCACTCCTTGGAGGGTGTGCAATGTCATAAGGGGGAATCCCTACACAGTGTAGTGGTGTTGTAAATAAGATAAAAATAGAAATGATGAAATCATTTTCATTGTGGATCGCTAAAAAAAGAAAGTTGAACATTACAATGGTTACAATAAAAATGCCATGAAACTAGTACATTTATATAATACATACTGTACATGCATACATACACATATACAAATTTTAATAAAATTTCTAGAAGTCACAGATGTGGTTTTTACAGAAGAATGCTGAAAACCCATATACAGCAGAAACAAACAAATTATGAGGTTTTGAAAGAGTCCTCAGTGAAACCTGATCATAAGAATTAGACAATCAATGTTCTTCAGGCCCATAATGCAAAATGAAGGATTAGAATATTTGAGACAATGGGTAAAATACAGGGAAGGAGATATCATGGAAAGCAGAGGGAGAAGATGATGGTCTGACATTGTGGTTTGATAAGAGATCGGCATCAGAATTGATTTAACTGCACCAGGGAAAGAGAGTTGTGAAGAGACTTGATTACCTATGACGGTAGGCATGGCACTTCATTGGCCGATATAAATATATACATACATACACATATAACAATTAATAATTTGTGCAAACTATGGTAATGATCTTGAAACTATACTTCTTGCAAAACCAGAAATAATTAGATAAATACATATCAGACTCAAAGTGAATAACCAGATTTTTTAAGCTGGGGAAATTTGAAATCATTGCATTACTGAGTAAGTGTTCTGCAGTTAACAATTATTGTTAGCTGGTAGAGACTGATCCCATACCCCGTACGTTGAATTCAGAAATGTTAGATTGCTGCCAGTTGTTTAGAAAAACAATAGAAACTCTACAAACTACACCAACGAACGAAATGAAACTTTTTACCAAAATGTCTTATCAATCAAAGGGTACAAGATAAAAATGATGGGAAATATGATAGCACAGTCCATCATGAAACATCCAAGAGAACAAACACAGGAAAAAACGCACAACAAAATCATATATGCTGAAGTGAAAGTCACAGATATCAAAACTGTGCTGTAAACAGTACAATGTACTTACGCCCAAATGGCTCAATCATAAAATATCTTCTGGAAAGAGTGGTTATACTAGATTGAATGAAGTTGAAAAACAGACTTTTAAAAAACTGACACTTGATATTTGTTAGAACAAGCTGTGACCAATCAATTAAAAATTAAAGAAATGTATATATTCTACATAAGAAGAGTTACCTGTGTGCACAAAGCATAACCAAACATACATTTATTTTCATTATACAATTTATTTTTGTCATAAAATAAAATCTACTAAGACTCAGTGATGCTTCGGATCCAGTTTTCGACAAGTGTGACAGCAAATTTTTCTGTAATGTGGATAATGACATAGTCTTGATTGTTTGGCCAGTTGGCACCACCGTGAGCTCTGGTTATCCTTACATGTTAGATTTAGATTATCTGAGGAATTTTTGAAAGAAGGAAAAAATTGGTGCACTGAAATTAATAATATATTTTAGGACATTGAATAAAATTTGTTACCTGGATTAAATCTTGGTAAAAATCACAAATATTTTCAGTCTAATTAAAGTTGAGAGCATGCACATCATCCTGGGATGCAACAAAAATACACGAAGTTTCAATGAGATTCCTTCTTGACATCAACAGTGCCCACAGAATTAAAACTTGGGAGGGTTTGTTCTTATCTAAAGATCAACACAAACAAGGAACATCCCTTCCATGAAGAATTTATTAAGGAGAATGGGTGTAGATTCGAGAGAGGCAGATCTTTAATGAGCTATTCTTGTGAAAATATGTGAACATTCCGGGAGTGAATCAGGAGAGGAATGGATGGCTGTGCAACGCCAATTTCTGACTGCTTACACAGTTATTATATCCATTACCAAAATTTAAACAAAATTATCCATTATTAATTAATGTGGAGATTGAGGTCCTCTTGAAGGACATCGTCAATAAAACAGAGATGGTTATTTACACCGAATGTTCAGTCATTCGCCAACAATGATACACATGGGATTTTTTGGGATGCTTTGAAGGAAAAATAATACTGTTGTCATCCAAAAGAAAGACAAAGTACAAACATTTGAAATTGTACAGTTTCCCAGAAGATGGAATGAAATTTACCTAACCAATAACTGCCTTAAGGTGTCTTCTTCCAGGCTTGTGGTCCAGGTTAACTTCTCTAGTTCTCTCCATAATTATGCCAATCACCAGGATTAACTCCCCTAGTGTTTAGCTCTCCTGAGCCTCCCCACAAGTCAGTGGGTGTGACAAATGCAGATAGTATCTTCTATTGCATAACAGTAATATAAATTCATATTTTCATTAATATTGAGAAAACTGTTTCTTTGTTATATAGAGAATTAAAGCCTCTTTATGCAGAGGCATATATGGCATCTGTGGCTTAGGGATAGTCTTCTTCTTCTTTGCGTCGTTCTTACACCAATTTTAATCACTCTTTGTGATATGTTTGATCTTTGCCAAGAAAATGTATACGGTGCACATTGGTTTGGCAGGTCCCTAAACACATAGACTTATACATGTTTAGGACATGTGCATCCGATTTCAGGCAAACCTCCTTAGTCGCCTCTTACGACATGCGTGACAGGTAACAGTGGCTCTATTCTTTACACCCAAATTTGGGCCCTGGTAGCCACTCGGGCATAAGGGGATAGTGACTCGGTCTATTAACCCTGACGTTCTGAGTTCGAATCATGTTGCGGACAGTTTGGTTGCAAATTGTTTCGCGTGGATTGTTACAAAGGACGATGGCACCACCCGTTCAGAAAGCAATGACAAACTACTGAACGTAATAATGTCTAGAAAAATCATAAACAGCGTTAAAAAGCTGGGATTAATTCGCAAAGTCCTGTAAAGGATATGCAATTAACTTTTTAGCAGAGGCATGCCTTTTCAACCTAAGGACAAACCCTATTTTAGTTATAGTGGGCTGTGTAGGCCAACAAATATGAAAAACCAGAACTCCTTTAGGAGAATCCAATTTATAGATTACGACAACTTTAACCCTACATATCTATTTGTAGTCTATGCACAATATGACATGTACACTCACCTTTTGATGATACTGACCCATCCATCTGAACTGCTTCATTCTCTGCAGAGTCTGGAATCTGAGTAACTGTCTCATGCTTATCTTTACATGGCTGAGTGTTGCATGACTGTCTACGTGAAGGTTTGAGGTCTTTATTGCAGTCGGGGCTGGACGTGAAGGAGCTGTCAAGGCATTTGACCTCTCTAGTCTTCACTCCTGTTCCACATGCTTCACTGCACTGCATTGAAGAAAAATTATGAAAAAATAAGAAACAAATTGTTGAATAAAAGGACAAAGTGTTACCATATATAGAGGGGCTAGGGTTGACTTCATTGCCCGGGTTTCCAATATGGCTTGGAACCTCTTTGCAGAAATGACACGCCGCCTGCCAAGAGTATTAGACAAACTCCATAGCTCTGGCAACAATACTAGTGATCCCTGGAAAAAATGCACTCGTAAACAGAACCAGGCGGTCCAGGTTCACACTCATGATCTTCAGAACCATGGCGTAACCATTTATTCACATACACCCATAGACTACTCTTAAAAAAAAAAAAAAAAAAAGTTTAATATAAATTTAACTAAATGAAGCTACTTTGCCAGACAAACTATTTTGTTAGAGAAGTTATGTTGTCAGAGAAGCTATTTTGACAGAGAAGCTATTTTGACAGAGAAGCAACTTTGACAGAGAAGCAACTTTGACAGAGAAGCTACTTTGTTAGAGAAGCTACTTTGTTAGAGAAGCTATTTTAACAGAGAAGCTACTGTGTCAGAGAAACTATTTTAACAGAGAAGCTATTTTGACAGAGAAGCAACTTTGACAGAGAAGCAACTTTGACAGAGAAACTACTTTAATAGAGAAGCTATTTTAAGAGAAATTTTTTCACCATTGTGGACGAAAAAGAAACTTATGACAGAAGCTATTTTGAGAGAAATCTTTTCATCAGTTTAGAAAAATTAGAAACTTATGACAGAGAAGTAGCTTTTGATAAACAGATTATGACAGAAATACATTTTGAGAGATAAGTTTTTTTAAAAATAAATACTATAAAGTATACAGTATCCATGAAAGATATAATGTTCTAAAACTTGTATTTCTTTTGGGTTACTAAAGGTGCATCATAAAACACTCTTGGTAGAGCCATAGGTGCTCAGTCTCTCCTAGTATATGTCAAAGGGTATGCATACTGATGTCTTCAGTGGAACTCTAATTACACATACTCTTCTTTCTACTAATCAGAACATCCAGTTCTACTTGTACAATGTGTGAGTTCTTCTTTTTTTCTCTAACCCTCTTTTGCCTCACAATGTCAGGAAAAGAAGAGATTTCTAGAATGAGCTTTTGTGTGAGTTTCATAAACAGTGTTTTTTGTTGCCTCTGTTATCTCTGAGGTCCACCTTTTGCGTGGACAGCTTTTTGCTTTGTATTTACTGTATCAGAGAAACAATGCTCTCTGAGGTGCACTGTCTGTTGGTAATCTGCTTATGTGGCCTAAATATTTAATTTGATGTTTCTTGATGAAGTTTAGTACTGACGTTGAACTGACTTTTAAACCTGATGATTTCATTTCTAAACTGGTTTCTTCTTGATGCTCCCAGCATTCTGCATAGACAACCCATCTAGCTTTCTTCTATCGTTCAATGTCAGTGTCCAGGTTTGGCACTGATAGCATAATCATGCTCCTTAAAACGCAGCACAGATTCAACATTATTTTCAGTTTCCTCATACAACATAAGGTCACCAGGCAACCTTAGTAGTCTCATCCAGTCTATCCATCTTCAACTCATAAACTTCTTCATCTTCTTACTCTCCATATTGACTTAAACCACTCTTTGTGATTGATATGGGATCTGAGAATAAGAGTGATTGTACATTGTGCAGCTATGCGCCTACAAGTAGGCCACAACATCCAATTTTTGCAACGCTTTTTATTTACAAGGGTTGATTCCTTAGACCCCAACTTCAGTAGCCTCTAATGACATGCTTTGTAGGTTGCAAGTTACTATTCTTTGCTCCCTTTGCGAGTTCCGGGGAACAACACACAGGGCAACAACTCCCCAACGATTTGTGCTGTTGATGAAAGTCTATCAAATCTTTCACTGTCTCAAACACATACTAGTAAAAATGAAAGGGTTGATTCCTGACCAGCACATATGTGACTAGCAGACTACAATGGAGATCACTTTAATCCGTATTTCATTAGCCAGACAAATCTGTTTTCAGAATGCATCGAGAGGAAGTGAAGCAAGGTTTTTATCTGTTTGTTTCCTTTCCCTTCATCTATAGCTTACTACTCTCCACAATGCCCGCCTGTGTGTGGCCGGGGCTCGCAAGGGAGCAAAGAATAGTAACACTGTAACCTACAAGGCATGTAATAAGAGTCGACTGAAGTAGGGGCCTAGGAAGTTACCTAGTAAATAAAAAGCATCGCAGAAATCGGATGTAATGGCCTACCTGTAGGCACATAACTGGCACAACGTACAGTCGCTCTTATGCTCAGATCGCATGTTTCACAGAGAGTGGTTAACAAGTGGTCGATATAGAGAATTCGAAGAAAAAGAATTCCTCTCCTCATGGAGCATAGGGTCTCAGCAGTTGTTCTCCCCTTTTTCCGGTCTCTGGTTGTTTTATTTATGACTTCCCAGGATAATGAGACATCTCTCAGTTCCTCGAGAAGACTCCATGTCTGTTTATGGCGTTCCCTTGCGGGTTCCACTCAAGTGCTTCATCCCATAACACTACTTTAACAGTACATACATTCTAATTATACAGAGAGTTCAAGATAAAAGTAGCCTGTAAATGGAGCCAATCTGGCACGTATTTATCATCTTCTTTGCGTTCGTTCTTTACGACCAATTTTAATCACTCTTTGTGATATGTTTGATCTTTGCCAAGAACGTGTATACGTTGCACATTGGTTTGGTAGGCCCCTAAACACATAGACTTCTACACGTTTAGGACACGTGCATCCGATTTCAGGCAAACCTCATTAGTCGCCTCTTACGACATGCGTGGCAGGTAACAGTTGTTATATTCTTTACACCCCAAATTTGGGCCCCGGTAACCACTCGGGCGGCATGTATTTATGAAAATGGGAAGGTTAAATTATGACGTAGTATAGGTCAAGTGAGCGAGTCTTTTTGCTATGGTGTGCAATTATAATGCAGGAAGGGGCGATAAACCAATGTGACATAGGACGAGCTAGTCGGAACCGGTTTAAATAGTAAATAGACAAAACGTAATGCGTAACTGGCAACTTTTGATTTGTCAATAGGGCTACTTTTATCTTGAACACCCTTTACTATGATGCAAGCTTTGCAGCAGAAGAACAACAGGGTGAACCCTATGCTTCTCTGGAGCAAACAATGATGGATACTTTAGCATTCTTATTTTGTTTGCATTTATTATATTTTTTTAGTGCGGTTCTTTTTCTTCTGCACATTTTTGGAATGAAATACAAGACAACTGTAACAGTTACCTCAGACCAAGACATGACAAACCACTGTGGTTGACATGCGGGAAGTGGTCCACATAACTCTGTGTGTGCTGGTTTATCTTCCTTGACACAGTTATGGTCCTTGACAACTTGATTGATCGTTTTCCCGTGATGCTTTACACACAAAACATCACGGTGACGATAAGCAGATGATCCACAAGTATTATTGCACTGAAATATCACATAGAAAGAAAGAATCAAAAGAAGAAGGAAGGTAGTATTTTATAAAAAAGGTTGAAATGGTGTTTCGACCAAAAGGCCTTTATCAAGTAAAGGATGCAACATATCAAAGACAAAAATGGATATTCATAGTCATATGTGCCATAAAGAACACGTTCCAACACAGTGGCGGCTTGTGATCCTTTTTGTTTATGGGGCCACAAACAAACATGTTCAGAAAAAAACCATGGTTTTAGGTTAGGATATATTTTATTATTTACTATTATTTGTCTATCCCCTGAAGTTATCCAACACACACCCTCCCACCATTACTAGAATAAGTAGGTGACAACTAGTCAACTTGTCTAAACATACATTGTCGTACATAGCTGTATAATGACAGAACGGGAAATTACCATAAACTATTCTATGAAGGTTAGTTAATTATTTATATTATTTTATATTATTTGTATATATCATTCGGTATTTACAACCCGGACTAATGTTTAGCACAATAACACCGTTTAACTGTGCACTAATTTGAATTTCCCATATGAATGAATGAAAATCACACATTTGTCTGTTCTAAATAATTAGTCGAGAGAGAGATCGAGACCAGAGGTCGCTACGTTAGCTATTAAAAGACCAAATTTCTACTGGCCGTAAACAAATAGGGCACTGGGAATGCGCGAATCGTACTAATTATGGAGGGAAGACGCTGAATTTCAGACTATATGATATTTTAGCGTTATATATTCAACTTTCACAAAGCTAATCATTATCACGTTAAAAGTAATAATTATGAACAAATAATTTATAAAATAATAAATACACGTGATTCGTGGTCAAAAGTGCATTCAAAAGTTTCATTCAAATGTTTACGTCTAAACAACATGTATTTGAAAGTTTCCATTCATACAGCGCGACTTAAAAGATGACAACAGATTTTGAGGATGCTAGCAACAGAATGTCTTTGAATTTCTTAAAGCTTCAACTTTATGGATTGGTTATTGGAACCATTTTTGAACTTTTGTAAATTGATGTTTATAATGCTGTAATAAAAAACCATAAAAAAACCTATTCATTTAATTTTAACGTATATAATTCTCTCTAAAAAAAAGCATGACATAAAAATGAGAGTCATCAGGTGCTGAAGAAAAAGTATTACTTTGATTTGAATAAAAAGCGAACAAAATGTTGCTAAAATGTGCAGGCGAATTTAACTAAGTATGTGATTGAAAACGTGGTGAATAAGAGATATTGCGTGCATTTATTCATCCATTGCGCGTTTTAAAGTAATTCTTTGTCTTTCATTCTTTCTTTTTTAACACACGTAGTGTGCGTTTGATGGCTGTTCTCGCAAGTATGTCAGGGTTCATACTAATAACATTCTGTGACAAATTTTCACCTTTTCTTAATGGATATTTTTCATGCTTTTTAAACTGATGTCTAAGAGAAGACTACTTGTTAATTCTTTTTTTCGACCGTTTTGTATTCTACGCAGACATGAGTGATAAAAGGCGAACAGTGGATATTTTCTCGGTCATTCTCCATAACTCCGATTCGCATAATAGAACTATCAAAAATATAATTTCAACTTGGTTTTCTTGCCACATGTTATAACATTTCATATTGATCTTATTTTTGAAAGGCATCTCTAGCCTTAAAAGAACTTGATGTCTTCCTTTTTCATTTTGGAGTGATACTACACCGTCAAGATATATGAAGTGCTCCACATATTCACGTTACAACAAATCAGTTTCGTAGATACATGTGCTGATCGTTTGTGTTATTTGTAATAATTTTGGTAAATTGTACTTCTCTTGCAAAAACTAAATATCAAAACACAAATTTAGGAATTTTTGGTGCAGTCTTCCCTACGTCCCGATTGACAATTTTGAACATTTTGTACATAGTTGCATTGCCGTCTTTCCGATTATCAATACTTCCCTGGAAGTGTTGTTAGCACATACATTTTTTCTTTTTCAACGTGACAGCTGACACAATAAGCATGACAAAGGATATTATTTTTAATCAAAGAAGAGAAAATAGAAAATGTGAACAGTTTCTAATATCTCGGTTCACTGTTAACAAGAGATGGAAATGGGATGATGAAAATGAAAAGAAGAACAAACATGGCCGTACCAAATATTAAACACTATTAAAAAAACAGTATGGAATGAAACTGATAGAAAACAAAGATCACAATACATGTAATACTAAGATAGAACATTTGTGCTTGTGAATATAAGTGTTATAAAAGAATCCTTCGTATATCATGGATAGAGAACAAATAGATTTATCTAGAAGGAACTCAAAATCAAATCAAATTGCTGATGCTACAGATAAGAATGAGAAAATTGAAGTAATGTAAACACATACAATGCCACGAAGGGATGGATAAGACCATTATGGAAGGAGACATCCCGGCAAAGAGGAGACGACAAAGACCACGGAAAAGATGCATTAAGGATGTAACTGATGATTTTAGCATAACGACTGCAGAGGAGGATAGGGGAGACAACTGGCTTATGAGAGAGAAATTCTGAAAGACTGCTGGAGTGACAAAGTTCTGCGCAGGACAAGCTTTTTGATGAAAATGTGCTCGTAGTTATGTACCCAATGTGTACTAACAATAGTTAGTTAGTTAGTTTATTCCTTTCGAGCCAAAGGCGGCACATAGAGCAGAGGTTTTAGATCTCCATGTGATACGGTTCTTTGCTAGCAGTTGGAGATCTTGTATGGTTTTACATCCCAATAGTTTACTTTCTTGTTGGATGGTTCTTCGAAGAGTGGTCTTTGGTCTTCCACGTTTTCTTTTCCCAACTGGTGACCACATAAGGATTTGTCGATTTAGTCTCTTTTCGTATGATCTAAGAACATGACCTAAATATTTCCACCTTCGTTTCCTTATAATATTTGATACGGGTTGTTGATGTGTTCTATCTCTCACTGTGTTGTTAGAAATGAAATCACTTTACTAACAATGGATAGTCAATGGATAGTCAATAAAGAGTGTTATAATCAAATATGATGCAGATAAGATCAAGATACATTGCTGTTTAATACAACACTTGTCTCACGAAAGCAGAAATATATGAAACACTGTACCTGCGACCAAGATCCAGTAAACCATTGACCTCCACATGGTCTTGTGACTTTGCATGCTTTGTGTTCTCTGGGTTTATTCTGTGCCCCGCCACATTTTTGCTCATCAAGTCTGCTGCCATCTGCAGCCGAGCAAAACACATATCTTGTGTAGAAGCCTGTGCCACATTGTGATGAACACTGAAATATACACATTCTGTATTGAAACTGCTTGTTTAACCATAATTCAAATTATTGTCAACTGTACCTCTAAGGTTGGAGTAAGGCCCGTATGAATGGCTAGGGACAATAGTGATAAGCACTGCAAGCTTTCACGCAAAAATCAGAGTCGATGAACAACGTCTAAGTTCAAAGCGGTGAAGGACTAACAAAAATTGTAAACAGTTGAATATAACAAGTTAAATAAATAAATAAACACTAAAATGATGCACACAGATCAAAGAAATATTATTTCATCAATTTATTCATAATTTCATTATGTTATTCTTCTTTACCTTTTTGTATTGGTATACTTCATTTTCTAGAGGGTCTCTGTGGTTAAGAGGTTATGCCCTTTGCCTTGTGGGTCGAAGGTCGTGAGTTCGAATCCGGACCGCGCCGTTCTGTTCACGAGTGCAGAGACCACTTGGATTGTTGCTGGAGCTACGGAGTTCGTGCTTTGTGCAATATTCTCGACAGGCGGAGTGCCATTTTCCAACGACTTCGATCCAAGTCTTGTTACATATCATAACACGGTCAAGAAAGGAAGAAAATTTTGTTAGTGACTGATTGGAAATTCAAAAACTGGTTAGAATCGATGACTAAATCGATAACACACTGGGCGCTCACATATGTACTCGGCCCCTTCTAGTTAGCTGAAATGGCAATATCGCAATACAGAAACATTGGAATAGGATGATAATGGAGGCGAAAGAATGGACTAGATAATAAGTCGAGAATATTTAAGCCGGGTTGTGAGTACAGCGACGTTCTGCAAAGGATATGCTACATGAAGAGAGATGATTCAAATTCGATATGTCAATATCTAGGAATATATATAATACAAGGAAGGTGCTGCAGGAGAGCAATCGGAGGTGCCAGTTACCTACCACCAAAAGAAAAGGATGATTAAATCAATTAGAAAGCCACAAATACCAACACAAGACGATTACTATAATATGAGCAAGTTGTCATTCTGCGCCTTAGAACAGAACACAATCGACTCCGCAGCCACATGTATACAAAATTCAAGATTGGCAATTCAGCCATGTGTACAAGTGGGCAGGCACACCAGACTGCAGAGCACATACTTCAAGACTGTCCCGAATATGATACACTGAGGCAAACTCACTGGCCTAACGAAACGACACTCGACAGAAAACTACATGGACCTCTGTGTGAGCTACACAAGACAGTGAAGTTTATACAAGAGACAACATTGAATATATAGACAATATTTCTAGCGAACGAAAAGGAAGGAGGTTGCTGGAGCTACGGAGTTCGTGCTTTGTGCACTACTCTTGTCAGGTGGCGTGCCATTTCTGCAGAGAAGGACCGAGCCATATGGGGTAAAACCAGATGTAATGAAGTCAATCTTTCGGCTTAAAAACCCTTTAAACACGTAGAACAGGATGCCTGATGGGCAGAGTGAGGAATGTGTTTAACCAGCGACCACGGGAACCATCAGTATGCATACTCTTCGATATCTGCTGGGGTAGACTGAGTACCTATGGGTCTGTCCGGAGTGCAATGACGTCAGTTTAGTAGCCAATAACGAATAACCAATCACTTAACTATTCATATTGCACATAAGAAAGAAAAATCTCCACATACTTCTTGAGACCATTTGCTATGAAACCATCCCTGGGCACATGAACCCATGTCACAGATTTCCTGGACATCTGGTCGGACTTGAGAACACAAACTTTCGTTAACAAACTGTCCAATACTATTAACACATGAAGGAGTTCTTGTCCGCTGCCCAAAACCGCACTCAGATGTGCACTGTAGATGAGAATTATAGTAACAATGATGATGATCAGTGGCGGCTCGTCATTAAGGGTCAGTGCCCACTAAAAATAAAGTATAATGTGTTTTATTATTTTATAAATTAAAATATAGCAACCAAAAACCATGATTTATCCAGAAAAAATGTCTGGCCCCACCGACAAAAATGATCATGAGCCGCCACTGATGATGATGATAGTATGATGATGTAATTGCATGGAAATCATTGTAGTAGGTGATGCTTATGAAATTGATAATAACATTTCCCTTTATGGCCTTTTCAGACCTTAGGGGTGGAAGTGCATGTTGTCACCATATTTCTAGCTCCTAGTGTGCAAAGAGGTAGGAGTGCCAAGTCATTTCCTCACTCGTGGAATATCGTGTGTGGGATTTAACTCACAATCCTTGTGAATCCGAGTTGATAGACGGAAGATTATGTATTACATTAATCCGCCGCACGAAGAAATGGTTATATGGAAGTAATAGGGAGTCTCTGTGGTTAAACCCTTGTCTTGCGAGCCGAAAGGTTGTGGGTTCGAATCTGGACCATGAAGTTCTGTTCAAGAGCTCATTTTTTAAAGAGATCCCTAGGATTGTTGCCGGAGCTACGGAGTTCGTGCTTTGTGCAATACTCTCGGCAGGTGGCGTGCCATTTCTTAGGATAGGGGCCAAGCCATATTATGTAAAACCCGGTGCAATCAATCCTTCGACCATAAAAACCCTTTAAATGATGATACCAGTAGCATGAAGAAGTTGTTATATGAAAGTAATAAAGATAAATAAATAACACATGTAAAGGCTAACGCTGAAAACTAATTCTAATGATGTAAAGACTTACGCTGAAAACTAATTCTAATGATGTAAAGACTAATGAAAATTAACACTGAAAAAAAAATCAAGGTTAAGAAAATATCAAGAGAAGAAAACATTTCTTCATAGCAAACCAATAACTGGGACAAGTGAAACACAGGGAAGTAGATGCGACTGTTACGATGTTTACAACATTACCCATCATGTACTGTTTGTTGGTCAAAGAAAAGTATGAACCAAGTACCGTATATCTCAATATACCATAACGTATGAATACGAGATATTTTCATTTTCTGTCTCTCCTTATAGTCATTTACTAAATAGCATTTTTGATAACAATTGTTAATGATGCTGTGAAGAGGAATACAAAATAGGATTGCGTTGAAGGTGACGATGAAGTTGATCATGACGGATTTGATAATGAAATTGATGATGTAGTAAATGATGAAGTTGATATTGAAGTTGGTGATGTAGTTGATGATGAAGTTGGTAATGTAGTTGATGATGAAGTTGATGATAAAGTTGATGATGAAGTTGATGATGCAATTGATGATAAGTTGATGATGTAGTTGGTGATGTAGTTGGTGATGTAGTTGATGATGTAATTAATGATAAAGTTGATGATGAAGTTGATGATGTAATTCATGATAAAGTTGATGATGAAGTTGATGATGTAGTTGATGATGTAGTTGGTGATTTAGTTGGTGATGAAGTTGATGATGAAGTTGATGATGAAGTTGGTGATGAAGTTGATGATGAAGCTGATGATGAATTTGATGATTACCTTGCTCCATTCAGACACTCGCCACTTAAAGCAAGGATCCAGTAGACAGTACTGTCTGTACTGTGGTTGTGGTTGGGGGCACCCAGATGATGTGACTGACATGGTGAGGGTAGGTGAAATTCTCTGTTTACATTCTACTGCTCGTTTCTGTAGACCACGCCCACATGTTACACTGCACGGATCCCATTCACTGACCTCCCAACTGAAATATGAAAGAGACTCCATAGTCACAAGTACCAGTAAATGTATCATTACTAATCACCAAACTCACTTTCTTCAATCTAAAATAGCTTAAAGATAATGCACCCATTCAAAAGTAAAACCTCATAGATATTTTTTTCCCTATGACATCATATGTATGTGAATCATGGACCATAAAAAGCCTTAACTCATTCCATACCATTAACCAACATTATTTATTATTATATATTCTTCTCGTACCGTTATAAGTTATATAGGGCTTGTAAGTAATTTCTCCATACTGCTCTGTCCTGAGCAACTCGCTCAATCTCATGGAATTGAGTTCGATATTTCTTGCCTCTTTCAGCAAAGCTCGTTTCAGGGTTTCCTTTGAGGGTCCCCTCTTTCTTGAACCATTTGCCTCCCACTTCAATGCCTGCTTTGATATTCGTTGATCATTTCTCCTCAAGGTGTGCCCAACATATCTCCATCTTCTCTTTCTTATAACAGTTGTCACTAGTGGTTGACCAGACATGTCTCTGATTTCATCACTTCTCCTGAATTCGTTCCATTTTATATTCATTACTTTTCGCAGACATCTATTTTCAAATGCATTCAACTTGCTTTCTATATCTTCTTTATATATCCAAAATATTTCAATTTTCTCTTCCTTATTTGTAGCATCAGCCAGTTTTCTTTGATTTTGAGTTCTTTCTGGATATATCTTTTTGTTATCTTCTCTGTCCATGATATATGGGGGGCTATTCTGTAACACTTATATTCAAAAGTACATATATGTTTTTCTCCACTGCATTGTTAAATGTCCATGTTTCACACCCATACCTTACCACTAAGAATATGCACGCTCCTAGTGTTCTGATCTTTGTTTATTAATGTGATTTCTACTGCAAACAACGTAAATACAAAACCTTTGAGTGATAATAATTATTGTATCATAAAACAACTGGTTGGAACTTAGATACATTCAGGGTGTGCAAAGAGTTAAAGAATATAAATGAATACTTAGAAACACAGTGCTACAGTAAACGTTTTAGAACGCCCTGGATAGAGAAGAGAAAAAAACTGGATATCTTACAAGACATGTACATAGAGAAGAACATTGCCTCATGAACAGCGCCACGTCTCGTAAACTGAACAGTTTACTCAAACTAACTTGGTCTCACAGTCTCACTAAAAGATAACAGACTAAGAACTAACTTGATCTCAATAAAAGATAACAAAAAACTAACTTGATCTCACTAAAAGATAACAGACTAAGAACTAACTTGATCTCACTAAAAGATAACAGACTAAGAACTAACTTGATCTCACTAAGAGATAACAGACTAAGACTAACTTGATCTCACTAAGAGATAACAGACTAAGACTAACTTGATCTCACTAAAATATAACAAAGAACTAACTTGGGCTCACAAGGCTGGTTATTGCAGACTATTGTTGTAGGTTCTGGTTTGATTCTCCTGTTACAGTTCTCCTCCATAACCTCTACTTGTGAATCACCTTTCACACAGACAACTCTCGTCTGTTGTAAACCTAAGATAAAAATAAACCTTGACTGGTTTATTTATGTATTAGGATATAATATGAGATTTTTGTATACACGATTTAAGATAATTGTTTCAGTAGAAAGAATTACATAATTATATTGATTGAACCGATTTAAGATAATTGTTTCAGTAGAAAGAATTACATAATTATATTGATTGAACCGATTTAAGATAATTGTTTCAGTAGAAAGAATTACATAATTATATTGATTGAACGATTTAAGATAATTGTTTCAGTAGAAAGAATTACATAATTATATTGATTGAACCGATTTAAGATAATTGTTTCAGTAGAAAGAATTACATAATTATATTGATTGAACCGATTTAAGATAATTGTTTCAGTAGAAAGAATTACATAATTATATTGATTGAACGATTTAAGATAATTGTTTCAGTAGAAAGAATTACATAATTATATTGATTGAACCGATTTAAGATAATTGTTTCAGTAGAAAGAATTACATAATTATATTGATTGAACGATTTAAGATAATTGTTTCAGTAGAAAGAATTACATAATTATATTGATTGAACCGATTTAAGATAATTGTTTCAGTAGAAAGAATTACATAATTATATTGATTGAACCGATTTAAGATAATTGTTTCAGTAGAAAGAATTACATAATTATATTGATTGAACCGATTTAAGATAATTGTTTCAGTAGAAAGAATTACATAATTATATTGATTGAACGATTTAAGATAATTGTTTCAGTAGAAAGAATTACATAATTATATTGATTGAACCGATTTAAGATAATTGTTTCAGTAGAAAGAATTACATAATTATATTGATTGAACCGATTTAAGATAATTGTTTCAGTAGAAAGAATTACATAATTATATTGATTGAACCGATTTAAGATAATTGTTTCAGTAGAAAGAATTACATAATTATATTGATTGAACCGATTTAAGATAATTGTTTCAGTAGAAAGAATTACATAATTATATTGATTGAACCGATTTAAGATAATTGTTTCAGTAGAAAGAATTACATAATTATATTGATTGAACCGATTTAAGATAATTGTTTCAGTAGAAAGAATTACATAATTATATTGATTGAACCGATTTAAGATAATTGTTTCAGTAGAAAGAATTACATAATTATATTGATTGAACCGATTTAAGATAATTGTTTCAGTAGAAATAATTACATAATTATATTGATTGAACGATTTAAGATAATTGTTTCAGTAGAAAGAATTACATAATTATATTGATTGAACCGATTTAAGATAATTGTTTCAGTAGAAAGAATTACATAATTATATTGATTGAACCGATTTAAGATAATTGTTTCAGTAGAAAGAATTACATAATTATATTGATTGAACCGATTTAAGATAATTGTTTCAGTAGAAAGAATTACATAATTATATTGATTGAACCGATTTAAGATAATTGTTTCAGTAGAAAGAATTACATAATTATATTGATTGAACCGATTTAAGATAATTGTTTCAGTAGAAAGAATTACATAATTATATTGATTGAACCGATTTAAGATAATTGTTTCAGTAGAAAGAATTACATAATTATATTGATTGAACCGATTTAAGATAATTGTTTCAGTAGAAAGAATTACATAATTATATTGATTGAACCGATTTAAGATAATTGTTTCAGTAGAAAGAATTACATAATTATATTGATTGAACCGATTTAAGATAATTGTTTCAGTAGAAAGAATTACATAATTATATTGATTGAACGATTTAAGATAATTGTTTCAGTAGAAAGAATTTATAATTATATTGATTGAACGATTTAAGATAATTGTTTCAGTAGAAAGAATTACATAATTATATTGATTGAACCGATTTAAGATAATTGTTTCAGTAGAAAGAATTACATAATTATATTGATTGAACCGATTTAAGATAATTGTTTCAGTAGAAAGAATTACATAATTATATTGATTGAACCGATTTAAGATAATTGTTTCAGTAGAAAGAATTACATAATTATATTGATTGAACGATTTAAGATAATTGTTTCAGTAGAAAGAATTACATAATTATATTGATTGAACCGATTTAAGATAATTGTTTCAGTAGAAAGAATGACATAATTATATTGATTGAACCGATTTAAGATAATTGTTTCAGTAGAAAGAATTACATAATTATATTGATTGAACCGATTTAAGATAATTGTTTCAGTAGAAAGAATTACATAATTATATTGATTGAACCGATTTAAGATAATTGTTTCAGTAGAAAGAATTACATAATTATATTGATTGAACCGATTTAAGATAATTGTTTCAGTAGAAAGAATTACATAATTATATTGATTGAACGATTTAAGATAATTGTTTCAGTAGAAAGAATTACATAATTATATTGATTGAACCGATTTAAGATAATTGTTTCAGTAGAAAGAATTACATAATTATATTGATTGAATCGATTTAACAAAACCACGTACCCCGTGCACACCGAATATTATTGCCAGAAGCTAGCTTCGAACCCCGGAGTTTCCACAATACGTGGTCACTAGAGCAAAGTGTTATCAACTTCGCTATCGGCGACTCCACAGTGAGAGATACAATTTAAAATGAGAAGTTCAAGAAGACTACAAATGAAACTAATCAGTAAATTTATAAAAAAATTTATAAAATTGTTTGGTTATCTAGCAAGTATGATATGGTATCATCTACCACAGAGAGCCCCATTGAAAAAAAAAAATTAATACAGAACAAGTGGAAGACAATACAAAAGATGATGTGACGACATCAACTTACAAAGCGCATTAGACAAGACACACATAAGATTCTTACATCTACCCCACTCCCTCCCTCCCCAAAACATCACTGAGGTACAAACAATGGAGGAAGAGAACAAGAAAAAAGTATAGTATGTTTGTCCTGATTGTGTTCATCTTATTTTGTTAACCTCCAGAATGCAGTTCCCGGATGATGATTTTATTTTGGCAGTAAATTCTGCATAAGAAAGAAAGTTGGCACAGAACCTTGCTCAAATTACATTGAGAAACAAAGAATCAGGTGGTTTGGCCACTTAATAAAAATGTATCCAAACTCCACAGTATACAGAGTCTTCTACAACAGAACATTGGGAAAGAAGGCAAGAGGAAGACCGCGAAAAAGATGGTTAGATGGCATAGCAGAATCTTGTCAACGAGCAAAAATAACAATCACCAAGCCACCAGAACAGCGCAAGACAAAAACAGAAAACCACGACACTGGGCAACAACCCAGTGGCAGTGTGACGACAAAAGAAGAAGAAAAAGTAAATTCTGCTTTTCTAATGATTTTCATATGGGTGTCTGTGCCAAGCGGTAGTGAGCTTGATCACAATCCAAGAGTACCTGGTTCAAATACCGCGGTGGGCAGTTTTGAAGCAAGTTTGTTCCCGTTGATTTTTTACGAGCGGTAAAAATAGACCGCATCGTTGAGAAAACAATGGCAAACTACTGAACGTATAAGTCATCATTATCTTATCAGGTGCCGTGTTGGTTGGCGTAGGCGATCATGGATCTCCACAAATCTCTGTCTCTGGTATGTGCTATTATTATCTCAGATATTGACGCTCTTCATGCCATTAAGTCAGGCTATCCAAAATTTTCTTTCGCTGTCTTCCTCTGTCTCGTCTGTCCTCGATTTTACCGGTTGTTACAATGTGTTATAAACTTCCCTTCCTCATCACATGTTCGGAAAATGATGACTACCTCTTTCTTATATTGATGATAAGCTGTCTCTGTGTCTTGACCTCATTCAGCACCTCAACATTAGTCATTTTAGCAGTCCATGGGATTCTAATCATTCTTCTGTAAAACAACATATCTGTGAACCTCAGAGATTTTTCGATCTGTTTAATTATTGTCCACGACTCGCATCCGTAACGTAAAAGTAGTATCTAGAAAATAAAAGACTCGTTTACTGTGGTTGATCGACTCGCATCTGTAACGTATTAAGTAGTATCTAGAAAATAAAAGGCTCGTTTACTGTGGTTGATCGACTCGCATCTGTAACGTATTAAGTAGTATCTAGAAAATAAACAGCTCGTTTACTGTGGTTGATCGACTCGCATCTGTAACGTATAAGTAGTATCTAGAAAATAAAAGGCTCGTTTACTGTGGTTGATCGACTCGCATCTGTAACGTATTAAGTAGTATCTAGAAAATAAAAGGCTCGTTTACTGTGGTTGATCGACTCGCATCTGTAACGTATTAAGTAGTATCTAGAAAATAAAAGGCTCGTTTACTGTGGTTGATCGACTCGCATCTGTAACGTATTAAGTAGTATCTAGAAAATAAAAGGCTCGTTTACTGTGGTTGATCGACTCGCATCTGTAACGTATTAAGTAGTATCTAGAAAATAAAAGGCTCGTTTACTGTGGTTGATCGACTCGCATCTGTAACGTATTAAGTAGTATCTAGAAAATAAACAGCTCGTTTACTGTGGTTGATCGACTCGCATCTGTAACGTATTAAGTAGTATCTAGAAAATAAAAGGCTCGTTTACTGTGGTTGATCGACTCGCATCTGTAACGTATTAAGTAGTATCTAGAAAATAAACAGCTCGTTTACTGTGGTTGATCGACTCGCATCTGTAACGTATTAAGTAGTATCTAGAAAATAAAAGGCTCGTTTACTGTGGTTGATCGACTCGCATCTGTAACGTATTAAGTAGTATCTAGAAAATAAAAGGCTCGTTTACTGTGGTTGATCGACTCGCATCTGTAACGTATTAAGTAGTATCTAGAAAATAAAAGGCTCGTTTACTGTGGTTGATCGACTCGCATCTGTAACGTATTAAGTAGTATCTAGAAAATAAAAGGTTCGTTTACTGTGGTTGATCGACTCGCATCTGTAACGTATTAAGTAGTATCTAGAAAATAAACAGCTCGTTTACTGTGGTTGATCGACTCGCATCTGTAACGTATTAAGTAGTATCTAGAAAATAAAAGGCTCGTTTACTGTGGTTGATCGACTCGCATCTGTAACGTATTAAGTAGTATCTAGAAAATAAAAGGCTCGTTTACTGTGGTTGATCGACTCGCATCTGTAACGTATTAAGTAGTATCTAGAAAATAAAAGGCTCGTTTACTGTGGTTGATCGACTCGCATCTGTAACGTATTAAGTAGTATCTAGAAAATAAACAGCTCGTTTACTGTGGTTGATGGCAACGTCATGTAACGGATATGCCAGGATTTTCATTTTCATTTCAATGATTTTCTCAAGACGTGTCGCCGTATGTTGCCGAGGCTCACAAGGGGAGCTAAGAATAGTAACACTTCGACCTTGAAGGCAGGTTGTAAGAGGTGGCTGAGGTAGGATCTAGGAAGCTACCTAGTAAATAAAAAGCCAGAAATCGGATGTGCTGACCTACTTGTAGACGCATAACTGGCACAACATACAATCACGCGTAGGCTCAGATCACATACAAATCACAAAGAGTGGTTCAACAAATGATCGATATGGAGCGTTCAAAGAAGAAGAAGTAGAAGACATGCAACTATAACGTATCTTAACTAAACATATTGTGCATATAGTATTAGTTTACCTCCACCACAAGACTCCGAACATATAGTAAAGCCTAAGATACGCCAAGAATACAACTGACGATTGGTTTCATGACTAACCAACTGGTTGTCATAGCCATTGTATTTTTTATTGTTGGAGATACTGTTGGCTCTTGAGTCACCTTCTTGTTGGCTTCGATAGAAAGAGGCAATGTCTTCCTGATGAGATGAAGATCGGACTGCTGCTTGGTCCCGGATTTTGGAACGAAATTCTGCATACCTGTGTTAGCAAAAAATATAACAAAATATTGATCAGTCTGTGAGATCGAAAATATAGATATTAGATATAGAGATTTTGTATATAACTCTGTAACTTTGTTTTATTGCTAGGCTAGGAAGAACACAGAGAACGTTTGGCTGATCGAGCATGGTCATCATAGTCCCAGTCAAACTAGCAGATACAGTCCTTTCAAATACAGTCCTTTCAAATACAACTATTTTCACATATCTTGGAAGTGTTATCAGCCACGAAGGAGGAGCTAAATGTGAGATTAACAACAAACTGGAAGGCACGAAGTGCATTCATGACTCTTTAGATGGTCTAGAAATCAGCAAAATACAGAATCAAACCCAAGATTAATAGATACAGAGGCGGCTATCTCTTAGTGGTGAGGACATGCGTTCGAATCCTAGATAAAGTATGGGTTTTTTTTTATGAGGGTACAAAATAAACATCACCACATGTACATTGGTAACGGCAGATTTGGTATAGCGGACTTTAAAATCTGTAACCCATATAAAGTCCACTAGCTAAAGAAAGTGACCTAGCGATTAGTAAACAAATTCCTGTAGCCTTTTCAGACCGTAGGCCACTTCATATTTCTGGAACCCAGTGTGCAGGAGTTAGGAATGTCAAGAATGTTAGGAATGTCAGTTCTTTTACTCACTTGTGAAACGTCAAGTATGGGATTGAACCCACAACCATCTGGTGTTCAAGTTGCTAGACGAACGCTTATGTCTAACACTAATCTGTCTATAGCGGGTACTACACTGTATGGTCACTGTATGCCTACAAAGTGAACGAAAGTAATTCTATTTCTTCTTCGTTCGCAAGAAAAGTGAGTTTGTAATACAATTTACAGCGATGCTAATATATATATATATATATATGACCAAGAGCCAACTCCCCCTTAAAGTATATATAAAGTACATAAATATACCCCTTTCGAGACCTACACACCCGTTTTGAGCACTGAAGTTTTGAAACACGTTTAGTTTACCTCTTCAAACTTTATTGGTTTAGCCAGACTGTACTGGTGCAGACTGTTACACTTCAAGGCGGAGTTGGCTCCAGACATCGGAAAAAAATTCGCACATAAATTCCATTCTAAGTTTGATAGTAAAATTATTAAAATATGAAATTGTTACCTTGTAGGGGTGTTGCTAGGCAACCATGAAGGAGCAATGTTTTTGCGTATTTCGTCAGCATGCTTGATATCATCATAAATCGGGTTGGCCATGGGTATGTCTCCAATATTATCGTGTGTGTTGGTATGATAGTAGTGCTTGTACTCAGTTGATCCGTTTTCTCTCGTCCCATAAAACTGATTCTTTTTCGGTAGAGGTGGCAACAGAGCGTCTTGTTCATGAAGCCAATTATCGATATCATTCTCATTTCTTATCTGAGGTTGTTTAACACGCGAACTACCGTCTTGAGGAGATGGTACACCTGAGACAGAAGACTTGTGTAGATTATTGTGTCTATGTTTATCATCGTTAGTGTCCGTAACAAGCTGTCTAGATTGATAATGTGATTGTTCTTTAGGAGACCTCACACGACTTGTGATGTGTAGTTGATGTGGTGGTATATTTTTAATCACTGTACCAGGAAGGTTGATTGAAGATCTGCTGTGAGAGAGTCGAGAAATAACATCAGCACTTGATGTACTTATGTCTGTGGATCGAAATCGATAAAAGACTAACAGTTTGAGATATCGACACTAAAATAATACAAAACAGAATAAATGTATAACAAGTATCGAAATGTTAACAGCCTCTGTTAATTTCTGACTTATCAAATATTTCTCGGCGTATACTCAGAATGAGATAGTATGGCAGAGTTGCAAACACAGACCTGTGGGTAAGAACAGGACAGGAACCCATGATGATCCAGGAGAAAATAGCGATGGGTATTGTATACTCTACATAAGACAAAGTTATATGTCACTAGACAAGCACTTGAGTGGAACCCGCAAGGAAAACCGAAAAGGAGACGTCCTAAACAGACATGGAGCAAAGTTTTTGAGGAACTGGGGAAGAGGAGGGGCGGTGCTGGGTTATCATGGGAGGACATAAAGAAAACATCCAGAGACCGGAAAAAGTGGCGAACAACTGTTGAACCCCAATGCTCCACGAGGAGCGGAGAGGAATAAGTCAAGTCAAAGTATCTGAAGTATATTGCTGATCATTATTTCTACTTATACTCATTTATATTCATAATTTTCCTACTCTCCTTCTTGGTTTGATAACAGTAATATCATTGATGATATATCATTGATGCACGACCAAATCAGTTCTTGCCATGTGACTGTAATGGGCTATTTTCGGAATGTCTTTGTTCTATGTGTAATTGTAACCTACCACTAAATATATATAAATAAACATCCCAATGAGAAAATACATGGTAGTGGTGGAAGCTTGCATCCCACTATATATATAAATAAACATCCCAGTGAGGAAACTACATGGTAGTGGTGGCAAGCTTGCATACCACTATATATATAAATAAACATCCCAATGAGGAAACTACATGGTAGTGGTGGCTAGCTTGCATACCACTATATATATAAATAAACATCCCAATGAGGAAACTACATGGTAGTGGTGGCGAGCTTGCATACCACTATATATATAAATAAACATCCCAATGAGAAAAATACATGGTAGTGGTGGCGAGCTTGCATACCACTATATATATAAATAAACATCCCAATGAGAAAAATACATGGTAGTGGTGGCAAGCTTGCATACCACTATATATATAAATAAACATCCCAATGAGAAAACTACATGGTAGTGGTGGCGAGCTTGCATACCACTATATATATAAATAAACATCCCAATGAGAAAAATACATGGTAGTGGTGGCAAGCTTGCATACCACTATATATATAAATAAACATCCCAATGAGAAAAATACATGGTAGTGGTGGCAAGCTTGCATACCACTATATATATAAATAAACATCCCAATGAGAAAAATACATGGTAGTGGTGGCAAGCTTGCATACCACTATATATATAAATAAACATCCCAATGAGAAAAATACATGGTAGTGGTGGCAAGCTTGCATACCACTATATATATAAATAAACATCCCAATGAGGAAACTACATGGTAGTGGTGGCGAGCTTGCATACCACTATATATATAAATAAACATCCCAATGAGGAAACTACATGGTAGTGGTGGCGAGCTTGCATACCACTTTATATATAAATAAACATCCCAATGAGAAAAATACATGGTAGTGGTGAGCTTGATACCTCTATATATATAAATAAACATCCCAATGAGAAAAATACATGGTAGTGGTGGCTAGCTTGCATACCACTATATATATAAATAAACATCCCAATGAGAAAAATACATGGTAGTGGTGGCAAGCTTGCATACCACTATATATATAAATAAACATCCCAATGAGAAAAATACATGGTAGTGGTGGCAAGCTTGCATACCACTATATATATAAATAAACATCCCAATGAGGAAACTACATGGTAGTGGTGGCGAGCTTGCATACCACTATATATATAAATAAACATCCCAATGAGGAAACTACATGGTAGTGGTGGCGAGCTTGCATACCACTTTATATATAAATAAACATCCCAATGAGAAAAATACATGGTAGTGGTGGCGAGCTTGCATACCTCTATATATATAAATAAACATCCCAATGAGAAAAATACATGGTAGTGGTGGCAAGCTTGCATACCACTATATATATAAATAAACATCCCAATGAGAAAAATACATGGTAGTGGTGGCAAGCTTGCATACCACTATATATATAAATAAACATCCCAATGAGAAAAATACATGGTAGTGGTGGCAAGCTTGCATACCACTATATATATAAATAAACATCCCAATGAGGAAACTACATGGTAGTGGTGGCGAGCTTGCATACCACTATATATATAAATAAACATCCCAATGAGGAAACTACATGGTAGTGGTGGCGAGCTTGCATACCACTTTATATATAAATAAACATCCCAATGAGAAAAATACATGGTAGTGGTGGCGAGCTTGCATACCTCTATATATATAAATAAACATCCCAATGAGAAAAATACATGGTAGTGGTGGCGAGCTTGCATACCACTATATATATAAATAAACATCCCAATGAGAAAAATACATGGTAGTGGTGGCTAGCTTGCATACCACTATATATATAAATAAACATCCCAATGAGAAAAATACATGGTAGTGGTGGCGAGCTTGCATACCACTATATATATAAATAAACATCCCAGTGAGGAAACTACATGGTAGTGGTGGCGAGCTTGCATACCACTATATATATAAATAAACATCCCAATGAGAAAAATACATGGTAGTGGTGGCAAGCTTGCATACCACTATATATATAAATAAACATCCCAATGAGAAAAATACATGGTAGTGGTGGCAAGCTTGCATACCACTATACATATAAATAAACATCCCAATGAGAAAAATACATGGTAGTGGTGGCAAGCTTGCATACCACTATATATATAAATAAACATCCCAATGAGGAAACTACATGGTAGTGGTGGCGAGCTTGCATACCACTTTATATATAAATAAACATCCCAATGAGAAAAATACATGGTAGTGGTGGCGAGCTTGCATACCACTATATATATAAATAAACATCCCAGTGAGGAAACTACATGGTAGTGGTGGCGAGCTTGCATACCACTATATATATAAATGAACATCCAAATGAGGAAAATACATGCTAGTGGCTTGCATACCTCTATGATCATGAAAGCTACGCAAACCAGCGTTTTTCTCATGGAGGACTCCTGTCAGACAGAATTATTAAAAGAGAGCAAACAAAATATAACCTCATGGCCCTCCAGGTTGGGAGTTGGGTAAGGTGCTGGCAAACCATTCCTATTAAAAAAATTGTGTTACCGAAACGGAAGCAAGACATACCTATGTTACATGGTCAATCAGGCAACTGGTTTCACGAAGAGGGAGATCAAACCCGAAAGTACGTCTCCATCTAGACGTCTAAGTCTTATGTGTCAAATGGGACACGACAAGGATATATTAAATTGATATTGATTATATATATATATCTACTTGTGTATCATCGATTATAGCAAAGCTTTTGACAGAGTCCAACATGAAAAGCTAATCATATGTCTACAAGAAATAGGCCTAGATGGGGATGATATCAGACTAATAAGTAACATATACTGGGAACAGACAGCAATAATAAAATATGAAAATAGCTACTCTCCATACATAGACATAAAGAGAGGAGAGTGAGACAAGGATGCATACTGTCACCAAGCCTATTTAACATCTACACAGAGAAAATCTTCAAACAACTAGAGGGAATGCCAGGACTCAAGATCAATGGAAAAATAATAAATAACTTAAGATATGCAGATGACACAGTATTGGTAGCAGAAAATGAACAAGATCTACAAGAATTAGTGGACCAATTGGACAGAATTAGCAAGGAATATGGATTAGACATTAACATACAGAAAACAAAAACTATGGTAATCAACAAGGAAATGGAAAACCTAAAATGAATATAAAAATACATGGAGAATTACTACATCAAGTAAAAGCTACTCCTATCTCGGTCAGATGATAACAGATGATGGCAGATGTATAACAGAAATTAAAAGAGAATAGGAATGGCCAAGGATAATTTCAATAGTATGAGAAAGTTACTGACATCCAAACAAATCACAAACAGGCTAAAAATTAGAATGATCAAATGCTATATATATCCTATATTAATGTATGGCTCGGAAACATGGACAATGAACAAGCAGTTAGAAGACAGAATTGATGCATTTGAGATGTGGATATATAGAAGAATAAGCAGAGTTTCATGGATAGAAAAACAGACAAATAAACAAGTTTTAGGAAAACTAGGCATAAAGAAACAATTATTAAGAGAAATAAAATTCAGACAAGTAAAGTATTTTGGGCACATAAAAGGCATGACACCATGATAAAACATTTACTAGAGGGGAAAGTTGAGGGAGAAGAGCAAGAGGAAGACCGAGAGATAAGTGGGAGGGAAACTTTAAGAAATGGACAGGTTACAGTCTGGCAGTGTGCAACACCAAGGCGAAAGACAGAGGATGCTGGAGATTCATTGCAGCCAACCTTCGATGTGGGGACGGCACCTGATGATGATGATATATATATATATATATATATATATATATATATATATATGAGGCGTGGTTGCAAAGTGGCTGCTTGAATTACTTCATAAACGTGTAGTTATTCCAAGATCCAGTTTCACAGTTCGATAAAAAAAATTGTTTCAGACCATAACGACTTTCAGATCTACACAACCTTAGTTGGGTGCCAGAGACATACTGGGCAGTAAAGACGGCCTTTGTGATGTTGACCACATCACAGTCACGTACAGCGGGTAGAAACAAAAATAAAATACGGGCTTTACAAGATATTTCCAAAATATATCATGTGGTGTCAAAACTAGTCCTTAATTACTTAACTACTTTATAGATATGTGTGTGTGATTGTGTGTATGTGTGTGTTTGTGTGTATGTGAACGTGTATGTTTTCTACGAGTGTGTATTTGTGTAGGTATCGTTACATTTGTATACAGACACAACTTATCTTATCTAACACTACTTTTAATCTTGTCGTTAAACAAACCTGCATCGTTTTGATGATGAACGATTTTATCTGACGAGCCTTTACTATTTTGTAATGTCATGGAGCTTAGGACGCTACGTGTGTCTTCTAGTGGCATAGTGAAATGGTAGTAGATGCCCGGGTTTCTGCCAAAGTAGATCAGCTGGAATGGTATGGAATTATTACAATTACTATTGCAAATAATCATAAATAAGAGATCAATATCAAGAAATAGATTAAGACGAAGACAGCAAATAGAGTAGATAGAAAACGATAAAGAGTGTAGATGATTATAAAGAGGGAAGATAATGAATGACAAAGAAAGAAAATAGATAACGGTAAAAAGAGAAGATACAGAACAAAGAGAGAATACAGACGGCGACAAACAAAGAAGGATGACGAGATTGAGAGAAGATTGGATTTAACAGAAAAATAAGATTTCAGTAGCGGCGCGTGATCATATTTGTTGGTTGGACCAGACAAACATTTTCGGAAAGACTGAATATAATATTTTAGCGTTATATATTCAACTTTCAAAGCTAATCATTATCACGTTAACAAGTAATAATTATTAGCAAATAATTTATAAAATAATAAATATAAGTTACACATTATTTTTGTCCCCACTGGTCCTTAATTGACGTGCGTCACTAGATAAGATACATTTCGACAGAGCAGAGAAACAAGAATGCACCAAGTTAGAGAGACGCTAACGAACGACAAGAGGTGAAACAAATTAGAAACGAGAAAGAGGGAAGATAGCTGCTGACAAATGGGAAGATTGAAGATGGCAAGAGAGAAGTAGGGAACGAACAGAAGAAGAAATAGGACAACACAGAGATGGGATAGAAGGCGACAAAGAGAATATGGAAAGTGACAAAGATCACGACAACGTTAAAAGATAGAGAATGAGACAGAGAAAAGGTAGATGGTTGCACAAAGATGATAGAAAGAAACAAACAGGTAATGTAAAGGGCAACAAGGAGAACAGAAAGAGACAAAGATATATGACAGAGGGTTATTGGTATCCTTATGGACAATATACACACAACTTCTATTATTAGAAATAAGTCAGAATAATACTGACTAGAATTTGAAGATAGAGGATCAGTATCTATAGCTGTTTGTTTTAACATCCAAATAATAACCTGCAAATTAGCTCTTTCATTTGTTAGATTATAATACTGTTCCAGTAAGAAAATGTATCATAGAAATTCAATCTTCAAATTGTTTCCTACTTCAAATAGCGACTGTTACTACTACAACTACCACTACCACTACCACCACTACTACTAATACTACTATTGCTATTACTACTACTGTAAATAGCGACTGTTACTAATACAACTACAACTGCCACTACCACTACCACCACTACTGATAATACTACTACTGCTAATACTACTACTGCTAATACTACTGCTGCCAAAACTACTGCTGCTATTACTACTGCAAATAGCGACTACAACTGTCACTACCACTACGACTACCACTACTACTACTACTACTACTACTACTACGACTACTACTGCTACTACTACTACCCCTACTGCTAATACGACTACTACTACTACAACAACTAATACTACTATTACTACCACTACTACCAAATCATCCCTGCTACCACTACCATAATCACTTTCTTTCTTTTGTCGTCACATTTTTACCGGGTTGTTGCAAAGTGTCCTGGTTTTCTGTTTTTTTCTTGCATTCTCTAGGAGTTTGGGTAATACTTATTTTTGCTTTTTGACAGGATTCCGCTATACCATTACCAATCTTTTTCGTGGTCTTCCTCTCGCCTTCTTCCTGATGTTCTGTTGTAGAAGACTCTGTATACAGACGAGTTTTGTTGCATTCTTATTAAGTGGCAGAACCACTTCATTCTTTGTTTCTCAATGCAATTCAAGCAAAGTTAATCTCCCAACTTTCTTTCTGATTCTGATGTTAGTGACTGCCTTTTTTAGTGTTGCTGGAAACATTTCGTATGCATTGCATTTCACACGTAGTTATTTTTTGCGACTGTGCTTTGCTAATTGTCCATGCTTGGCTCTGGTAACACAGAGTAGGCATGAAAATACTGTTGACCATCTGCTGTTTAGCTGATAACTAATACTACTTTTAATACAACTACTACTATCATGTAGGAGTCTGTGACTTAGAGGTGAGGAGCTCGTTCACAACCCAAGTGTACCTGGTTGAAACTGTGGCGGGCAGTTCAGATGAAAATGTTTTCCCTTGGATATTTACGAACGGTAAAAATTGACATCATCGTTTAGAAAGCGATTCTAAACTACTGAACATAAAAGTGGTGTCTATAAAAACAACGACTCGTTTACTGTGGTGGATGGTGACGTCATGTAAAGGATATGCCACGATTGTCATTTTCCCAACTACCGTGACTAGTATTTCTGCAACAATAACTACTACTGCAACTACTATTACTACTACTACTTCAACTACTACTACTACAACTACTGCTACAACTACTACTGCTACTACTACTGCTACAACTACTATTACTACAACTACTGCTACTGTTACTATTACTACTACTACTACTACTATTACTACTACTACTGCTACAACTACTATTACTACAACTACTGCTACAACTACTATTACTACTGTTACTACTACTACTACTACTACTTCAACTACTATTACTACAACTACTGCTACAACTACTATTACTACTACTACTATTACTACTACTACTGCTACAACTACTACTGCTACCACTACTGCTACAACTACTATTACTACAACTACTGCTACTGCTACTATTACTACAACTACTGCTACAACTACTATTACTACTACTACTACTTCAACTACTATTACTACAACTACTGCTACAACTAATATTACTACTACTGCTGCTACTACTACTACTACTACTTCAACTACTATTACTACAACTACTGCTACAACTACTATTACTACTGCTACTAACATGAATACTACTTCTATAACCATGACTACAACTACATTAGCTATTGCTTCTAGTACATCTAATCCTGCTATAACAAATGATAATGTATCTGTAGTCTAAAAATGTAGATATCCAACTTTTGGACACTATATTTTGATGTTAATAACTGTATAATTTAACGTAACTGAAATGAAATAAAATTATACCTCTACTCTGAGCTCGGTGGTAAGTGGTCCAGAAGCTGTTAAACACTCTCCTGGACAATTTTGATCGATGCTCCTGCTGTAGTTAAAAGTAGTGCCAGCACCTTTCACGCTGCTCTCAGATTGCAAACGCAAATCCCCGTTCAGGAAATAGCCAGAGCGTGTGGACAAAGCTATGTTGGATAGAAAACAAATTAAAACGATTCTGTAGGATATAGTGATCTGGCGATGGATGATGTTTAACATGAGACCAGTGGTCAAGTCTGGTCAGTACCAGAGAAACAATTGGAAGTAAAGACGACTGGAGTGATTTTGACGACATAATGCATCGTGTTCAGTTAGTTAAAAAAACAAAACTAATAAGGGCCTTACACCTTCTTCTGCAATATACCTTGCAGATTGATCTTTACCGAAAAACTGATACTACTTTTCTGAATTATATCTAGCCTTGCCATGGCCATTACAGCAATTTCAAATCTTCAACTAGCATAGTAATACATTTGATTATCATATTGATATTCATATGTAGAAAGAAAAGATAGTTAAAAAGACAGAACACCCATTCTT
Organism: Arion vulgaris; assembly: GCA_020796225.1. Lineage (NCBI taxonomy): Eukaryota > Metazoa > Mollusca > Gastropoda > Stylommatophora > Arionidae > Arion > Arion vulgaris. The sequence continues at coordinate 62,437,045 of CM036753.1, read as the reverse complement.
TGCAGTAGCTTCAGTCGGCATTTTGGCACAGATTTTAGTGTAGCGCCCACTGATTGCAGTCAAATGGTTGGAGCTTTCATAGAGTCGTTAGACAACTAAATACATTTAAGCAGATTCCGAGCAGTTCTCCTTCGAAAGAATGACGACGCTCGGAGTTTTTACACGTTCAACTGTAACTGGATCCACCCGCTGCGGCACTACACTGGACCCATTAAAAAAATAGTCAATAGTGTCGAATGTAGCAAATATAGCCACTCCAGAATAGGCAATTATAGCTACAATAGACAATGTGACTCAACACAGAACAAACTACATGACCCAGAGAGCCACACTGAAAAAATATAACAAGTACAGAGAAAAGACAAGGCACGCAAAAGATGATATTAAGAACAGCCTTCATATAATGAATAACAGCTTACAAATGTGTATAAGAACAAGCACACACGAGATCACCCCCTTTTCCCTTCCCCAATACGCGTATAAAGAAGTAAACTATGGAACAGAAGAAACATACCTAAATGATTGTTGCTGCGAGCCATTTCGGTGATGTTAATACTGAATGCGCCTGCTGGAATAGTGGTGATGACGTTGTAGCCTTGGTGGGTTAGATGAGTTCGGGTATAAATACCACGGATCAGACGACAGGAGGTGTCATCTCCCCCACATACACCACATCTGTCCACTTGCTTATCTGAGGCAAGAATGCCGTCACATCCGGACTTCTGTGTGAGGAAAGTAAGAATCAGAATCAAATGTGATCATTGTATTAAAGGTATCAGCTAAACCAGTGGTTCTCAACCTGTGGATCGCGACCACTTTGGGGGTCGAACGAACCTTTCACAGAGGTCGCCTCAGACCATCGGAAAACTCATATTTTCGATGGTCTTAGGAACCGAGACACCGCTTCTCTATCCGTCTCCAGGCGGTCCCGCCCACATGCAGATGCGCCCACATGCAGATACGCCCACATGCATCTACGCCCAGATACCCGACGTTTGTGATTAATCACTATGCTTTAATTATGTTCAATTTTTAACAATGAAAACACATCCTGCATATCATATATTTACATTACGATCCATAATAGTAGCAAAATTACAGTTATGAAGTAGCAACGAAAATAATGTTATGGTTGGGGAACACCACAACACGGGGAACTGTATTAAAGCGTCGCGGCATTAGGAAGGTTGAGAGCCACTGTATTAAAGGTAGGGGCTAATCAAATATAAGACATGGATGGCAGCATTCTAACACCGAGAAGAGGTGTGCCTAGAAAAACTAAAAATAGAAAGCATATTTGACATTGATTGATTGATTGATTGATCACCAGTAGTGGATCTGTTTTCCGATCTTACGACTCTCAAGTCAACCTACAATTTCGTACCAGAGAAACATTCGTTATCAAATGAGGTCGGCGTGATGTTAACCACATCATCCGTCGTGTGCCGATGGTCAAATAAAAATGCGGCTCAACACCGTATTCCACTATATCTCATGTTATGAAAACGAGTCATAGCGAGTGGGTGTATGTAACTTAACGCGGTAGTGAGCTCGATCACAGCCCAAGAGTACCTGGTTCAAACTTTGCGGTGGGCACTTTGGAAGCAAATTTGTTGTCATGGATTTTTACGAACGGTAAAAATATACCTCACCGTTCAGAAAGCAATGGCAAACAACTGAACGTATAAGTGGTACGTCAACGACTCGTTTTCTGTGATTGATGGCAACGTGCTATAAGTGATATGCCACGATTTTGTTTTTTCATTTATGAAAACACATTTTTTTACTTTTCTTTCTTTTTCTTTTTTACTCGCTACACTTGACGACAATCTCCGTTTTTGATACTCTTCCATGTCATGTTGTTAGACTATTCAGTGTCTTTTCTCTCTGTAGTTCTTAACTTATCTTTATATTTCATTGTTATAACAATGTTTTCTAGCTTCTGTCTTCTCATTGCTTGTCCTCATACCCAGAAGGGCTTCTTCTTTCGGATGTTTATCGAAGGTTCATTTTCTCGATATGAAAACAAAGGATTCCTATCTGCCCTAAATAAGACTAAATGCCAAAACGAACCCAGTCTGCTGTAAACAAAACTACTATAATAATGTTATCAGTATTTGCAAAGACTTTGCTGAAAATTATTGTCCCTGTGTTCATGATAAAAATATTAAAGATGCACATACTGTTACCAGTGATAAATCAATTATTCATGAGACTTCTCCGCTTGGAGGTTGGCTGTAATGGCTTTCCGGTAAATTAAGTCCCTTTCCCTAACGGTTCACTCTACCAGACTATTGCCAGCTCTTTATCTGCCCTTCTCCCACATATACATGCTTTCCACTTGCTCTTCTGCATTCCCCTTACTTTCCAAGATTATTTTGAACAGACGGGCAGTTAGGTTGAAATATTTAGGATGTGCCTGTCCTACATAGCGTAAGTGCATATAAATTAGATCCCATATTCATATCAACATATTCAGGCAAACCACACAGATCACAAAGAGTAGTAGATTGATAAGAACGAACACAAAGAAAAATAAGAATAAATGGGCAGCTAGGAATTCATTGTTTTTTATAGTGTCTTTTATGTAGGTCCGTCGTCTTGTTCACGCGCAACTCTCCTACTATTCTTTACTTGATAAAGACCTTTTTTTTTATTCAAACGTCCCCGTATCTTGTTTTTCGTGCTTTCTAAAACAACCTTTCCTGGTGTTTCCACCTTTCTCCTTTAATATAAAGTATAAAGCCGCCTTTGGAAAGACATGATTTCCAGCTTTCATTCACAAAAGACATGCGACATCTTTGTATACAATCTTCAAGGCACTACATGACATGTGACACTTTTTCACCTTCCGCTGGGATATATTTTCATAGTCTGGCCCTGGTCGACAGACACGCGTAGATTGCTTCCAGGTTGACGCCAATAACATTAACATTCCCTACATGACAAGAGTTTCAGACATCTACAACGTTGTAACTAGAACGCTTCTGTTGACACAAACAAACAGGTTACATAGAGGAAAACAGTTTCTAACATATGTTCTTTTCTGACATTAACTGTCAAGACTTCTCTGAAAATGTCTTCCATTCCATCCTTCCTTCATTCCTTTCTTCGTTCCTCTCTTTCTCCCTTCTGTTCTTTCTCTCGTTCTTTCTTCCGACCGTGTTTACCTCCTTACTTCATTTCTCCCTCCCTTATATTCCACTTTCTTACATATCTTCTTCCCTCCGCCCTACCTGTCTTCCTTTCTTCGCTATTCCCTTCCGTCCTCATTCCTTTTCTTTCTTCCTCTATTTTTTTCTTCCTCACTCCCTTCCTTCCTCCCGTCCATTTTTCCTTTCTCCCGTCCGTCTTTCCTTCCACCCGTCCGTCTTTCCTTCCTCCCGTCCGTCTTTCCTTCCTCCCGTCCGTCTTTCCTTCCTCCCGTCCGTCTTTTCTTTCTCCCGTCCGTCTTTCCTTCCTCCCGTCGTCTTTCCTTCCTCCCGTCCGTCTTTCCTTCCTCCCGTCCGTCTTTCCTTCCTCCCGTCTGTCTTTCCTTCCTCCCGTCCGTCTTTTCTTTCTGCCGTCCGTCTTTCCTTTCTGTCGTCCGTCTTTCCTTTCTCGTGTCCTTCGTTCCTTACTTTATTTCTTACTTCCTTCCTTTCCACTTCCTTACCTACCTTCTTCCCCTTGTCCTTCCTTCTTTCCTTTCTTCGCTACTCCCTTCATTCCTCATTCCCTTCCTTTCGTCCACTATTTGTCCCTTTCTCTCTTCTTTCCGCTTGAAATATTGTAGATTTAAATTAAATGTTTTTGGTATAAACTTGACTTTTTTTTGGTAGCTCACACAAAGAAACTTGTAGTGTTTATTGTAGTTTGTTTCAGTGTGTCACATCCAGTGCAGTCTTGACGTATGTGCTTTGCCTGTGCGTCAAGACTGGGGGTCTGAATTGACAATCTTGAATTTTGTATACACGATGTTACGGAGTCTATTGTGTCTTGCTGTGAGGCGCAGAATGACAATTTCTTATAATCTGCTCAGATTTTGGTAGCCCGAACTCCGTAGCCCCAACAATAATCTTAGTGATCTCTGGAAAAATTACACTCGTAAAACGATTGACTTGATGTGGATTCGAACCCAAGGCTTTCATAACGCAAGACAAATGACATCACCATTTTGCTACAGATACCCTAACATTGTTAATGATATCACCATTTTGCTACAGATACCCTAACATTGTTAATGATATCACCATTTTGCTACAGATACCCTAACATTGTTAATGATATCACCATTTTGCTACAGATATCCTAACATTGTTAATGATATCACCATTTTGCTACAGATACCCTAACATTGTTAATGATATCACCATTTTGCTACAGATACCCTAACATTGTTAATGATATCACCATTTTGCTACAGATATCCTAACATTGTTAATGATATCACCATTTTGCTACAGATACCCTAACATTGTTAATGATATCACCATTTTGCTACAGATACCCTAACATTGTTAATGATATCACCATTTTGCTACAGATACCCTAACATTGTTAATGATATAACCATTTTGCTACAGATAACCTAACATTGTTAATGATATCACCATTTTGCTACAGATACCCTAACATTGTTAATGATATAACCATTTTGCTACAGATACCCTAACATTGTTAATGATATCACCATTTTGCTACAGATACCCTAACATTGTTACGTAAAACGTTCTTGTATCAATAACCTCTAGTTAGATATTTTCCTGCCTATTTGTTTATCGTCTAAGATTGGCTTCAATAAGTGGTTTTACCAATAAGTCAGTAAAGGACTAATATAAGTTAAACATTATAGTAATAGTATATCTCGGTTCATTGCTAACAAGAAATGGGAATGGGATGAAGGAGAATAAAAGTAGAACACACATGGCCTTAACAAAAATTGAACAATTAAAAACAATGTGGAATGGGACAGATAGGAAAACAAAGACCAGAATACTAAGAAAATGCATATTCCTAGTGGCAACGTATGGGTGTGAAGCATGGACATTTAACATGGCAGTGGAAAAACATATATGTGCTTTTGAGTATAAGTGTTACATAGTTTCCACCGTATATCATGGACAAGGAAGAGAACAAATAGATCTACCCAGAAGTAACTCACAGACAAAGAAAACTAGCTGATGCTAAAAATAGGAAGGAGAAAATTAAAGTAAGTTGAATACATAAAGAAACATGAAGGGTTGGCGAACACTACTATAGAAGGATGCATCCCGGCAAAGACCAAAGATGAAACCCACGGAGACGATGGATTCAAAATGTAACTGATGATTTGAGCATGACGGCTGCAGAGGCAGGACATCTGGCATATGAGAGATAGATAGAAATTCAGAGTGTCAAAGTCCTGCTCATGACAAGCTACTTGATGATGATGATGATAATAGTAATAGAAAAACTTACAAGAAGAGAAAGAAACAACCGTTAAGTCGCAAACTGGTTAAACGGCATATGTATAATAGAAAACAGGACTATTTTATGTTTATCTTGAAATAGTACTTTCGATATATGGTATCAGTGATTTACAATGAAACCAAATCTTGAATTATTTCCCTTACACCTGCCGGGATGAAACTGTGATAACAACGCGCACTGATAACGTGAACACACACAATTAACGACACTCGATATTTTATGACTTTTGTGCTTTTTAAAAATATCTGACAAACTGGTCTGTGCCACATTTATTTCGTTATGTTCGACAGCTGAATTTAGGCGTAGTCATGGCGTCTAATATGGCGACACAGACTGATTTTTGTTTTCTGTATCACCAGTATCTCTCGTCTTACAGGCGAACCTTACTCCGACTTGGGTGGTACTTGTAATTTAGATCCCCAAGTAATTGATTAGGGTTTCATGTAGTCCAACAGTGTGTCCACCGGAACATTTTGACCCAAGCTGGCCTCGAAACACAAAATTTCACGACATGCTGTCATTATATGTACTAGAGCGAAAGCAATTCTTTCTCTATCGCCAATAAACTACTTCGCTCTTTGTTTCTAACGTTTGCGTTAACATTAAAAACAGAGAGAAGTCAACAGCGTACTACAACACCATATATACCATAGATATAACAACTTATAATGTCCCACTTAGATGACTAGCGAAATATGTAAAAAAAACCCACAAAGTACTGTTGTTTTAACAAGACCTTTGAGAAACATTTGTTCACTAGATAACTACACTATCAAAAATCAAACATAATTTTAGGTGTTGTCAAAATAATATAACGTTCAACTAAACATAGAACGATAACACATATTTGTGATAAGTTATCCCCACTTCAGCAACACCCAATACTTCACAGACGTTTGATCTTAAATCAGTTTTTTAATATGTGCTGTTTTATACTCAACACCGTGTTATTTATAGATGCGATCACATGACGTTAGTCAATGTTTTGACGCTTTGATGCGAATAAAATGAAGCAGACGATTGACAGAAAATCAACAAAAGTAGGCGTTGCCGACATTAATACTGTATTATATTTAAACACAACAAAGAAATGAAACTGACAAAGAAAAAAGGACATGTTTTGTTGCACGATACCAAGAGTTCTGGTTGATTACTTGTCTGTCAGCGTTATTGAGAATTGGCTGATTTACTGTTGCTTCTCGCCAGAGTGGTTCCCGGGGCCCAAATTTGGGTTGTAAAGAATAGAAGAACTGTTACCTGCCACGCATGTCGTAAGAGGCGTCCAATGAGGGTTGGCTGAAATCGGATGCATGTGTCCTAAACGTGTAGAAGTCTATGCATTTAGGGGCCTACCAAACCAATGTGCAACGTATACACGTTCTTGGCAAAGATCAAACATATCACAAAGAGTGATTACAATTGGTCATAAAGAACGACCGCAAAGACGAAAAAGAAGACTGTTGCTTCTGTGAGACAAGAAATGTGTTTCTATTTGTTAAAAAAAAAAGTATTTTATTGTTTATTTCAGCGGTTCTCAAACTTTGCAAAACCACGGACCCCTTTTTAAGTACATTTTGCTGCCACGAACCCACAAAAGTTTCTATATATGAACATTTTCTAGCGATGGAGTTATTATTACACCACAAAAGTTTCTATATATGAACATTTTCTAGCGATGGAGTTATTATTACACCACAAAAGTTTCTATATATGAACATTTTCTAGCGATGGAGTTATTATTACACCACAAAAGTTTCTATATATGAACATTTTCTAGCGATGGAGTTATTATTACACCACAAAAGTTTCTATATATGAACATTTTCTAGCGATGGAGTTATTATTACACCACAAAAGTTTCTATATATGAACATTTTCTAGCGATGGAGTTATTATTACACCACAAAAGTTTCTATATATGAACATTTTCTAGCGATGGAGTTATTATTACACCACAAAAGTTTCTATATATGAACATTTTCTAGCGATGGAGTTATTATTACACCACAAAAGTTTCTATATATGAACATTTTCTAGCGATAGAGTTATTATTACACCACAAAAGTTTCTATATATGACAATTTTCTAGCGATGGAGTTATTATTACACCACAAAAGTTTCTATATATGAACATTTTCTAGCGATGGAGTTATTATTACACCAGACCAACAGTCAAGCTGACTCCAATTTTTCTTACTACGGGAAACTTCAAATGATCTTTCACTTTGTCCTGTCAGGCATTTAGACTTCTGTCTGGTTCGGGTTCTTTAATTTTGCAGTTTTCCGTTTGAAATGTCAAAGCTCATAATATTTCTTCAAGTGCTTGAGGACCCTGTTTCTCGCGGACACCCCCTCTCTCTACCGGTGGTCCGCGAATCTCAATTTGGGAAACGCTGGTTTATTTCATTGACGTTTCTCGAAGCCTGTTTTTCGATGTGGACGAGCTGTTGAACAACTGGTTACTTCGCTCAATCATGAATAAACATCGTCGGCGCACCAGCCAATGCAGTCGTAGTTAAATATCTAACTTAATGAGTTAAGGAAGGAAACTCATACGGCCGTGTACTTTAAAACAACATTTTGATCGAAACAGTTACAATGTTATTTACTGTGCATAGATAATGATGACTTTATACTTTGTATCGCCTGTGTGTTGCCAGAGCCCGTAAGGGAAGCAAAGAATAGCAACACTGCGACCTACAAGGCGACTTAGGTAGGGGCCTAAGGAAGCTACCTTAGTAAATAAAAAGCGTCGCAGAAATAGGACGTGGATAGGATACTTGTAGGCGCATAACTGGCACAACGTACAATGGCTCTAAGGCTCCTATATCACAAACTGTGGTTAACAAGTAATCGATATGAAGCGCTCGATGAAGATACTTTATTTAGTCATTATTGAACAGTAGTAGTTACAATCTACTATATATATAAAAATGGATGTTTGTCTGTTTGTTTGTGACCTATAGACTCGGAAACTACTGAACAGATTTAGCTGAAATTTACAGGATATGTTTGTTTTGATGTCGGGATGCTACCTGTCATAATTTGAAATAGTTAACACTGAAACTTTTTGAAAAATCTAAAAAATCGAAAACACGCAAATTTCATCGAGAGTTTCTAAGTTTGTTTACAATTTGCTATGAACGTTTCCGGAAATCTACGGTATACACATTAATATATACACAAGATTCGATGACGTATGTTTTAAAACTATGGAAACCTCGATCTCTTTCATAGCATAAAATAATCGTTTCAAGGCAATTTTACAAACAAGCTAAAGTTAAAATACGCAATCCAGGTTTGTTTCTTTATAGGATTTCTACTCATTTCGAATCATGATAAGAGAAATATCAACTGGAACGCGACATTAGTAGCAATGAAGCAGTATGTCAACTGGGACGCGACATTAGTAGCAATGAAGTAGTATATCAACTGGGACGCGACATTAGTAGCAATGAAGCAGTATATCGATTGGGACGTAATTCAATTTTTTGTTGGAGGCGTAGCAACGCGCGCAAGGTACAGCTAGTATGGTATAAAGACGAAGGATTGATTTAATTGCACTGGGTTTTCCCTATATGGACCGGTTCCTCTACACAGAAATGGCACGCAACCTTTCTAGAGTATTGCGCAAAGCACGAATTCCGTAGTTCCGGCAATAACCCTAATAATCTTTGTAAAAAAAAAAAAGGTACTCGTGAACATAACGGCGCAATCAGGATTCGAGCCAACAACATTCAGAACTCAAGGCGAAGGGCTTAATCACTTAGCTACAGAGATTCTCTCTCCTCACCTTCCTCAACGTACAATGTCGAGCACAAGGTACCCAGGTTCTCGACGCAAACCACACCGATTACAGAGAACGGTTATGTTGTTTGATGGGAACGCAAGCAAATAAAGAGCAACAAAAAAAAACATTTACAAAAAGCTGGAAATGAATATTAAGATGATTTAAAAAAACAAAACACGGAAGGGCCTGGAAAGAATGTCAAAGGATAGAAATGACTGACCACTGTTTGTTGAGGATCCGTGCTCTAGAAGGAACTGACAAAATTAGTTATTAATATTATTTATATACCTACAAAACATAATGTTGCATTTCAATACTTCCATAATGTGTTATGTAGCATTTCGTGTAGAAGTTTTAATTATAGCTAATACTGCGTGTTGTCACAACTGACTACCAATGAGAGCTTGGCGCACACTTCTTCAACACGGTTCTTCGCCTGCGAGGCAGATAGAACAGCACGGATGGAACAAAACCATCAAAATAGAAAGGCAGTAAAACTCACCACAAGTGCAAGTAAACCTTGCCCACACTGTACAAGAACATTTCAAGCCCGCATCGGGCTCACTAGTCATCTACGCACACACAGACAAACATAACGCAACTACATTCCCTTGGATGAAAATTGTGTGGTCATCATCCCTGTGATGGACGAGCATCACGAATGAGAGGAATACTTTGCTACTTACCACACACTTGCCTTGAATGCACGCCGCCGTGTTCTCATCATTGCAGATCACATAGTCCGTAACCGTCTTTTGAAAACGAGCGTAGTATCCAAAACCAACTGACTTGCAGGATAACTCACACGGAGATACGCCTTGTGATAAGAGTCAAAATAAAAGAGAACATTTAACCTTGATGACTTTTAGATGTAGTTCAAATATTTTTGTAACAGTCAAGAGTATGTAGAACTTCCAAGGAAAGTTTTGCAAACAAGCCGTTAAGCCGTTTACTTTGCCTTTTGAAAATAATAGGTTTAAATCCGGACAGCGTAGTTTGGTTACCGAGTGCATTTTTCCCCCAGAGATTCATAGCATTGTTGCTGGAACTACGGAGTTTGTGCTTTGTGCAATACTCTTGACAGATGGTCCAAGCTATATGGGAAAACCCGGTGCAATGGAGTAAATCCTTCGCCTTTAGATCTTTAGACATTCTGCAGCAATGCTCTTTCTAGTTAGGCTAGTCTGTCTGTCTTTTTCATTTCTTGAAATGTTGCAAAGCTCAGGTATGCACTGAATTGTGCTCTTTTTGAAGCACTGGATCAAATATAGAAATTGAATATATCTGTGCACATAAACCATCACATTTTTAGCTCAGCGTTCGCTTATCGAATCGGAAACACGAGGCTTGTGGGTTTAGTCTTACACTCGACGTACCACACATGAGAAAGGAATTGGCAATTCTACCTCCTGCACAATCCGAGCTAGAAATACTAAAATTTGACAAGATACAATTAATCATGTGTATGTTTGCGCGTGAGACGATCGTGTCTGTCCACAACTCTCAGTCGTTCAGGTAATCAGTTCTGACGTCGATCTTTTGTCGAACCAAGATGTCTGACCATCCAACATCTTCTCCCTCTGTTTTCCATGATCTCTGCTTCCCTGAATTTTACCTGTTGCCACCAAATTTTCCAAACCTCCTCTTCGCATTATATGCCCGAAGAATCTTGACTGTCTAATTCTTATTCTTTTGATGTTTCTTTGTGTGCAGGCCTGATTAAAAACCTCAACATTTGTTGTCTTCGCTGTCCATGGAATTGTCCGCATTCTTCTGTAAATCAACATCTCTATGGCCTCCAGTTATCTTATTGCTTGCTTGTTCATTGCTCTATGACTCGCTGCCATACATAAGTATTGATTCAATACAGCAATGGAGTACTCGTTTTCGCAGTATCATTGATAGTGAATTCACGCACAGTAAATTTTCTTTTTCATAAAGCAGCTTTTGAAAAGGTTACAGTGCATTTTATGAAGGGCTTATATTACTGTCGTCTGCGAAAACACTTTGTTTCTTTGAATGGATTATAAATTTAAAACGGTGTCGACACCGTTTTGTCTACACATATGCTTCAACTTTAAAGTTGGTGCATTATTTTCCAGTAACAATTGCTAGTGAAAGGTTTGTGTATTTTAAAAATTTCTATAAGATATTGTGGGTTTTTGCTGCAATGAAAGAGCAGACATGCTTGTATCAACAAGATTGATAGTCGGAGAATTGTAGATGGATGGTTGATAGGGATGGGGAGGGTAGGTTGGGTGGTGGAAGGGGCGGGGGTATTATAGGATGTCCTTCAGGTTTTCTGCGACCTTCTGTTGGATGAAGATATTAACATTGATAAGAAATCTATCCAGCAATCTATTATTACGATATGAAATCTATCCAGCAATCTATTATTACGATATGAAATCTATCCAGCAATCTATTATTACGATATGAAATCTATCCAACAATCTATTATTACGATATGAAATCTATACAGCAATCTATTATTACGATATGAAATCTATACAGCAATCTATTATTACGATATGAAATCTATCCAGCAATCTATTATTACGATATGAAATCTATACAGCAATCTATTATTACGATATGAAATCTATCCAGCAATCTATTATTACGATGTGAAATCTATCCAGCAATCTATTATTACGATATGAAATCTATCCAACAATATATTATTACGATATGAAATCTATCCAGCAATCTATTATTACGATATGAAATCTATCCAGCAATCTATTATTACGATATGAAATCTATCCAGCAATCTATTATTACGATATGAAATCTATACAGCAATCTATTATTACGATATGAAATCTATCCAGCAATCTATTATTACGATATGAAATCTATCCAGCAATCTATTATTACGATATGAAATCTATCCAACAATCTATTATTACGATATGAAATCTATCCAACAATCTATTATTACACAGAGTGGTTAACAAGTGGTCGATATGGAACGTTCGCAGAAGAACTATCAGTGTATACATGTGTCCAATGTCTTCCTGGATATTTTTATGTGATGTACGTGGCTGCTATAAGTCGCATTCTTATATTTTCAATGCATGAGATGTCATAGGTTAGATTAGGAAAACACATTCGTTTGTCTTTGTCCGGAAGAGGGGCTGTGCTAGTTGTTTTTTCTTATTTTATTCCTTCCCCATTCCTCAAGGAGCATAGATCCTTTACAGTTGTCCTTCTCTTTCCCAGGTCTCGGCCGTTTTGTTATGGCATCCCAGGATAATCCGGAATCCTTCATTGGAAAAAAGCGAGAGAGTATTACGAAACAATTTATATATATTCAAGAATGAGATAATAGAACTTACTGTTGATGTATGAAATCCAAGTATATGTTTGTTGACCGTAATATACGTTGTTGTATTTGGAACATTCTGTTGTTCTATAGTCAGATGAAGTATCACTGCAGTTCTAAATTTTGAGAACAAAGAAGAAAAGATGGTGATCATATGAAAGAAACCACTAAAGGTTATACAACGCATTCAGTCTGCATATTAACTAACCTCAGTATGAAAGAAACCACTAAGGTACGTACAACAAAAATTCAGTCTGCATATTAACTAACCTCTAGTATGAAAGAAACCACTAAGGTACTGCAACAACGCATTCAGTCTGCATATTAACTAATCTCTGTATAGAAGAAACCACTAAGGTACAACAACGCATTCAGTCTGCATATTACTAACCTCTAGTAGGGAAAGAAACCACTAAGGTACGTACAACAACGCATTCAGTCTGCATATTAACTAATCTCTAGTATGAAAGAAACCACTAAGGTACAACAACACATTCAGTCTGCATATTAACTAACCTCTAGTATGAAAGAAACCACTAAGGTACGTACAACAACGCATTCAGTCTGCATATTAACTAATCTCTAGTATAAAAGAAACCACTAAGGTACAACAACGCATTAGTCAGTATTTAACTAATCTCTAGTATGAAAGAAACCACTAAGGTAAACAACGCATTCAGTCTCATATTAACTAACCTCTAGTATGAAAGAAACCACTAAGGTACAACAACGCATTCAGTCTGTATATTAACTAACCTCTAGTATGAAAGAAACCACTAAGGTACAACAACGCATTCAGTCTGCATATTAACTAACCTCTAGTATGAAAGAAACCACTAAGGTACAACGCATTCAGTCTGCATATTAACTAACCTCTAGTATGAAAGAAACCACTAAGGTACAACAAGGCATTCAGTCTACATATTAACTAACCTCTAGTATGAAGAAACCACTAAGGTGTAACAACGCATTCAGTCTGCATATTAACTAACCTCTAGTATGAAAGAAACCACTAAGGTACGTACAACAACGCATTCAGTCTGTATATTAACTAATCTCTAGTATGAAAGAAACCACTAAGGTACAACAACGCATTCAGTCTGTATATTAACTAACCTCTAGTATGAAAGAAACCACTAAGGTACGTACAACAACGCATTCAGTCTGTATATTAACTAATCTCTAGTATGAAAGAAACCACTCGGTACAAACGCATTCAGTCTGCATATTAACTAACCTCTAGTATGAAAGAAACCACTAAGGTACAACAACGCATTCAGTCTGCATATTAACTAACCTCTAGTATGAAAAACCACTAGGTACAACAACGCATTCAGTCTGCATATTAACTAACCTCTAGTATGAAAGAAACCACTAAGGTACAACAACGCATTCAGTCTGCATATTAACTAACCTCTAGTATGAAAGAAACCACTAAGGTACAACAACGCATTCAGTCTGTATATTAACTAATCTCAGTATAAAAGAAACCACTAGGTACAACAACGCATTCAGTCTGTATATTAACTAATCTCTAGTATGAAAGAAACCACTAAGGTACAACAACGCATTCAGTCTGTATATTAACTAACCTCTAGTATGAAAGAAACCACTAAGGTACGTACAACAACGCATTCAGTCTGTATATTAACTAATCTCTAGTATGAAAGAAACCACTCCAGGTACAACAACGCATCCCAGTCTGCTATTAACTAACCTCTAGTATGAAAGAAACCACTAAGGTACAACAACACATTCAGTCTGCATGATAACTAACCTCTAGTATGAAAGAAACCACTAAGGTACAACAACGCATTCAGTCTGCATATTAACTAACCTCTAGTATGAAAGAAACCACTAAGGTACAACAACGCATTCAGTCTGCATATTAACTAACCTCTAGTATGAAAGAAACCACTAAGGTACAACAACGCATTCAGTCTGTATATTAACTAATCTCTAGTATGAAAGAAACCACTAAGGTACAACAACGCATTCAGTCTGTATTTTAAATTAATCTCTAGTATGAAGAAACCATAAGGTACAACAAGCATTTCAGTCTGTATATTAACTAACCTCTAGTATGAAAGAAACCACTAAGGTACAACAACGCATTCAGTCTGCATATTAACTAACCTCTAGTATGAAAGAAACCACTAAGGTACAACAACGCATTCAGTCTGCATATTAACTAACCTCTAGTATGAAAGAAACCACTAAGGTACAACAACGCATTCAGTCTGCATATTAACTAACTTCTAGTATGAAAGAAACCACTAAGGTACAACAACGCATTCAGTCTGTATATTAACTAACCTCTAGTATGAAAGAAACCACTCAGGTACGTATAACAACGCATTCAGTCTGCTATTAACTAACCTCTAGTATGAAAGAAACCACCCCAGGTACAACAACGCATTCAGTCTGCATATTAACTAATCTCTAGTATAAAGAAACCACTAGGTACAACAACGCATTCAGTCTGTATATTAACTAACCTCTAGTATGAAAGAAACCACTCAGGTACGTATAACAACGCATTCAGTCTGCATATTAACTCCCTTCTAGTATGAAGAAACCACTAAGGTACAACAACGCATTCAGTCTGCATATTAACTAACCTCTAGTATGAAAGAAACCACTAAGGTACAACAACGCATTCAGTCTGCATATTAACTAACCTCTAGTATGAAAGAAACCACTCAGGTACAACAACGCATTCAGTCTGCATATTAACTAATCTCTAGTATGAAAGAAACCACTAAGGTACAACAACGCATTCAGTCTGTATATTAACTAACCTCTAGTATGAAAGAAACCACTCAGGTACGTATAACAACGCATTCAGTCTGCATATTAACTAACTTCTAGTATGAAAGAAACCACTAAGGTACAACAACGCATTCAGTCTGCATATTAACTAACCTCTAGTATGAAAGAAACCACTAAGGTAAACAACGCATTCAGTCTGCATATTAACTAACCCTCTAGTATGAAAAACACTCAGGTACAACAACGCATTCAGTCTGCATATTAACTAATCTCTAGTATAAAAGAAACCACTAAGGTACAACACCCATTCAGTCTGCATATTAACTAATCTCTAGTATGAAAGAAACCACTAAGGTACAACAACGCATTCAGTCTGTATATTAACTAACCTCTAGTATGAAAGAAACCACTAAGGTACAACAACGCATTCAGTCTGCATATTAACTAATCTCTAGTATGAAAGAAACCACTAAGGTACAACAACGCATTCAGTCTGCATATTAACTAATCTCTAGTATGAAAGAAACCACTAAGGTACAACAACGCATTCAGTCTGTATATTAACTAACCTCTAGTATGAAAGAAACCACTAAGGTACGTACAACAACGCATTCAGTCTGCATATTAACTAATCTCTAGTATGAAAGAAACCACTAAGGTACAACAACGCATTCAGTCTGTATATTAACTAACCTCTAGTATGAAAGAAACCACTAAGGTACGTATAACAACGCATTCAGTCTGTATATTAACTAACCTCTAGTATGAAAGAAACCACTAAGGTACAACAACGCATTCAGTCTGCATATTAACTAACCTCTAGTATGAAAGAAACCACTAAGGTACAACAACGCATTCAGTCTGTATATTAACTAACCTCTAGTATGAAAGAAACCACTAAGGTACAACAACGCATTCAGTCTGTATTTTAACTAACCTCTAGTATGAAAGAAACCACTAGGTACAACAACGCATTCAGTCTGCATATTAACTAACTCTAGTATGAAAGAAACCACTAAGGTACAACAACGCATTCAGTCTGCATATTAACTAACCTCTAGTATGAAAAAAACCACTAGGTACAACAAGCATTCAGTCTGCATATTAACTAACTTCTAGTATGAAAGAAACCACTAAGGTACAACAACGCATTCAGTCTGCATATTAACTAACTTCTAGTATAAAAGGGAAACCACTAAGGTACAACAAGCATTCAGTCTGCTATTAACTAACTTCTAGTATGAAAGAAACCACTAGGTACAACAACGCATTCAGTCTGCATATTAACTCTTCTAGTATGAAAAAACCACAAAGGTACAACAACGCATTCAGTCTGCATATTAACTAATCTCTAGTATGAAAGAAATCTATGGCATATCCTTCACAGGACGTCGCCATCAACCAGAATAAAGGAGTTGTCTATTTTAGCACCACTTATACGTTCAGTAATGTGCCATTGTTATCTGAACGTTTGGGGTTATTTTTACCTTTCGTAAAACCCACGGGAACAAATTTGCTTCAAAGTTGATCCGAGTATATACCCCTGAACTCATATTTTACGTGCTATTTTCAGAATATAATTGTATGTCCTAACAGAGTTCATAAATTTATTAAGTTAAGCATCATATCACTAATTCAGTTATATCCATATGTGCAGAAATGAGAGCAGTATTGATAAATTCACCAGCTGTATTCTAAAATTATATACAAATAACATCAAATGCGTCATGTGACTTAAAAAAAAAAAAATATAAAAATGTGGTTTCTGATGTGGCTTATCGGAGAATTAGTAAATTGCGAGTGGTTTATCGGTGATTTTCCTATTATGCTTACTGACATATTCCTCTCTGCTTCTCGTGGAGCATAGGGCCGCACCAGTTTTTCCCTATTCTTCTCGGTCTCTGGCTCGGTCTATGGTCTCCCAGGAAAGTCGAGTATTCTTCAATTCCTCAAGAAGACTTCGTCCTCAGGTCTGTTTATACTCCTCATTTTCGTTTCCTTGCGGGTTCCACTCAAGTGCTTGTCTAGTGACACTTGGCTGTGTCTTTCGTAGGGTATGCCCAACCATCGCCATTTTGTTCGTATTATAGAGTTCTAAAACAAACAAACTATAGAATAAAAGTAAATGAGAAAGCAGACAAACTTACCAATGAACGTGCCAAAGAAGAGCAACTGGATGTACCAGTTACCTATCACCAAAAGAAAAGGATGATTAAATTGACAAAAGCGACAAATACTAAAGCAGGACAGCAATCAAAATAGGAATATAATATAATAAGTTACCATTCTATGAGCAGAATAGGACACCATAGAGTCTGAAGCTTTGTTTAATAAATCAACAAATATGACTATAATATAATAAGTTGCCATTCTATGAGCAGAATAGGACGCAATAGAGTCTGAAGCTTTGTGTCTATTAAATTCAAGACTGGCAATTCAGCCATTTATCACGTGAACAGGCAGAGCCCACTGCAGAGCCCACTGTGAGAATGAACCGAGTATATTTTAAATAAGAGAAAGCATTAATTCCTCGATACAGAGACCTTCCAAAGAAGACAGAAAGGGATATAGCACTCGATACAGAGACCTTCCAAAAGGAGACAGAAAGGATATATCACTAGATACAGAGACCTTCCAAAGAAGACAGAAAGGGATATAGCACTAGATACAGAGACCTTCCAAAGAAGACAGAAAGGGATATAGCACTCGATACAGAGACCTTCCAAAAGGAGACAGAAAGGGATATAGCACTAGATACAGAGACCTTCCAAAAGGAGACAGAAAGGGATATAGCACTAGATACAGAGACCTTCCAAAAAGAGACAGAAAGGGATATAGCACTAGATACAGAGACCTTCCAAAAAGAGACAGAAAGGGATATAGCACTAGATACAGAGACCTTCCAAAAGGAGACAGAAAGGGATATAGCACTAGATACAGAGACCTTCCAAAAGAGACAGAAAGGATAGTACATAGATACAGAGACCTTCCAAAAGAAGAAGGGATATAGCACTAGATACAGAGACCTTCCAAAAGGAGACAGAAAGGGATATATCACTAGATACAGAGACCTTCCAAAAGGAGACAGAAAGGGATATAGCACTAGATCAGAGACCTTCAAAAGACAGAAAGGGATATAGCACTAGATACAGAGACCTTCCAAAAAGAGACAGAAAGGGATATAGCACTCGATACAGAGACCTTCCAAAAGGAGACAGAAAGGGATATAGCACTAGATACAGAGACCTTCCCAAAAGAAGACAGAAAGGGATATAGCACTCGATACAGAGACCTTCCAAAAGGAGACAGAAAGGGATATAGCACTAGATACAGAGACCTTCCAAAGAAGACAGAAAGGGATATAGCACTCGATACAGAGACCTTCCAAAAGAAGACAGAAAGGGATATAGCACTAGATACAGAGACCTTCCAAAAGGAGACAGAAAGGGATATAGCACTAGATACAGAGACCTTCCAAAAGAAGACAGAAAGGGATATAGCACTAGATACAGAGACCTTCCAAAAGGAGACAGAAAGGGATATAGCACTAGATACAGAGACCTTCCAAAGAAGACAGAAAGGGATATAGCACTCGATACAGAGACCTTCCAAAGAAGACAGAAAGGGATATAGCACTAGATACAGAGACCTTCAAAAGGAGACAGAAAGGGATATAACTAGATACAGAGACCTTCCAAAAGAAGACAGAAGGGATATAGCACTCGATACAGAGGACCTTCCAAAGAAGCAGAAAGGATCATAGCACTAGATACAGAGACCTTCAAAAGAGAAAAGGATATAGCACTAGATACAGAGACCTTCCAAAAGAAGACAGAAAGGGATTAGCACTAGATACAGGACCTTCCAAAAGGAGACAGAAAGGGATATAGCACCTGATACAGAGACCTTCCAAAAGAAGACAGAAAGGGATATAGCATGTTTAGAAATATGAAAAGAAGACAGAAAGGGATATAGCATGTTTCGAAATATGAAAAGAAGACAAGAAAGGGATGATAGCATGTTTAGAAATATGAAAAGAATCGAACAAATAGTAGACAGCGAAGAAATAATGCAAACAGGAAATACGAAGAATATACGACATTAATCTCGCCCTTGTGTTGCTAGGGTCCACAAGAGGAGCAAAGAATAGTAACACTAGAACCTACAAGGCATATCGAAGTGCGACTGAGGTAGGGGCTAAGGAAGGTATCCTAGTAAATAAAAAGCGTTTCAGAAATCGGATGTGCTGGCTAACTTGTAGACGCATACCTGGCACAACGTACGCTCTTAGGCTCAGATCATGCAAATCACAAAAGAGTGGTTTAACAAGTGATCGATAAGAGCGTCCAAGAAGAAGAAGAAGAAGAGTATTTAGTAAGAAAGCAAAGAACCCATTTTCATACCATGTGATAAATTGGGAATACCGTGTTAGGTCTGCATTTTCTTTGACCGAAATACATACGATGGATTTAAAGGCAAGGTTAACAGGTCTAAGGAATGATTTAATTGGTCAACGTGTTTCTCAATATGGCTCAGAGTCTTCCTCGTAGAATGTCCGCCACCTGCCGAGAATATTTCACAAAGCGCAAACTCCGCAGCTCCATCAACAATCCTGGGTATCTCCGAAACAAATGCACATGTGTACCGATCGACAAGGTCCAAATTTGAACTCACGACCATCAGAACGTAAAGCAAACGGCTGGATCACTTGACCATTGAAATCCATAAGTGTGGCCAACATCATGCTGATAGCCTTTACGTCCAGTGTTTGAATCTTGGGTTATGAACCGTTATGATCCGAAAATAGTACACACGTTGTATTTCGAACTTGGGACTACACGCCTACGAAGCAATCATAACAACTGCTGTTCTATCCCGGGTCTCAATCATAACTAGATGACACATTATTTTCAGGCTAAGTGTAGCTTGTTACCAAAGAGATTGACAACTTCTGAGAAACACTTCTAAGAACGAAGTTAAACACAAGAACGTTTCTTGTCAAATCACTTCATAAATCTACGGTTGCCACACAACCCTCTAGTGTATCTCTGTTGTAGTTGGCTTATAATGGTCAACTTTTATAGTGATACTATTCGATACCAGAGTTGTTAAGGATTTAACACCGATAAAACTATCTATCTTATCATGTCACAATCGTACAGGATTTAAACTTCTCAATATTTATTGTGTTAATCCGAATACTGAGATTCTGATATCGTAACTTGTCATTAATCACATAAATATTGTGAGAATTTATTGCTTTTGATATAGCTACTGTTTGTTGATTCACAAACCTTGAGGTGTTTTGATGTTTATTCGAGTTTTGCAGTAGATAAGTCTTCATCTCAGTTGAATGACAAGTGTATCGTGGTTTTTAACTCTTTGAATACGACATACATTGTCTGTGATACATAGAGTCAATACTAACATACGGGTGCGAGTCATGGAAAGTAAACAAATAGAACGTAAAATCTATGGAGACCACAGATATGTGGTTTTACAGAAGAATCATGAGAATCCCATTGACTGCTAAAATGACGTACATATGGGGTGTTGAATGAGGTCAAGAAACAGAAAACTTATATCAATATGAAAAGAGTAATCATCATTTTGTGGACATGTAAGAGAAAGGGAGGATTAGGACGCATTGTGACAACCAGGGAAAATCGAGGAGACAGAGACAGAGGAGAGAGAGAGAGAGAGAGAGAGAGAGAAAGTTTGGTCCTCATGACTTCATAGCACGGAAGAGTGAACATCTGAGATGATAGCAAACACCAACGAGATTTGTGGAGATCCATGATCGCCTACACCAGCCAGCATATCACCTATGATGATGATAATAAGCTCATTAAAACCACGTTTTTACGACCAGTTTTTTTTTAAAGAATAAAATTCAGAATAGAGTGTGCTTGAACAACATCTTAGATATCAGAATGTTTACGAAACCAAGGGAAGCACCGGACAATGAACATGGTAAATAATAATAGCCGTCCATCGCTAGCGATGATGACAACAGCATCAAACGTGTGTTGTTGCACTCTCTGTTGTGTGCGGAGGTAATTATGAAGTCCACTTCTGGAACACAATCCCGTACTACAGTTGGGGCATACATGATGAATGATGAACATGTTGGTGTTGTGTGTCCTGTCATTAAGCATGATACATAAGTAAACATCAGACAAGTATTTGAGGGTCCCGAATGTAAGATGTGTTTACCTGTGTGTGTGTGTGTATGGTTGTTTCGTCTCATATATAAAAGCATAAAAGCTAATCGTCTGTGTTTGTCCCAGCACTGTTCGAATCTGATCCCATTTTCTATGCTGTTTAGTCGATGCTGTTGGAAAGTCGCGGCAAAGTAAGACTATATTTTTGTTGGATAGCTAGCTGGTCGTGGTACTGAAAAATAATCTTTCCTAATAGAAACTCATGGAATAACCAAATAAACACCAGGTAAACAAGAGATTAAGAGAAGAGGTAGTCGTTGACTACAGATTACCGAAAAAAACCCAGTAAATAGTATAGAAAACGGACTTAACTCTGGAACCCACGGTGCAATAGAAAAAAAGGTACACCCAATAAAACTGTGAGCAGGAAACGAATTGTTTGGTCCTTTGAACATGAACAGACTTCAGCTGACAGAAATAAATGACAAATGTTTATTGATACTTGAGTCTAGAGCAAACTAAAATAAGAGCATTGACCTTTCAAACTCCCAATGGTTTCTCTTCCATTCTGTAGCGGTGATCGAACATCCATAGTTGAGATTGTTCTACTCTGGTTCTGTAGATTTTAAACTTCAAGATCTTCATATACTGTTTAATAATGAAACCTATCTCTTCTTGTTACTTGCACCGTGTGTTGTTTCTTTCTCGTTTTAAAAAATTAAATATCTGGTCAAACTGGTTATACTATGACTTCATAAGAGACAAAACATAAACCAACCTTCAAAATACATAACTTGTATTGTCTTGATTGTCCCTGACAGTCGGAGATAGTTCTGCTCCTGTGAAATGAATCAACATGGAAGTATGAAGAAAGTGTAATATATTTTAGAAAGATACTAGAAACAATTGAAATATTAACGAACAGTCACAAATATATCAATATTTTAGTTGTCCACTGTAATTTATAAGTTTACAATAATTATTGCGAACGTTGCTTAGTAACAATATAAAGTTAACCGAACATTGATTATTCATTATTGGTTATTGGTCACTAAACTGACGTCAATGCACTCCGGGCAGACCATGGTGCTCAGTTTCCCACAACAGATATCGATCGTGTCTCGCTGACTAAACACACTCCTCACTCTGCCCCTCAGGCATCCAGTTCTACTTGTGCAACGGCTAACTCCAAACTACTAAAATCGCTGCAGCGATTCAACATCTATTTTAGTGTCCTCATCCAACAGTTAGTCACGAAGAGACCGAAGAACATTCCAATCAACTTCACAACACACAGAACATTCAATGCAAAAACCAAACAAACACCAGTAAAACAAAAGCGTAAGAGAACAAGTTGGCGTTGGGTACAACACATCGAAAACAAAATAGCAAATCGTTTAGATAACTTTTGAAAACATTGACAAATCTGCATCATTATCAAAGGATTGAGATGGCAGTGAAGCTGGGAACTACCAGCTATGAACAACATATTGTTAGAGCTGGAGGCCTTAAATTAATCAACACAGAACAGGTGTGATTAGTTTTTCTTCTCATTTTCTCTAATCCTGTTTTCTCTCACAGTGCCAGGATAAGAAGAGATTTATAGAACGGGCTTTTGTGGGCGTTTCTTAAATAGTGCTTTCACTGGTTCTGTATTCTGAGGTCCACCTTTTGCGTGTACCACCTTTTGCTTTGTATCCACTGTAACGGAGTATCATTGCTCTTTGAGGCGAAATTTGTTTGTTGGTAATCTGCATATATAGCAGAATCATTTAATTTGTTGTTTCTTAATGAAGTTCATTATTAATGTTGTACCACTTATTTTCTGATGTCTTCATTTCTAAACCGGTCCCCTCTTGTTACTCATATCATTATGTGTGACACTTCATCTCTGTCGTGACTAGTTTTCTTCTATCGTTTGATATCAACGTCCAGGTTTGGCACATAGCAACATGTTGGAGAAAAGATTGTGTTGAACAATGCTCTTTTAATGTAAATGGTGACATGTCTGCATTTCAAAACGTGTGCTATTTGTTCTATGATTGAGCAGTGATGATGTTCTTCCTTCATCACTAATCTACCCTCCAGATTAGCCTACCTTATCGTGGTTGGAGGGTTTGCGTGCCTTGGTGATCCTTCAGGCTATGTCGGCGGGAGTCTAACTCCTGGCAGGTCTAACCAGCCGAACAGACTGAAGGTGAAAGGCCAGACCAAAGGCGGGGAGCAGGATGGGGCCTCATAAGGTGACAGCGCAGAACCCACCGGCGAGTGGAAAATGCTCTGGCTGCAACCAACCCATCCCCCAACCATGGGTTAAATGGCAGCCCCCCTCTCTTTTGGGAGGGCATCTTTTTTTTTCTTGTCTTATCTCCTACTTCTTTTACAATTTTTTCTATCCCTCGAGTTAGACCACAGTCTTCAGCGTAAGAGTGCTGAAGTCGGAGGCAACCAGCCAAGAGGCGCACTATAGCAATCAGGTTGCCACGCATTAACGCATATGAATATGTCTATGTATTTAAAAAGATATGGTGCTCGCCCTGTGACGGACACTCAGGCAGGTGCAGTGCCGGGCCCTCTACCTCGAAAGGGCCCAACCCCAGCTACCGGATGTCCTTCTCATTTGCCCTGTGGAGCCAGGAGGCATGGGAATAGATCAACTGGCCAATTTCTTAAAATAATGCACTGGAATGCTGAGGGTGTGAACAGCAAAAAGATGGCTACAGCAAAAAAGTAGAACTTGAAAACATCCTAAATGAAGAACAAGTACATGTATGCTGTTTGCAAGAAAACCCACTGAATGAAGATGTAGCCTTCAAAGTCAGAGGCTTCCAGTGCTCCCTGATCAGACCGAAAAATAGAAAGGGTGGAGTACGGGACACTTGAGAAACAACATCACCACATGTCAGTTTGAGGAGTACATGGAGGGTGCAGAATATCAGATGCTGCATCTTAGGACGGCAAGTACAGAGTTTCACTTAATCAACTACTACTGTCCAAGTGACCAGCCCACTGGCACTGGTCACAATCCAACAAAGAAAGACTCATAGTGTGGGGACTCAATAGTCACTCACAGAGCTGGGGAGTATGACCACATGGACAGTAGGGCGAGGAGCTTGAAAACTGGCAGGATGACAACAAACTAATCCTTGTCAATCAGCCCAAAGATCAGCCAACCTTCTACTTCAGATCATGGCACACCACCTCTACACCAGACTTGGCATTCCACTCCTCAGACCTGGAATGAACATTACACGTGTTGTTGGGAAACAGCTGGGAGGAGCGACCATCGGCCAGTATTTCTCACTGTTGAAAATCAACCCATCAGGGAGAGCAGCACTCTATCTAGATGGAATTACAAGAAGGCAGATTGACAATGTATAAGCATCGCACCAGTATACTGACACTAGGTCTATCTACTGACAAGGACATCAACAAGGTAGTTGATGAGTTCAGCCGATGCATAAAACAGGCTGTCTATGAAACAATTCCTAGAGGGGCTCGAAAGCACTACACACCTTACTGGAGTAGTGAATTGGAACTACTGAACAATAATGTAGAAATTTCACGAAAGCAGGCAGAGACCACTCCATGCCAAGAACACCACAACAAATATCAGCATGCCAAGGCTATATTTCAAAGGGCCAAGCTGCAGGCCAGGCGGAGGAGCTGGAAGGAAAAACAGAGTCCTTAAACTTTGAAAGAGATACCAGGAAGCTGTGGCTGGTAAAACAACTTAATGATGAAGGTACAGGGAGAAATCCAAAGATTACATTAAACAAAGATGGAAACATCCTCACAGGAAACAGGCAGCTGATCATTTTGCAGACTCCTTTGCAAAGACAGCAATATTGAAATAGCACAACAGAACAGCTAGAGATTCGTGAGAAAAAGCAAAATGTTGAGCAAGACGAAACAATACCTGAAGTGATAAGACCCAATCACATTTAAAGAACTGGAACTAGCAATATCCAAATTAAAATTGAGAAAATCACCAGGAGCTGATGGAGTGTCCAATGAGATGATTAAGAACTTAGGAACTGCAGCAAAACAAAGTTACTGCAGATTTACAATAATTGTTGGATCTTAGGTCAAGTTCCACAGACCTGGAGAGAAGCAATCATGATACCGCTCTCGAAACCTGGAAAAGATAGTTCTTCTGCCTCCAGCTACCGACCGATCAGTCTTACAAGTTGTCTCTGCAAAACAATGGAACGTATAATCAATCTCCGACTGCAGTGGTATCTTGAAAGTGAAAACATTCTTGTGTCACAGCAGGCAGGTTTCAGGCAGTGCTACTCTTCTGAAGACCAAGCAACGTACCTTTCTCAGGAGATTGAGGACGCGTTCCAAGATAAGAAACTGGTACTAGCGACATGGATAGACCTAAGGAAAGCCTTTGACAAGGTTTGGAAAGAAGGACTGCTGAAGAAACTGAGAAATAGTAGAATAAAGGTAGGATGTACAGATGGATAAAAGCATACTTACATAACAGAAAAGCCAGAGTGCATCTAGATGGACTCAAGAGTAAAAAAGTTCTACTGCGTCATGGCGTCCCTCAAGGAGAGTATTGTCCCCCACACTCTTCTTGATTTTCATCAACGACCTGGTTGCTGAGTTACCACATGGAGTAAAAGTTGCAATGTACGCTGATGATCTAGTAATATGGTGCACAAATGAGTATGCAACAGTGGCCACCAAATTGATACAAAGAGCTGTAGATGCCTTAACCTCATGGGCAAACAGATGGTGTGTCAGCATCAACACAGATAAGTGCAGCCTACCTCTTTACTCTCTCCCAAACAAAAAGCTGGCACCATTAAAATAAATGGAGAACTGCTAAAAGAAGACAAGCAACCCACCTATCTCGGAGTTACATTCGATGATAGACTGACGTGGAAGCAGCACATCAACAAAGCAGCAGCAAGGCCAGGAGGAAGTTAGCCATCCTGAGAAAATTAAGTGGAACCACATGGGGCGCCAGTCAAAAATACTTAAAAATATTTATCAGCAGGGCATACGACCACACCTGGAATATGGGTCAGCTGCATGGTGTCCAGCATCAAATACCACATTAGGAGAACTGGATAAGGTGCAAACCAGGCGCTTCGTGTCATCACAGGAGCAATGAAAACAACACCAATAGTGGAGATGGAAAGAGTGGGGGAATACAAGCACTGAGAGAACGCAGAGACAAAAAAGTGATGACGCAGGCAGAAAAGTTTCTGAGTATGCCAAGCCACCCAATGGAAAACAGATTAAAAATCTAGCATTGGGAGGCTGAAAGAAGCAGCTTTATTCACCGGCCAAAGACTGAATAGGCAAACTTCAGACCTACCAAAAGTTTGCATTCCCCTAAAGTCTGTGCCAGAGCAAACCCCTTGGAGAGGAGACTGAACCAGAAGTATGTATCCAGACAGAAGTGAAAGGAATATTCGACAAGGATGAGCAGAACAGCATACAACGCAAGACAGTCACTCTCAGTTTACTTGATGAAGAATACCCACATGACCTCTGGGTCCGGGTATACACGGATGGGTCAGCAGAAAATGCAGTGAAGAATGGGGGAGCAGGAGTGTACATAGAATACCCAAACAACGCTAGAGATGCGATTAAAGTGCCAACGGGAAAATTCTGTCACAACTATGATGCAGAAATTCAGGCAATCAAGGTGGCAACTGAAAACTGTTCGAATACCAGACCCGATCCTCAACCTGTTGTATTTTTGACTGATGCAAAATCAGCACTCCAAGCAAATAGTCCCGAAAATTGCCAGGTCCACAGACCCTACTGTCTAAATTGTCCAAGCATCGCAGGGTTGTCTTGCAGTGGATACCCTCTCACTGTGGAATACCAGGAAATGAAACAGCAGACCGATTGGCTAAGGAAGGTGCTGCAGGAGAGCAGCCGGATGTGCCAGTTACCCACCACCAAAAGAAAAGGATGATTAAATCAATGAGAAAGCCACAAATACCAACACAAGACGATTACTATAATATGAGCAGATTGGAACAAGTTGTGATTCTGCGCCTTAGAACAGGACACAATCGGCTCCGCAGCCACATGTATACAAAATTCAAGATTGGCAATTCAGCCATGTGTACATGGGGACAGGCAAACCAGACTGCAGAGCACATACTTCAAGACTGCCCCAAATATGATACACTGTGGCAAACTCACTGGCCTAACGAAACAACACTCGACATAAAACTACACGGACCTCTGTGTGAGCTACAAAAGACAGTGAAGTTCATACAAGAGACAACATTGAATATATAGACATATTTCAAGCGAACGAAAGGAAGGAAGGAAGGATCACTAATCTACAAGCTAGGGGACCTCTGTAGCTTTGAGATACCTTTCCCGTCTCACGCTCCAAAAGTACACGTTTCATCTCCATTATAGATCGACATGACTATTTGTCCCGTGCTTCCTGACCTCATTGTAGGTGAGATTCAGTTTCTAGTCCTAATGGAGACAAATGACGAAACGTGTTTCCCATACTCAAGTTTAGCACGCAAAAGAATCACCAGCAGCTGAAAATAGATAGGTCTAAGTTGGAAATCCATTGTTTTAGCAACTATAATGAAAACAGATTGTTAGATTTGATGTAGGTAGACATTGTAGATAACATAACTTCTCTAATACAATGAGGTTGAAATAAATATGGATAAAATATTATAGAAAACTAGTCACCTTTCTGTGTATGTCATAACATCCTTGCTATTATATTTGCTGAACTTCTTAATATAATTAACATGAAAATCATAGCATATCCTTTACAAAACGTCGCCATCAATCACAGTAAATGAGTCGTTAATTTTCTAGGTACCACTTATACGTTTAGCAGTTTGCCATTGTTTTCTGCACGATGATATCTATTTTTACTATTAGTGAACATCCAACGGAACAAATTTGATTCAAAACTGCCGCCGTGGAGTTTGAGCCAGGTACTGTTGGATTAGCGTAGTACGAACAAGCGACGGCCTGACAGACGAATTTGAATTATCATCAGGAGTAAGGCAGGGATGTGCTTTCGCCTATACTTTTCAATATTTACATAGACAGGATAACGCAAGAAACCAAGACAGATAACAACCTCGATAACAACTA
Source organism: Arion vulgaris (assembly GCA_020796225.1). Lineage (NCBI taxonomy): Eukaryota > Metazoa > Mollusca > Gastropoda > Stylommatophora > Arionidae > Arion > Arion vulgaris. The sequence goes on along the minus strand of CM036753.1, from coordinate 62,408,430 downwards.
CAATTTAATCAACGAACTACTCTTTGCAGAGGATCAGAGTATAATTTACAACAACGAAAACAAACTTCAACAACACATAAATGCCCTGCAAGCCACATGCGAAAAATATGACATGAAAATTAACACCTCCAAAACAGAAGTCATGACAATAAGCAGGTCAACAGGTCAACTAAATATACACGTGAATAATGTCAAAATACAACAGACTCCAGAATTCAAATATCTCGGAGTATATTCACAGCAGATGGAAAGATGGACAGAGAAATCGAGACTAGATGCCAGAAGGCAAATGCAGTGACATACCAACTGTCACCACTATTAAAACATCCAAGCATTAACATGGCAGTCAAACGACAACTGATAAACTGCATATTTATTCCAACTCTCTGCTATCAGTGCCAAACATGGCCCTGACTAAGACACAAGAAAGAAAGATTACAACATGTGAAATGAGATGTCTACGAAAAGCTGTCAACGTTACAAGGCGAGATAGAGTGAGAAACGAGAATATCAGAAGCATCGTTGGTACTATACCATGCATACAGTACATCGAGAAGCAAAGATTCAAGTGGTTCGGCCATTTAATGAGAATGGAACCACATTTACTACCATCACGTGCCTATAATAATCGACACTCAGGGCGCAGAGCACGAGGCAGGCCAAGAACAAGATGGATAGATAATATCTCAGAGTCCCTGCGAAAGCATGGACTGACAACGTCAAGCGCAACACACCTGGCACAAGATAGGAAACTAACTCTCCCACGACGCTTCACGGCAAATGTGGTTAAGATAAGATAAGATAAGACTGTTGGATTGTGTTCTAAGTCATAGACGCTAAATCACAGACTCCCACTCTTAATATATCATCATTGGCCTCTTTGTCTCAGGAGACAAAAGGTCTTGCGTCACGTAGTATGTTCTGCGCTGTCTCAGGAGACAATAGGTCTTGCGTCACGTAGTATGTTCTGCGCTGTCTCAGGAAACAATAGGTCTTGCGTCACGTAGTATGTTCTGCGCTGTCTCAGGGGACAATAGGTCTTGCGTCACGTAGTATGTTCTGCGCTGTCTCATGAGACAATAGGTCTTGCGTCACGTAGTATGTTCTGCGCTGTCTCAGGAAGCAATAGGTCTTGCGTCACGTAGTATGTTCTGCGCTGTCTCATGAGACAATAGGTCTTGCGTCACGTAGTATGTTCTGTGCTGAATCACAACTTTTCTTGTGGCTGTAATGGAAAAGTCAATCCTATCCAATACCAGCATCTTTTCTGAATGACATGTTCTGTGCATCTCTTCAGTTACTGCTCTCCGTCAGCAAACAGAAGATAAACCAGGCGTGGACGTTATGTGGTAACGTAATGGTAGAAAAAAGCAGGGTTATCACCATTAGATGCAATCAAAACCCAGCAATTTAGAGAGTTTGGAATTACACTTTATACAAGTATAGCTGGATGCTTGAGGGGCAGAGAGAGAAGTGCGTTTAACCAGCGAGCCACATGAACCATCAGTGTACTTACTCTTTGACAGCTGTTTGGGGGAGATTGAGCACCGTTGGGTCTGTCCGGAGTGCTATGACGTCGGTTCAATAAACAATAACTTATTGTGTAAAATCTTCCAGCCTATAAATGTTGAGTGCTGGCTTTCTACAGTTTAGATACTCTCGTAAACTATTAGTGGAGTATGTTCTACTCTAGATATGTCTGAAGAGCAGTGAAATTCACTATAGTAATCAATATGGAGTAGCAGATTGAAAACACAATGCGCTAGTGAAGTGACAATCCCAGAGTTCGATGCTAGCTTGGCAAAAAAGTATCGGTGTGCACATTGTAAGCAGAGATAAAGGTGTGCACATTGTAAGCAGAGATAAAGGTATGCACATTGTAAGCAGAGATAAAGGTGTGCACATTGTAAGCAGAGATAAATGTGTGCACATTGTAAGCAGAGATAAAGGTGTGCACATTGTAAGCAGAGATAAATGTGTGCACATTGTAAGCAGAGATAAAGGTGTGCACATTGTAAGCAGAGATAAAGGTGTGCACATTGTAAGCAGAGATAAAGGTGTGTACATTGTAAGCAGAGATAAAGGTGTGCACATTGTAAGCAGAGAGAAAGATGTGCACATTGTAAGCAGAGATAAAGGTATGCACATTGTAAGCAGAGATAAAGGTATGCACATTGTAAGCAGAGATAAAGGTGTGCACATTGTAAGCAGAGATAAAGGTATGCACATTGTAAGCACAGATAAAGGTGTGCACATTGTAAGCAGAGATAAATGTATGCACATTGTAAGCAGAGATAAAGGTGTGTACATTGTAAGCAGAGATAAAGGTGTGCACATTGTAAGCAGAGATAAAGGTGTGTACATTGTAAGCAGAGATAAAGGTATGCACATTGTAAGCAGTTGGACTACAAGATAACCTGATTCTTTATTTGAGAATCTAAAGTTCAAATATCTTTGAAGTCGGAGTAAAGTTCGTCTGAATGGCGAGGGACATTGATGATAAGAAAAGCAATCTTACACGCAAAAATTAGCAAGAGACGCATTGTTAAACGCCATAATTACACCTGAACTAGTAGTTAGCCAAAAATAAATAGCAGTCGTTCTCTCTCTCCCTTGAGGAGGGCATCTTTTTTTCTTGTCTTGTCCTCGACTTCTACTATGACACTTTCCTCCAAGTATATGGGTTTAAACTACAGTGTCCATGGAGCACACCCAGCATACATGCCTGAAATGATGAGCCATGTGACAGAAAGCTAAAGTCACCTAGAGTAGAACAGACAAACCTGGGCAGACAGATCTCATCAGCAGGGGACTGTAACTGCCTAGAGTACAAACTAACAAAGAAATGTCATTAGAAACGGAATGTGTCAGCCATTATTGGCGGGGAGGAATCGACACATACAAATGACGCCATGGCCATGATCTATGCATTAAGAATGTACAGAACTTTCAGAAATATGTCATACTATCATGGAAATTCGTAGTTATTGGATGTGTGTGAGAAAGTAATGTTCTTACCTGTAGTGCTGGACATGACACTGTCGTATCCTGTAAGCTGTCCCATAGCCACATGTCTCACTACACACTGACCAACCTGTCCAGGACCCCAATCTCGTGCATCTGCTTTCTACTCTGGAATATAGTTATAGTAACAAATGAAGTGACTCTACTACTAACAAAGTTGACCTAAGAAATAACAGAGGCGGTTAAAAACATTATTTATGAAGCGCACACAAAAGCTCCTACTAGAAATCTCTTCTTATCCTGACGCTGTGAGGCAATACAGAATTAAAGAAAAGAAAACAGAAAAAGGCCGCCCCATTCTTCTCTTCTCCGGCGACTTCCATCTATATACACGTCTTGTTATGTTGTGATAGACATATTGTTATGTTTCATCCATATACACGACTAAATATCTGATACACTACAGAGACATCTGGTGATACACTACAGAGACATCTGGTGATACACTACAGAGACATCTGGTGATACACTACAGAGACATCTGGTGATACACTACAGAGACATCTGGTGATACACTACAGAGACATCTGGTGATACACTACAAAGACATCTGGTGATACACTACAGAGACATCTGGTGATGAATGTCTGCTACTTGTATGTAATATTCATGGAGAAATATCTTGTATTGTAGTCATAGAAACAGGACATGGCATCATTGGTAGCCATACTGAACGGAAGAAGATGAGGATAACTCGCAAATGATTTGTGTGCCATCTATATTATGAAAAGAATATACAGAATTAACATATATTTGATTTAAGATCTAGTTCCAAAGCAATAAACTGACCTTACACAGATGGACGATCTTAGTAGATTGGTGGAAGACAAAGGTAAACCGATGGAAGAGAAAAGTGGACACATGGAAGACAAGTATCAACTGATGGAAGACTACGGTAAAACAATGGAGGACAATGGTAAACTGTTGGAAGACAAAGATAAACCGATGGAAGACAAAAGTGGACCGATGGAAGGTTACTGTAAAACAATGGAGGACAATGGTAAACTGTTAAGGAGGACAAAGATAAACCGATAGAAGAGAAGGGTAAGTCGAGAGAGGACAAGTATAAATCGATGGACGACAAGGGCAAGCAGACGAAAGACAAAAGCAAATAAATGGATAACAAAGGGAGATCAACGACAGTTAAGTAGAGATTTAATCTGTGCAGAGACATAGTATCCTACGCCAGTCTGCAAGCCACCTGAAGAAAAAAAAGAACAGTGATTTGTCTTTTAGTATTATGGGTAGATGAAGGGGGGTGCTCTATAGGTAGTGGTTTAGACGTTTACCTGGTTCTTCTGAAGGTTGTAGGTACGAATCCGGACCGAACCACATGCGCAATTTTTCGAGATTCCGAGGATTTCTGCTGGAGCTACGGAGTTCGTGCTTTGTGCAAGACTATCAGCAGGTGACGTGCCATTTTTGCAGAGAAGGAAGAAGCCACATGTGAAAACCCAGTGCTATGAAGTAAATCATTCGCTTTAAGACCCTTTAGATTATGTGCAGATATATAATTCTATGGCAGTCTGCATGCCGCGGGAACAAAATAAAGTTCCTACCTACAACAAATAGAGGCATGGATATTCGCACACAAAGCCACTATAAAAGTTGTCACTAGCCGCACTTAATAGTGAAAATGGAATGTGCGAGGTTGAAATTGTTGAAGTTCTCAAACAGAGTATGCCATTATAAAATGAATGTATCAGCGAAGATTAGACATACTTCATAAATTAACTTTCAACGTGTCGCGTGATCTGGCACATAATTTGGCTTCGTTATACAAACAAGAAAGTTGACATCAATAACATTGGCGTCACAAATGTCAAAGAGTTCTATTAAAAATATTCAATGAGCTGTATAGTGTTTAACTATTCTCATGTAGTTCTGGTTCAAGTTAGAATTTCGTCGATCAGAAACATTTAACATTGCGTTGGTAGTGCCTTACACCAAATTTGAGTTAAAAATGTATATTTAAAGAAGAGAGGAAAAGTACTTAAACAATGAAAGATGTTCGCATATTCAGTCTAAATAATTGCCACGTGTACACATGTGGGTCTATGTGGGTCTATGTGGTTAAGACTTTGATTTATGTCGCGAAGTTCGTGGGTTTGAATTCGGACCGCGCCGTTCCGTTTGCGAGTGCATTTTTTCAGAGACCTCCAAGTATTGTTGCTAGAGCTACGGAATTCGTGACTTGTGCAATACTCTCGGCATGAGGCGTGCCATTTCTGCGAAAAGGGACCGAGCCATATAGGATAAAACCTGTTGCGATGAAGTCAATCCCTCCGCTTTACACCCTTTTTAAAAATTGCCATCCATGTCTACAAGTCTTACTGTTTGAAATGTGTAACCAGCGCACGGTTGCTGTACAGTGAATACCATCTCATTGAAGAATACCAGAAAATGAGACCGCAAACCGGTTGATCAAGGAATGGGCTGCAGATGAGCAGCCTGTTGTAATAATTACGTCTCGACAGTAGAAAATGGTCAATCATAAGCAAAGGATAAATCACTGAGGAAATCACTAACACAGGACATCTACTAAAATATGAACAGATTAGTACAAGTGGCGCCTGTGTGTTGCCGAATCCGCAAGGAAAGCAAAGAATAGTAATACTGCAACCTACAAGGCATATCTAGCCCAGTACCTTAGTAAATAAAAAGCGTCACTGAAATCAGATGTGTTGGCTTACTTGTAGAAGTATAACTGGCTATAACGTAAACCGCTATTAGGCTCACATCACATATCAATCACAAAGAGTGATTGAAAAAGTGGTCGATATGGAGCGTTGGATGAAGAAGACATTGTCATTCTGTGAAGAAGAAGTTGTCATTCTGTGTTTTAGAGCACGATACAATCGACTTCACAATTACATTGATATCAAATTCAATATGAAACATTCAACCATGTATACCTGCATACCAGATTACTGAGCACACACTTCAAGACTACATCTAACATACAATACTGAGACAAACTCACTGACTTAGTAAAACAACACTGGAACAAAACTACAAGAACCTCTATGTGAGCTACAAAAGACGGAAATATAAACAAGCGACAGACAACATTGAATATGAAGACAACGTTTTAAGCGAACAAAAGGGCCGACTGTCCAGCGTATTCGTAGCACGTTGGACGAAGAGTGACAAGCCCCTGTGAGTGCGGTTCAATTCCGCGGGCTGGCAGTTAAGCCACAGGTTCTCCAGAGTCACGGTGTTCGTTGTACCGAACCGAAGGGTTACGATGTCCATGGCACTGAGCCGAAGAGCTGAAAGCTCAAGTGCATCTTGGATCGATTACTTACTTACTTAATCCCGTCATGTCTAGTGACACATGGGGCTTCAGAAAGGACTTTCCATGCTCTCTTGTCCCGTGCAACCTTCAGCGCAGAGCCCCACGTCAGAGATGCGGTGTCCAGTTCCTCTTCCATCATGCGCTCCATGCTGTCCGTGGTCTGCCTCTCTTTCTCTTTCCTTCTGGTGTCCAAGTGAGGGCTACCCTTGCAGGAATTTCTTGTCTCATTCTCATAACATGTCCGAGCCATTTCCATTTTTCTCTTTTGAGTATGTCATTCATTGCCTCTTGTCTTGTATCTTGGAGTAGTTGGTTATTTGATATTTTTACTGGCCAAAAGATTCCCTAAAAATTCTGCGAAGACAAGAGTGGTGGAAAACGATAGCCTGCTAGTATCTCCTTGGTCATCCTCCAACACCTGATCCGTAGAGCAAAACTGGCAAAACAATGCTTTATAGAGTTTAAGCTTTGTGGTCCTATTGTAGATTTGGACTTCCATACTGGTTTCATTCTTGCAAAAGCGGTTCTGGCCTTACTTAGACGTGATTTTATATCTTCCTCTGTGCCACCATTTAGTGTCAGTACGCTGCCAAGATATGTAAACTGCTCAACCCTTTCCAGTATTTCATTTTCTAACATTACTGGTTGTTGGATTTCACTGTTTGTCATAATTTTTGTTTTTCCTGTGTTTGTTTGAGGCCTACTGTCTTTGCGTGCTGTGAAGTATTGTACTTTTCTCTTGTATATGTTCATATTTGTGTGACACCAAGGCTATATCGTCTGCAAAGTCCAGGTCCTCAAGCATATCGAAGGGGGTCCATCTTATTCCTCTTGGTACCTGTTGTTTTATGGCATTTTAGCACCCAGTCAATTGTAATACTAAACAAAAGAGAGGACATTACGCATCCCTGTCTTACACCAGATTTTACTGGGAATGTTTTGTTGGAATTCTTTAGGTTGCAGGAGAAATCTTTATAGAAGAGGGCTATGATGTTGACAAGCTTCTGCGGTACGCCGTATTGTCTTAGTATCTTCCATAGGCTGTCTCTGTGGATGCTGTCGAATGCCTTTTCAAAATCTATGAAGTTGATGTATATAGTCCTTTGCCACTCGCTACATTGTTCTAAAATGTTACGGAGGGTAAATATATGTTCATTTGTTCCTCTTCCTTTCCTAAATCCTGCTTGCTCCATTCGTAGACACTTATCTATTGCTTCTTGTATTCGCATTATGATAATTTTGCAGAATATCTTACTTTGGATTGAAAGCAACGTGATTCCTCTCCAGTTATTGCAATCTGTTAGATCTCCTTTCTTGGGGATTTTCACTACAGTCCCCCTAGTCCAATCCTTAGGCAATTCTTCTTTCTCCCAGATATCTGCAAACAGTGGCTCTAATATGTTTGCAGCTAAGATGGATCGATCTTGAAAAAGCTCTGCTGTCATTTCATCATTTCCGGTGCTTTGTTGTTTCTCAGGGATCCAATAGCTTTTACTATTTCTTGCTTTTCTGGCAATTTGAGGTTGATATCAATATCCTGTACGGCCGGTGGAATATCCAGTGGATGTTCAGGATCAGGTCTGTTTAGCACATCTTCAAAGTGGGATGTCCATCTCATATCCTGCTCCTGCTCTGTTGTCAACAGTTGTCCTAGACTGTTTCTGACTGGCATGTTATGGTTGTGTCTTTACCTCCGCATAATTGTTTGGTAATCTTGTACAGTGTGTGCAGATCATGTACTTTAGCAGCTTTTTCTACTATTTCTGCTGTCTTTTCCATAAATTGTCTCTTGTCTGTTCAAGCACTTCTTTTTACCATTTTGTTTAGTTCTGTATATTCTTTTCTTGCCTTATCTTTTTGACGTTCTGATCTAATGCTATTGATGAGAATTTTTTTCTCCTTTCGCTTTTGGATGTATTCTAAGGTCTGGCCACTTATCCACTTTTTATGTTGTCCTTTACTGGTTCCCAGTACACTACTTCTAACTATTTTATATGTGCCTTGATCGCATTCCATTTTTCTTGGATACTTTCAGTTGGTGTTGTGTCTGACTGCTCTGACAGGATTTGAAATCTGTTCTTTAGTTCCACTATATATTTTGTAGCAATCTCTATCTTTTAATAGGTTAACATTAAAGTATTCTGTTCTTGTCTTGGCTTGTATATATTTTTCTTGAGTTTGAGCCTGATCATGGTGAGTGGTCGCTGCCCACGTTAGCTCCTCTTTTTCACTTTACATCAAGTAATGTCTTTCGCTTTTACTGTTGATCATAAGTGGTCTATCTGGTTTTCATCTCTTCCATTTGGGGATATCCATGTGTACTTGTGTATGGTCCTGTGTGGAAACAATGTGCCTCCTATGATCAGTCTGTTTTCTAGACAAAAATTGCTCAACATTTCTCCATTTTCATTTGCAGTGCCACATTCCTCTTTCCCCATTATTGCTTCTCTGTGTCTGTTATTGTTGCCAACTTTTGCGTTTAGGTCTCCCATTATGCACAAAACGCCCTGAGCTGGAACCTTGTCCACTATTTCCTGTAACCTTCTATAAAATGTGTTTTGTCCTCTTCTTCGGCTTCGTTAGTGGGTGCATAGCACTGAATGATAGTTAGCTTTCCTTGTTTTCCATTAAATCGGGCTTTCAACAATCTTTCATTAATCGGGTGCCACTCTAAGAGATGTTTATTCAATCCTTTCCTTATTAATAGTGCAACTCCTGCTGAATGATTCCCGTCGTCTCTTCCTGAGTACAAGATGGTTTCCCCTGTTCTAGTTGTCTGTCCAAAGCCTGTTCATCTACTTCGCTGACCCTAGAAAGTGTAATTTATAGTGTTGCATCTCTTTTACCACCTGTGCTGTCTTTGTGGTCTCGAACATTGTTCTGACGTTCCAGAATCCTATTCTTAGTTTAGATTTGACATCCAGCAGACTTGAATTCCCAGCGTGGGCTTCCTTGTGGCTTTCACCCATGCTGTTCATGCTGACAGTGGTACTCTGTCTCAAGACCGCTGGACATCGAGAGCATTTTTTCCTTTGAAGTTTCTGTAACATTTTTCTTTTTATAGAAGCAGAGTTGTTAGCACTTCCCAACCCCAACCTGGAGGACCAGGAGGCCACATTTAGTCTGACCTCTCACCTTGGACCTGTCCGGCATGGTAACCCTTCCAGGAACAGAACGTTCCTGCCGGCATAGCTTTGGATCAATGAGGTCGCAAGCCCCCACCCCACCACCACAAGGTAATGGCCTCTGGGGGATCTTGGATCGATGGGGAGGAAAAAAAGGGAACAAAAGGAAGAAAGAAATGTTCTCATATAAATCCTAGTTCCCCTATTATGAAAAAAACAAAATTAGAAAATGTGGAACCCATTTATTATGTCGTAAAATGTGAATAAGTAATGCAGTGAATATCTGGAGTTTTATGTAAAACAAAAACTAACTTATAAAGAAGGAACAGATGTGGAAGTACCGGCATTGTTTCTAAAACACAGGCTTCCCACAAGGAGGCGGGAAATGCTGCAAAATAGATTAAATCCTATAATAGAACTACCTCTCTCAATACCATGCATGTGTCGGAGTTCTGGACACAATTGTTTTATGATACTATAATTTCATTCAACAAACATTTATGTTTGCATTGTGTGAAATAGGTATCATATTAATTAATATAATTCTAATATATAGGCAAATATATATTTTTGGGATTATTTTCACTAGGACAAAACATGGAAGGCTTAGTATTAAGAGAAAGAAAGTACTCGTAATTCGTATTAAAAAACCCCTATAGTGGATGGATGTGCGATTGTCGCTCGTTTGCACATCACTATAGTGAATTTCAAAAACAGCCATCACTTAGACTCAATATGGAAAAGAAAAGAAAGGACGACACAAAAAATGGTGCTGAATGTGGTTTCTTTGATGTGAAAAACTGCGCAGAAGACCACAAAAGAAAAAAAAACAAGTAAGGAGAGAGCTTGTAAAACATGTCTATGCTACCGGATATAAAGAGAATCAAGAATACCATAAAAGGGAAATGAAACTGATACTGATAGCTATACAAAAATAAAAGTTAAGGACATTTTGTTTAATAAAGAATGGAGCCGTGATAGCGTAGTGGTAAGTGCGCTTTCGCCGTAAGAATGTGATCCCAGGATCAGGTTCCTCAGTAGATGGTTGGATTCTGTTTCAGACCATACCGGCTCTCAGATCGACGCAGCATCAATTCGGCGCCAGACAAACATTGGAGATAAATGTGGTCGGCGGAATGCTGGCTGCGTCATCCATCGTACGCCGATGGTTTCTTTTTTTCCCCAGACCATGAGGTATATTGGAGAATATGCTGTTAGCATTTTTTTTAAAACAACGGGACACAATTCTTCATCTTTTTCTTCGAACGCTCCATATCGATCAATTGTTAACCATTTTTTATGATTTGTATGTGATACACCCATGAACGTATGGGTGTGAAGCATGGACATTTAATAAAGAAATGAAAAAACATATATGTGCTTTCGAATATAAGTGGACAGAGAAGAGAACAAATAGATCTATCCAGAAAGAACTCAAAATCAAAGAAAACTGGCTGATGCTACAAACACGAAAGAGAAAATTGAGATATTTTGAACATATAAAAAGACATGAAGGGCTGGAGAAGACCATCATGGAAGGAGGCATACCGGCAAAGAGAAGAAGAGGAAACCACGGAGAAGATGGATTCAGGATGTAACTGATGGTTTGAACATGACGGCTGTAGAGGAAGGACATCTGACCTATGAGAGAGAGAAGTTCCAGAGGACTGTTGGTGTGGCAAAGTTCTGCTCAGGACAAGCTATCTGATGATGATGTGATAAAGAGGGGAATAAAGAAAGGCCGATGTGTACGTGTGAGGCCGGCAGTTATGTGCCACAAGTAGGCCATTGTGTGCCCACAAGTAGGCGTTATGTGCCTACAAGTGGGCCAGTTATGTGCCTACAAGTTTTTGGGCTCAAGAGTTAAAAGGGCTAAGTCAGGTGCCACAAGTGGGCCAGTTATGTGCCTACAAGTGGGCCAGTTATCAAAGTGGCAGCCCACAAGTGGGCCAGTTATGTGCCTACAAGTGGGCCAGTTATGTGCCTACAAGTGGGCCAGTTATGTGCCTACAAGTGGGCCAGTTATGTGCCTACAAGTGGGCCAGTTATGTGCTACAAGTGGGGCCAGTTATGCCTACAAGTGGGCCAGTATGTGCCTCGTGGCTTTACCCATTATGGCCACAAGGGGCCATTGCTTCTAGGCCCCTTATCTGCAGCGCTTTAATTACTAGGGTAGCTTCCCATGCCCCCCAGCCGCCCCTCAGTCATGCCTTGTAGATCGCAGTGTTACTATTCTTTGCTCTCTTGGAGCCTCGGCAAAACAGGTGAGGACAGAGATAAAAAAAAATGTCCACTCAATGCGATCTTGCGTCTCATACATGGCATTGAGCTCTGATTTTCCGTAGGTTTTCATCCTGCTCTTAATTTTTGAGTAGTCTTCTACGTAGAGGTTAGGTGAGCGCCTCTCGTTACAAATGTACTCGGTTCGATCCATTGTGGAAAGATCAGGATATTTTTCCAGATATTCCTGATCTTAGTGTAGGTAAGATCTAGTTCCTAGTCCTGTCGGAGATAAAGTTTCGGTTCCGTGTTCAAGTTGAGCACGTAATAAAATCGAGTAGAACAGACTGGAAAGCTGCTGCTCTGACAAAATCCATTAGAAAGATTAACAATAAAATTTCTAAACAAATGTCACCATCATCAAAATTACATTATATACCCTCACGGTGCTACAGAGTTCGTGCACTGTCGCTGAGAGCTTCCTGTAAGAAAGCGATCAGAGCACACATGGTTACTCACCGAATTGCAATGATGATGGTTATATCAATCAATCAATCAATCAATCAATCAATCAATCAATTGTCTCCTACGCCTATGGCAATTGAATCTTCATGAGCAATGTGGGTTACTTCTATTTCAATTTTTGTAGCTCTTTCCTTTTTTGTTTTGTGTTGCAGTGTGGGGTCGTGTCGGCCCTATGCACACGACCCCAGCCCATTGAAGTTGCGCTTTACGTTATATGAGAGCAGACAGTGGTTCTATTCTTTGCTACACCAGAAAGCTTATAAGATGGCATATAACCAGTAGCTGTTGCTTCCTGCGTTGTGTCGACACCATGAGATGAAGCTAAGAGTCTCCTTTCCAGGGTGTTGTTTGGGCATGCTAATATGGACGATTTATGTTGCCCATGCATCAGTTGCCTCTCCTCCACGCCCCTGAAAATCTAAGGGAGTGGCCAGAAAGATGCTCTAGCTTCGCACTGGTGACATACCAGGAAACCACATGGAACAATAAAATATTAGTCGAATAATAATAATAACAGCCGCCCATTACGTCTGCTGCTGCACCTCTCTGACATGTGAGGGGGTGACTGTAGAGTCAAATCCTTGAACACAATCCCCTACCACAGGTGGGGCATACATGATCGAGAATAATACAACAAACATAGACATTCACAGAACCTACATTAAGTAAATTAACGGCTGAAGCTAGTGAAGACGACAGCACTGGTATCATCACACAGAGAAGAAACCATAGTTCCAAATTGTTCATCATGTTTCTGAAATAAAAGTTAGAAAGTTATTAGAACTGACTTACTACATCTAGTTTTAACAAGCTATCTCAACACATCTTTATATTCTAACATTCTAATAAGAACTATTTTTATCAAAGTCGCGTAATCAATCTACCTTTCCCAGAACATGGACTACAACAAACCTTTACTACACTGTTGACACGCTGATCTATTTCAGCTTAAGGACGCTTGCCATTCACTTATTTCTTCTCGAACTCTATATTCAGAAACTAGAAGAAGTCATGAACTATTGTGTGACAGTTTAATCTAGTCAGTTAAAGACTATTAACTTACATGAGTCATGTGGTGTTCAACATAACGTAGAACACCCGCTACTCATTTTCGCTACCCAAGTTTAAACCACGTTGTACTAAACAAAATTGACAAACAAGAAATAAATTATTGGTCAGAGCTTTTTTCTGCAAATAAATTGTTAATGTTTTCGCTGTTAAGAATTCTAAGTCATAATCAAGCTACCATACTCATAATATGACATGTGAAATCTGCACTAACCGTTTGCCGAGCTAATCTATTTTAGTTAAGGGTGTTTGTCACAAAACTCGCGGAGATGATTTCCGCTAAGCAAGTTTAAATTGTATTGTGCTAACTAAGCTCAGAATACAAAAGCATGCATATTTGGGGGTAGGGGGTCAGCGTACGTATTGGTGGGAATCATGGACATTTAACAAGGCAAAAGAAAACATATATGAGTTTTGAATTTAAGTGTTGCGAAAAAGCTTCGTACATCATGGACAGAGTGGAGAATAAATGGATCTATCCAAAATAAACTCAGAATAAAAATAAACGGACTGATGTTACACGTACAAATTCGACAATTGAAGTAGTTTAGAAATATAAAAAGACATGAGTAGTTGTAGAGTAGCATTATGGAAGCAGTCGTCTCGGCAAAGACAAAAATAATAAGACAACGGAGAAGATACATTCAGGAAGTGACTGATTAGTTATTTGAGCATGACGGCAGCAGAAGCAGGGCATCTGGCACATGAGAGAAACAAATTGAGAAGGACTGTTAGAAAGTGGCAAAATTCATATTAGGACAAGCTATAGGATGATGATGTGCTAACTAACTTTGGCAGGAAAAAATAACTAAATACTACAGCAACGGAGGCTTTACACGTTATACAAATAATACGAGTCAATACCTATACAGTTCGTGAATATGTCTCATGTTTATTGGCAAGGTGATCAAGCAATTCAAACCATCTACACCACACTCTCTTTTCTATGGTTGCCCAAACTGAAACTCCAACTTGAATAATACAATAGACTTATAGTTTCATAGACTAATGATAGATTTCAGAACTCTAACTTGAATAATACAATAGACTTATAGTTTCATAGACTAATGATAGATTTCAGAACTCCAACTAGAATAATACAATAGATTTATAGTTGTATAGACTAATGATAGATTTCATAACTATACAAATATGAAAAATCCAAATATGCAAAATGATTAATTAATCAACATCGAACTGATGTACTGGGCCGCTGGAAGGCCGCTGGATTGAAGTGCTATGATGATAGTTCTCATTTAACCGATAACTGATAACTGATTTGGAAAAACACAAATTGATAACTTGATTAAAGTCAATTTGATTAGCGTCAGTCCTACCACGATGTCGCTAGGATACGCTATAATATCTTGAATAAAGACAATCTTACGATGTTTTTTTTCTAAGATAACATTTCCTGCAGTCTTGAGTACAGTGAAGACTACAATGTTTTTTTTCTTAGGATAACATTTCCTGCTGTCTTGAGTACAGTGAAGACTACAATGTTTTTTTTTCTAGGATACCATTTCCTGCTGTCTTGAGTACAGTGAAGACTACAATGTTTTTTTCTTAGGATAACATTTCCTGCTGTCTTGAGTACAGTGAAGACTACAATGTTTTTTTCTAGGATAACATTTCCTGCTGTCTTGAGTACAGTGAAGACTACAATGTTTTTTTTATTAGGATAACATTTCCTGCTGTCTTGAGTACAGTGAAGACTACAATGTTTTTTTCTTAGGATAACATTTTTTTCTGCTGTCTTGAGTACAGTGAAGACTACAATGTTTTTTTTCTTAGGATAATATTTCCTGCTGTCTTGAGTACAACGAAGATTACAATGTTTTTTTAAATTAGGATAACATTTCCTGCTGTCTTGAGTACAACGAAGATTTCAATGTTTTTTTAATTAGGATAACATTTCCTGCTGTCTTGAGTACAGTGAAGATTACGATGTTCTTTTTTTTATTAAGATAAGATGTAATATTTCGAATAGTGTCAATCCTACGATGTGTTTTGTAGAATATGACATCATCACACGCAGGATATTTATAACTAATATGGTGCAAGCATTAGGGATATTTAGCTAGCAAACACTAAATAACAGAACCAACTATAATTCGAATATAGGCCACGCAAATGATTACTTAAACCTTGCCGGAAAGAACTTGTAACGTTAAGTTGACAGTGTTCTTAAAGACTAAAGTCTTTCTGCTCAGTGACTTCACATTTGAGAAATGAGAACATTAGAAATGTCATTGGAATCACGCCATTCATCCAACATATTAGAAGACAATACATAAAATGGTTAGGTAACCTAATGAAAATGAATGGTTCGGTCTGATATTGAGAATGAATGGTTCGGTCACCTAATAAGAATGACTGGTTCGGTCTGATATTTAGAGTGAATGGTTCGGTCTGATATTGAGAATGAATGGTTGGGTCTGATATTGAGAATGAATGGTTCGGTCTGATATTGAGAATGAATGGTTCGGTCTGAAATTACGATTGAATGGTTCGGTCTGATATTGCGAATGAATGGTTCAGTCTGATATTACGAATGAATGGTTCGGTCTGATATTGAGAATGAATGGTTGGGTCTGATATTGAGAATGAATGGTTCGGTCTGATATTGAGAATGAATGGTTCAGTCTGATATTACGAATGAATGGTTCGGTCTGATATTGAGAATGAATGGTTCGGTCACCTAATAAGAATGACTGGTTCGGTCTGATATTTAGAGTGAATGGTTCGGTCTGATATTGAGAATGAATGGTTGGGTCTGATATTGAGAATGAATGGTTCGGTCTGATATTGAGAATGAATGGTTCGGTCTGAAATTACGATTGAATGGTTCGGTCTGATATTGCGAATGAATGGTTCAGTCTGATATTACGAATGAATGGTTCGGTCTGATATTGAGAATGAATGGTTGGGTCTGATATTGAGAATGAATGGTTCGGTCTGATATTGAGAATGAATGGTTCGGTCTGAAATTACGATTGAATGGTTCGGTCTGATATTGCGAATGAATGGTTCAGTCTGATATTACGAATGAATGGTTCGGTCTGATATTGAGAATGAATGGTTCGGTCTGATATTGAGAATGAATGGTTCGGTCTGATATTGAGAATGAATGGTTCAGTCTGATATTACGAATGAATGGTTCGGTCTGATATTGAGAATGAATGGTTCGGTCACCTAATAAGAATGACTGGTTCGGTCTGATATTTAGAGTGAATGGTTCGGTCTGATATTGAGAATGAATGGTTGGGTCTGATATTGAGAATGAATGGTTCGGTCTGATATTGAGAATGAATGGTTCGGTCTGAAATTACGATTGAATGGTTCGGTCTGATATTGCGAATGAATGGTTCAGTCTGATATTACGAATGAATGGTTCGGTCTGATATTGAGAATGAATGGTTGGGTCTGATATTGAGAATGAATGGTTCGGTCTGATATTGAGAATGAATGGTTCGGTCTGAAATTACGATTGAATGGTTCGGTCTGATATTGCGAATGAATGGTTCAGTCTGATATTACGAATGAATGGTTCGGTCTGATATTGAGAATGAATGGTTCGGTCTGATATTGAGAATGAATGGTTCGGTCTGATATTGAGAATGAATGGTTCGGTCTGATATTGCGAATGAATGGTTCGGTCTGATATTGCGAATGAGTGTTACATTCTTTGTTGTCTATTAATTATTTATCAATTCTGCGTCATGTGTATGTGTTCTTCATCCTTGAAAAATCGTATCAATTATGTTCCAGATCATATAACTTATTGACATACCAATAACAACATATATCTTACCAATAGAACAACAGATATCCTTATCTAATTGAACAACATTATCCTTATCAATAGAACAACATATATCCTTATCCAATTGAACAACATATATCCTTATCCAATAGAACAACAGATATCCTTATCCAATAGAACAACAGATATCCGTATCCAATAGAACAACAGATATCCTTATCCAATAGAACAACAGATATCCTTATCCAATAGAACAACAGATATCCTTACCCAATAGAACAACATATATCCTTATCCAATTGAACAACATATATCCTTATCCAATTGAACAACAGATATCCTTATCCAATTGAACAACAGATAACCTTATCCAATTGAACAACAGATATCCTTATCCAATAGAACAACAGATATCCTTACCCAATTGAACAACAGATATCCTTATTCAATTGAACAACAGATATCCTTATCCAATAGAACAACAGATATCAATGTCAAAAACAAAACAGTTGTGATGTATTTAAATTCTAAATCTGTTTAAAATATTTGCTTTTCGCCCCCAAACATCACCATAAATACATTCAGAAAACAATTGAAAAAAAATAATGTTAAAATCACATCCCAACTGTTTCTTTTGTATGGTACTTTCTCCAGTCTTTGAATATTAAACGTTTATTAAACCTTCTTAAGTTTGACGGCCATATCTACAGGCCAGACTTAGCACCGCCTACCTGTTTAGTAGGTCATATTTGTGAACTATGGCGAGCCAGTGCCCCGTTGCTTGTGTCTGAAGTGAAAGGTTATCTATTCGAGGAAAACTCTTAGACTGGATGCATAAATATCTCAAGGCATTTCCTTCATCTGTTTCTCGTAAAATTAACAATGTCGGATATTTGAAACATCTAAGCAAAGATCTAGGACATCATTCAAACGAAATATTGCCAACAAACATCAGCAACAAGAGTAGACAAACAGAAATACACCTTCCAGCAGATCAAAAAGGGAGTTAAGTATGGATGTGTATTATCATTTGATCTGTTCTCTATGTAAGCAAGGAACCCTTTTTATATCACTTTGTATATAGGGTAACACGGTGTTCGGCCCGCATTTTTCATTGACAGTCGGTACACAATGGGTGATGTGGTTAACATTGCGCAAGCAACCTTTATTTATCAGTGCTTTTCCTG
Source organism: Arion vulgaris (assembly GCA_020796225.1). NCBI lineage: Eukaryota > Metazoa > Mollusca > Gastropoda > Stylommatophora > Arionidae > Arion > Arion vulgaris. Next base: position 62,390,217 of record CM036753.1, on the reverse strand, counting down.
GTACCAAATTGAAACTGGGTCGACCTCACAGCCGTTATGGTCGGAAATAATTTACCGCCCACTGTGGAATCGAACCCGGACCATTAGTATAAAAAGCGAGTTCACTAACAACTACGCTACTGCGGCTTTCATGTTCCTTCTGTACATCGAATACATTTTAAGATCAAGATATGAGATAAGGACATAATAATAATAAATTTAGATATGCTGAATACACTGCCGTGATAGCGACAAGATGAAATATAGCTCCAGGAACTAGTTAATATAGTGATGACAGAGCCGTGATAGTGACAGGATGAAATATAGCTCCAGGAACTAGTTAATATAGTGATGACAGAGCCGTGATAGTGACAGGATGAAATATAGCTCCAGGAACTAGTTAATATAGTGATGACAGAGCCTTGATAGTGACAGGATGAAATATATCTCAGAACAGTTAATAGTGATACAGATCCGTGATAGTGACAGGATGAAATATATCTCCAAGAACTAGTTAATATAGTGATGACAGAGAGTAACAACATATGCCTAAGTCTGACTAGCAACACAATTAGAAGATCTATGTGAACAACTTGCGAACAACTCTAACTGTCGTTAGTAACTGTTGAATATATTAATAGCAGCAGTTCAACATTTGTGCCAACAGTTGAACCTTGATTAAAACTAACCAGTGAAGTTAGGATATCATCAATTGATTACTTATAGCAATATATACACGTTGACAACAACAATGGACCTTCGATAGCAATAGTGGTCCATCAACAGCAACAATGAACCTTCTATAACAATATTGGACCTATGCAGCAACAATGAACCTTCTATAGCAATATTGGACTATACAGCAACAAGGAACCTTATGCAATATTGACCTATGGCAATAAGGAACCTTCTATAGCAATATTGGACCTATGCAGCAACAACGAGCATTCTATAGCAATATTGAACCTATGTAGCAACAAGGTACCTTCTATAGCAATAGTGTACTATCAGCAACAACAGTGGATCTTAAATAGCAATAGTAGACCATCAACAGCAACAGTGGACATTGGAAAGCAATACTGAACCCTCAACAGCAACCGTGGACCATCAAAAACAACAATAGAACTTCTATAGCACTAGTGGACCATTAACAACAACATTGTACCTTTAATAGCAATAGTTGAACGTCAACAGCAACAGTGGATCTTAAATAGCATTGCTGAACTCTCAACAGCAACCGTGGACCTTTAATATTAATAGTGGACCCTCAAAAGGAACTGGACATTTGATATCAATAGTGGACTAGCAACAGCAACAGGTGGCGTTTGATAGCAATAGTGAACACTCAACAGCAACAGTGGACCTTTAATAGCAATAGTAGACCCTCAACAGCAGGAGTGAACCTTCTGTATACAACAGTGGACCCTTAACAGCAACAGTGGACCGTTGATAGCAATATTGAACCATCGCCAGCAGCCCTGAGGATTCTATAGCAACAGTGGAACCTTAACAGCAACATTACACCTTAAATAGTAATAGTAGACCATCACGGTGGCGTCTGTGGCTTAAGGGATAGTGACTCGATCTATTAACCCCGACGTTCTGAGTTCGAATGACGCTGCGGACAGTTTGGTTGCAAATTGTTTCGCGTGGATTTTTACAAAAAGGACGATGCACCACCCGTTCAGAAAGCAATGGTAAACTGCTGAACGTAATAATTCCAAGAAAAATCACAAATAGCGCTAAAACGCTGGGGTTGATTTGCAAAGTTCTGTAAAGGATATGCAATTAACTAATTTTAGACCATCAAAAGCAAAAGTGGACCTTTGATAGCAATAGTGTCCTCAACAAAAACAGTGGACCATTGATAGCATTAGTTGACTCTCAGTAGCAACGGTGGACCCTCAACAGCAACAGTGGATCTTCGATAGCAATAGTGGACCCCAAACAGCAACAGCGGACCTTTGATAGCAATAGTGGGCCCTCAACAGCAACAATTTACATTCGATATCATCAATTGATCATTGATTGATCAGAGCTAAACATTTCCCCATAATCGTTAATGTATATCTATAACTCTCTCACTTTAATAGTTAATATATTTCTCTGTAACTATATCTTAGTTACTTGCTTCTGAACGGACACAATATCACTCCAGGCAGACTCATATGGGTTCAGTTTCTCCCAACAGATGTCGAGGTGTATGCATACTGATTACCTCTGACTTCGCCGAGTGGTTACCGGGCCCAAATTTGGGGTGTAAAGAATAGAACCACTGTTACCTGTCACGCATGTCGTAAGAGGCGACTATAGAGGTTTGTCTGAAATCGGATGCATGTGTCCTAAACGTGTAGAAGTCTATGCGTTTAGGGCCTAACAAACCAATGTGCAACGTATACACGTTCTTGGAAAAGATCAAACACATCACAAAGAGTGATTAAAATTGGTCGTAAAGAACGAACGCAAAGAAGAAGAAAGAGAAGATCTCTGACTGAAGTTAGCGAAGACCTGCCTGCCTGCATGGCGAGGGACACTAGTGACATGGTAAAACAGACTTTCACGCAATAATCAAGTTAGATGAAGTTAGCGAAGACCTGCCTGCCTGCATGGCGAGGGACACTAGTGACATGGTAAAGCAGACTTTTATGCAATAATCAAGTCAGAAGCGCTATACCAGGCGTCATGAGTAACGCCCAATATTCACAGTTGGCGAACGCAAAGAAGAAGAAGAAGAATTGATACCGATGATTAGTGTAGTTCGCTGGTTAAACAGAGTTCTCCCTCTGCCCCCCTCATCCCCCTTAGACATTCATTTCTACTTGTACAACGTGTACAAGTTTATATACTGAAATCACTGGGTAAATTCAATATCAATTTTAGTATCCTTATCAAACAGGGTGGCGTCTGTGACTTAGGGGATAGTGACTCGGTCTATTAACCCCGAGGTTCTGAGTTCGAATCACGCTGCGGACAGTTTGGTTGCAAATTGTTTCGCGTGGATTTTTACAAAAGGACGATGGCACAAGAAAGAAAGGGCAAACTGCTGAACGTAATAATGCCTAGAAAAATCACAAACAGCGTTAAAAAGCTGGGGTTGATTCGCAAAGCCCTGTAAAGGATATGCAATTAACTTAACTATCGAACAGACTGTCGCTAAGAGATTGAAGAACGTTATCCGATTCTTTCTCATGTTAATTATTAGTAAGTTTTTCAATATGTCCCCATGTTTATAATTTATTAACATGTGTATGAAATGAAAATCGTGGCATATTCTAAAGGACGTAGCCATCAACTACCGTAAACGAGTCGTTGATTTTCTAGGCACCACTTATACGTTCAGTAGTTTGCCATTGCTTTCTGAACGGGTGGCGCCATCGTCCGTTTGTTAAAATCAACGGAAACAATTTGCAAGCAAACTGTCCGCAGCGTGATTCGAACTAAGAACGTCGGGGTTAATAGACCGAGTCACTAACCCTAGGCCACAGACGCCACACATGTGTTTAGTGTCAATCAAATTCTTACTGTCAGTCTTTTTCCTGACAAATACGAGTGACAGCAACAAAGCTGGAAAAAACTAAGAACATCATCATCAAGTAGCATGTCTCTTGCGGAACGTCACTTTCATCACAGCCCACATTAAAGATTGTCTCTAGAAAATTTTCCCGCCTCCTCCTTCGTCATGTTTAAGGTTTCTTTGATGTCCTGCTGCCACCTTCGTTTTGGTCGACTCAGCCTCGTACTCCAGGAACCACGCCTTCCATTACCGTTTTCTCCAAGCCACTGTCACTTTTAACATGGCCAAAATATTTCATCTTCCGTGAAATGATGTTATTTGTGAGCCAATGTTTCTCGATATGCATGTCTTTTTGTGCTCCGTCCGGGATACTCTAAGAACTTTTTAGTAACACCTTGCTTTGGTTTTGTTCTTTAATGTTTGTGTTATAGCCCACGATTCACGTCCATATGTTGTCGCAGGAAATATGCATGTTCTCATGAGTTTTACTTTTGTTTCTTTACTTGTGTCGTGCCATATTTTCTTCATGCTGGTTACCATCTGGAGTGCCATGGGTCTCCTTGTAACGTTTTTCGTGCAGTCTCCATTGTTGTTAATTATAGAGTCAAGATATTCCAAATATGTGACGATCTCAATCTATCTAGGAACATAATAAAAAAAATAAAACAGTAGGTAAACAAGTATAGACAGAGAACAAATTAACAAAATCAACTTATTGATCACCTAAAACACCTTTGACAGAGTACAACAAAACAATGTTCATCATCATCATCAAGTAGCTTGTCCCTTCCGGAACTTGGCTCCCATGACAGCAGTCCTGAAACACTCACTGTTCTGTGCAAGTTAGCCGGTGTTAGCAGCAGTCATCATCAGATCATCAATGACATCTTGCACCCATCGTTTTCTAGGTCTTCCTCTCATTCTTCTTTCAGACACAATTCCCTACAAAATTATTTTCTCTAGGTACTTCTTCTTCTTCTGCTTCGCCCGCTATAAATTCAGGCGTAGCCATAGCGCCTAGTGTGGTGCTTCTGACTGATTTTGCGTGAAAGCTTGCTTACCGTTGTATTGGTTTGCTCGCCATACAGGCTGACCTTCTCCAACTTCAGAGGTAACTCTAAGCACTCATGTTGTTTGATGTGTCCAACAAATCTAATTTTCCTTGTTTTTACGCTTTTTAATAGCCAACTCTCTTCAATATCAAGTTGTTGCAGAACAGAAGCATTTGTTATTTTCTCTGTCCGTGATATTCTAAGTACTCTTCTGTAACATTTGCATTCAAATGCATTAATGATCTTCTCTGCCACTTTGTCAATGGTCCAATGTTACCTAACATTAAATACTAGAAAAACGGAAAAGAGAAAGTAATATTAAAATATACTCAACTGATGTTAGAACCACATCATTAGAACACATATACTGAAATATTGTCAGTGTCAGATTTAGTTGTGATGAAATGTTTCACTTGATCGTGTTATGTATCGTTTAATATTCATGGATAAATAGTGTTCTATGTTTGCTTTCAGTGTATTTGCTCTATGCTTAGTGACTATGTGTGTCAGTTTTTCATGTACATAATTCATGTTTGGAATGTGCGGGTACATGGCTACTTCAGCACCAGTCAAATTAGAAGATATAATCCATCCAAAATACATCATGGCTACCTCAGCACATCAAATTAGAAGATATAATCCATCCAAAATACATCATGGCTACCTCAGCACATCAAATTAGAAGATATAATCCATCCAAAAAACATCATAGCTACCTCAGCACATCAAATTAGAAGATATAATCTCTCCAAATACATCTTGGCTACCTCAGCACCAGTTAAATTGAAGATATAATCTCTCCAAATACATCATGTACCTCAGCACCAGTCAAATTAGAAGATATAATTCTCCAAATACATCATACTACCTCAGCACATCAAATTAGAAGATATAATATCTCCAAATACATCATAGCTACCTCAGCACATCAAATTAGAAGATATAATCTCTCCAAATACATCATATCTACTCAGCACATCAAATTAGAAGATATAATCTCTCCAAATACATCATAGCTACCTCAGCACCAGTAAAATTAGAAGATATAATCTCTCCAAATACATCATGGCTACCTCAGCACCAGTCAAATTAGAAGATATAATCTCTCCAAATACATCATAGCTACCTCAGCACATCAAATTAGAAGATATAATCTCTCCAAATACATCATAGCTACCTCAGCACATCAAATTAGAAGATATAATCTCTGCAAATACATCATGGCTACCTCAGCACATAAAATTAGAAGATATAATCTCTCCAAATACATCATAGCTACCTCAGCACCAGTTAAATTAGAAGATATAATCTCTCCAAATACATCATAGCTACCTCAGCACCAGTAAAATTAGAAGACATAATCTCTCCAAATACATCATTGCTACCTCAGCACCAGTTAAATTAGAAGATATAATCTCTCCAAATACATCATGGCTACCTCAGCACCAGTTAAATTAGAAGATATAATCTCTCCAAATACATCATAGCTACCTCAGCACATCAAATTAGAAGATATAATCTCTCCAAATACATCATGGCTACCTCAGCACATAAATTAGAAGATATAATCTCTCCAAATACATCATAGCTACCTCAGCACATCAAATTAGAAGATATAATCTCTCCAAATACATCATGCTACCTCAGCACAGTAAATTAGAAGATATAATCTCTCCAAATACATCATGCTACCTCACACAGTTAAATTAGAAGATATAATCTCTCCAAATACATCATGCTACCTCAGCAAGTTAAATTAGAAGATATAATCTCTCCAATACATATATCTATAACGTAATAAAATACTCTACTCAGACACACAGTTAAATTAGAAGATATAATCTCTCCAAATACATCATAGTACTCAGCACATCAAATTAGAATAATCTCTAAACATCATGCTATAGACTCAGTTAAAGATATAATCTCTCCAAATACATCATAGCTACCAGACATCAATTAAAGATATTCCAAATACATCATGTTCAAAGTTAAATTAGAATATAATCTCTCCAATACTCACACTACAATAGCTACCTCAGCACCAGTTAAATTAGAAGATATAATCTCTCCAAATACATCATAGCTACCTCAGCACCAGTCAAATTAGAAGATATAATCTCTCCAAATACATCATAGCTACCTCAGCACCAGTCAAATTAGAAGATATAATCTCTCCAAATACATCATAGCTACCTCAGCACCAGTTAATTAGAAGATATAATCTCAATCATCATATACTTGACATCTTATAGATAGAACTCCTCATGCTACTTGCATCAAATTAGAAGATATAATCTCTCCAAATACATCTGCTGTCAAATATTTGGAAACTTTATCATCCCGAAGGAGGAGCTGATCTGACATTAAATCAGACTGAGTAAGATACAAGTGCTTTCAGAAACCCTTCAGACGGTCTGAAATCAGTAAGATCAAGCTTCAGAACTTAAGGTTGAAATCAGACTGAGTAATAACTTTAACTTAGACGGTCGAATCGCTGAGAATAAAGTGTTCAAACTTCAGACGGTCTGAAATGCTAGTAGATACGAAGTGCTTAGACCTTAGACTCTGAACGTCATGCAGATCAGAATGTTTGTATCCCAGTTTGCTATAACTATACACAAATGCTAGAATACATAGATTTCTCAAATTTTCTTTTCACAAACTTGTTGCGAAAGATCTTGACTTAACTATCAAGACTTCGTATCAGAAATGTTTGGCTTTATTCCGTTTGCTTGGATGATAAAATGCATATTGCTTATATACATGAATTGAAACCTATACATATATGTTCGATAGAGAGAGAGAGAGAAACAGAGAACGAGAGAGACAGAGAACAAGAGAGAGAGACAGTGAAAGTTAGAGACAGAACGAGAGAGAGGGAGAGAGACAGAGAACGAGAGAGAGAGTGAGATAAAGTCACGAGACAGAACGAGAGAGAGAGAAAGTGAGAGACAGAGGACGAGAGAGAGAAGTGAGAGACAGAGGACAGGAGAGAGAGAAAGTGAGAGACAGAACAGGGAGAGAGAAAGTGAGAGACAGAGAACGAGAGAGAGAGAGAGAGAAACTGAGAGACGGAACGAGAGGGAGAGAGAGAAAACGTGAGAGTCAGAGAACGAGAGAGATAGAGCGAGAGAGCGTGTTTATGAGAGACGGTAAAATAAGGTAATCCTTTGAAGCTTAGAACATGACAACACATATGACTTATTACAAATTCTGAAAATCACTTCTAGAGACAAACATGTGTCATCTATCAACACTAATCTTCATGCACTTCTAGAGAAAAACATGTGCCATCTATCAACACTAATCTTCATGCACTTCTAGAGAAAAACATGTGCCATCTATCAACACTAATCTTCATGCACTTCTAGAGAAAAACATGTGCCATCTATCAACACTAATCTTCATGCACTTCTAGAGAAAAACATGTGCCATCTATCAACACTAATCTTCATGCACTTCTAGAGAAAAACATGTGCCATCTATCAACACTAATCTTCATACACTTCTAGAGAAAAACATGTGCCATCTATCAACACTAATCTTCATGCACTTCTAGAGAAAAAAATGTGCCATCTATCAACACTAATCTTCATGCACTTCTAGAGAAAAACATGTGCCATCTATCAACACTAATCTTCATGCCCAAGGTGCTAATATATATTAATATAGACGAGACATGATTGCTAATATGTCTTCGGGCAGAAACAACATTATTTATCTGGAAAGATTAAAGAACGTATTAGAGGTTCGCTAGTTATTACAGGAATGTACTTAATAGGACAAGAGGAAAGATTAAAGAACGTATCAGAGGTTCGCTAGTTATTACAGGAATGTACTTAATAGGACAAGAGGAAAGATTAAAGAACGTATTAGAGGTTCGCTAGTTATTACAGGAATGTACTTAATAGGACAAGAGGAAAGATTAAAGAACGTATTAGAGGTTCGCTAGTTATTACAGGAATGTACTTAATAGGACAAGAGGAAAGATTAAAGAACGTATCAGAGGTTCGCTAGTTATTACAGGAATGTACTTAATAGGACAAGAGGAAAGATTAAAGAACGTATCAGAGGTTCGCTAGTTATTACAGGAATGTACTTAATAGGACAAGAGGAAAGATTAAAGAACGTATCAGAGGTTCGCTAGTTATTACAGGAATGTACTTAATAGGACAAGAGGAAAGATTAAAGAACGTATCAGAGGTTCGCTAGTTATTACAGGAATGTACTTAATAGGACAAGAGGAAAGATTAAAGAACGTATTAGAGGTTCGCTAGTTATTACAGGAATGTACTTAATAGGACAAGAGGAAAGATTAAAGAACGTATTAGAGGTTCGCTAGTTATTACAGGAATGTACTTAATAGGACAAGAGGAAAGATTAAAGAACGTATCAGAGGTTCGCTAGTTATTACAGGAATGTACTTAATAGGACAAGAGGAAAGATTAAAGAACGTATCAGAGGTTCGCTAGTTATTACAGGAATGTACTTAATAGGACAAGAGGAAAGATTAAAGAACGTATTAGAGGGTCGCTAGTTATTACAGGAATGTACTTAATAGGACAAGAGGAAAGATTAAAGAACGTATTAGAGGGTCGCTAGTTATTACAGGAATGTACTTAATAGGACAAGAGGAAAGATTAAAGAACGTATCAGAGGTTCGCTAGTTATTACAGGAATGTACTTAATAGGACAAGAGGAAAGATTAAAGAACGTATTAGAGGGTCGCTAGTTATTACAGGAATGTACTTAATAGGACAAGAGGAAAGATTAAAGAACGTATCAGAGGTTCGCTAGTTATTACAGGAATGTACTTAATAGGACAAGAGGAAAGATTAAAGAACGTATTAGAGGGTCGCTAGTTATTACAGGAATGTACTTAATAGGACAAGAGGAAAGATTAAAGAACGTATTAGAGGGTCGCTAGTTATTGACAGGAATGTATAATAGGACAGAGGAAAGATTAAAGAACGTATCAGAGGTTCGCTAGTTATTACAGGAATGTACTTAATAGGACAAGAGGAAAGATTAAAGAACGTATTAGAGGGTCGCTAGTTATTACAGGAATGTACTTAATAGGACAAGAGGAAAGATTAAAGAACGTATCAGAGGTTCGCTAGTTATTACAGGAATGACTTAATAGGACAGAGGAAAGATTAAAGAACGTATCAGAGGTTCGCTAGTTATTACAGGAATGTACTTAATAGGACAAGAGGAAAGATTAAAGAACGTATCAGAGGGTCGCTAGTTATTACAGGAATGTACTTAATAGGACAAGAGGAAAGATTAAAGAACGTATCAGAGGTTCGCTAGTTATTACAGGAATGTCTAATAGGACAAGAGGAAAGATTAAAGAACGTATCAGAGGTTCGCTAGTTATTACAGGAATGTACTTAATAGGACAAGAGGAAAGATTAAAGAACGTATCAGAGGTTCGCTAGTTATTACAGGAATGTACTTAATAGGACAAGAGGAAAGATTAAAGAACGTATCAGAGGTTCGCTAGTTATTACAGGAATGTACTTAATAGGACAAGAGGAAAGATTAAAGAACGTATCAGAGGTTCGCTAGTTATTACAGGAATGTACTTAATAGGACAAGAGGAAAGATTAAAGAACGTATCAGAGGTTCGCTAGTTATTACAGGAATGTACTTAATAGGACAAGAGGAAAGATTAAAGAACGTATCAGAGGTTCGCTAGTTATTACAGGAATGTACTTAATAGGACAAGAAACCGGAATAAAGATGTTCGGAAACAAACCATTCTGAGACAGCATATCCTGAGGTAAGACATTTTGAAACAAGACATTCTGAGATGATAAGACGTTCTGAGATAAGACATTCTGAGATAAGACATTCTGAGATAAGACATTCTGAGAAGACATTCTGAGATACGACATTCCGAGACAAGACATTCCGAGACAAGACATTCTGAGAAGACATTCTGAGATAAGACATTCTGAGATAAGACATTCTGAGACAAGACATTCTGAGACAAGACGTTTTGAGACAAGACGTTCTGAGATAAGACATTCTGAGACAAGATATTCTGAGACAAGACATTCTGAGACAAGACATTCTGAGACAAGACATTCTGAGACAAGACATTCTGAGAAGACATTCTGAGATAGGACATTCCGAGACAAGACATTCTGAGACAAGACATTCTGAGACAAGACATTCTGAGATAAGAAATTCTGAGACAAGACATTCTGAGATAAAACATTCTAAGACAAGACATTCTGAGAAGACATTCTGAGATAAGACGTTCTGTGACAAGACATTCTGAGACATTTAGAGACAAGACATTCTGAGACAAGACATTCTGAGACAAGACATTCTGAAAAGACATTCTGAGATAAGACATTCTGAGATAAGACATTCTGAGACAAGACATTCTGAGAAGACATTCTGAGATAGGACATTCCGAGACAAGACATACTGAAACAAGACATTCTGAGACAAGACATTCTGAGACAAGACATTCTGAGACAAGACATTCTGAGTCAAGACATTCTGAGATAAAACATTCTAAGACAAGACATTCTGAGATAAGACGTTCTGTGACAAGACGTTCTGAGACATTTAGAGACAAGACATTCTGAGACAAGACATTCTGAGACAAGACATTCTGAGAAGACATTCTGAGATAAGACATTCTGAGATAAGACATTCTGAGACAAGACATTCTGAGAAGATATTCTGAGATAGGACATTCCGAGACAAGACATACTGAGACAAGACATTCTGAGACAAGACATTCTGAGACAAGACATTCTGAGACAAGACATTCTGAGTCAAGACATTCTGAGATAAGACATTTTGAGATAAGACATTCTGAGATAAGACATTCTGAGATAAGACATTCGGAGACAAGACATTCTGAGAAGACATTCTGAGACATTCAGAGATAAGACATTCTGAGATAAGACATTCTGAGACAAGACATTATGAGACAAGACATTCTGAGGAAACATTCCGAGATAAGACATTCTGAGACAAGACATTCTGAGACAAGACATTCTCAGATAAGATATTCTGAGACAAGATATTCGAGACAGGATATTCTGAGTCAAGACATTTTGAGATAAGAAATTTGAGATAGAACAATGTCTCTCCTTATCCGTGGAGCGTCAGTGTGAGATTGAACACACAACTACCTGGAGCGTCAGTGAGATTGAACACACAACTATCTTGTATCCGAATAAATAAGCGAAAGCTTAAACATTAAGCTAATCCCCCACACCATTATCATACTTTTGTAAAAATCGATATGTGTATCGATCTCCTTCTTACTAAGAAAGATCATGGTAAGAGAGCACAATCTACCTAGCACTGGCGATTGTTCCTACTGTAATTGTATTGTGAGGGGAAGATTTGTAAACATACAAAAAATTGGTATAAATTATTGTTGCCCAGGAAGCGACTTTCCAATCTACTCTTTTCCACTTTCATCTGTCAATGATTCGTTTACTTACTAAACTGAACAAGGTACCTATTGTTTTATCTTTTGTTTTCGATCGAACTAGGTACTCGATCTGACCTTCATTGAAATCAGGAACCATTGGTATCGCTCCACGCTGGGAACGAACCGAGATAGTTGACATAGATTTGGAGAAGCAGTCTACTCATGCAGATCTCTAAACAGAGTTTGAAATATAAATAGAGACATACGATTTGGGATACAGTTTAGTCAAACATGGTAGAAATACAAATAGAGACATACGATTTGGGATACAGTTTAGTCAAACATGGTAGAAATACAAATAGAGACATACGATTTGGGATACAGTTTAGTCAAACATGGTAGAAATACAAATAGAGACATACGATTTGGGATACAGTTTAGTCAAACATGGTAGAAATACAAATAGAGACATACGATTTGGGATACAATTTAGTCAAACATGGTAGAAATACAACTAGAGACATACGATTTGGAATACAGTTTAGTCAAACATGGTAGAAATACAACTAGAGACATACGATTTGGAATACAATTTAGTCAAACACGGTAGAAATACAAATAGAGACATACGATTTGGGATACAGTTTAGTCAAACATGGTAGAAATACAAATAGAGACATACGATTTGGAATACAATTTAGTCTAACACGGTAGAAATACAAATAGAGACATATGATTTGGGATACAGTTTAGTCAAACACGGTAGGAATGCAAAAGGATGGATATTGGGGAGGGGGGAAGTGAGTTGATGGTGGTGCTAGTCATGATCATGCCATGATGATGATAAAGACGGCGATGGTCACGTGATCATGATCTAAACACGAAAATGTCGCTCATGTCATGATCAAGTAGTGTCTTCAAGAACAACAACCAATATTAAGACATGACATTGACGTGAGAGGCAAAAGTGTTCAAGAAAGACAGGATGCTCTAGAGTAGAAACACCGGAAAAGAACTGTGAGACGCTGAGAGAGTCAAAACACACAGGACTGAATTTCATTGAAGAGATTGAGCGAGTTGCCCAGGACAGAGTGTAATGGAGAAATTACTTGCATTCCATATGTAACGTATAAAGTTACAAAAGCAATATATATTCATAAAGATCGTTTTCCACTTTCATTCATTTCTGTCATTTTGATAAGGTATCTATTAATTTTTTTTTTGACAAAATCAAAAAAATCTCAGACTCATCAACATATCCAAAAGCAGACAAATTTACAAAGAAAGAAGAATGTGAACAGACAGATATATCTTCTTTTCTTTTCTTTCTTATCAACAGAATTAACCAATCTGTGTGATCACGAAAAACGTGAATAACGTTACGCCCGGTCCATAGGCTTCCTACTGCATGCAGAACAGGCGCATTCTACAAAATTACCATACGCAGAATGATAATTAAATCACATAATATGATAAAAAGATGGCATTTTCAGGTCACAACAAAAGAAAATCTACATAACCGTAATTACCATACACCCTAGAACAGGAGCGGAAGATCATTATTCTTCACAATAGGGCAGGGCGTAATATATTAAACAAATACATGCACAAACTTCGTCTGCTTCCCTGCTGTGCTTTAGCGGTACAAAAGAACAAACTACAGAACCTTTTCTACAAGACTGACCCATGTACAGGCATCGTAGAAAATAATATAAAAACTTCAACAAAACTATATAGAAATACTAAAAAATATCAGACTCAGTCTGGGGTTTAGGTGACTTTATTTAAATGTCTATTTTCTCTTTTAATGTCATTTTACAATTTTTTTTACGATTTTATAATTGCACGAATTAGAGCGCGGCTCACATGCAGGAGACCCGTGTTCAATTAACGGTAAGGTCAAGGTTTTTTTTTCTCTTGTGGACACATGAAAAATCCTAACATGAACAGCTGCGCGGCGACTGTACTAGTCATGCGGCCATTAAATTCCTCAGGCTCAAGTGCCATCTGTCCTATACCGCCCTAAAAAAAACGGTACTACAGGCAGTAAAGACGACATATTTAATATAAAAAATATGGTACACATTTTCATCTTTCTCTTCAATCCTTATACCAGTTACAGGCCCGGCTTTGTCCGGGAATTAGATTTTTATTTTAATTTGTGTTTCTTTACTTGATACTTATGAATTGTCTACAATAACGCTATCCAATTCTGTATCTGCGGGAGTCATGGCATCCATGTGATAAATTGCCGGCACTCTAATTGACTATGCCAGCTATATTGTTAATCAGAATTGCAAGGAAAAAAAGCATTTCTGAATAACAGAGTGTGCCAGATTTTTTTTCGGAACAAACATATTTTTCTTTCTTAATTAAACGTTTGGTCAAGATTAATTTGTCATGTGCTATTGTTTTTTAAAATTATTAATGTTACTATTAATACAACTTTATTATTATTATTGTTAGTAATATTATTGTAATTGTCACTGCGCTCCTGCGTCTCCACAATCAATAGTCAGATGCGCCCAATATATAAAAACGTTGGACATAATTTGTCAGTACTAATGCCTGGTGTTTGTGCTACAAAAACAAAATGTCTCGCATCACAATGTGCAAAGCATAGCGCTTTTTGAAATTTCAGTGCTTCCTTCAGTGCTCCCTTCAGAGAAAACTAACCCTCCCCACGACGCTTCACGGCAAATATGGTTAAGATGAGATAAGTGCTCCCTTCAGGGGCCACAGTTGAAAGCTTTGCAAATTTTTGCACAAGATGAAAAACGAAATCGTGATTTATGGGAATTTTGGCAATTTGTTTGTTGTTCCTTATGTAAGCGATTAAAGCGTCTTTAAGCCGTGGCACGTTCCTTTCAACATAAGGACAAACCTTGTTTTGATTATATCAGAGCGTGTATGCGAATAAACAAGGGAAAAAAAAAGAATTTACTCTTTTCAGAGAATCCAAGTGACCAGTGAGGGACCATATATAGTTTGAAAAACTGTCGGTTAAGGTTGCGAAATAAAATTGTATTAATCTTTTCTATAGCGAAACATGACAAGAGCTAATGAATCATCATACACAACATCTTCGAGGGTCTCATTGGCGAAGTGGTTAAGTTGTTTGCCTGTCGTTGTGAAGGTCGTGGGTTCAAATCCGGACTGAGACACATGTTCATGAGATTTATTCATGAGATCCCTATGTTTGTTGCTGGAGCTACAGAGTTCGTCATTTGTGCAATGAATTTGGCAGATGGTATGCCATCTCTGCCGACAGGGACGGAACACGTGGGAAACCCGGTCTATCTTTCGCCTTTAGACGCAACATCTACACATAAAACAAGTTGTATTAAACTGCAAACTTTTCTTAACTACATCTAGCAAAAGTTGCAAGTTAATGTTTTGCGTTAAAATTTTTAGTTTTTCAATGATACGGACACTATACGATTTTCGATTATTGTTGTAAAATACAGAAAGAATAGCTCTAAGCCATAAGCGACATTTGAGTTCAGATTACGAGCTTGGCTAGCTGTTGTAAACATTTTAAGCAATACAAGAAGAAGAATATCTTCTTCTTCTGCGTTCACACTAGATTGGAATTTCGGATTCTCTAATAAAGGCAGCCTTCTGCCTCAGATTATCAGCCACGCCATACAGTTTGTCTTGGACGCTGGTGTGAGTAGGCCACCTCTTTCGTCTCAGGTCTGCATACTGGGGGCAGTTCTGTAGGATATGCTCTGTTGTCATACTTGCCAAGCCACAGTGGCACAGGTCGTTGGTGCCGATCTTGAATTTGGTGTACAGGTGGTGTCTCATTCTGTTGTGAAGTCCGGAGCCGAAGTATGGCTGTCTGAATATGAGTTCCTACATTCGACGGAACTCGCTTCTTATGCGAGTGGTCTAGGTTCAATTCTACAGTGGGTGTGGAATATTTTTTCAACAATAACGGCGCTCAGATGACCCAACCTCAATGGGGTACCAGGTAAAACACTTGGAAGTCAAGGCGGCCGGCGTGATGTTGACCGTATTACCTATCGGTTTTTAAAAAAGGGTTTAAAAGCCGAAGGATTGACTTCATTGCCTCGGGTTTTATCCCATATGACTCGGTCCCTCTCCGCAGAAATGGCACGCCACCTGCCGAGAGTATTGCACAAAGCACGAACTCCGTAGCTCCAGCAACAATCCTAGGGGTCTCTGGAAAAAACTGCACTCGTGAACAGAATGGCGCGGTCGGACTCGAACCCACGACCTTCGACTCACAAGGCAAAGGGCTTTAACCACTTAGCCACAGAGACCCCCAAATAACCTATCGATACGGCCCTAACACTGTATTCCACAAGGTTCCAAAAGGTTTGCATACATTCGACGGGTTTCACAATGTCTAGTGATGAAATTACTTACTCATGTGGAAATCATTGACAGTAAGTAGTATTTAGTAAGATGCAATGGCCAACAGAGAAAGCGAAAGAGAGTGGGAAGTATAGAAATACACAGAGACGAGATTTGGAGGCAGAGGTTAATAATATAAGGAAGAGCAGGGAAAACATTTAAGAGATAGCTAAAGATAATACAGCACTAGGCATGAGTGTCTATGTCCAACCGGGGTTAAAAAGGCATATGACAAAACACAGAGAGAGAGAGGAGAGAAAAAAGAGAGATAGAGAAAGAGAATGTATATAGCACCGCAATCATTAGCTGATCAATTGTTACCGGATGAGTGTTTCTGAATGGGAATACTCAGTCATACAAGACATATATCGTCTGTGTCATATGGATGAGAAGAAGCTCACAGAGACCAATTTAACCCAGTCTCGAGCCGTACGGAACTCACAATCTGATACCTCACTGAAATAATTTAATTGATATATTTTGGTGGCTTTTGTGACTGGTCTTCGACTGTACATTCGCAACACACGAATGCTCCATCTCGTCTGCCAGACATTGTGCTTAAATGATTGATTGATAAGACCACCATTATTGCATTTTGATCAATAACGGTATATCATCTGATCTCTTTCTTACACAGACAGATTGCAGTGCATGAACTCCGTAGCAACTAAGAAGGTCCCTAAATTGGTGCCACAAGTGCATATGTTAGCAAGTCCTATTTTGTACTTGTTAAACATATAGTATTTCAGTCTATTGTTCCCAGTATATATCCGAAAGATAATAACCTGTTATCTACTGAGTTAATCTCTCTTTCTCTCTCTCTCCTTCTCTCTCTCTCTCTCTCTCTCTCTCTCTTCTTATATATATATATATATATATATATATATATATATATATATATACATTTATATAAGATAACGGGAATTTATGTGGTTTTATCTGTTCCCAATGTTTCAAGATATCTGGACATCATACGAACTTAAAATTAGGCAAGATTGTAGCTTTCATAGATTCGAAGATGTAAAAATTATAAATCTCGACTATTGGTTTGTTTTTATATCTTAAATACTGACTTAACAAAGTTGTCATGAAAGTGAAACGCCAACAAAGAGTATTCTTGTTATTTAGCCTCTCTTTGAATTTGAATATTTCCCCCGGAAACGTTGCCAGTCATATGTTACGCGAATATTTGACCTATTCGAATTTACACACGAAGGCGTTAGTAGTTTATTATGTCATTATTTATTGATATTTGAATACATCTGGTTACTCATTATTCGATAAATTTATATGATCATTTCAATTATTGTTGGTATTAAAGCTTTCCCTTCTTTCTTAGTTTGATTGTTTACGAGCTTTCCCACGTAACAAATCATTCTTAGATTGACTGCTTTACCACTAATCAACACTGGCTTTTATCAAAGTATTATTTTGCTTTTTATCGACATAGCAATAGTAAACATATTGTTATTAATAGGAAGGCATCCAATTTTGAAGTTATGTGGGGGAAGGGTCATCATGTCTCTTTAATATGCTCAGTCTCGAATTGTTTGGGATCTATAAATCCCAGTGCAATAACAGGTACACCTGCTAGTAGTAGATATACTCTTTTTGTTGATTCGGGTGATTTTGGCCCATTTGTGCTTGATAGCCATTTTTATTCTAGCTTTAGTCTCATCATTTGTTGTATTAGTGTTTGTTTGTGGCAATCTGCCACCTGTCCTTGTCAATATGTTCGCTGTCTCATTGTCAGGTATACCACAAAAGGATGGCATCCATTATATTACCCCTCTAAGATCAGTAAGTACTGGAAAATAGCATGATCGCTCCACATGAAAAGCGAACGGATCACTTTAGTAGCGTGAGATCACCGAACCAGCAGTGTAAATATCCACTATTCCCAACGCACTTAGAAAGTTTGATTATAGAAATACTTCCCTAGACACTGACTAAAATTGGACTTCTCTAGCTCTAGTAAACTTTCTGTGCTGCTCACACAGTTTGCAATTTAGTATGTAAAGTGCTCAGTTCCGCCTCCGTATTGTCTTATGTTCACTTCAATCAAGCTCCATCATACTATAGACATACGTACAAAACTTCAAGACAGATCTCTCTCTCACTCTCGCGATCGTTTTTAATACCATTTTTATCATTATATTGTGATATACAAACACCCTAACACCAAGAAAGGGTGTACGTGCACAGTCTTCAGTACCAATTGGAGCTCAGGTGCTTATCCTTCGGTGGTGTGTTCGGTTTCAACGAGCGTTTACTGGGTTCGCTCTCCGTTAGCCTTTTGCTGTTCCAAGCCCTACAAGGCAGTTGGTTACTATTTTCTTTTGGGGCAGTGACCCGTAGATGACCTGCCCTCACGGGATGATGAGCGTCATCTTCCCAGCTAACCAGTCTTTTTGTGAACTACTACTACTTTGCCACCGTCCAGTTTTGTGTACGGTTTGCTCCGCTAGCCTTTAATTGTCCCCAATCAAACTACAAGGCAGCAGTAGTTCAAGACATAAGGATCATCACATTCTGAAACACTGGGCCTTAATGATAGGTGTTGGTTGTCAAAAAGTTGCACATATTGTTTCTCTGTCCTCAGGTTTAGTCACCAATATTCTTGCTCTATTCCAACCAAAGAAAGTGGCATGCATATTGTTCAATAGAACACTAATTTCTACACACCAGCTACTGGTAAGTTTTTACAAACAAAAACAAATGCAACTTCATAGTTCCACGCCTAAAAGGACCAAAGGCGAAGTATTCACTTCATTGCAACGGGTTTCCCCATATGGCTCCGTCCCTGTCGGCAGAAATGCCGAGAGTGTTGCATAAGCACGAACTCCGTAGCTCCAGAATCAATCCTAGGGTTCTTATAAAAAAATTGCACATGTGACTAGGTCCGGATTTGAATCCATAACCTTCAGAACGACATACTAGCGCCTTAATCACTTCGCCATAGAGACCCAGAGTACCATATCTGTTGTGTTATAATGTATTATAGAGCCAGATCCGTTTGGTCGTGTGAGTGATCGCTAGAACTGACTGAGTCCTAAATGGACATCAAAAGAGTAGATAATGCTTACCCTGTTACATAATTCTTGTCCTAGAAAGAAAAGCGGGGACGCCTATGAAAATCATGCCATATTCTTTACAGGACGTAGTCATCAACAACAGCAAACGAGTCATCGATTTTCTAGGAACCACTTATATGTTCAGTAGTTTGCCATTGCTTTCTGAACGATGAGGTCTACTTTTACCGTTTGTAAAAATCTAAGGAAACTAATTTGTTTCCAAACTTGCCCGCCGCGGAGTTTGAATCAGGTACGCTTGGGTTGTGATCGAGCTCACTACCACTTAAGCTACAGACGCCCACAGATGAGCTGATAACACGCTGTGCTAGGGCCTGGAAATTCCAGGGTTCAAGGCTAGCTCAGGTAAAAAATTATCGGAATGCACATGTTACGCGGTTAAACCCTGATAGTTTACTTGCGGCATATAAATTACAATTAACTCCGAAGCCGGAGTAAAGCTCGTCTGAATAGCGAGGAGCACTAGTGATAAGGAAAGTAAGCATACACGCATAACTCAGTTAGATGCGGCATTGTATGTCCCATGACTACTCGTGAATTCATATCTGGCGAGTGAAAGAAAAAGAAAAACATTAAAAAAAAATTGTTTGCAGCAAAATAAAAAAAAAACAAGGTTCCAAAAAAATAATAGACATGAATGACATTGCATAATCCAACAGGACATGTTGATAATCATTTTAGATTGGCAATTCAACACCGGGAAGTCTAGATCAACTGTTCTAAATCCCTTAATCCTTCATGTAGGTATTAGTAGTAAGTTTACAGTGGCTCTAAATAAATATGCCCAACTCTGGAGCAAATAGAGACACGATGAAGTCTCGTTTTATCTTTCATTTGACACTTTCCGTTCTGACATAATCTTGTCTATGAGTTTGTGTAATTCAAACTTTAGTTCGTCTTTTCAAATTTACCTATTACTTTTATCTATGCAAGACTTGGAGTTCTGGGAATGTAAGCAGGGGGATTAAGTAAGGCTGCTCAGATTTGAAATTAATGCAATAACTACCGTACTTGACCACATTTTGGCAGTCCACGCAAAGATAGAGATAACAGAGGCCGTGAAAAGCACTGTTTATAACAGAGGCCGTGAAGACCTGTTATAACAGAGGCCGAAAAGCACTGTTTATAACAGAGGCGTGAAAAGCACTGTTTATAACAGAGGGCGTAAAAGCACTGTTTATAACAGAGGCCGTGAAAAGCACTGTTTATAACAGAGGCCGTGAAAAGCACTAGTTTATAAAGAGGCTTGAAAAGCACTAGTTTATAACAGAGGCCGTGAAAAGCATTGTTTATAAAGAGGCGTGAAAGCACTGTTTATAAGCAGAGGCAGTAAAAGCACTGTTTATAACAGAGGCGTAAAAGCACTGTTTATAACAGAGGCTGTGAAAAGCACTGTTTATAACAGAGGCCTGAAAAGCACTGTTTATAACAGGAGGCTTGAAAAGCACTGTTATTAGCAGAGCGTGAAAAAGCACTGTTTATAACAGAGGCCGTGAAAAGCACTGTTTATAACAGAGGCCGTGAAAAGCACTGTTTATAACAGAGGCCGTGAAAAGCACTGTTTATAACAGAGGCCGTGAAAAGCACTGTTTATGAGGCGCACAAACAAATTATGTTCTAGAGATCTCTTATTATTCTGATGCTGCTGATAAAACGTGATTAGAGAAGAAAGGAGAAGCAGAAGTAGATTAAATGTAGCTTGAAGGAAAGGTAAAAATATGAGCTTGTATAAATGTAGCTTGTATTAAATGTAGCTTGTATTAAAAGTAGAATGTAGCATGAAGGAAAGATAAAATGTAGCTTGTATACAGGTAGCATGAAGGAAAGGTAAAATGTAGCTTGGAGGAAAGGTGAAATGTTGCTTGTATAAATGTAGCCTGGAGGAAAGGTGAAATGTTGCTTGTATTAAATGTAGCTTGTACTAAATGTAGTATGAAGGAAAGATAAAATGTAGCTTGTATACAGGTAGCATGTAGGAAAGATAAAATGTAGCTTGTATAAATGTAGCATGAAGGAAAGGTAAAATGTAGCTTGTATACAGGTAGCATGAAGGAAAGATAAAATGTAGCTTGTATACAGGTAACATGAAGGAAAGATAAAATGTAGCTTGTATACAGGTAGCATGAAGGAAAGATAAAATGTAGCTTGTATAAATGTAGCTTGTAGAAATGTAGCTTGAAGGAAAGGTGAAATGTTGCTTGTATAAATGTAGCTTGTATTACATGTAGTATGAAGGAAAGATAAAATGTAGCTTGTATACATGTAGCATGTAGGAAAGGTAAAATGTAATTTGTATAAATGTAGCTTGGAGGAAAGGTGAAATGTTGCTTGTATTAAATGTAGCTTGTATTAAATGTAGTATGAAGGAAAGATAAAATGTAGCTTGTATAAATGTAGCATGGAGGAAAGGTGAAATGTAGCTTGTATACAGGTAGCATGAAGGAAAGATAAAATATAGCTTGTATACAGGTAGCATGAAGGAAAGATAAAATATAGCTTGTATACAGGTAGCATGAAGGAAAGATAAAATGTAGCTTGTATACAGGTAGCATGAAGGAAAGATAAAATATAGCTTGTATACAGGTAGCATGAAGGAAAGATAAAATATAGCTTGTATACAGGTAGCATGAAGGAAAGGTAAAATGTAGCTTGTATACAGGTAGCATGAAGGAAAGATAAAATGTAGCTTGTATACAGGTAGCATGAAGGAAAGGTAAAATGTAGCTTGTATACAGGTAGCATGAAGGAAAGGTAAAATGTAATTTGTATAAATGTAGCTTGGAGGAAAGGTGAAATGTTGCTGGTATTAAATGTAGCTTGTATTAAATGTAGTATAAAGGAAAGATAAAGGAAAGGTGAAATGTTGCTTGTATAATTAAATTACCAAAGTGTGTGTGTGTGACCGCTGCTTTAAGATTAGGTAAATGATTATATTTCAGAAGTGCTCAAAATGTAAACAATATGAGAGCTGCCATTTTTTTCTCCATTGTATTTCTGTGTTCTTGTCTTGACTTCCGTAAGCCCCACACTTTGTGTTTACATGTGGGAGGTTGTATTTCTGTGTTCTTGTCTTGACTTCCGTAAGCCCCACACTTTGTGTTTACATGTGGGAAGTTGTATTTCTGTTGCTAATAACTCAGTATTTATGAACATGTTTGATGAGAAGAACAAGCTAGAGGCTAATTTAAATATCGAAGCAAGGACCCCTGGGGGTAGTGCACGAACAGGAAAGATCGTTCCATTACATCCTGTGTTGATTATTTATTTTGCATTCATTTGTTTTAAAGAGAACATATTAGCACAATGCGTAGAGTATTTCTTTCCTGATAAACAAGAACATGGTTGTAGGTTCATTTCCCGCGACCAACATTTCACAAGTGAGGAAAGGAAATGGCACTGCTATCTTCTGCATACATGCCTCTAGAAATGAGGGGTGACATACACTTTATACCATATTGTTTGCTAAGGCTACGGGGAATTATTAGTTCTCTAAAGACTAGTCTGAGATTGCGAGGTAATCTCCATATTATCTCCATATCTCTTTCTCTAGCATGTGACGACGCTCTGTATTGTGTCCCAGCTGTGATTCACTTCTTTCAGTTCATATTCTAATGTTCACTTCCAGGTGGTTTCGAGTCATCCACTTTTTCGTTTACCCTCTGATGTTCATCTAAGTGCAGTTTTTGTGAATGAAGAGCTAGCTTTCATGTGTAACATATATCCAATCCATGTTCAGCACTTCTTTGGACTATGAAGGTATATATATATAAAACCATCATCAAATAGCTTTTCCAGAACATTGCCACCCTAAAAGTCCTTCAGAATTTGTCTCTCTCAAATTTGTCTCTCTCAAATGCCTCTGCATCCGTCATGCTCAAAATATGTGTTACATCCTGAATCCACCTTCTTCGTGGTCTTCTTATTTTCCTTTTTGCCATGATGTCTTCTTCGATAATGGTCTTCTCCAGCCCTTCGTGTCTCTTTATATGTCCCAAATATTTCAATTTTCTCATTATTATTTGTAGCATCAACCAGTTTAAAATAAATTTGAGTTCATTCTGAATAGATCTATTTGTTCTCTTCTCTGTCCATGATATACGGAGGACTCTTCTGTAACACTTATATTCAATAGCCCACATGTTTTCCCACTTCTTTGTTAAATATCCATGCTTCACACCCATACTTTGCCACTGGAAATATGCATACTCTTAGTATTTTGATGGTTGCTTTCATATCAGTTCTATTCTAAACTGTTTTTAGTTGTTTTTTCTGTAAGAACATGTGTGTTCTCCTTTTAATTTCCTTCCCATAAATACATATAGTCGAATAACTTGTATACTGTAACACAGTTCTGTTAGTAACTATTTACAAGTTATAATGCTCTCGACATACAACTTTTTCATCGTCATACAATTCGCTTTATAACACCTAATTCTGACCAAATGTGTACATACATTTGTTTCTAGTGTGTCTACCCATGATATTTGTTATTATGTGTCCTTCTTACACGTCACATTGTTGTTTGTGTCTGAAATATCGGTGTTCTATCTTGCTGGTTAATCTCATTCTTCGGAGGAACTACAACCGCCCGTAATGACGCTATATAGTTTATTTATTGCTGTTTGTGGTATGTGGAAAGTAAACAAAGATGTAACAGAATAAATCAAAGATACATTGAAAAATAATGGGATCAAAAGAAAAGTGGGCGGATGAAGCATACAGATAAATATAGAGTTGAAAAGAATGATCCCTAATTAGTTCAGAAGGTTTATTACAGGTTGGAACATTCAGACATCTAAGAGATTCCACGGACTGACCTGCAGGGAAAAGAGACGGAACCAATCATTAATATAAATATTTGCACCAGCGTGGTCCACCGCGTTTCACGCGGGGCTATGCGCCCGTGTCATGCATTCACGAGACCCTATTTTACTACGTCGGCTGTATCGCTAATCAGATTTCAAGAAAACAAATTATTTCTAAGTTAGTTTTTTTTATCCTTCCCATGAAAACAATATCCCCACTTTTATAATCTTATTTTATTTTGTAACCATTCTACTGTCCCTAACACCACCATTTTTCTTGATCTTTGAGTAAGCGTCGTCATCTCAACTATATTAGTACTACTATTAATATTGCTATTGTTGTCGCCCGAGTGGTTACGGGGCCCAAATTTGGGGTGTAAAGAATGGAACCACTGTTACCTGCCATGCATGTCGTAGGAGGCGTCTAAGGAGGTTTGGCTAAAATCGGATGCACATGTCCTAAACGTGTAGAGGTCTATGCGTTTAGGGGCCTACCAAACCAATGTGCAACGTATACACGTTCTTGGCAAAGACCAAACATATCACAAAGAGTGATTAAAATTGGTATTGAAGAACGAACGCAAAGAAGAAGAAGGAGAAGCTATTGTTGTAGTAGTTGCAGTTGCAGTTGTAGTACTGCAATCGGTGACGTCTGTGGCTTAGGGATAGTGACTCCGTCTATTAACCCCGACGTTCTGAGTTCGAATCACGCTCTGCGGACAGTTTGGTTGCAAATTGTTTCGCGTGAATTTTTACAAAAGGACGATGGCATTACCCGTTCAGAAAGCAATGGCAATCTACTGAACGTAATAATGTCTAGAAAAATCACAAACAGCGTTAAGAAGCTTGGGTTGATTGGCAAAGTTCTGTAAAGGATATGCAATATTTTTTTATGCGATGCAATTTTTAGTATTGCAATCTTAACATGCGACCGCTTCTCTACAATCATCAGTCAGATGAACCACAATATATACAAACGTTGAAAAGCATTGATTTTGCAACTTCAACAAATACGTAGTCAATAGGCGAAACTAGAAGATATTATAAAATAATTGAGTAAAGGAAAGATTTATCATTAGTTACTGACATCTACTATATCTCCATGTGGTTGTAGAGAGACACATGTCAGATCGTAATAAAACTCTTATTGATATGTCGTTCTGCTTCACACTTACATCAAATTTGCGTCCATTTCTATAGTCAGTTCAACTTGTCATGCCCACAGATACAAATTTGTATATTTGTAACCATTTGATGAAATAACTCGAAAACTTGCATGCCAACTATACATGTTCCCGACGCTACAAAATATTTTTGCTATTCAAACAATCATACCATCTAGAAGTTTCCTTCTTTGTGCTATACATTTAACGCATCCATTGACATGGTTGTAGAAAACTCATGTTTACAGCCATTTAATTCATTGATGACAAAAATAGTAACATTCAGGACGAATTCAATGGGTTTTTGAACAATTCTTGCATTTTCCACGCACCAAAAAGACTCGGACTTGAACATAGTAAAGAATTGACGTCATTAGTGCGAGACGGACATTTAGTTCAAGGCGTATATCGAAATTAGTGTGATGCTATTGGGTCATATTGCTGACTTCTCAAAACAGACATTGATATAACATTTCTAATGAGTTTAAAGTTACAATGTAAACGTATTGTTAATGCTATACGCGAATTTCCGCACAGAGGCACATATGGGTCATCTGTACTACAGTATACAAGAACCAGAGAAAAGAGCTATTTTATTATATTCAGTATATATATATGGAACTGCAGTAAAACTATTTGATTGGCAAAACACGTAATTCATAGTACTGTAGTTTTAAAATTATAAAACAATGACAAATAAGCAACGTTTCGACCAACAAGGCCTTTATCAAGAAGAACAAACAGGAGTGACAAATTAAATGAACACAAATGACGACAAATACAACAGATCTAGTGAAATCTGAATAAAAATGAATAACGAAACAAATGAACAAACACACATAAAAATAGAAATAGGAAAAGAAACATGAAACATCTAGTAAATATATACTTGAATAGCAACATACTCATATAGATTATAGGAAGAGAAAGTAGCTAAGAAGCAGAAGAATGGAAATACATGAACATAGCATACATTATAGATACAGCATGGGAAGAAGAGTGCACTAAGAAGCATAGTCGTAATACTGATTGCGTGCAAGGTAACATACAGATAGACAAATGACTGCGATCATCGAGACGACGTACGGACATTAGCTGGCACAGCGTCAGAAATGGGGTGGTACAGGTCACAGAGCATTGGCGCATGTCGCGGAGTTGGGCGAGCTCGAGTTTGCCAACCGCCGATATGTTACATCGCTAATACGCATAGATAAGACAGGGATTTCGCAGGAACTACGAACGCAAAGAAAGGATATAGTTAGCGCGTATACAACATTAGCACACCCGCCGAGACAAATGCACAGGCCAGATGGATATTGACTTAAAAGGGACAACATACCCCAAATTTCTGTCCCGCGTAAGACTCAAAGTTAAGACAGAATCGGCCTGATCTGACAAGGAGAAAGATGAGAAAAAATTTTTCCGGGGGGGGGTTTAAGTGTTTACCGTCGGAGTTTACGCCGGGGGGACCGGGGGGTTTTCGAACCGATGCATAGCCGAGACACATCTTCCGCATAGCGCTCGAAAGAAACGCATCTCGCGAGCTTCTTCTCAGAAAAATCGTCCTCGCTCACAAAGGCGATTGCGCAAGAGCTGGGAATGGCAAGAGTCACGACAGCTCGGGGATGGAAGTAGTAGAGGAAATGGCTGCATCAGCAGGCTTCAATATACGATGTATAGATAGGATAGCGCAAGGCGATAGTAATGTCAAGAAGCGACACAGGAGATGTGGAGAAACGAATAGAAGGGCTGAAACGTTAATAAGAAGCTGACAATCGTTCAGGCATAGGATGCAATACAGTCATCAATGAGTCTTGATAGACAGATGGAAGGGCTATCATATGTAGTTCATACAGGTGTTCAGATATCCCATGAAAGACAAGCATAACTAGGTCCCATTTTAGTACCCATTTTAGGTCCCATTTGAGCAGATCAGTGGGGTTCATGGGTACTAAAATGGGACCTAGTTATGCTTGTCTTTTCATGGGATATCTTGAACACCTAGTATGGACTACATATGATGGCCCTCTTCCGTCTGTTCATCACAGATACATTGATGACTGTATTGGCATCACTGATATGCCTGAAGCCGATTTGTCACGCTTCATTAATTTCATTAACGTTTTAACCCTTCTATTCGTTTTACTTCTCACATCTCCACTACTTGTGTCAACTTTCTGACATTACTATCACCTTACGCCTATCCACTATCTATACATCAGTATATTACAAGCCTACTGATGCACATAGTTTTCTCCTCTATACTTCTTCCCATCCCCGGGCTTGTCGTGACTTTGCCATTCTCGCAGCTCTTACGCCTTCGTCGCCTTTGTAGTGAGGACGATGATTTTCTTTTAGAGAGCTGCGAGATGCTTGATTTCTTTCGAAGGCGCCTATACTCAGAGAGGGTGCTTGTCTCTGGCTATGCATCGAGTTCAGAAAATCACTCGCCAGCAGGCCCTTACCAGTCAGCATAGGACTACTAACTCTGACAGAGTAAAACTTATCTTAACTTACCACCCCCATAGTTCCCTGGTGAAAATGTTTTATTCCGTCATCTGTCTCTCCTTAGATCAGATCCTGAGACCTGTTCTGTCTTCCCCAACTATCCTTTGGTGTCTTACAGACGGGACAGAAGTCTTAAGGATATGTTGGTACACAGTCGCCTTAAGTCCAATATCCATACTCATTTTGGCACTGTCCAGTGTGGTCGTTTCATCGTTGCAACACGTGTGCTTAAGTGATACAGACGCGTACTGTATCTTTTCCTTTAGGCACGTTTCTTATTGACGATGGGTTCCCATGCGAGTCCCGTAATCTTATCTATGCTATTATCTGTAAGCGGTGTAACAAGGCTTATATCGGCGAGACAGGCAAGAGCCTCAGTGACCGATTCGCCCAACACTTACGCGACATACGCCAATGCTCTGTGACCCTGTAGCCACCCATTTCAATGACACTGGCCATTTAGGAGCTCCTGATGTCCAGGTCACAGCCATCCGATCATGTTCCTCGGATGATCGCAGTCGATTTGCTCTGGAGAATCGGTTGATTTCTTTGTATGGTACCTTGCGACCACGCGGGCTCAACGTATTACATTCTTATGCTTCTAGTACTTTCTCTTCCCATGCTTTGTAATCTATATGGGTATATGTTGCATGTATTCATGTTATATTCCATTCTTCTGCTTCTTAGTACTTTCTCTTCCCTGCTTTGTAATCTATATGGGTATATGTTGCATGTATTCAAGTCATATATTTACTAGATGTTTCATTGTTTCTTTTCCTTTCTATTTCTAGTTTTTATGTGTGTTTTTGTGTTACATTTATTTCGTTATTCGTTTTATTCCAGATTTTCCTTAGATACGTTTGTATTTGGTCGTCCATTTGTGTTTCATTTTAATTTGTCATTCTGTTTGTTCGTTTGCTTGATAAAGGCCTTGTTGGTCGAAACGTTGCTGCATTTTGTCATTGTTTTTGTAATTTGTAAAACTACAGTATTTTATTATAGTGATTCCTCCATAAGTTACACGCACACTGTAACGAAGAAGTAGCAATTTGAAAAGAATCTCTCCAGCAGCTCTGCCATAACAAAGTGC
This sequence comes from Arion vulgaris, assembly GCA_020796225.1. Classification (NCBI taxonomy): domain Eukaryota; kingdom Metazoa; phylum Mollusca; class Gastropoda; order Stylommatophora; family Arionidae; genus Arion; species Arion vulgaris. The sequence continues at coordinate 62,361,220 of CM036753.1, read as the reverse complement.
TATAGAAAAGTTCTAGAACATCCTGACAGAGAAAAGAAGAAACAAAGACATCCTACAAGACCTGAATATCAAGGAGCATTGGCTCACAAATAACATCATGTCCCGGAAAATGAAATATTTTGGCCCCATTAAATGCCACAGTGGTCTGGAGAGAAAGGTAATGGAAGGCTTGGTTCCTGGAAAACGAGTCAAGGGACGACCAAGATGAAGATGGCAGCAGGACATCAAAGAAACCTTGAACATGACGCTGGAAGAGGCAGGAGAAATTGCAAGAGATATAGAGCTTTTCAGGCGGGCTTTGATGAATGCGAGGTTCTGCAAGGGACATGCTACTACTTGATCTCCGCCATTGCCAGTCCCAAGCCTGGACGTGAAAGGGGAGTGGCATTATGACATGACAGCTAATGTTAACTGTAATGTAAGTTATTTAAAAGCAATAATACAACTAAGTCTACATTTCATGTTTATTTCATGACTGTATTGCAACTATCAACATTGGCCCCCATGTATAAGCTGAGATGATACGCCTTTGCATGAGACTTGTCATCAAGTGTCATATGTGTGCGTTTACTGTAAAAACTAAAATGCTGTATCAGACTCGCCAAATATGTCGCTAACATCAAAGGAAACCGTTATATTACAAAATCCAGGTTTCCTATAGCAATTTCTTCCATCAGGCATTTGCGTCGGTATAATTCTAAGGTTGGGTGCAAAGTTTCGCTTCTGTGGAACTGATGGTTTTGCTACAATTCGCATTGGACTGTGGGCATGAGTTGTTGAATGGACTATAGTTTAAGCCGCCATAGTTAAGGGGTTAATGTTTTGTCGTTTTCCTAGAGTTCTTAAGATCTTGGATTCGAATCCGGAACGCGTCGTTCTGTTCCCAGTGCATTTTTGTCCGGAGTTCCTTATGACTATTGCGGGAACTATATATTCATGCTTTATGCAAAACCTTCAGCAGGTGGTGTTTCATTTTTACTGAGAGGGACCCGAGTCTTATGGAGAAGTTCAGTACAAAATCTAGTAGGATAATGAAACTGTACACAAATAAAGTAGAGTATAGCTACTAAATCTAACAAAATAATGAAACTGTACACAAATAAAGTAGTATATAGCTACTAACAAAATAATGAAACTGTACACAAATAAAGTAGTATATAGCTACTAACAAAATAATGAAACTGTACACAAATAAAGTAGTATATAGCTACTAACAAAATAATGAAACTGTACACAAATAAAGTAGTATATAGCTACTAACAAAATAATGAAACTGTACACAAATAAAGTAGTATATAGCTACTAACAAAATAATGAAACTGTACACAAATAAAGTAGTATATAGCTACTAACAAAATAATGAAACTGTACACAAATAAAGTAGAGTATAGCTACTAAATCTAACAAGATATTGAAACTGTACACAAATAAAGTAGAGTATAGCTACTAAATCTAACAAGATATTGAAACTGTACACACATAAAGTAGTATATTGCTACTAAATCTAACAAGATAATGAAACTGTACAAACATAAAGTAGTATATTGCTACTAAATCTAGCAGGATAATGAAAATAGCCCAAAAATGTATTCTTTAGCAAACTTAAATCTAGTAAACAAAATGAGGCTGTACATCATGGGTTCCCAAAACTGGCGCTGAAGCCTTCCAGGAGGGCGGGGGGCGGTGATGAGTGGGTTCAGAAGCATTTGGTTTTTTTTCTCGTGATTGTGCTACTGAATAATCATAAAAAAATTGAATTCTGCATTTTAATTCATCTTATGTCTGTCTTACACGATCCATTATCAATTTTCTATTTCATATATATAATCATTTGAAAATTGACTATGTCTGACAGAAATATATATCAATTTTCTATGTCAAAGTGAAAATAGAGCATGTATAAATATATGTGTGTGGGAGGAGGGGCGTTGGCAAACTGTTATAATGGGGGCGTTACAAAGTTTATGTCGTGCAAAGTGGGCGGTGGGTCGAAAAGGTTTGGGAATCTATGCTCTAAATAAATAAAATATGCTGATGTCTACAAAATCTAAAAATAGCATATGGTAACGACAATACTTAATAAATGACTAGTCGGACAACAGATGACATTTGGAGTCTTGCCCAATAACTAATATTTATCAGTGTCTTATGATTCTCTCAATGTTAAACTACTTTTTCTTGACTCTAATCCTGTTTTGCCCCACATTGTCAGGATACGAAGAGATTTCTAGAACAGGTTTTTGTGTGTGCTTCATAAATAGTGGTTTTCACTGCCTCTGTTATTTCCTAAGTCCACGTTTGCTTGAGTGGCTTTTTTTGCTCTGTATCCACTATATCAGAGAAGCATTGTTCTTTTAGGCGTACTGTCTGTTGGTAATCTGCTTGTGTGGCAGAGCATTTTAATTTGTTGTCTCATGATAAATTTCAATACTGTTGTACCCAATTTTATTTCTTATGTCTCCATTTATAAACCGGCCTCTTCTTGATACTCCCAGCATTTTTATGTAGACACTTCATCTCTGTTGTGACTAGTTTTCTTTTGTCTTTGCTTTCAGCGTCCAGGTTTGACACTGGTAGCATAATTTGAGGAGAAAGACTGTTCTACAACGTTCTTTTAGTGTTCATGGTGACATGTTTGCATTTCCAAATTGACGAAATTTTTTCTATGATTTGATTTGCTTTATTGTATCTATGTTTGATTTTTGGTTATTTTACATTTGCTGAAAACAGGCTGCATAGTAGTATTTGACTTGTTTTCATTGATGTTTGTCGATGTAGATTTGGTAGTGATTTCCTCTCTAGTGAATGTCATTACTTCAGTTTGTCTATGTTTATTCTCATATTGTATTCAACGATTGTTAACTGGAGTCTGTTAATGTGTTGCTGTAGAGATGTTCCTCAGTTGTTGATATAATTGTCTGATCGATGGCCAAAAAAAAAAAAATAGCACATCATCTAGTTGTGTTTGCGCAACGTATAATTCAAAACACCTCACATTTCTGCATAGATTCAATATCAGTTTTAGTGTCTTCATTCCACAGGTTGTCGCCGAAAAAGTAAAGACCTCCCTTTCCAAACCTTTACTTTCCGATGCTGCTGAAGCAAGCATATCGGTTCTTTGTTTGTGTTTCCTCTTCGACCAGTACCCAGGTAGGCGATAGTCTACATTGATGCTGCCTGTCTAATGAGTCTATAGCCGAAAGTTGGACTTCATTGCGCAGGGTTTTACTCCATATGGCTCGGTCCCTCTTCGAAGAAATGGCACGCCACCTGCTGAGAGCTTTGCACATTGCACTAATTCCATACCTTCGGCATTTAGGATAGAGGTATTTGGAAAAAAATGCACACATGAACAGAACGACGCTGTCCGGATTCAAACCCGCGACCTTCGCAACGCAAAGCAAAGGCTTAACCTCTTAACCACACAGACCCCCAAGCCTGTTACCTTGGTCACCACTTGGAGGAGGATTAAAGTTTTGTCAGCTATAATTAGCTGACATTGACTTCTATATTCACATTATCCCAGACATTAAGTCGATATACCTGCATTATCCTAGACACTAAATCGATATACCTGGGAAAGTTCTGTGGATTAGTGTATCACCGCTAACGCCGTTCAGGACATACTGGCTCGCATCAACCGGAAGTTCGAAATCAAAATGGGACAAAAGATGATATTCACTTATGAAAGGCTTTCGGTAGTTGTCTCAGGGTAGCCATTATCCCTTAGGACAAAAAGGCGAAGGATTTACTTAATTGCATCGAGTTTCACAAATATGACTCGTCACTTGTTCGCAGAAGTGGGAAACCACCTGCCAAGAGTATTGCACAAAGCACCAACTCCGTAGCACTAGCAAACGTATAGGTATTCAGAGAAAAATGGACTCATGAACCGAACGACGACGTCCGGATTCGAACCCATACCTTCAGAGCGCAAGGGAAACGGTCTAGCAACTTCCGCCACATAGACCCCCGAGACGTTTTCTCTGGGAGTCTGCACCCTTCAAATGCGAATTTTTTTCTATCCAAAAGCACTTGAGATTTCAGCTCTTCGACTCGGTGCCATGGACATCGTAACCCATCGGTTCGGTGCCACGAACACCGTAAATCTGAAGAACCTGTGACTTTTCTGCCAGCCCACGGAATTGAACCGCACTCACGGGGGCTTGTCACCCGTTGCCCAACGCGATACGAACATGTTGGGCAGGCGGGCCTTCAAATTGGATACAACCATAGACGTTTTGACAAGTAACGTCACTTGCGACTGAACACATTAAATCCATTTAACATATATCAAACAAGGAACTACGTGAACTATGACCCTTACTTAGTAAACATACCGATATACCATCACGACCTGACCTGAGATAAGTATAGATCATTTGACGTAGTAAAGCTTAGTAATTATGAGTTTGTGATCACAGTAACGGGTTGATAGCACCAATTAGTGCCACCTCGTCGTCAAGTGTGACCTATATAAAATGCTAACCCTAACAAAGCTAAACGGATAAGTGGATGATGATACTATATAGTTAACGGATAGAGAAAATGCAAATAACTTCCTAAAATAAATAAAACCATCATAAGTAATGAATCATCATCATCATCATCATCAGGTGCCGTCTCCACATCGAAGGTTGGCTGCAATGAATCTCCAGCATCCTCTGTCTTTCGCCTTGGTGTTGCACACCGCCAGACTGTAACCTGTCCATTTCTTAAAGTAATGAATACGGATTTGCTATTAACTACTGCAATGCAAGTCACATGACAAAACGTTTGGACAGTACTATTCCTTCCACAAGCCACCTCACGTACCAAAATATTCTTTAAAAAAATTATTCCCCAGATCCATTTGATGCTGTTTATTATAATTCTTTCTTTCTTTCTTTCTTTCTAATCCTTATGCCTCACAGAGTCTAGGTCAGGAAGAGATTTCTAAAACGGCCCTAGTATCGTTATACTACAGAAGATGTATAATACAGAAGATGAACTTATAAAATACAGTTTTTAATTCTAAACCATTTTATTTATGAAATAGTACTTTGGTCAAGAATAACAAGAATGCCCTGGTATCGTTATCACAGAGAGCAACACTGAAAAAGTATGATGAGTATAGAGCAAGAGGAAGACCCGCACAGATGGAGTGATAGCATCAAGAACAGCCTTAATAAAATGAATAACAGCTTACAAAGTGTCTTAGAACAAGCCCACACAAGATCATTACACCCTCCTCCCCTTTCTCAACACTTCTATAAAGAAGTTATTGGTAGAAGAGAAGAAGGCTACCGATCCATCGACGTAACTCACCAATCCATCCTTCGAAACCCACATACAAACTTCTAACCCCATCCACCCACATACAAACTTCGAAACCCATCCACCACATACAAACTTCGAAACCCATCTACCCACATACAAACTTCGAAACCAACCCATCCACCCACATACAAACTTCGAAACCAACCCATCCACCCACATACAAACTTCGAAACTAACCCATCCACCCACATACAAACTTCGAAACCCATCCACCACATACAAACTTCGAAACCAACCCATCCACCCACATACAAACTTCTAACTCCATCCACCCACATACAAACTTCTAACCCCATCCACCCACATACAAACTTTGAAATCCATCCACCCACATACAAACTTCTAACCCCATCCACCCACATACAAACTTTTAAATCCATCCACCCACATACAAACTTCTAACCCCATCCACCCACATACAAACTTTGAAATCCATCCACCCACATACAAACTTCTAACCCCATCCACCCACATACAAACTTCTAACCCCATCCACCCACATACAAACTTCTAAACCCATCCACCCACATACAAACTTCTAAACCCGTCCACCCACATACAAACTTCTAACCCCATCCACCCACATACAAACTTCTAACCCCATCCACCCACATACAAATTTCGAAACCCATGCACCCACATACAAACTTCGAAACCCATCCACCCACATACAAACTTGAAACCCATCCACCCACATACAAACTTCGAACCCATCCACCCACATACAAACTTCTAACCCATCCACCCACATACAAACTTCGAAACTCATCCACCCACATACAAACTTCGAAACCCATCACCCACATACAAACTTCGAAACTCATCCACCCACATACAAACTTCGAAACTCATCCACCCACATACAAACTTCTAAACTCATCCACCCACATACAAACTTCGAAACCCATCCACCCACATACAAACTTCGAAATTGAACACATCTTCATCTTTTTCTCTTCCAACCTTCATATCGACCTACTGATCACTGTCTGTATTTGTATGTGATCTGAGTCTAAGAGATTGTAAGTTGTGCCAGTTATCGCCTACAGGTAGCCAGCACATCAAATTTATGCGATGCTTTTTATTTACTAGGTTATCTTCCCTAGGTCCTACATGAGTTGCCTCTTACGACATGCCTTGTAGGTTGCAGTGGTACTATTCTTGCTTCTCTTCGGACTCCGGCACCACACGAGCGAAACACATCTAAACAGGCTGCTATTCTTGAAAACATCAAGATTTATTGTAATTTTTATGTTTATGTTCTGTTTACCTTCTGAAAAAATATTGACATACTAGACTAGCTGTTACAGCATTGCGGTTATTACACCATTGTTTTCCAGTGCGAAAATATGTTTACCATACCGGCTCTTTCTATGCATTTTCATACATTGCAGACATACTTGTTCAGTTCATACAATAGTAATTGCAATACTGCAAGATTTAAAACAAAGAAAACTTGAATATCACAGACCCACGAAATGTAGAATGTTGGGAGAAAGCAAACACATAAAGCAGTGGTTCTCAAATGATGTGCCCAGGCGGTGCTCAGGAGCACCAGTGGCTCAGTGACATTCTAAGGTGCTGCCCCTAGGAAATCCCAGGTCGACAACGCGGTACCAGCGGACATCAGGAGAAAATCACCAAACACATCAGTTCCATGCTTCTTATATGCATAACTTAAATGATGAATTTAAAGCCCAAATATATTACGAAAGATGATCGTTAAGAGCAATGAATACACGAAGGAAGAAACTGTGGGGGCTGACAGTCACGAAGCCTCAAAACATTTCCCGTAGGCTAAAATTTGGAATCCTTGCAATATACATGTTTGGTACCATACACAAGTAGGGGCATAAGAACCAGGGTGCAACATAAAGTCGTTCTTGGCAATGATCAATTATACATCACCATCTTCTTCTTCTTCTTCCACGATCACCAGCTGTTAATTCAGGTGGTGGAAAGTCATGACGCCTGGTATTGCGCTTCGACTGATTTTGAGGGCCTATATTACGCTTTCAGGCATCCTCAACCATGATGGCCAGCCTCGCCGACTTCAGAGGTTGAGTGTATGATCCTTCAAGTGTGATCGTTGCAGGAAACCTGTTGTCCTTGTAACTCTTTCTCGGACAGTTAGTTAGTGAAGACAGAACGAATGATTTCTTTATCTGTTTTCCTGCCTTTGATGAGGTCGTTCCGTACGTATCGTAAGATAAACACACTTTGATGAGGTCGTTCCGTACGTATCGTAAGATAAACACACTTTAATGATGTCGTTCCGTACGTATCGTAAGATAAACACACTTTAATGAGGTCGTTCCGCGTATCAAGATAAACACACTTAATGAGTCGTTCCGTACAAACGTAAGATAAACACACTTTAATGAGGTCGTTCCGTACGTATCGTAAGATAAACACACTTTAATGAGGTCGTTCCGTACGTATCGTAAGATAAACACACTTTGATGAGGTCGTTCCATACGTATCGTAAGATAAACACACTTTGATGAGGTCGTTCCGTACGTATCGTAAGATAAACACACTTTAATGAGGTCGTTCCGTACGTATCGTAAGATAAACACACTTTAATGAGGTCGTTCCGTACGTATCGTAAGATAAACACACTTTAATGAGGTCGTTCCGTACGTATCGTAAGATAAACACACTTTAATGAGGTCGTTCCGTACACATCGTAAGATAAACACGCTTTAATGAGGTCGTTCCGTACGTATCGTAAGATAAACACACTTTAATGAGGTCGTTCCGTACACATCGTAAGATAAACACACTTTAATGAGGTCGTTCCGTACGTATCGTAAGATAAACACACTTTAATGAGGTCGTTCCGTACACATCGTAAGATAAACACACTTTAATGATCTAAATCATAATAAAAATGATCAAATTGGTCGTAAAGAACGAACGCTAAGAAGAAAAAGACGATGAAAAAGACGATGAAAAAGACGATGAAAAAGACGATGAAAAAGACGATGAAAAAGACGATGAAAAAGACGATGAAAAATGAATAAAGGTACGTTGTATTTTCCAATTAATTCTGTATTTCTTTGCTGTTTACATCTTATTTGTTAAGTTTTTGTGTATAGTGAACCTACGATTTTTGGTTGGTCTTCAAGTGTGCCCCGACTTCCAAAAGTTTAAGAACCACTAATATAAAGAATTATTCATATTGTATGGATTTTCTCTAAACGACAGTATTGCTTAAGCAAACAGACCAAGACTGTTTGGCCATGTGGAAAGTGCTGATGATGCAAAGTAAAGTAAACAAAAGGCATATGGAAGGTCCCTTGTGAGGTTGGCGAACACAAAGACGTTTGGTAAACAGAATAATACTAGAATTACAGAATGTCAGCAATTATGGGGTTGAGAGAATACCGGAAGGTACACACGAATAATGGAAAAGTGTGTTCGTATTTATTTTAGTTTCATCATCATGTGCTATGGCGGAGAGCGTATTCGATCATTTACTTATTACTCATTTCCGTTCTCTACAGAACATAGTGCTGCAACTTCTCACTCAATTTCAACACGTACAAGAACCCTTGGCAATTTAAAATTGACCAGCTGGAAGCGCTGCTCGGGCAAAAAAAAAATCATCAGAAAAAGAGTTAAAAATAAAAATCCTTCAAAATATCTTCACCATCTTTTGAATTACATCGAGGACTCGCGCCGGTGCAGCTGAGTTTGTGCACTGCAACTGCGATCTTCATGTGTAAGAAAGAGATCGGAGCACACATGGTTACTCCCGAAGTGTAATGATGATAGTCCTATCAATCAAATTTCTCACTCACATCTAGAGGAAAAACACACACACAAAAGCTGTTGCTACTGCCTGTAATACTTCTTTTAGAGGTGTGTAGGACGGGGTGGAGAGGGGGAACATGTGTCTGAGGAATGTAATGACCGCATGGCTAGTACAGTATGTAGGACAAGGAGTAACTTCTACCTGAGGAATTTAATGATCGCATGGCTAGTGCAGTAGCTGCACAACTGTTCAGGCTAGCATTTTTCTCTTTGCCCACGACATACACAATTTCTGGACCTTACCGTGGATTCTATCTGTGACATGTGGGTATCTGTGACATGTGGGTATCTGTGACTTGTGGGTGTCTGTGACTTGTGGGTGTCTGTGACTTGTGGGTATCTGTGACTTGTGGGTATCTGTGACTTGTGGGTATCTGTGACTTGTGGGTATCTGTGACTTTGGGTGTCTGGACTTGTGTGTCTGTGACATGTGGGTGTCTGTGACTTGTGGGTATCTGTGACTTGTGGGTGTCTGTGACATGTGGGTATCTGTGACATGTAGGTATCTGTGACTGGGTGTCTGTGGTGGAGGTAGTGCTCGCCTGCTCGTAAGGTATTCGGTCTGCTCCAGTCGTGGAGCCATCGGGTAGTTTACCAGAGATATTTAATCTCAATACTGATAAGATCGAGTTCCTAGTTCTACTCAAGATGGAGATAAAAGATAGATTCCGTTTGCAAGTAGAGCAGGCAAAATAACCATTGTCAGTACAAAAACGGATAAAAGAAGGCTGTAAACAACTTCCCGGGCAAAACGTTTAAAAATATTAACACAACATTTCGACAAAAATGTTCACCAGCTCATAGTTACATCGGAGACCTTTGTCGGTGCTATGGAGTTTATGCACTGCCACTGAGGTCTTCATTTGCATGAAAATGATTGGAGCACACACAGTTGTTCATCTATGTGCAATGATAGTGGTCTTACCCTGTACACGACGATCATATTGGCTATCACCAATAATATTTGAGAGTCCTTGGAAGAACCTATCTACCAATTTGTGTCTCCCTTTTCGCTACAATCACTTGTCACTATAGACAGGAAACATTTCCGTATAAACATCATTAACAGTAAACTATCTGTACCAGGAAAACGAAAAAGAAATGGGACGCTGTTCTTTGCTGGCTGCATTCTTTGATTATGTCCGTCGCTTTCAACTGCATGTGTGCGTGAAACTGCATACGTGTATGAATTATCATGTGGGTATCTGTGACATGTAGGTATCTGTGACTTGTGGGTGTCTGTGGTGTGGAGGTAGGGTGCTCGGCCCTAGCTCGTAAGGTATTCGGTTCGCTCCAGTCGTGGAGCCATCGGGTAGTTTACCAGAGATATTTAATCTCAATACTGATAAGATCGAGTTCCTAGTTCTACTCAAGATGGAGATAAAAGATAGATTCCGTTTGCAAGTAGAGCAGGCAAAATAACCATTGTCAGTACAAAAACGGATAAAAGAAGGCTGTAAACAACTTCCCGGGCAAAACGTTTAAAAATATTAACACAACATTTCGACAAAAATGTTCACCAGCTCATAGTTACATCGGAGACCTTTGTCGGTGCTATGGAGTTTATGCACTGCCACTGAGGTCTTCATTTGCATGAAAATGATTGGAGCACACACAGTTGTTCATCTATGTGCAATGATAGTGGTCTTACCCTGTACACGACGATCATATTGGCTATCACCAATAATATTTGAGAGTCCTTGGAAGAACCTATCTACCAATTTGTGTCTCCCTTTTCGCTACAATCACTTGTCACTATAGACAGGAAACATTTCCGTATAAACATCATTAACAGTAAACTATCTGTACCAGGAAAACGAAAAAGAAATGGGACGCTGTTCTTTGCTGGCTGCATTCTTTGATTATGTCCGTCGCTTTCAACTGCATGTGTGCGTGAAACTGCATACGTGTATGAATTATCGTCCAGTGTCGGAAAAAAATGATCTTTCTTATGAATTTTACCGGGTCAGCGGTTTTGCAGCCTATTCTTATTGATTTTAAACTGCCATGCGTTCTTTTGACATTGGAAGATGCGGGCGAACATGCTAGAGAAATAGTTTTACAGTCGGGCTGTGATGAAAGCAATGTTACATAAGAGACATGCTGCTACCTTGGATGAATGGGCACTTTGACGTGCTCAATTTGAACACGAGAGCCTATATTTTATAGTTAAGTCTATGAACTCGATCTGACCTACACTTCTGTCTTTCTTTCTTTTCTCTAATCATGTTTTGTCTTATTCATCGTCAGAATAAGAATAAGAAGAGATTTATCGACATCTACACTGAGATCATACATCTCTAGACAAATATCCCCATTTCTTATATATCCCCGTGGGGAACGAACCGAGTACCTTTATAACGAGAGGCGAGCACGTTACCTTTACACGCTACATACACTCCCAGCTGGGTAAATGTTATACACTCAATAACAAACATGACAGCTCGTTAACTAAACGGTTTTTATACATTGAACAGTAATATAGAAGTCAGTGTACCAATACAGGTAAAAACAACCTTATAGCTTCATGTCGAGCTCAGGTTCTGTCTGAACAAACACTCGCAATTCATTCATATCTTTTGACATCAGTTCCATGACTTTACTTGTCGTCTCAATATCTCCAGCTATGGAATTCTCTATGCAGTTCTCATTCATTAAAAACGCTATCAGTAACAAAAGCAAAGAAGAAAGAGCGATTCAAGGCAAATGACAACAATGGACTGACATAACAGTGAAGGCACCTTCCCCACCCCCTTCCTCAGTTCCTCCTAACACCACCACTCCAGGAACTTTCTTTGTTGTCAAACTAACTTCCAAGTCGTGGGAGCTATTCTTTCATTCAATGTAATCTGACAAACTACCTGTATCTCCTACCTACACTCATAGGCGTCCAAAAATGTTTTTCCAGAAGGGGCAAAACGAAAGCAAAAAGTAGTTATAAGTTTATAATAATTCCTTCCATAATACGTTACATAATTGCCTGCAAGCAATTTCTCCATACCGCTCTATCCTGGGCAATTCGCCCAATCTCTTCCGTGGAACTGAGACCGATATTTATTGCCTCTCTCAGCAAAGTTTGCTTCAGGGTCTTCTTAGGTGGACCTCTCTTTCTTGAGTCCTCTCTATCCCATTTCAATGCCTGCTTTGATATTCTTTGATCATTTCTTCTCAAGGTGTATCCAACATATCTCCATCTTCTCCTTCTTATAACAATTATTACTAGTGGTTGACCAGACATTTCTCTGATTTCATCACTTCTCCTGAATTCGTTCCATTTTATATTCATTATTTTCGCAGACATCTATTTTCAAACTCATTCAACTTATTTTCTAGATCTTTTTCATTTTCCAAGTTGGTAGTTTACACGATGAAATCTAGAGACCAGATTCCATAAACTATTTGAGTTTCGTGAAAATCTAGAGACCAGATTCGCATAACTATTTGGTAGTTTCAGGAAATCTAGAAGACCAGATTCGCATAACTATTTGGTAAGTTTAAGCAGAAATCTAGAAGACCAGATTCTCTAACTAGTTTACTAAATCCATTGCTAGGAACAACATAGGCCTTCCCCCCTCTTTACGTCTTAAAATATGTACGCCCATGTCTACACTAGCTCGCTCCTGATGCTACATAGAGATTATAACTATGTCCATTAAACAACAAACGATAACATTAACGTAGGATATTGTATATATCATGGCTTAGAATTATTCCTCTATCATTTGGAAGAGTGATGGTGTGAGGACATGGCGTCAATTTATCAGTTTCTTAATATTAATGTTTAATTTCCTAATCAGCTCTCCTAATTTTATCACAAATAAAGGTGAACATTTTATTTCCTTAAAGAATAGTTGCTATACTGGTTTGGGTGAACAATATTTTTTACATTTCTCTCTCAAAGTTTAGTGTTAGAGTATTGGGTGTAATCTATGGGCTGTTTTTTCTCTCTATAGTTTAGCGTTAGAGTATTGGGTGTAATCTATGGGCTGTTTTTTCTCTCTATAGTTTAGTGTTAGAGTATTGGTGTAATCTATGGGCTGTTTTTTCTCTCTATAGCTTAGTGTTAGAGTATTGGTGTAATCTATGGGCTGTTTTTCTCTCTATAGCTTAGTGTTAGAGTATTAGTGTAATCTATGGGCTGTTTTTTCTCTCTATAGTTTAGTGTTAGAGTATTGGTGTAATCTATGGGCTGTTTTCTCTCTCTATAGTTTAGTGTTAGAGTATTGGGTGCAATCTATGGGCTGTTTTTTTTCTTAAGTTGCGTAAATATTACTACAGTTTTCTTTATAACAAAATGTCACCCACCTGCCCAACGTGTTCGTAGCCCGTTGGACTACGGGTGACAAGCCCCCTGTCAGTGCGGTTCAATTCCGCGGACTGGCAGAAAAGCAACAGGTTCTCCAGATTTACGGTGTTCGTGGCACCGAACCGAAGGGTTATGATGTTCATGGCACCGAACCGAAGGGTTACGATGTCCATGGCACCGAGCCGAAGAGCTGAAAGCTCAATTGCTTCTGGATCGAAAGAAAAATCAAAAATCAAAATCAAAAATCAAAACAATCACTTGCATTGTGATCAGAGATCACTTGAAGAATATCCCGAACTCCACCATGGTGATGAACCGAGTATATTTAGAGAGAGAGAGAGAGAGAGAGAGAGGGGAAGAGAGAGAGAGAGAGAGAGAGAGAGTGAGAGAGAGAGGCGAGAACCGTATCTCCACTTCACAGTTACATCTCCAAAAGTTGTCTTCTATATGTTTGTTTCCTACATAGTACCTATATTTTAAAAAGATTATATATATATATATTTCTTTTTCATGTCTTGTTTGACATATAAGACTTCCACAAGAGATTTTCATTGCTGTCGTTCTGTCTCATTTCTAACAATCGTTTCTCATGTCAGGCCACAATCTTTCAACTCTCTTTCAACAGCTCTTCTCCAAGTTTTCTTTAGACGTCCAAGCCTTCTTTCTCCATACAATGTCCATCGCCTATCTGTCCTAGATATTATCCCTATTGGCTTACTGCATACATGACCAATCCATCTATATCTTTGTCTTTTAATGATGTCCTGGAATATTACCTGCAACATCATACACAAGCTGGGGACGTTTCAAGATAAATGTTTCAGAAGAATCCTGCGAATACTCTGGTCAATACAATAAGAAATGAAGAGCTTTCCAAACGAACAAACTGTGCATGACTGGAGACAATCAGTATATAGATAGATTTTCTCAAACAATCTTGACAAAACACATAGACTATTGACAACAATACACTACATATAATTACCTTTTTCTTGAAGAACACGCTGGTTCCATATATTTGCAATCTTTAGTTGTCAACAAATGAGGAACCGTCAGATGTTTGGGAAGAGTCAACGATCTTTTGTCCTTTGGATAAAATAGTATTTATTGACTTCAGTGTGACCTTTATCTTATTTATCTATATTTTATTCTGTTTACAATCTAAGGCATAATCATCTTCTTCTTCTTTTGTTGTCACATTGTTAACAGGTTGTTGTCCAGTGTTGAGCTTTTCTGTTTTTGTTTTACGTTACTCAAGGGCATATATTCCCTAACTTGTTCAGCCCACCGCCCACTTTGCACAACATAAGCTTTGTAACGCCCTCTCCATATTATAACAGTTTGCCAACGCCCTCCACATATATACATGCTCTATTTTCTCTTTGACATAGAAAATTGATATATATTTATATAATACATAGTCAATGTTCAAATGATTATATGCATGAAATAGAAAATTGATGAAAAAATCGACCGTGTAAGACGGGCAAAAGATGAATTAAAATGCAGAATTCCAATTTTAAATGATTATTCAATCGCAGAATCATGAAAATAATTTATTTTAAAATATTTATTATTAATTTCTTCTTTAAGGAGCCATCGACCTCTAATCGTCTGAACACCCCCAATTCTTCTGAACCCACTATCTCCCCCACCCCTAGAACGCTTCAGCGCAACTGGGGGATTACGCCCACTTTGGGAAATGCTGCTCTAGGGACTTGGGTGATAGTTATTTTGGCTTTTGAAAGGATTCTGCTATGCCATCACCTTTTTTGTGATCTACTGTAGAAGGCATGCAGCCAGTCCCTCAACCCCAGGTGGTAGCTAGGAGGCCAGACAGGTAGTTTAGATAGGTTGGTAGATATGAAATTAGTTGACCGTAGTGTTTGCGCACCAAATCTGCACGTTAATAGCAGATAGCAACACTAGAACGAGACATTTACATAGTGAAACTAGTTGACGTAGAATTGTGTAGTGACTGCGTAGCAACGTTAGTGACAAGGAGGGACGAATATAAACACGACCATTGAGGACGAACGGACGTGTTTTTCCTTGTCTACATATGTGATACCATCAATAAAGCAATTATGAAACTTATAAGAACGTCTTCTTGTATGTAGTTTAAGTGGCATCAACATCTGCCATCACTCATTACAATCAGCCAAGATATTATACAACAACCATTACAACTATAACATACATATCGCATTCTTTTCTGATGTTCTGTTGTAGTAGACGATGTATACAGTGGAGTCTGGTTGCATACTTTACTGACCGAACCACTTCATTCTTTGTTTCTCAATGTATTTCAAGCAAGGTTCTGTTATAACTATAATATAAATTCGCAATGGTCAGATTCGAGCTGAATCGCCATGAAGTGCGTTCGGTAATGGTACTTGTGACAGTCACACTGACTTTATCTGTTCTAGATGACCAGACTGCCATACTTCGCCTCCGGTTGTGTCACAACAAAATGAGACACCACCAGTACACTAAACTCAGATAGGCACCAACGACTTGTGCTCCTGCGGCTTGGCGAGTATAACAACAGAACATATCCTACAGAACTGCCCCCAGTATGCAGACCTGAGAAGAAAGAGGTCACTTACACCAGCTTCCAAGACAAACTGTATGGCGTGGCTGATGATCTGAGGCAGACGGCTGCCTTTGTTAGAGAATCCGAAATCCCAATCTAGTGAGAACGCAGAAGAAGAAGAAGAATGAGAGACAATGTCGTAAGGTAGAATGAGAGACAATGTCGTAAGGTAGAATGAGATACAATGTCGTAAGGTAGAATGAGAGATAATGTCGCAAGGTAGAAAGAGAGATAATGTCGTAAGGTAGAATGAGAGACAATAAAGATAAATAAAAGAGAAAATAGTGAACATTGTAAGAAATGGAATTCTAAACATCTCCACAATACGTCTCCTTCAGGCAATTAGGATGGTCCTCGTTGATCAACACTACAGCACCTTGAAGAATTATTTACCTCCACACTAGTTCTAAAACTTGACAAAAAAAAACGTTGTGCCCAAAGGAAGGAGAAAAGGGAACCCGTTTTCTAAGAGGCCGATTAACCCTTTCTTTCTTTCTTTTCTCCTATCCTGTTTTGCCTCACAGCGTCAGGGTATGAAGAGATTTATAGAATTAGCCCTTGTGTGCGCATCATAAATTGTGTCTTTCGTCGCCTCTGTTATCTCTGAGGTTCATCTTTTGCGTGACCAGCCTTTTGCTTTGAATCAATTGTATCGGAGCAACATCGCTCTTTGAGGTGCACTGTCTGTTCGTAATCTGCTTATGTGGCCGAACCATTTAATTCGTTGTTTCTTGATTCCTGATGTCACTTGATTCCTGATGTCTTTATTTCTCAATCGATCTCTTCTTATTACCACCATTATTCTACGTAGACATCTCTGTCGTGACTAGTTTTCTTCTAACGTTTGATGTCAGCGTCCAGGTTTGGCACTGATGTAGCATTATGTAGGAAGAAAGATTATGATGAACATTTGTACTGTATACTGAATTAACCAGTATAATGGCTTTACGTCATCTTAGAAAATACACAGAGCCTGTGTATCGGTTCAGAAAGTGGAAAGGGTTAATGATTTTGATAATCGGCACACATGTGGATGTGGTCAAATGACACCGGCCATAATTACTTCCCAGTGTTTTTCTTGTACCCAATTGAAGCTGGGTCGACCTGAGAGTCGTAAAATTAGGAACAAATCTTATTCCCACTGTGGAGTTAAACCACTGACTACGAGCCTATGAAAAATAGCACTAACCACTACGTTGTCGTGGTTCTCGCTTACGCCAAAGCAATCACGTACATGAAACTTACAACATATTGCTGGTTGGGATGGGTTCCATTCTGAACTTTACTACTGATCAGCTTTCTCTGTCTTGTAACAAAACCAACAGGTAAACGTTCCTGTCCACATAAAACAGTGTACAATTTCAATGTAACTTAACACTACGAAAGCGTACAACCTTGATATTCGAATTTTCTAAATGGTGGATACTCCCGTCCTTCCGTGGGCGGATTGTTTACATTTAGATGGGGGGCGTATTTACACAGTAAAGCAATGCAAGAAACAGAACGAATTTTTAAAAGTATACATACCAGCTAAGATATAAGAACAGAAGTGTTGAAATATAATGTTAAATTTAACAAAAACTGCACAAACGTTAAACGTATCAACAAGAGTGTGGGTCAGGCATAAGTAAGAAAAGTTGAATAATCACACAAAAGAAGCTGAACAAAGGACTTAATGTCATTTAGACCCGGATGGTTACATTCAACCAAACTCTTCTTTGCTCATTTCGTAAAGCTTTCATGCCAATAATATATATATATATATGCATTTCGCTAGCCCGCATACCTTCACTTGTCCGTCTTGTATCTTTTTCAACAGAGTTTCGCAATATCTTTATATGTTTCAAATGTTTTATTTATCCCTTTTTTATTTATCCCTGTTTTATTTATCCATGTTTCATTTATCTATGTTCCATTTATCCCTGATTTGGTTATCCATGTTTGATTTATCCATGTTTTATTTATCCTTTTATTATCCATGTTCCATTTATCCATGTTCCATTTATCCATGTTCCATTTATCCATGTTCCATTTATCCATGTTCCATTTATCCATGTTCCATTTATCCATGTTCCATTTATCCATGTTCCATTTATCCATGTTCCATTTATCTATGTTCCATTTATCCATGTTCCATTTATCCATGTTCCATTTATCCCTGTTTCATTTATCCATAGTTCCATTTATCCATGTTCCATTTATATCTGATTTGATATCCATGTTTTATTTATCCATGTTCCATTCATCCATGTTCCATTTATCCATGTTCCATTTATCCATGTTCCATTTATATCTGATTTGGTTATCCATGTTTTATTTATCCCTGTTTCATTTATCCATGTTCCATTTATCCATGTTCCATTTATCCATGTTCCATTTATATCTGATTTGGTTATCCATGTTTTATTTATCCCTGTTTCATTTATCCATGTTCCATTTATCCATGTTCCATTTATCCATGTTCCATTTATATCTGATTTGGTTATCCATGTTTTATTTATCCCTGTTTCATTTATCCATGTTCCATTTATCCATGTTCCATTTATCCATGTTCCATTTATATCTGATTTGGTTATCCCTGTTTCAGTTATAACTTTTTCATCATTTTCAAAAATTCCTCATTTCTAACTTGTTCATGATTTCTACATTTGTTTCATATGAGACTTTGCATTACTGTCTCTTTTTTTCTTTCATTTGAACATTGAATTTCGTATTTACTTCTTATTGAGCCTGACGAAATCGGCCTTGCTCTGGTAGTAAAATAATCGATATTTATATCCACATTGACAGGACAATCATTTTCTGGTTCCGGACCTGGGTGGGCAGACAATCCATAAATATCCCATCGACAAAATGCCACAATGGCACTGCTTGATTAACCATTAAGCAAAAAAATAAAAGTAGACGTTGATGGCATCAACAGGAAGGGGGTGGCACAGTATACATTTTCTGATGTCCGATTTATCATGGACTATATAGATACTCGAGAGAAATCGCAGTGAAACATGAGGTGAAGAAAGTTGTAAGCGATAGATAGGTCACACTTTGAGAAAATCCGAATGGAATATAGCTTGAAAGGCTCTATCTTAACTCTTAACCGTTCGTGGGTTTTAAGTTTTTTGGTTATTTTTGAAGGCCTGCTCTATTACTAGAAGCGATATATACTCCATGAATTGAACATAGGCATGTTATATATGGTTTGAAAGCTAATTGAATGTACTATCAAGATATGTGCTTTTAATATCAGTGACATGTAATATGTAATATCAGTGACCTAATTTTGGTGATGCTAAAAATAGATTTTAAAACAAATTTCAAATAATTATACAGTCACAAAGAAGGAAAAAATAAGTATGAAATATATCATGAAAACTATTAATATACTAGCTTAGTACCTTCATATTTACACAATATATACAAACATGAAGTTGTTTGGACAATAAATAAGGCAGTAATTAGAAAATTTGTAACTTCTAAATATTTCCATATTTTGAAGACACCAATTAATAAATAAATAAGAGAAAATGATGCAGAACTGGTCTAGTAAGCAGCCCATAAAGAACTAACACTTATAGTCTTGATTAGGACAGTAATCTGAGTCACTAGATGCCATTTGTAAAGCAAATGTGTGATTTCTGACAAGAGAAAGTGAAAGTCTGCAGAGATTATCCAAAATGGCGGCCGTTCGGAAATGTCGGTGTAATAAAAGCATGTTCTTACCACTGAAGTCGGAGAAGGTTTGCCTGAATGGCTAGGGACAACTAACACACGGTTAGTCGACTTTCACGCAGAAATCAGTCAGATACACCATAAAAGGCTCCATGATTACGCATGAATTCATAGCGGGCGGAGGCAGAAGAAGAAGAACACATGCTTTATTCAACGAGATTAGACATCTTAAAAAAGTAATATATATTTTTTAACAATTTATTATGGTAATATCATATGTTTTACATTATGAAACATACATGATTTGCTTTTAAATGCATAAGTAACACACAAATACGGCTAGTTTCGAGTCATGTAGCCATCTCATTTATAAATGAGATTTTCTTAGTACCGAACGTTACAGGGTTAACACACGCAAGAGAAGAAAGCCTAGAAATACACTGAGAAGAAATTTGGAGGCAGAGATTAATGATATACGGAAACGCTGGAAGCAGCTGCAAAATATAGCTTAATATAAGAAGACTTAGCATACGTTTATTGCGGGTCCCAACTGGGGTTAAAAAGGCGCAAGAGAGATAGATAAATAGATAAATAAATAGATGAAGAGAAAAGAAAGAAGAGAGAGAGAGAGAGAGAGAGATAAAGATGGACAAAAGTTGGACCAACAATAAACTAGTAAAAGCATAGGTTTCCACTAAAGAATATTCGTGGGAATACAAGAGAATTAGAATCTAATAACTTTTAAACGATTCACCATGGCTGACGTAATTGTTTCTGTCAGCTGTCCCTTTCAGTTTGTTCGTTTCAATATGATATATTTGTGGACAACCCAATACTTCAAGTATTTCGATCCTCTAAATTACTCAATCCAGTCCAAAAGTAGTGCTTTTTTTCTTTTCTCCAATTCTGTTTTGCCTCCAAGCGTCAGAATAAGAAGAGATTTCTAGAACGAGAATTTGTGCGCTTTATAAATAGTGTCTTTCGTCGCCTCTGTTATCTCTGAGGTCCACCTTTTACGTGGCCGGCCTTTTGCTTTGTATCTACTGTATCGGAGCAACATTGCTCTTTGAAGTCCTGTCTGTTGGTAATCTGCTTATGTGGCCGAATCATTTCATTTGTTGTTACTTGATGAAGTTCAGTACTGATGTTGTACACACTTTTTTCTGATGTCTTCAATTCTCAACTGGTCTCTTCTGGTTAACTCCCCACCCCCGCCCCCTCAACGCTCTGCGTAAACACTTCATCTCTGTTGTGACTGTCGTTCAGTAGTGCAGTTAAGTTAAATGCATTTGAAAGTAGACGCCTGTGAAAAATAATGAAAATAACATGGGACGAATTCAAGAGAAGTGATGTCTGGTTAAATATTAGTAAGAACTGTTAAAGAAAGAGAAAATATGTTGGGCATACTCTGAGAATAAATGATCAAAGAATCATAAAGCAGGCGTTGAAGTGGAGACAAATGGTCCAGGAAGAGCAGGCGTTGAGTGGAGGGAAATGGTCAGAGAGGCAGGCGTTGAAGTGGGAGGCAAATGGTCCAGGGAAGAGCAGGCGTTGAAGTGGAGCAATGGTCGGAAGGCAGGAAGTGGAAATGGTCCAGGAAGAGCAGGCGTTGAAGTGGGAGGCAAATGGTCCAGGAAGGCAGGCGTTGAAGTGGAGGCAAATGGTCGGGAAGAGCAGGGTGAAGTGGGAGGCAATGGTCAGGAAAGGACATAATGAACGACATTTACGAGAGATGAAAATATCGGACCAATTCCATAGAAGAGATTGGTGAGTTGTCCAGAATAGAGCGGTATGGAGAAATAGCTTCTAGGTCGGATGTAACGTATAACTGTATGAGAGTAATACAGAGAATAGTATAGTGTGGGCATCTGTAGCTTAAGCTGTGGTGAGCTCGATCACAGTCGAAACGTATCTGTTTCAAACACCGTGGCGAGCAGTTTGGGAGCAAATTAGTTTCTGTTGTATTTTTACGAAAGATTAAAAATAGACCTCACCGATCAGAAAGCGATGACAAACTACGGAACGTATAAATGGTGCCTAGAAAATCAACGACTCGTTTACTGTGGTTGATGGCTACGTTTTGTAAAGGATATGACACGATTTTCATTACATACTAGGATATTGGGTCAAAGCACAGCCAACTCTAGTTAACTAGGTCAGACAACTGACTGGAGGTTCCCTGACCTAGATCAGAAAAAGGGGCCGGAAAATATATATGTTTGATAGAACACTGTAAGCTTTTTTTGCAATTTTACTCAATTCTGTGAGTCTATGGATATTTATTGGTGAAAAATATTCATAATATTGATATTACTTATTGTTAAACTTAATTTGTTGCATAATATAACTTCGATTTAGTATTTTGTGTTGATTTTAAAATGAATTCGTCTATATACACAATACTGGAATGCGAGGTCACGTGGTGTAGTTGGGGTCTGATTTCCCATAATTCTTACCTGAGTCCGAAAGGCCCATAAGTTTATAGTTGGCTGTGGTCAAAGGCTTGTCTCAATTAGCAACTAAACAACTAGGACAATGAATGCAACGAGGAAGAATAAACTATAACAGTTAACTGGTATAATCTCACTGATGCCTCTCAGAATAACACCAACAACATTAGCCACTGTGGCGACTAACAGATTTAAGTCACGTCTTAGGAAGAAAGGGGAGATGACACATGATAGTCTCAGCCTAAATGGAACACTACCAATACCCCATATAGTATGAATGAAATCCCATATCGTTTAATGTAGTAAAGGTGTGAGATGAGACCAGATCTCATAATGATAATCTTTCGCATTTCAAGGGTACGAGGTTATTACCCTTCTTGCTGTCTCGCCTTATCTAACTCATACTATCAGATATTCCACTTAGTTGATGTATCTGCACCAGGGAAAACCCTCTTTTAACTGTAAAGTCAGCCAGCGTTCTCAGTGCTGTTGTAGTCGGATGTACAGTGCTCGCCTTTCGCATTAAATGTACTCAAAATACATTTTTATCAGATGATCCCATTACCACCTGCTGCAGTAATGTTTCTTATAGATTTCTATCATTTTCTTTAAAAATACATAAAGGGACAAGGTACTAAACGTATAAGTGGTGCCTAGAAAATCGATGACTCGTTTACTGTGGTTGATGGAGACGTCCTGTAAAGGATATGCTATGATTTTCCTTTTATACATAAATGAGATATAAATATTTATATTTGTGTCATTCAATGCTATGATTTTCCTTTTATACATAAATGAGATATAGATTTTTATATTGATATGTTTGTCATTCAATAAATACTTAAGATTTCAAGGAGTTATTTTGTGTTTCAATAAAATTGTTTTCACATTGGTTGCTTAAGATTTCAAGGAGCTATTTTTGTGTCATTCAATAAACACTGATTTCACCTTGGTTCTTAAGATTTCAGGAGCTATTTTTGTGTCATTCAATAAACATTGATTTCAGATTAGTTACTTAAGAATTCAGGAAGCTATTTGTGTGTCATTCAATAAACACTGATTTCACATTGGTTACTTAAGATTTCAAGGAGTTATTTTTGTGTCATTCAATAAACATTGTTTTCACATTAGGTTACTTTTTAGATTTCAGGAGCTATTTTGTGTCATTCAATAAACACTGATTTCACCTTGGTTACTTAAGATTTCAGGGAGCTATTTTTGTGTCATTCAATAAACATTGATTTCACCTTGGTTACTTAAGATTTCAGGGAGCCTGAGGTTAATACTGAGATCAAAGTTTGGTCGGGCTTTACTAATGCCTGTCGTTATTTTACTTCTCTGTACTCTTGATTGGCTGATTAATCTTCTTCTTCTTTCGTCGTCAGTTACCGAATTGTTCCACAATGTCGTGGTTTTCTAATTTTTTTGCCGGCGCTGCACTAGTGACTTTGGTGATATATATTTGTGATTTTTTGACAGGATTTCGCTATGCTAAATGTTTCTTGGTCTTCTTTGCTTATGCTCTGTTATAGAAGACTCTGTTTACAGTGGAGTTTAGTTACATTCTTATTATGTGACAGAACCCTTCAATCTTTGCCTCTCGATGCAATTCAAGAAAGATTCTGTCCCAATTTTCACTCTTATGCTGTTGTTTGTGAGTATCTCTTACTGAGTTGGTGATAACTTTATACATATAAATTATATTTGTAATTTCTTTCAGTCTCGTTTTCCATTGATTTGACCGGCTTTTATTTTGTGTTAAAATCTAACTTTTAAAATTATAATATGAAACATGTAACATTCACAAGTCAAATGGTAATATGAAACATGTAACATTCACAAGTCAAATGGTAATATGAAACATGTAACATTCACAAGTCAAATGATAATATGAAACATGTAACATTCACAAGTCAAATGATAATATGAAACATGTAACATTCACAAGTCAAATGGTAATATGAAACATGTAACATTCACAAGTCAAATGATAATATTAAACATGTAACATTCACAAGTCAAATGATAATATGAAACATGTAACATTCACAAGTCAAATGATAATATGAAACATGTAGCATTCACAAGTCAAATGATAATATGAAACATGTAACATTCACAAGTCAAATGATAATATGAAACATGTAACATTCACAAGTCAAATGATAATATGAAACATGTAACATTCACAAGTCAAATGATAATATGAAACATGTAACATTCACAAGTCAAATGATAATATGAAACATGTAACATTCACAAGTCAAATGGTAATATGAAACATGTAACATTCACAAGTCAAATGATAATATGAAACATGTAACATTCACAAGTCAAATGATAATATGAAACATGTAACATTCACAAGTCAAATGATAATATGAAACATGTAACATTCACAAGTCAAATGATAATATGAAACATGTAACATTCACAAGTCAAATGAAGACACTTAATAATTTCTTATGCAATTAATGTAATATATCTGCTGAATTTTGAATTGTTAAGTATCAGATTTGATATCTTAATTATGCACATGCCTACATTCTTGAGCTATCGTCTCGTATCACGGTCTCTGTGATCTGAACAAGATTCCGTGTCGTCTTTCCTTTGTGCACTTAATGACCCTGTTGTGTGTATATTGTTGCGTTTGTAGTTAGACGAACAATAAAACTGAATGCCCTGTTGTGTAATATTCGTTTGTAGACGAATAAACTAACCGTGATATGTTCGTAGGACGAACAATAAAACTGAATACCTTTGTATATTGTTGCGTTTGTAGTTAACGAACAATAAAACTGAATGCTTTGTGTATTATTGCGTTTGTAGTTGAACAACAATAAAACTGAATGCCTATATTTGTAGTTGGAAATAAAATAATGCGTTTGATATTTGGTTGAAGACGAACAATAAACTGAATGCCCTGTTGTTATTTCGTTTGATAATCAACTAATTATGTGCAATGCTACATTCTTGAGCTATCGTTCGTATCAGTTAGATCTGATACAATAATGATTCCTGTTTTCGATATGTTCGTTTGTGACGACATACTATCCTGTTGTGTATATTGTTGCGTTTGTAGTTAGACGAACAATAAAACTGAATGCCCTGTTGTGTATATTGTTGCGTTTGTAGTTAGACGAACAATAAAACTGAATGCCTCTGATATCGTGTGAATACAATAAATGATCTTGTGTATATGTCGAGTTAGACGAACAATAAAACTGAATGCCCTGATATTGTGATCAAATTTTTCTGTTTGTAGTTAGATCGAACAATAAAACTGAATGCCCTGTATTGTGTATAAGATATCGTTGCTTTATATTATGACGTGTTAACAAAATAAAACTGAATGCCCTGTTGTGTATATTGTTGCGTTTGTAGTTAGACGAACAATAAAACTGAATGCCCTGTTGTGTATATTGTTGCGTTTGTAGTTAGACGAACAATAAAACTGAATGCCCTGTTGTGTATATTGTTGCGTTTGTAGTTAGACGAACAATAAAACTGAATGCCCTGTTGTGTATATTGTTGCGTTTGTAGTTAGACGAACAATAAAACTGAATGCCCTGTTGTGTATATTGTTGCGTTTGTAGTTAGACGAACAATAAAACTGAATGCCCTGTTGTGTATATTGTTGCGTTTGTAGTTAGACGAACAATAAAACTGAATGCCCTGATTGTGTATATTGCTGCGTTTGTGAGATTGATACGAACAATAAAACTGAATGCCCTGTTGTGTATATTGTTGCGTTTGAGTTAGACGAACAATAAAACTGAATGCCTTTGTGTATATTGTTGCGTTTGTAGTTAGACGAACAATAAAACTGAATGCCCTTGTTGTTATATTTGCGTTTGATAGTTAGACGAACAATAAAACTGAATACCATGTTTGTATATTAATTGCAGTTTGAGTTAGACTGAACAATAAAATCTGAATGCCATGTGTATATTGTTGCGTATAATGATAGACGAACAATAAAACTGAATACATCTGTTGTGTATATTTTGCGTTTGATATTAGACAACAATATAACTGAATATGCCTGATCTGTGAATACAATTGTTCGTTGATATTAGACGAACAATAGAAACTGAATCTCCTGATTGTGTATATTATTTGCGTTTATAGTTAACGAACAATAAAACTGAATCCTGTTGTATTTGTTGCGTCTTGTAGTTAACAATAATAAATCTGGAATGACATATGTATATTTGCGTTTGAACAATACAGAACAATACAAACTGAATGTGGGATCAATACATGATAATTGGATACAATACATGATAATTGGGAATACAATACATGATAACTGAATACAATACATGAATCTTGGATACAATATGATAATCTTGAATAATCTGTAATCTGAATACAATAATAACTGAATACAATATGATAATCTTGGAATCAATACAGATAATCTTGGAATACAATACATGAAATCTGGAATACATACTGATAATCTGAATACAATACATGTATTGGAATACAATACGGGTAATCTGAATCAATCAAAACTTATACATGTAATCTGTGGAATACAATACATGATAATCGTTGAATAATTGACGAACAATAATAACTGAATCTCATGATAATCTGATATAATGATTCGATTATGATAATCTGGGAATACAATACATATAATCTGAATACAATACATGATAATCGTTGGAACATACAATAATCTGAATACTCTGTATGTGTAATACTGATTGCGTACTTGATAATCTGGAATACAATAAAACTGAATCCGATATGATATTTGGAATTAGACAAACAGATAATCTGAATACAATACATGATAATCTGGAATACAATACATGATAATCTGGGAATACAATAATGATAATCTTAGGAATACAATCATGAAATCTTGGGAATACAATACATGATAATCTTGGGAATACAATACATGATAATCTTGGGAATACAATACATGATAATCTTGGGAATACAATACATGATAACTGGGAATACAATACATGATAATCGTGGAATACAATACATGATAATCGTGGGAATACAATACATGATAATCTGGGAATACAATACATGATATTTGGGAATCAATACATGATAACGAATACAATACATGATAATCTTGGGAATACAATACATGATAATCTTGGGAATACAATACATGATATCTGGAATACAATACATGATAATCTGGAATACAACATGATAATCTTGGGAATACAATACATGATAATCGGAATACAATCAGATAATCTGGAATACAATACATGATATCTGGAATAAATACATAATCGATACAATACATGATAATCATGGGAATACAATACATGATAATCTTGGGAATACAATACATGATAATCTTGGGAATACAATACATGATAATCTGGGAATACAATACATGATAATCGTGGGTACAATACATATAACAATACAATACATGATATCTGGGAATACAATACATGATAATCGGAATCAATAATGATAACTGGAATACAATACATGATAATCGTGGGAATACAATACATGATATCGTGGGAATACACATGTAACTTGGATAAATCTGTATCTTGGGAATACAAACATGATAATCTTGGAATACAATACATGATAATCTTGGGAATACAATCAGTAATCGAATACAATACAGATAATCTGGAATACAATACATGATACTGGGAATACAATACATGATAATCTGGGAATACAATACATGATATCTTGGAATACAATACATGATAATCTTGGGAATACAATACATGATAATCGTGAATACAATACTGATAATCTTGGGAATACAATACATGATAATCTGGAATACAATACATGATAATCTGGAATACAATACATGATAATCGAATACAATACATGATAATCTGGAAACAATACATGATAACTAATACAATACATGATAATCTGGAATA
Organism: Arion vulgaris; assembly: GCA_020796225.1. Lineage (NCBI taxonomy): Eukaryota > Metazoa > Mollusca > Gastropoda > Stylommatophora > Arionidae > Arion > Arion vulgaris. Next base: position 62,333,155 of record CM036753.1, on the reverse strand, counting down.
CAATACATGATAATCGGGAATACAATACATGATAATCTGAATACATCATGTATCGTATACATACATGATAATCTTTGGAATACAATACATGATAATCTTGGGAATACAATACATGATAATCGTGGGAATACAATACATGATAATCTGGGATACAACATGATAATCTGGAATACAAACATGATAATCTTGGAATACAATACAGATATCGTGGAAAAGAATCGATTCTGGGAATACAATACATATATCGAATCAATCATGATAATCGGAATAACTGATAATTAATACAATACATGATAATCTGGTCATATGATATTGGAATCAATACATGATAATCTGGTTGAATACAATACATGATAATCTTGGGAATACAATACATGATATCGTGGGAATACAATACATGATAATCTGGGAATACAATACATGATAATCTTGGGAATACAATACATGATAATCTTGGAATACAATACATGATATGTGATCCATGATAACTGATCAAACTGAAATCTTGATACAATACTGTATCTTGGGATACATTATCGTGATAGAATCAGATTCTTGAATACAATACAGATATCTGGAATCATACTGTTCGGATACATCAATTAGATCTGATAACTTCTCGACCCACGTCTTCTTTTAATCCATTTGTCATTGTCAGATAAGAGATTTCTAGAATGCTATGTTCAAAATAGTTTTTGTTCTTGATTATCTTTGCCACTTTCCGGCTCTTCGCTTATCATTGTATCGCACATTCTCATTGGTCACTGTCGCTATTTTTCAATTGTTCTGATCAATTCACTGTTCAGTTTTTTGGTATCCGTTCTAAATTAGGGATGTATATTGTGAGCCCCAATTACACATTACGCAACAGCTTCACATCACTCGATTGAGCAAGAAATGTAAACAAGAAAACAGTACTTGCACTTATGTTTATTTGTTTGCATCCGTTTTAATCAAGCAAGTTAACCACTTGTTGTGTGATCTGTATGGTTTGCTCCTAGCACGTTGCGTATACTGCGCCCCCATTTTAGCCACTATGGAATGTATGAACAGGCTTATCCGAATTTTGTCTAATTCAATTTATGATAAAGATAATTGTCATCAGTATATGTCATCATATGTCATTAATCATATGTCATTAATATATCATCAGTTAATCAAGTAGTAAGAAATTATAAGTTATCAGTTAAGCAATTCTCTGTGGTTAAGTCGAATCGCGCCTTTCTGTTCATGAGTGCATGTTTTCTAGAGATCTATAGGATTATTGTCAGAGCTACGAAATTCTGTTTTGTGCAATCCTCTCGTTAGCTGACATATCATTTTGAGTGTTATATGGGGTAAAATCCGGTGCAATGTAGTGGATCCTTCCTCTTTAGAAGTAATCCGTCGTCGAATATAACCGGAGATATTAAATAACTGATAATGGTAAGTACTTTACACATTTCCAGTACACCGCAATAATAATCTATCAGGCATTTTAAATGAAGAGAAATTGTAACGAACCGGAAATCTTAAGTAAACAGGAATCTTAAGATGCCGGAAAAGGTTTCCGCTAACGTACTAGCTATGTGACTGAAGAATCAAATATACTGAGAACTGAACAATGTTAGCTTTGGTAAAAATGCTGCTCTTTGTTACTGTATTATGCTGACTTATGAGTTTAGTTCTTCTTCTTTGCGTTCGTTCTTTAAGACCAATTTTAATCATTCTTTGTGATAGGGTTTGATCTTTGCCAAGAACGTGTATACGTTGCACATTGGTTTGGCAGGCACCTAAAGCATAGACTTCTACAGGTTTAGGACACATGCATCCGATTTCAGCTAAACCTCATTAGTCGCCTCTTACGATATGCGTGGCAGGTAACAGTGATTCTATTCTTTACACCCAAATTTGGGCCCGGTATCCACTCAGGCGATGAGTTTAGTTGTATGTAAACATTTCAACAAATGTTTAAAAAGAATCGTGAAGACTGTTAGTGTTCTTGGCTAATGCGCATGGTAGGGTTGTTGCAGAGCGAAGTGGAGCGTAAATGACAACTACTTCTAGTATGAGGATGGATGTTGAGGACGTTACTACTGCCCCTATTGGCTCTCTGGGACTTCATTTACTGGGGCCGTTGTTGTATCTGACTCTCAGTCGATGCTTCACAAGATCCAGAAGGGCAGGTTTCGGTATGAGTGGATGTCGTCTATAGAAGTTTTTAACCTCCAGAGGTTTACGTGGATAAATTGTCCTGGGTATTTCGGGTGTTTACGGTAATGAGAGAGTGGACATGTTTGCACCAACATCATCGATTGTTGGGGAGTTGCAGATGGATAAGGAGGTTGCTCTTCGGTCCTTCGCGACTGTCTGTTGGATGAGGACATGATGGAAATGGATGTTGAATGATCCAGTGATTTGAAGCAGTTTGGAGTTACCCGTTGTACAAGTAGAACTGGATGTCTGAGGGGCAGAATGAGAAGTGTGTTTAATCAGCGAGCCATGGAAGCATCGTGCTGATACTCTTCAATATCTGTTGGTGGAGACTGAGGGTCTGCCTAGAGTACAATGACGTCAGTTTAGTAACCAATAACCAATCATGTGTAGTAGACTTCTCATTCCTCGTTCGCGCTACATCAACCATTTGTTAAATACTATTTGTGGTAGTATCGATTTTCGCTTTAGAGCGCGAGTTCGTTGCGCCAGTTAAGTGCCTACAGACATGTAGACCAGCATATATGGTTTCTTCATGCTTTTTAAACTCGGATTTTCTCCACAAGGCGTACAGAAAAAAGGTGTTAAAAACTGTATTAGGGAAGTCCATCACAATAGGTGAGTCAGACTCAGGTTAGCATTTGACATCGCAGTCAAGTTTTCCAGTACACCACTGGCAGATGGGATTAGATTGTGTGTTTACGGATCATCATCTGCAGGCTACTAATTTTCAGTTTTCGTCCTTTTTAGGAAATACTAACCGACTCCAAATCTGCTGGATGCAGAGCCAGTCGCAGAACACACATTGAAGACTATGTGTAGTCAACTTCGAATACATCTTAGGATTAAGGAGGGACGGTGGCGGGTGTTGAACACATCTTCAGAAAAAAAAACCAACAACTTAAACAGATATGCACTTTGCCTGCAAGCAGCAGAAAAGTAAATTGATAGGTAAAGAAATACTGGGCAAAAATTTATGGAAGAGTATGTCAGAGTGGTTTGAGTCACGTGGGAAGAAGTGAAGAGGACGGTCCAAAATGTAGTTGCAAGTGTAAAGTTACATCCCACTGAAAACAAACAAACTTTAGCAAAGGTAATAGACTTTACATTTCATAAACAACTTTCTGTTCTATTATAGCATTTCTATGCTTCATGTCACCTACTTTACCACTAACTATAATACAGGAAACTCACAAACTAGTAACTATAATGCAGGAAACTCACAAACTAGTAACTATAATACGGGAAACTCACAAACTAGTAACTATAATATGGGAAACTCACAAACTAGTAACTATAATATGGGAAACTCACAAACTAGTAACTATAATACGGGAAACTCACAAACTAGTAAAACATCAATACAGCTGCAACAAAAACACTGTGTAGAAGTATTCTAGATAGTTGACAAACAAACACATAAACACAGACACTAAGAACAAAAACACTGTGTACAAGTATTCTAGATAGTTGAAATAACACAAACATACAAACACAGACGACATTAAGAACAAAAACACTGTGTATAAATATTCTAGATAGTTGAAACACAAACACACAAACACACAAACACAGACGACACTAAGAACAAAAGGGTATATGAGGAAGGATTGACTTCACTGCACCGGGTTTTCCAATATAGCTCCGTCCCTGTCGGTATAAATGACACACCTTCTATGGAGAGTTTGTCACAATACGCGGACTCTGTAGCTTGACAAATAATCATAGAAGCAATAAGCTAAAGAAAAGATAACAGAAATAAAAGCAAATCCTGAATCGAACATTGGTTCCGCCAAGAACGAACAATTATCTCATTGCTAGGTATATATAATGTTAAGATTAGAGTCAAATGTGTACATATATTTCCTCTCTAAGAGTGTACATTTGAGACTTGTCATTTGTACATTTGAGACTTGTACATATGGGTAGTGCAGCTATTAAATGAGAACCAAAGTTCATACAGATATAATTATAGATGCAGTTACTGCCCTAAATCTCATTTTAACAAGCATTAAAGTACAGCAGAGCAGTATGTTTACTGCGCTAGAGTGATTCCCAACCTTGCTTTCCCAGGTCGTGAACCACCTTTGATAATAACTAAATAACATGCAAACTCGTACCATAATTGTATTCAATACTATTTTTAAATAGGGTCAAGAAAAGATATTAGGAGTATCAAGAAGAGACCGGTTTAGAAATGAAGACAACAGAAAAAAAGTGTGTACAACGTCATTACTAAACGTTATCAAGAAACAACACATTAAATGGTTCGGCCACATAAGCAGATTGCCAACAGACAGTGTACATCAAAGAGCAATGTTACGTTGATACAGTGTATACAAAGCAAAAGGCCGGCCTCGCAAAGGTGGACCTCAGAGATAGCAGAGGCGGCGACGAAAGACACTGTTTACGAAGCACATAAAATCCCGTTCTAGAAATCTCTTCTTATCATGGCGCTGTGTGGCAAAACAGGATTAGAAAAGAGCAGACATAAAAAAGTAAGAAATCATAATATAATCATAACATAATATTGAATTAACTTAATTTTAAATGTATCACGACCAGGGATTGACTTAATTACAACATACTTTACTCCATATAGTTCGATTCCTCTCCACAGAAATGGCATGTCACTTCCCGAGAGTGTTCCACAAAGCACAAACTCCGTACCTCCGACAATCATATGATTGATATCTGGGGAAAAAAGCGCATGTGAACAGAACGGCGTGGTCGAGATTCGAAACTCCATCAACAATCATATGATTGATATCTGGGGAAAAAAGCGCATGTGAACAGAACGGCGTGGTCCGGATTCGAAACTCCATCAACAATCATATGATTGATATCTGGGGAAAAAAGCGCATGTGAACAGAACGGCGTGGTCCGGATTCGAAACTCCATCAACAATCATATGATTGATATCTGGGGAAAAAAGCGCATGTGAACAGAACGGCGTGGTCCGGATTCGAAACTCCATCAACAATCATATGATTGATATCTGGAAAAAAGCGCATGTGAACAGAACGCTGTCCGGATTCGAAACTCCATCAACAATCATATGATTGATATCTGGGGAAAAAAGCGCATGAACAGAAGGCGTGGTCCGATTCAAACTCATCAACAATTCAAAACTGATTGATATCTGGAAAAAGCTCATTGAACAAGACGCGTGGTCCGATTCGAACTCCATCAACAATCATTATTGATATCTACGCATGTACAGAAGGTGGTCCGATTCGAAACTCCATCAACAATCCATATGATTGATATCTGAAAAAACGCATGTACACAGAACCTGGTGGTTGACTCCATCACATCATATGATTGATACCTGGGAAACGCATGAACAGAACGGCGTGGTCCATTCGAACTCCATCACAACAATTTGTATCTCGGAAAAAGCGCATTACACAGACGCTGTTGGATTGAACTCCATCAACAATCATAGATTTTCGAAAATGTCCTGTGAACCAACGGCGTTCGGATTCGAAACTCCATCAACAATCTATGTGATTCTGAAAAAGTCCATGTGAACCCGTTAGATCTATTCGCGGTCGATTAAACTTCCATCACATACAACAAGTTGGATTATCGAACAATACTTCCATTGCAACTAGAACCCCGTTGGTTCTTTCGTCATATACTTTCCATTCATGAACCACAGTTGGTTACTTCCGATCGCTAAACTTTCCTTCATAGACCCACGTTGGTTACTCCATCACAATCTTTTCATCCATGACCGGTTGGTTCTTTCATCATATATTCCATTACAGACCGTTGTTCTCCATCACTAATATCATTCATGACCACAGTTGGTTACTCCATCAAATCTTTCATTCACATAGACCGTTGGTTCTTCCATCACTATATTTCATAGACACGTTGTTCTTCCGATCAGCTAATACTCCATTTCTAGACCCAGTTGGTTCTTTCGATCAGCTATCTTTCCATCCAACGTTGGTTCTTCGATCAGAATAACTTTCCATTCAGACCCGTTGGTTACTTCGATCAATACTTCATTCATAACCGTTGGTTCTTTCGTCACTAATAACTTCATTTCACATAGACCACGTTGGTTTCCGATCAGAATACTCCATTCAAGACCAATTGTTATTTCGATCAGTAATACTCATTTCACATAGACCGTTGGTTACTTCCGATCGTAATAACTTCCATTTCATGCCAGTTGGTTCTCGATCATAATATTCCATTCACATAGACCAATTGGTTCTTCGATCACTAATAACTCCTTTCAAGACCACTGGTTATTTCCGATCATATCTTATCACGCCAGTTGGTTTCATCATACTCTTTCATAGACTTGTATTTGTCACTAACTCACATGACCGTGGTTTTCGATCACTCCTTTCAACATATATAATCTTCTAGAATTTACTCATCACCCTCCAAGAATTGGTTCGAACTATCTTCACAGCCTGTATTCCATTCAAGACTTTACTTTCCATAAACTCCATACATAGACCAGTTGGATTTCGATCAGCTAATAACTTTCCATTTCATGACCCAGTTGGTTATTGATCACTAATAACTTTCCATTCACTAGACCCACATTGTTACTTTCGACAGCTATAACTTTCCATTCATAACCACGTTATTACTCCATCAGCTAATAACTTTTCCATTTCAATAGACCACAGTTGTTACTTTCGATCAGCTAATAACTTTTCCATTTCACATAGACCCACAGTTGGTTACTTTCCGATCAGCTAATATTTTCATTCCATAGACCCACAGTTGGTTACTTTCCGATCAGTAATACTTTTCTCCACAACCACAGTTGGTTACTTTCCGATCAGCTAATAACTTTCCATTTCCATAGACCCACAGTTGGTTACTTTCCGATCAGCTAATAAATTTTCCATTTCACATAGACCCACAGTTGGTTACTTTCGATCAGCTAATAACTTTCTTCACATAGACCCACAGTTGGTTACTTTCCGATCAGCTAATAACTTTTCCATTTCACATAAACCCACAGTTGGTTACTTTCCGATCAGCTAATAACTTTCCATTTCCATAGACCCACAGTTGGTTACTTTCCGATCAGCTAATAACTTTTCCATTTCACATAGAACCACAGTTGGTTACTTTCCGATCAGCTAATAACTTTTCCATTTCACATAGACCCACAGTTGGTTACTTTCCGATCAGCTAATAACTTTTCCATTTAAATAGACCCACAGTTGGTTACTTCCGATCAGCTAATACTTTTCCATTTCCATAGACCCACAGTTGGTTACTTTCCGATCAGCTAATAACTTTTCCATTTCACATAGACCCACAGTTGGTTACTTTCCGATCACCTAATAACTTTTCCATTTCACATAGAACCATAGTTGGTTACTTTCCGATCAGCTAATAACTTTTCCATTTCACATAGAACCACAGTTGGTTACTTTCCGATCAGCTAATAACTTTTCCATTTCACATAGACCCACAGTTGGTTACTTTCCGATCAGCTAATAACTTTTCCATTTCACATAGACCCACAGTTGGTTACTTTCCGATCAGCTTATAACTTTTCCATTTCACTAGACCCACAGTTGGTTGACTTCGATCAGCTAATAACTTTTCCATTTCACATAAACCCACAGTTGGTTACTTTCCGATCAGCTAATAACTTTCCATTTCACATAGACCCACAGTTGGTTACTTTCCGATCAGCTAATAACTTTCCATTTCACATAGAACCACAGTTGGTTACTTTCCGATCAGCTAATAACTTTTCCATTTCACATAGACCCACAGTTGGTTACTTTCCGATCAGCTAATAACTTTTCCATTTCCATAGACCCACAGTTGGTTACTTTCCGATCAGCTAATAACTTTTCCATTTCACATAGACCCACAGTTGGTTACTTTCCGATCAGCTAATAACTTATCCATTTCCATAGACCACAGTTGGTTACTTTCCGATCAGCTAATAACTTTTCCATCCGCACATAGACCCACAGTTGGTTACTTTCCGATCAGCTAATAACTTTTCCATTTCACATAGACCCACAGTTGGTTACTTTCCGATCAGCTAATAACTTATCCATTTCACATAGACCCACAGTTGGTTATTTTCCCGATCAGCTAATAACTTTTCCATTTCACATAGACCCACAGTTGGTTACTTTCCGATCAGCTAATAACTTTTCCATTTCCATAGACCCACAGTTGGTTACTTTCCGATCAGCTAATAACTTTTCCATTTCACATAGACCCACAGTTGGTTACTTTCCGATCACCTAATAACTTTTCCATTTCACATAGAACCATAGTTGGTTACTTTCCGATCAGCTAATAACTTTTCCATTTCACATAGAACCAGTTGGTTACTTTCCGATCAGCTAATAACTTTTCCATTTCACATAGACCCACAGTTGGTTACTTTACGATCAGCTAATAACTTTTCCATTTCACATAGACCCACAGTTGGTTACTTTCCGATCAGCTAATAACTTTTCCATTTCACATAGACCCACAGTTGGTTACTTTCCGATCAGCTAATAACTTTTCCATTTCCATAGACCACAGTTGGTTACTTTCCGATCAGCTAATAACTTTTCCATTTCACATAGAACCACAGTTGGTTACTTTCCGATCAGCTAATAACTTTTCCATTTCACATAGAACCACAGTTGGTTACTTTCCGATCAGCTAATAACTTTTCCATTTCATAGACCCACAGTTGGTTACTTTCCGATCAGCTAATAACTTTTCCATTTCACATAGACCCACAGTTGGTTACTTTCCGATCAGCTAATAACTTTTCCATTTCACATAGACCCACAGTTGGTTACTTTCCGATCAGCTAATAACTTTTCCATTTCACATAGACCCACAGTTGGTTACTTTCCGATCAGCTAATAACTTATCCATTTCACATAGACCCACAGTTGGTTACTTTCCGATCAGCTAATAACTTATCCATTTCACATAGACCCACAGTTGGTTACTTTCCGATCAGCTAATAACTTATCCATTTCACATAGACCCATAGTTGGTTACTTTCCGATCAGCTAATAACTTATCCATTTCACATAGACCCACAGTTGGTTACTTTCCGATCAGCTAATAACTTATCCATTTCACATAGACCCATAGTTGGTTACTTTCCGATCAGCTAATAACTTATCCATTTCACATAGACCCACAGTTGGTTACTTTCCGAGCAGCTAATAACTTTTCCATTTCACATAGACCCACAGTTGGTTACTTTCCGATCAGCTAATAACTTTTCCATTTCACATAGACCCACAGTTGGTTACTTTCCGATCAGCTAATAACTTTTCCATTTCACATAGACCCACAGTTGGTTACTTTCCGATCAGCTAATAACTTTTCCATTTCACATAGAACCACAGTTGGTTACTTTCCGATCAGCTAATAACTTTTCCATTTCACATAGAACCACAGTTGGTTACTTTCCGATCAGCTAATAACTTTTCCATTTCACATAGAACCACAGTTGGTTACTTTCCGATCAGCTAATAACTTTTCCATTTCACATAGACCCACAGTTGGTTACTTTCCGATCAGCTAATAACTTTTCCATTTCACATAGACCCACAGTTGGTTACTTTCCGATCAGCTAATAACTTTCCATTTCATAGACCCACAGTTGGTTACTTTCCGATCAGCTAATAACTTTTCCATTTCACATAGACCTACAGTTGGTTACTTTCCGATCAGCTAATAACTTTTCCATTTCACATAGAACCACAGTTGGTTACTTTCCGATCAGCTAATAACTTTTCCATTTCACATAGACCACAGTTGGTTACTTTCCGATCAGCTAATACTTTTCCATTTCACATAGACCCACAGTTGGTTACTTTCCGATCAGCTAATAACTTTTCCATTTCACATAGACCCACAGTTGGTTACTTTCCGATCAGCTAATAACTTTTCCATTTCACATAGACCCATAGTTGGTTACTTTCCGATCAGCTAATAACTTTTCCATCCGCACATAGACCCACAGTTGGTTACTTTCCGATCAGCTAATAACTTTTCCATTTCCCATAGACCACAGTTGGTTACTTTCCGATCATCTAATAACTTTTCCATTTCACATAGACCCACAGTTGGTTACTTTCCGATCAGCTAATAACTTTTCCATTTCACATAGACCCACAGTTGGTTACTTTCCGATCAGCTAATAACTTTTCCATTTCACATAGACCCACAGTTGGTTACTTTCCGATCAGCTAATAACTTATCCATTTCACATAGACCCACAGTTGGTTACTTTCCGATCAGCTAATAACTTATCCATTTCACTAGACCACAGTTGGTTACTTTCCGATCAGCTAATAACTTTTCCATTTCACATAGACCCACAGTTGGTTACTTTCCGATCAGCTAATAACTTTTCCATTTCACATAGACCCACAGTTGGTTACTTTCCGATCAGCTAATAACTTTTCCATTTCACATAGACCCACAGTTGGTTACTTTCCGATCAGCTAATAACTTATCCATTTCACATAGACCCACAGTTGGTTACTTTCCGATCAGCTAATAACTTTTCCATTTCCATAGACCACAGTTGGTTACTTTCCGATCAGCTAATAACTTTTCCATTTCACATAGAACCACAGTTGGTTACTTTCCGATCAGCTAATAACTTATCCATTTCACATAGACCCACAGTTGGTTACTTTCCGATCAGCTAATAACTTTTCCATTTCACCTAGACCCACAGTTGGTTACTTTCCGATCAGCTAATAACTTTTCCATTTCACATAGACCCACAGTTGGTTACTTTCCGATCAGCTAATAACTTTTCCATTTCACATAGACCCACAGTTGGTTACTTTCCCATCAGCTAATAACTTTTCCATTTCACATAGACCCACAGTTGGTTACTTTCCGATCAGCTAATAACTTTTCCATTTCACATAGAACCACAGTTGGTTACTTTCCGATCAGCTAATAACTTTTCCATTTCACATAGAACCACAGTTGGTTACTTTCCGATCAGCTAATAACTTTTCCATTTCACATAGACCCACAGTTGGTTACTTTCCGATCAGCTAATAACTTTTCCATTTCACATAGACCCACAGTTGGTTACTTTCCGATCAGCTAATAACTTTTCCATTTCACATAGACCCACAGTTGGTTACTTTCCGATCAGCTAATAACTTTTCCATTTCACCTAGACCCACAGTTGGTTACTTTCCGATCAGCTAATAACTTTTCCATTTCACATAGACCTACAGTTGGTTACTTTCCGATCAGCTAATAACTTTTCCATTTCACATAGAACCACAGTTGGTTACTTTCCGATCAGCTAATAACTTTTCCATTTCACATAGACCCACAGTTGGTTACTTTCCGATCAGCTAATAACTTTTCCATTTCACATAGACCCACAGTTGGTTACTTTCCGATCAGCTAATAACTTTTCCATTTCACATAGACCCACAGTTGGTTACTTTCCGATCAGCTAATAACTTTTCCATTTCACATAGACCCATAGTTGGTTACTTTCCGATCAGCTAATAACTTTTCCATCCGCACATAGACCCACAGTTGGTTACTTTCCGATCAGCTAATAACTTTTCCATTTCACCTAGACCCACAGTTGGTTACTTTCCGATCAGCTAATAACTTTTCCATTTCCATAGACCCACGTTGGTTACTTTCCGATCAGCTAATAACTTTTCCATTTCACCTAGACCCACAGTTGGTTACTTTCCGATCAGCTAATAACTTTTCCATTTCACATAGACCCACAGTTGGTTACTTTCCGATCAGCTAATAACTTATCCATTTCACTAGACCCACAGTTGGTTACTTTCCGATCAGCTAATAACTTATCCATTTCACATAGACCCACAGTTGGTTACTTTCCGATCAGCTAATAACTTTTCCATTTCACATAGACCCACAGTTGGTTACTTTCCGATCAGCTAATAACTTTTCCATTTCACATAGACCCACAGTTGGTTACTTTCCGATCAGCTAATAACTTTTCCATTTCACATAGACCCACAGTTGGTTACTTTCCGATCAGCTAATAACTTATCCATTTCACATAGACCCACAGTTGGTTGCTTTCCGATCAGCTAATACTTTTCCATTTCACATAGACCCACAGTTGGTTACTTTCCGATCAGCTAATAACTTTTCCATTTAACATAGACCCACAGTTGGTTACTTTCCGATCAGCTAATAACTTATCCATTTCACATAGACCCACAGTTGGTTACTTTCCGATCAGCTAATAACTTTTCCATTTCACATAGACCCACAGTTGGTTACTTTCCGATCAGCTAATAACTTTTCCATTTCACTAACCCACAGTTGGTTACTTTCCGAACAGCTAATAACTTTTCCATTTCACATAGACCCACAGTTGGTTACTTTCCCATCAGCTAATAACTTATCCATTTCACATAGACCCACAGTTGGTTACTTTCCGATCAGCTAATAACTTTTCCATTTCACATAGAACCACAGTTGGTTACTTTCCGATCAGCTAATAACTTATCCATTTCATAGACCCACAGTTGGTTACTTTCCGATCAGCTAATAACTTATCCATTTCACATAGACCCACAGTTGGTTACTTTCCGATCAGCTAATAACTTTTCCATTTCACATAGACCCACAGTTGGTTACTTTCCGATCAGCTAATAACTTTTCCATTTCAAATAGACCCACAGTTGGTTACTTTCCGATCAGCTAATAACTTATCCATTTCACATAGACCCACAGTTGGTTACTTTCCGATCAGCTAATAACTTATCCATTTCCATAGACCCACAGTTGGTTACTTTCCGATCAGCTAATAACTTTTCCATTTCCATAGACCCACAGTTGGTTACTTTCCGATCAGCTAATAACTTTTCCATTTCACATAGACCCACAGTTGGTTACTTTCCGATCAGCTAATAACTTATCCATTTCACATAGACCCACAGTTGGTTACTTTCCGATCAGCTAATAACTTATCCATTTCACATAGAACCACAGTTGGTTACTTTCCGATCAGCTAATAACTTTTCCATTTAACATAGACCCACAGTTGGTTACTTTCCGATCAGCTAATAACTTTTCCATTTCACATAGACCCACAGTTGGTTACTTTCCGATCAGCTAATAACTTATCCATTTCACATAGACCCACAGTTGGTTACTTTCCGATCAGCTAATAACTTTTCCATTTCATAGACCCACAGTTGGTTACTTTCCGATCAGCTAATAACTTTTCCATTTCACATAGACCCACAGTTGGTTACTTTCCGATCAGCTAATAACTTTTCCATTTCACATAGACCCACAGTTGGTTACTTTCCGATCAGCTAATAACTTTTCCATTTCACATAGACCCACAGTTGGTTACTTTCCGATCAGCTAATAACTTATCCATTTCATAAGACCCACAGTTGGTTACTTTCCGATCAGCTAATAACTTTTCCATTTCACATAGACCCACAGTTGGTTACTTTCCGATCAGCTAATAACTTATCCATTTCACATAGACCCACAGTTGGTTATTTTCCCGATCAGCTAATAACTTTTCCATTTCACATAGACCCACAGTTGGTTACTTTCCGATCAGCTAATAACTTATCCATTTCACATAGACCCACAGTTGGTTACTTTCCGATCAGCTAATAACTTTTCCATTTCAAATAGACCCACAGTTGGTTACTTTCCGATCAGCTAATAACTTTTCCATTTCACATAGACCCACAGTTGGTTACTTTACGATCAGCTAATAACTTTTCCATTTCACATAGACCCACAGTTGGTTACTTTCCGATCAGCTAATAACTTATCCATTTCACATAGACCCACAGTTGGTTACTTTCCGATCAGCTAATAACTATCCATTTCCATAGACCCACAGTTGGTTACTTTCCGATCAGCTAATAACTTTTCCATTTCATAGACCACAGTTGGTTACTTTCCGATCAGCTAATAACTTATCCATTTCATAGACCACAGTTGGTTACTTTCCGATCAGCTAATAACTTTTCCATTTCACATAGACCCACAGTTGGTTACTTTCCGATCAGCTAATAACTTATCCATTTCACATAGACCACAGTTGGTTATTTCCGATCAGCTAATACTTTTCCATTTCACATAGACCCACAGTTGGTTACTTTCCGATCAGCTAATAACTTATCCATTTCACTAGACCCACAGTTGGTTACTTTCCGATCAGCTAATAACTTATCCATTTCCATAGACCCACAGTTGGTTACTTTCCGATCAGCTAATAACTTTTCCATTTCACATAGACCCACAGTTGGTTACTTTCCGATCAGCTAATAACTTATCCATTTTGTGTGTAGAGCAACGCATTTGGAACGACTAAAAATTCAGAGTATTCTTTCGAAATTAATATTATTGCTTCGATACCTTCCGGTAATGTGTGTACAATACGACAAGATGATCAGTTCTTCTACTTATATTAATGCTTCGATACCTTCTGGTAATGTGTGTACAATACGACAAGATGATCAGTTCTTCTACTTATATTAATGCTTCGATACCTTCTGGTAATGTGTGTACAATACGACAAGATGATCAGTTCTTCTACTTATATTAATGCTTCGATACCTTCCGGTAATGTGTGTACAATACGACAAGATGATCAGTTCTTCTACTTATATTAATGCTTCGATACCTTCTGGTAATGTGTGTACAATACGACACGATGATCAGTTCTTCTACTTATATTATTGCTTCGATACCTTCCGGTAATGTGTGTACAATACGACAAGATGATCAGTTCTTCTACTTATATTAATGCTTCGATACCTTCCGGTAATGTGTGTACAATACGACAAGATGATCAGTTCTTCTACTTATATTAATGCTTCGATACCTTCCGGTAATGTGTGTACAATACGACAAGATGATCAGTTCTTCTACTTATATTAATGCTTCGATACCTTCCGGTAATGTGTGTACAATACGACAAGATGATCAGTTCTTCTACTTATATTAATGCTTCGATACCTTCTGGTAATGTGTGTACAATACGACAAGATGATCAGTTCTTCTACTTATATTAATGCTTCGATACCTTCTGGTAATGTGTGACAATACGACAAGATGATCAGTTCTTCTACTGTACTGTTGTTTCTATTTCTAGGTAGTGGTGTCTCCAGAATAATACAACTTGATGTCAATTCCTCAACTTACATGGTTGTTCATATTCTCTGTCTTCTTCTTCAACTTCTGCTTTGCGTATGTGTTACAAAGCAGGCTTTTTTTTGCTTCGATCCCTTTCTGGTAATGTGTACAATACGACAAGATGATCAGTTCTTCTACTTATATTAATGCTTCGATACCTTCCGGTAATGTGTGTACAATACGACAAGATGATCAGTTCTTCTACTTATATTAATGCTTCGATACCTTCCGGTAATGTGTGTACAATACGACAAGATGATCAGTTCTTCTACTTATATTAATGCTTCGATACCTTCCGGTAATGTGTGTACAATACGACAAGATGATCAGTTCTTCTACTTATATTAATGCTTCGATACCTTCTGGTAATGTGTGTACAATACGACAAGATGATCAGTTCTTCTACTTATATTAATGCTTCGATACCTTCTGGTAATGTGTGTACAATACGACAAGATGATCAGTTCTTCTACTTATATTAATGCTTCGATACCTTCTGGTAATGTGTGTACAATACGACAAGATGATCAGTTCTTCTACGTGTACTGTTGTTTCTATTTCTAGGGTGGTGGTGTCTCCAGAATAATACAACTTGATGTCAATTCCTCAACTTACATGGTTGTTCATATTCTCTGTTTTTCTTCTTCAACTTCTGCTTTGCGCATGTGTCATAAACAGGGCGGTTCGCTTGAGGTCTTCATTGGTCCCAATAGTTTGTTCTGAAGGGTTGTTTCTGCTGTTTCCGTTGGCCAGATTTTCATTCTCACACCGCTCAAGCTGGGGAAGTCTTGCAAGATGTGGTTTGGGGACTGCATCTGTGCTTCACAGGTGCACTAAGCCGAGTCCCTGAGACCCATTCTGTGTGGGCGCGCTCTGAGACCGCAGTGTCCCGCTCTAAGTCTGAAAATTGTGGTCTACGCTGTTCTGTATAATGTATTTATGTTGTCGTGCTCAGGGCTGTATACTCCGTTTGTTTATCTTCACATCATTTTTCTGGACTGTTTCAGGAGAGTCTATGCTTCTGTAAAGTTCTGCCTATATGTTTTACTTGTATATACAATTGTATATTTTGTCAAGTCTTCTATTCCATATAGGATGTCGTATGTACAATTGTATATTTTGTCAAGTCTTCTATTCCATATAGGATGTCGTATGTACAATTGTATATTTTGCCAAGTCTTCTATTCCATATAGGATGTCGTATGTACAATTGTATATTTTGTCAAGTCTTCTATTCCATATAGGATGTCGTATGTACAATTGTATATTTTGTCAAGTCTTCTATTCCATATAGGATGTCGTATGTACAATTGTATATTTTGTCAAGTCTTCTATTCCATATAGGATGTCGTATGTACAATTGTATATTTTGTCAAGTCTTCTATTCCATATAGGATGTCGTATGTACAATTGTATATTTTGTCAAGTCTTCTATTCCAAATAGGATGTCGTATGTACAATTGTATATTTTGTCAAGTCTTCTATTCCATATAGGATGTCGTATGTACAATTGTATATTTTGTCAAGTCTTCTATTCCATATAGGATGTCGTATGTACAATTGTATATTTTGTCAAGTCTTCTATTCCATATAGGATGTTGTCTTACCGCACCGAAGTGCACGACAGGTGAAAAAAGTTGAATTCCTCATATAAACCAGATTCAGCCCGAAAAGAACGACATACTTAATATGCAAAGAGATTGATTAATCAATATCAACTGGCGTGTTGGGTCGCTGGACACTGCTGGATTTGCTGAGGCGGAGATCGGAGCACCTATGGACATGTCCGGAGTGTTATGATGATAGTCCCCATATAACTGATAACTGGTATAACTAGGTTGTATCTACATCAAATAAGGTGCTACAGAAAAGTTTTTAAAACATCATGGACAGAGATAAGAAGAGAAAAAACAGAGACATCCTACAAGACCTGCATATCAAGGAGCATTGGCTCATAAATAATACAATGTCCCGGAAGATGAAATATTTTGGCCGCGTTAAACGTCACAGTAGTTTGGAGAGAAAATGGTAACTGAAGGCATGGCTCCTGGTGTACGAGGCAGGGGACGACCAAGACGAAGGTGACAACATTACATCAAATAAACTTTGAACATGACGCTGGAAGAGGTGGGAGAACATGCTAGAAACAGTTTTTCAGACTGACTGTCATGAAAACGACGTTCCGCAAGGGACAAGCTACTACATGATTGATTGATTTGATAGGAACATCATCATTGCACTTCGGTGAGTAACCATGTGTGCTCCAATCTCTATCTTACACAGGAGGATCTCAGCTGCAGTGCAGAATTCCGTAGCACCAACGAGGGGCCCTCTACTTGAGATATCTACACTGGTTTCGCAGAGAAGAAGATTCTTATGTCGATTCTTATTTCGTTTTTCCATACAAGTCTGTTTCTAGAATAAAATCATTAAGAGAAATGGTAAAATTCATATCTTTGTGATAACCTTTCTAGTCGACGAGATCCCGCCTGCATGGCGAGGGACACCAGTCAAATGACAAGATTCATATCTTTGTGATAACCTCTCTAGTCGACGAGATCCAGCCTGCATGGCGAGGGACACCAATCAAATGACAAGATTCATATCTTTGTGATAACCTCTCTAGTCGACGAGATACCGCCTGCATGGCGAGGGACACCAGTCAAATGACAAGATTCATATCTTTGTGTAACCTTTCTAGTCGACGAGATACCGCCTGCATGGCGAGGGACACCAGTCAAATGACAAGATTCATATCTTTGTGATAACCTTTCTAGTCGACGAGATCCCGCCTGCATGGCGAGGGACACCAGTCAAATGACAAGATTCATATCTTTGTGATAACCTCTCTAGTCGGCGAGAACCGGCTGCATGGCGAGGGACACCAGTCAAATGGCAAGATTCATATCTTTGTGATAACCTTCTAGTCGACGAGATCCGCCTGCATGGCGAGGGACACCAGTCAAATGGACAAGATTCATATCTTTGTGATAACCTTCTAGTCGACGAATCCTGCCTGCATTGCGAGGGACACCAGTCAAATGGCAAACAGGCTTTCCGCAAAATCAGTCAAAGCCATCGGGCGTCAATGGCTAACGCCCGAATACACAATCGGGCGAATGCAAAAGATGATATCTTTGTGATTACTTTTCTGTATCCTTACTAATGTTGTTTCAATACTTGTCCATTTTGGTTTTCTCGCTAAACTATACACACATTCCTACTTATATTTATTATAAACACATGCTGCTTCATTGGAAACACATTTTAAAACTTTAAAACATCGTTCTCATGGGGCCTGGGAAACTGGAGCATATTAGAATACCATGTGTGTGTTGGTATTGTGTTTTAATGTGAAAGCAAACCTCAGCTTGAAAGGATTCTTTTAAATTACTTTCTGGATCTTAACACTTGGGGAGTGGTTGTAGTATACTAGCAGTCATCTGGATCTTAACATTCAGATAATGTTGTAGAACAAAGACTGGTCTTCAGAGTCCCAGAGCTGTTGTAGTGCATTGATAGACAGTTGGATGTGATAACCAACGTGCAGTGTTCAACTACCGTCATTGTTAATTTCCTTGTTTTAAAAAACCCACAAAAATGTCGTTACATTGTGCTATCAGTGACGAAACATGTAAAAAAAAAAGGTACTGTAGTTTTACAAATTACAAAAACAATGACGATACACATCAAACGATATCGATATACTATCAGTGACGAACGTGAACGCTGACATTAAATGACAGAAGAAAACTAGTCACAACAGAGATAAGTGTCTACGCAGAATGATGAGCACAAGGAGTTTTTTTCCAAGAACCCCAGAGGAAGCAACGGAAGTAACGAATATGATCAACAAATAAACATGGTACAGGTATTTAGAGCTTCCGAAAAACAAATAGACAAACACGGGACTCGAACCACTTACCCTAGTCCTTACGACACTAATCGCCTAGCCTAGCAATACGAGCGAGCCTAGCAATACGAGCGTTTTTACGAGCAGAATGATGGGAGTAACAAGAAGAGACCGGTTTAGAAGTGAAGGCATCAGATAAAAATGGGTGCAACATCGATACTGAACTTCATCAAGAAACAACTACTGAAATGGTTCTGCCACATAAGCAATTTACCAACAGACGGTGCGCCCCAAAGAGCAATGTTACTCTGATACAGTAGATACAAAGCAAAAGGCACTCCATGCAAAAGTGGACCTCAGAGATAACAGAGGCGACGAAAGACACTGTTTATGAAGCGCACACAAAAGCCCGTTTTTGAAATGTCTTCTTACCCTGAAGCTGTGAGACAAATCAGGAATGGAGAAATGAAAGAAAAACAAAGCGCATAGAGAGGTTCGTTCCAGGTGTCTCCTTTTTCGACCTGACGTTTCAAGGTAAAACAGGATTAGAGCAGGGGCGGCTCGTGGTCCGTTTTGTTGGTGGAGCCAGACACAAATTTTCGGAAAAATCATGGTTTTGGATTAGATTATATTTTAATTTATTAAATATTAATTGCACATTACACATTATTTTGATGGGGCCTGGCCCCACTGGCCCTTAATGACGAGCCGCCACTGGATTAGAGAATAGACAGATAGGACATGGGAGACATGAGCCTGATGAATTTAATGGCCTCATGGCTAGTGCAGTCGCATTTAAACGGCTCAAGTTAGAATTTTTCTTTTGTGCCCCTGACAGAAAACAATCATTGACCTTGAAGTGGATGGAACATGAGCCTCCCACATTGGAGCCGCGCTCTAATCCATTCTGCCAGACGCTCCTCGTATACACCTTATTTTTTCACTTTGGAAAATGGTTACTCGGGCTTTCGGAATGGTAACCAGAGTAATTGATAAAACCAGTATCACTGCCCTTCGGAGAAAAACCATGTGTGTTTCAATCTATTTCATACCCGAAATATTTGACAAACTCTGTAATATCGGTGAGGGTCGTTGTTTGATGTATCACGTAACTGCTCTGCCACAGTCTCTTTCAACAAACTTAAACGTACAGAACATATAAAAGTGTTCCCTGAATATATAAACGTCGCATATTAGCATGGATTCTTTGAAAGTAGCTCATTCTTATTAGTCATGTTTGTTGGCATACACGCTCGGATATAACCAATAAAAGGTTCGTCCTTAGGTTGAAAGGGCGCGCCTCGGCTTAAAGAGGCTTTACTCCCCTACATAACAAACAAACAAACAAACAAACCAAAACGTCGATTGTAACAAGTGATTTTTCTACATTCAGTTTCGGGCCATCAACTTAAGAAGATAAGCCGTCGTGTATAGGGGCTCACTGCACCAACAGTCTGTGACAAATATTTCAAACAATGTTACCTGACACCAGACCCATTTAAGAAGCAGTGCAATCATAAAATAACCACTTCACACCTTTGTAGAAAAAAAGAATGTCCTATCATAATTCACATGAAATAAGTGGAATTCTTTCATGTTCTTAGATAAGGCTGTTAGGGCGTCGCTTTTAAGAAAAGTCGTTTACAATCACACCCACCCTAAGTTCAAATTTGAAGCGGGGAACCGACTCTGCTAAAAAGCACTTGTAACTGAAGCTAGTTCTCTTATTTTAACGCTCCAGTTACTTGATAATAAAATATCTGTCCATGTTTGAGAACAGACAATTTGGGCAACATGTGATAAAAAATGTAAGACTTCGCCTAGAACTGAGATTGTACAATACATTACAAGTTAAACGACGTGCTACAGTATCGTATTCATACAAAGACTATATCTATCCGTGCTGTTTCATTGAATTTGATATCTATACAACTACTTGGATTTTCCGAAAGCAGTTAATTCTTAGTAGTATACGTATTCCCAGTGGCAACGTATCGGTTTGAAACATGGACATTTAACAAGACAGTGGAAAAACATATATGTGCTTTTAAATAAGTGTTACAGAAGAGACCTCCGTATATCATGGACAGAGAAGAGAACAAATAGATATATCCAGAAAGAATTCAAAATCAAAGAAAACTGGTTAATGCTACAAATAAGAAAGTGAAAATTGAGGTATTTTGGACGTATAAAAAGACTCAAGGGGCTGGAGAAGACCCTCATGGAAGGAGGAATACCGACAAAGAGGAAAAGAGGAAGACCACGGAGAAGATGGATTCAAGATGTAACTGATGGTTTGAGGATGACGGCTGCAGAGACGGGACTTCTGGTCCATGAGAGAGACAGCAATTCCGGAGGACTGTTGGGGTGGCAATGTTATGCTCAAGACAAGCTATTTGATGATGAGTTTTTTTTTTTCATGTTTGTTGACCTAAACGCTTTGATATAATCAATAAAAGACTCGTCCTTAGGTTTCAAATTGCTTGCATCAGCATAAAGAGGATTTAATCAGAGGATTAAACTTATCAAACAATTTTATTTGATATGTCTCAACAATTTAAAAAGAAAGTCACTGAAGTTTTCATTTTGCTATGGTTGTCTCTTAACTGTGCTATATCATGACTCGGTAGATGTGGTACTATACCTGAAGCTTTCTGTTCTTAAAATTAAAGTCCGTTCAACTTGTCATGCCCACAGATAAAAATTTGTCTCTTTGTAACCATTTGATTAAATAAATTGAAAACTTGAATGTGAACTACACATGTTCCCGGCGCTACAAAATATTTTTTGCCATCCAAACAATCATACCATCTAGAAGTTTCTTTCTTTGTGCTATATATTTAACGCTTCCATTGGCATGTCACTAATGTTTGCAGCCATTAAATAAATTGATGACAAAAATAGCAACATTCAGGACGAAATTCATGGTTTTTAAAAACAATTTTTGCTTTTCCTGCGCACCAAATCAACTCGTGGTTGACCGTGGCAAACAACTGACGTCATAAGTACGACACAGACTTTTAGTTAAAGACGTATATCGAAATTAGTGTGAAGATATTCGGTCATATTGTTGACTTCTCAAAACAGACATTGATATAACATTTTTAATGAGTTTGAAGTTACAATGTAAAAAGTGTCATTAATACTATACGTGCATTTCCGCAAAGAGGCGCATATGGGTCACCTGTACCACAGTATACAAGAACCAGAGAAAAGAGCTATTTTATTGTAGTGATACCTCCCTACAACATATGTTAACACACACACATTGTATCGAAGAAGTAGCGATTTGAAAAGAACGTCTCCAAGTAGCTACGCCATTGCCAGTCCTAAGCCTGGACGTGAAAGGGGGATGGAACTATGACATGGCAGCTAACTTTAACTGTAATGTAAATTATTTAATAATAATAATATGTCTACATTTCTTGTTTATTTCATGACTCTTGCAAATATCAACATTGGCCCCCATGTATAAACTGGGATGATATGCTGTTGCATGAGACTTGTCATCAAATATCATATTGATACGTTTACTGTAAAAACTAAAATTTCGTTTCAGACTCGCCAAATATGCTGCCAACATCAAAGGAAACCGTTAATTACAAAATCCAGGTTTCCTATAGCAATTTCTTCCATCAGACATTTGCGTTGGTATAATTCTAAGATTGGGTGCAAAGTTTCGCTACTGTAGAATTGACGGTTTTGCTACAATTCGCGTTGGACTGTGGGCATGAGTTGTTGAACGCACTATTGTATACCATTTGTACAAGCTCGTGTCCTATTAGATAATAAGCATAAATATATATCTCATACCGTTCAACGTTGCGTAGGGCCTGCAAGTAATTTCTTCATACCGCTTTGTCCTGGGCAACTCACTCAACCTCTTTCATGGAATTGAGTTCGACATTTCTTGTCGCTGTCAGCAACGTACTTGTCAGGGTTTCCGTAGGGTGTCCAATCTTTCTTGAACACTCTATCTCTCACTTCAATGCCTGCTTTTTGTATTCTCTGATCCTTTCTCATCAAGGCATGTGCAACATATCCCCATCTTTTTCTTGTTGATATGAATCTTGCCATTTCTCTTAATGTTTTCGTCCTGGCAACAGACCTATGCACACATGTCCAAATCCCATGTCAGTCTATAACAAACTATATGAAGTGAGGAGCAGACTCCAGTTGACCACTAACTACTCAGAAGTTTACAAGTCGATATATGAAAACGCAGGAAGAAGAAAAAGAAGGCGAAAACAAATTGGTAATTGTTAAGCTCTAATAAAAAAATGGATATATTTTAAATATTTTTTCTTTTCAGAACATTTTTGTCAACTTATTTCTAACTGTAATCTACACGTTCTGAATCTATCATCTGTTTACTGAGCTTTACGTTAATTTTACTGCAGCCCTCTAGTCCTGATCATTTATAGCTGATTACTACATACATTTAGAATGTGACTATCGCATGAAAGTCTACACACAGATATTCTACAGAACAATGAAGAAAGTACTAGATAGAGGAGAAACGAAGGGGAAAAACAGAGAAAACATATACAATTCCAAGCGCTCTTGATTAACAATTGACTGTCCATACTTTGTCAGGATTTATTTTATCACGTTCGTGACTGGTTAATGCGAACAGGAAATTACTGACCTTTCAAATCAAATAATTCTTCGTTGAACATGACCTGGCATTCCAGCTTCAACCGCAGACAGGATTTCATTAACCTATCACATGTTGTAAGTGAACGTGACCAGACCACTAGAGATTCAAAACTGCCCAGTTTCTAACAACGTGTGTTATGTAAGATGGGAAGAATGAAGTGTGTATTGAGATCACTAATGTTCTTGTGTAAGATGGGAGGAATGAACTGGGTGTATTGAGATCACTAATATGTTGTGTGAGATGGGAGGAATGAACTGTGTGTATTGAGATCACTAATATGTTGTAGGAGATGGGAGGAATGAACTGTGTGTATTGAGATCACTAATATGTTTGTGTAGATACGATTAATTAACTAGATGTATTAATCACTAGTTATAAGGGTTTTAAGAACGCATGGGAAGCACCGAGTCAATGAATACAGTAAATAAATGACGTAAACAAGTATTAAGGCGTCTGAAGAACACATAATATGCGTAGGAATCTAATCACAATCTTACGTTTTGGTATCCATTGCTAGCCCTGCAGAGACAGTTTTTCAGAGCTAGCTTTCTAACTTTCAGATGTAGCATGAAGAACATTTGTTTGCAGGGCTAGGCAATGGATGCCTTGTGCTATGAAAGACATTTGTTTGCAGGAGCTAGCAATGGGTGCTCTTGTGCTATGAAGAACATTTGTTTGCAGGGCTAGGCAATGGGTGCTCTTGTGCTATGAAGAACATTTGTTTGCAGGGCTAGGCAATGGATGGTCTTGTGCTATGAAAGACATTTGTTTCAGAGCTAGGCAATGGGTGCTCTTGTGCTATGAAGAACATTTGTTTGCAGGGCTAGGCAATGGGTGCTCTTGTGCTATGAAAGACATTTGTTTGCAGGGCTAGGCAATGGATGGTCTTGCGCTATGAAAGACATTTGTTTGCATGGCTAGGCAATGGGTGCTCTAAGAAGTAAGGCTGTCGTACAAAACCAATGAGATCACTAGTACGTTCGCTGAGATGGGTGAAATTTATAGTATTGAGATTACTAACGTGTTTGTGTGAGATGTGGAAAACAAACGAATATCTTAGAACGCTCATTGTTGGGAGAGACAAAAGAAATTAACGGTTATAATTAACATCAAGTGAGTTGCCAGATGAGATTAGAAGAATTGATGAATATTCTGGAAGCCCTTTTTGTTACCATGCAAACTAACTAGTGTGACGTTTCTTGTTCTAATAAAGATGAGCAAATATTATAATAAGACGAGACTTGTTCTTACGAAGATCAGCAAACAATCAAGTAAGAGATCACCAAATAATAAAGTAAGAGATCACCAAATAATAAAGTAAGAGATCACCAAATAATAAACAAATAATAAACAAATAATAAAGTAAGAGATCACCAAATAATAAACAAATAATAAACAAATAATAAACAAATAATAAAGTAAGAGATCACCAAATAATAAACAAATAATAAACAAATTATAAAGTAGGAGATCACCAAATAATAAATAAATAATAAGTAAGAGATCAACAAATAATAAACAAATAATAAAGTAGATCACCAAATAATAAACAAATAATAAAGTAAGAGATCATCAAATAATAAAGTAAAGAATCACCAAATAATAAACAAATAATAAAGTAAGAGATCACCAAATAATAAAGTAAGAGATCAACAAATAATAAACAAATAATAAAGTAAAGATCACCAATAATAAAGTAAGAGATCAACAAATAATAAACAAATAATAAAGTAAGAGATCACCAAATAATAAACAAATAATAAAGTAAGAGATCACCAATTAATAAAGTAAGAGATCAACAAATAATAAACAAATAATAAAGTAAGAGATCACCAAATAATAAAGTAAGAGATCAACAAATAATAAAGTAAGAGATCACCAAATAATAAACAAATAATAAAGTAAGAGATCAACAAATAATAAACAAATAATAAAGTAAGAGATCATCAAATAATAAAGTAAGAGATCAACAAATAATAAACAAAAAATAAAGTAAGAGATCACCAAATAATAAAGTAAGAGATCACCAAATAATAAACAAATAATAAAGTAAGAGATCACCAAATAATAAAGTAAGAGATCACCAAATAATAAAGTAAGAGATCACCAAATAATAAACAAATAATAAAGTAAGAGATCACCAAATAATAAACAAATAATAAAGTAAGAGATCACCAAATAATAAACAAATAATAAAGTAAGAGATCACCAAATAATAAACAAATAATAAAGTAAGAGATCACCAAATAATAAACAAATAATAAAGTAAGAGATCAACAAATAATAAACAAATAATAAAGTAAGAGATCAACAAATAATAAACAAATAATAAAGTAAGAGATCACCAAATAATAAACAAATAATAAAGTAAGAGATCACCAAATAATAAACAAATAATAAAGTAAGAGATCACCAAATAATAAACAAATAAGAAAGTAAGAGATCACCAAATAATAAAGTAAGAGATCACCAAATAATAAACAAATAATAAAGTAAGAGATCACCAAATAATAAACAAATAATAAAGTAAGAGATCACCAAATAATAAACAAATAATAAAGTAAGAGATCACCAAATAATAAACAAATAATAAAGTAAGAGATCAACAAATAATAAACAAATAATAAACTAAGAGATCACTAAACTGTTGAAGATCTAAGCTCCACGATGGGCGAAGAGAAATAAATCATACATATATGAACAAGTTAACTACATCTCAAGCAACTACGTCTAAAAGCATGTATGAAATATAAGACACATAGACGATGTTCAACTTACCAGAAAGTTACAAAGGTTGGGTTATCCTCACACGTGGGGTAAGAATCATTTTAATACTATAATATAGTTTTATAAAATTTCTATGAACAGACAGACACACATGAACGTGTCCATACATAAGTGTATACATATGTTCTTTGCTACAGAGAAATGTCTATATGTAAAACTAGATTACAGTGGTTACTGCATGTATGAAAGTCGTGCAAATAGTGATAGTCTACTAGATCTAGAGAAATCAAATAAAGTCAGTGATACTTCAAAGAAAAGTTGTGCACAGTCAAAGAGTTGAGATTTGCTTTCTTTACAATGCTCTAGAGATTCTGAGTTTACACTATTGTCCCGTGTTCATGCAATAATCTTGTAATTTCGTCTTCTTATACGATGTATTTAACAAGGTAGATGAAAAACATATATGTGAGTTTGAATATAAGTCTTACAAAAGAGTCCTAAGTATATCACAGGCAACAGAGAATAGAAATAAATATATCTATCTAGAAAGAACTGAAAACTAAAGAAAACTGGCTGATTGCTACAAATAATATGATAAAAAGAAAGTATTTTCAGCATATACAGAGACACGAAGGGTTAGAGAAGGCTATTATAGAAGGATGCATTCTGGTAAAGAGGAGAAAAGGAAGACCACTGGGAAGATGTATTCAGGATTAACCAATGATTTGAGTATGAATGCTGCAGAGGCGAGACATCTGGTATATGAGAGATAGAAATTCCGAAGTATGGTTAGGTTAGTCAAGTTCCGCTCAGGACAAATTATTAGATGACGATGGGAACCATGTAGTGGGACGGATTAGCGTCATGTATAACCGGTCGCCTATCGACTCAGACACAAGAGGGTTGTAGGTTCAATCCCATACTCGACGTTCCACATATAAGGAAAGGAATTGGCGCACCTATCTCCTGTACACTAGGTTCTAGAAATGTAAACTTGATAGACGCTTCATAACATAAGGTCTGTAAAGAATATGAGACGTTTTATTTTATTATTATATTATGAATCGAACAGGACCGTGCGGTATTTTTTTTAAATTTTATGATTATATTGTGTATCGAACAGGACCCTGCGGTGTTGTTTTTAAATTTTATTATTATAGTATGTATCGAACAGGACCGTGCGGTATTGTTTTTAAATTTTATTATTATAGTATGTATCGAACAGGACCGTGCGGTATTGTTTTTAAATTTTATTATTATAGTATGTATCTAACAGGACCGTGCGGTATTGTTTTTAAATTTTATTATTATAGTATGTATTGAACAGGACCGTGCGGTATTTTTTTAAATTTTATGATTATATTATTTATCGAACAGGACCGTGCGGTATTTTTAAAAATTTTATGATTATATTATTTATCGAACAGGACCGTGCGGTATTTTTTTTAATTTTATGATTATATTATTTATCGAACAGGACCGTGCGGTATTTTTTTAAATTTTATTATTATAGTATGTATCGAACAGGACCATGCGGTATTTTTTCTCAGTATGATGCAAGTCTTCGAAATGCCGTCCCTTAATTTTTCTTTCTTATAATAACCTTCAATTGTAATTTTGATTTTACTGCTTATGCCGCCCCCTTTCGGAGCCGCCTGATGCGGTCACCTCTCTGTATCATAGCACGACACGGCCCTGGTACCGAAGATGGAATTGGATTGGGCGTGTATATCGTATACCGGTAACAACATTGGCAAACATAGCATTTTCAATGGAAAAGAAGACATAAAACTCCAAATGAAACAGAGAAGAACTGTGGAAATCTGAAGGATTGTGACGTGGTATTGGAAACAGTTAGTAAACTGGAGGCAGAAAGGCAAAAGAGGAAATATTTTGTAGAAGTCGTATCTGTCAATCGGGACATGAAGAGAATATAGATAGTTAGATGTGATGTTTCTGCATGTTCTAGTCAAGAACGATTTCTAATTAGAAACTGTTTACACAGTGTCAACATGAAAATATAAAGGTTTCAATCTTTTTTTTTTTTTTACACAGTATTAAAACAATGGCTAACAATTTTCTGAAGCAACACCCTCACTTATTTTAACTATGAGTCACCACTGTCTTGGATATATAATAAAAGAATACGGCAGATGGGAAAAGGAAGTTGAGAAGAGAATAGCAACATCCAAAAAACGTAGCGAATAACATGAAAAGTGTATCAGCTTTCAAACAATGGTATACACAAAAAATAAGACATGTCAAGTACAACATATATTTATCATTGTTGTATGGAGCAGAAGCGGGAAAAATGAACAAACAGATGGAGATACGAATTGAAGCTTGTGAAATGTGGATATACAGAAGAATATGATAAGTGTCATGGAAGAACAAAAAAACTAATAGACAAGTACATCAACTACTAGAAGTGAAACGAGATTCGCTCAAGGATATAGAAGTTAGATAAATGAGATATTTTGGTAATATTAAGAGACACTATGTTGAAAACCATCTTGGAGGGGAAGATGGAAGACAGGAAACTAAAGAAAAGACGAAGACACACTCGGGAGGGAAACATCAGGAGGTGGAATGGAAATTTTGACGGAGTGTTCCGAAAGGGCAAAAGACAGAACCTGTTGGAGAGACATTATAGCCAATCTTCGATAAGGAGACGACCCATCATTGAATGACAAATTTATCAAGTAATTAAGACATTGACGAATGAGTTAAAGATACTATGTATGTACCCATGTACGGCTAGATTAGTAGTCATTAAAATGTAATTTAAATTCGGATGTCTCTGTCAAAAGACACAAAATATAAACAACTAAAGCCACGTCTATAATTAACTTTAAATTCTTCGTAAGGAGTTCATGCATATGTGTTATGTTCATCTGGCAAACACACCATTATACAACCAATAAAAGATTAGTTCTTAGGAGGTTTAAAAAAAACGTGCTAGGTTAAAAAAGGCCCTAACCACCACCCATCCCAACAAACAAACAAAAAAACAACAACAACGAAAGCGGCTATTGTAAAAGTGAACGCATAAGAGTGTTGCTTTTGTTAGTCGGTATTAAATAATTTTTAAAGCTGAGGCACTACTCTTTGAACATAAGAAACAAGTTTGGTTTTCGTGAAACCACGTCGTGTTGGCAATACAAACATAAAAATTTATAATTGCGAAAACTATCCCAACTATATTTTATAACCGGCCTTCAGAACGACCTCGTAACATAATCTTGCAATTTGAGCTAATCCAACACAAGCGCTTTCTTCGCAAGCTATCTAATACTCTTCTAATATTGTACTGTTAATACTCGACCTTCAAGCAAAGACCCAAGCGTAGTTAGAACAGGGGCTGTTGAATACACTAAACATACGTTGATTTAACGATGCTGTCTATAAGTCTTTGTGGCATTGAAACCTTATATCCTTTACAGAAGCTCTTCCGGTAGAAACAGGCTTCTTGAAATTGATGGGACCAGTGTATATAATAATTATTACTAAGATGTACCGTCACTGGAGAGCGTGTTGAGGGCATATGTTAAGTTCGAGGGCTTCTTTATTCTATTCCAACTTCTGACGTTCTCATGTGTGCCAGATTGTTGGAAGTTGCAGTACAAATAAGTAAACAGCTCTTGGAGAAATTCAGAGTTTTGAAATTCTGTACCATAAATGTGCAATTCTTCGTGTGTGCTTAGGGATACACATATTTTGTCGTTGAAACTGCTTTCTCTTTCATTCTAACTCTAGAGGGAGGAGGGTATCTATAGATCTGCAGTATCTATAGCTCGCCTCAGGTTTTGAAAGTTCTAGGTCACATCCCCCGTGGAGAAATCCCTATCTCAATGTAGATGAAATTTAGCTTCGTCTTACTGAAAATGCTATAAAACAAAAGCTCCGTGTTAAGTTCTACCACATAAAGAACAATTGGTCCTTGAAAATCAATTAACATAGGCTGGAAAACCGCTGCCCGAATTTAATAATTAATAAATAATCGTGACATATCCTTTAAGGACTTAGCCATCAACAACACTGAACGAGAAGTGAATTTTCTAGACACCACTCATACGTTCAGTAGTTTGCCATTGCTTTCTGAACGGTGAGGTCTATTTTTATCTTTCGTGAAAATCCAAGGAAGCTAATTTGCTTCCAAACTTGCCCGCTGCAGAGTTTGAACCAGGCACGCTTGAGTTGTGATCGAGCTCACTATCGCTTTAACTACATACGCTCAATTAATAATTAATACCAACTTTAAAAAATAAAATTCTTCAGAAATTTCAACGTCCTCAAAATAACACCAGAAACTTGTGTCCAAAGTTGTCACATTTCGAAATGGAAAATACAGAGCGCAAACTTCAAATCCGTTGAAAAAACTTATCCGGTGGAAAAAGAAATAAACGAAAAACGAAGAAAAAAACCCAATCACACATGTTCCAAAATGGTTGAAAATGTCTTGTCCGGATTGACCCCACAGTGTCATAAAAGGATGGCAAAGCATTTACATGGTTGTTTAGGTCAGATCTCATGCGGTTGTTGCATTAAGAAACTAGTTCTTGCAGTAAAAATGAACTCTAATCTTTTACCATAATGGTACAGCCTATCCAAGGTTAATCTTTCACCGTAATGGTACCGCCTAACCGAGGTGAGTTGAGCTACACATGTGCTGCATACTACACTCATTTCTTTCTTTTTTCTTTCTTTCTTATTTACTCTTCACTTTCCCACACCACCTCTTTTACGTTCTCTCACTCTTTCTCACCATCTTTCTTACTTTTTTTCTAACTTGTTCCCATAACTCACTGGAACTCATTCTATTTCTAACTTGTTCCCATAACTCACTGGAACTCATTCTATTTCTAACTTGTTCCCACAACTCACTGGAACTCATTCTATTTCTAACTTGTTCCCATAACACACTGGAACTCATTCTATTTCTAACTTGTTCCCATAACTTACTGGAACTCATTCTATTTCTAACTTGTTCCCACAACTCACTGGAACTCATTCTATTTCTAACTTGTTCCCATAACACACTGGAACTCATTCTATTTTTAACTTGTTCCCATAACTCACTGGAACTCATTCTATTTCTAACTTGTTCCCATAACTCACTGGAACTCATTCTATTTCTAACTTGTTCCCACAACTCACTGGAACTCATTCTATTTCTAACTTGTTCCCACAACTCACTGGAACTCATTCTATTTCTAACTTGTTCCCACAACTCACTGGAACTCATTCTATTTCTAACTTGTTCCCACAACTCACTGGAACTCATTCTATTTCTAACTTGTTCCCACAACTCACTGGAACTCATTCTATTTCTAACTTGTTACCATAACTCACTGGAACTCGTTCTAATTCTAACTTGTTCCCATAACTCACTGGAACTCATTCTATTTCTAACTTGTTCCCACAACTCACTGGAACTCATTCTATTTCTAACTTGTTCCCATAACACACTGGAACTCATTCTATTTCTAACTTGTTCCCACAACTCACTGGAACTCATTCTATTTCTAACTTGTTCACATAACTTACTGGAACTCATTCTATTTCTAACTTGTTCCCATAACTCACTGGAACTCATTTTATTTCTAACTTGTTACCATAACTCACTGGAACTCATTCTATTTCTAACTTGTTCCCACAACTCACTGGAACTCATTCTATTTCAACTTGTTCCCATAACTCACTGGAACTCATTCTATTTCTAACTTGTTCCCACAACTCACTGGAACTCATTATATTTCTAACTTGTTCCCATAACTCACTGGAACTCATTCTATTTCTAACTTGCTCCAACAACACACTGGAACTCATTCTATTTCTAACTTGTTCCCATAACACACTGGAACTCATTCTATTTTTAACTAGTTCCAATAACACACTGGAACTCATTCTATTTCTAACTACATCTTTCTTGTTTCTATTATCTGGCTCTCATTTGATGTCTTTCTCGTTCTCCCACTTTGTGGTACTCTCTTTACTCTAACAACCTCTTCCACTCTCTGATACCTCTTTCTCTTTCATTATTTTCTCTTCTCCACTCTCTGGTATTCTTCCTCTCACAACCTCTCCTTACTCTCTAATACTGACTATCTCTAACAAGCTCACTCGTATTTTCTCCCACTCTCTGACACTCACTCTATCTCTCACAACCTCTATCTACTCTCTCACTCTCTGGCACTCACTCACATCTCACAACTTCTCTGTACTCTCTCCCACTTTCTGTCACTGACACTTATCTCTTACTACTTTTCTCTACCCTTCTCAATTCTCTGGCGCTCACTCTTTCTCTCGCTACCTCTGTCCTACTTTCTCCCACTCTCTCTCTCTCTCTCTATCTTCCTTTTACTTTTTCCTTTCAGCTTGCAAGGTCTTTAGAAAATATATCTTTAAGAAATCTTAACTGCGTATTGTAAAGGAGGGTAGAGTATATGAAACATTCTAGCAAATCAAGCGGCGAAGAAAAGGCACTAGGTAGATACGACCCATCTGGAGGCAACCGACGGAATATAGCAAGACGAGATTTTTCCTGGAAGCCGTTGAGAAAGCGAATCAGCGGGAAGACTAGAAATAAATGGAGAAAGGTTTTAGAGAGAAGAATGAGCTGGAAAGAGCTGACAGCTTGCGGTAGGAAGACTTGGCATGAGTTGAGTGATGGACTGTCTTAACTAGAATTAAAGGGCGTAACAGAGGGAAAGAGAGAGGAGAGAGAGAAAAGAGAGAGATAGAGAGACAGAGAGACAGAGAGATAAAGAAAGTGAGAGAAGATAACCAGCCCAAGGAAGGATGAGAAACTATAAACGTAAAAGCTATAATCTTGTTGATATTGTAAAACACTGTTTCTGGTATGGATAAACATTTAATTGTAAATGTATACCTCCTAGCTTTGGAATATATTAAATTCAAAAATTAACGAAGAACCATTCTTCATTGTTGAGTAATGGCTCTTGTATATTATTTTGGTAAATAAAGAACTTGATAATGTTGCCGTTTCTTGATCTTCTTTTGTCGTCACGTTTTTACAGGTTATTGCCCAGTGTTGTCGTTCTCTGTTTTTGTCCTGCGCTGCTCTAAGGGCTTAGGTGCTATAGTTCGTTCCAAAATTCGTGATCATCTTTACCGACCGATATAAAATCATCCACTTGACAGAAATTCTTGATTTTTACATTTTTGTATAGGTAACAGTGACGACCTTCCAAAAGTATTTTTGCCCACCCAAACCTTTAGTTTGTAAGATTTTTATTATATGTTATTACTAAAATTGCAGCGATGTTGATATGGTATACTTATCGAAACTTTACAGTACGATTGTCAAGTTTGTCTATAACTAAGCATTTCCGTGGTCCACATGCAATTCAGTGCTAGTCAAAATCGGGAATCCCGTGGAATTAATCAGTTCACAATGTTTCCTACCAACTGTCATTGGCGTATGTAGGCAACATTTACTTTCATTTATAGAAGTGGAAGGTATCATTTGTTCAATATGTCACCTTTCTTTTTTTATAATATGCAATAGGGATACGCCTTTGCAAACATTCGCCACCATTTTGTGTATTAATGTAAATTCTAAACTTTGGTTATCATTTTGTTGTGCTTATGCAAAGTTATATAACAAAAAACGTTTTTTTTGCATCAACCAATCTACATACCAATTAGTTAAACATGAATTCGTAACGTCGTGAGGTATATAAGACTGCATGCACAAAATTACTGCGAGATCAGATAGATTTCGTACAAATTAAACCTTAGTGTGATCACGAATTTTGGAACGAACTATAGTTAATTTTACATTTTTTTACATGATTCTTCTATGCCATCTAACCATCTTTTTTGTGGTCTTCATCTCGCATTCTTTCCCGATGGTCTGTTGTTGAAGACTCTTTATACCGTGGAGTTTGATTGCATTCTTATTAAATTTCTTGATCCTAAAGCGAAACATTAGTATGTGCGTTTCAGAAGAATGGTCTGTTGTACATAATTTCCAACGTGATCGTACGTACTTGTATGTGATTTGTTCATCGTTATTGTCGATGTGGAATTTGTTGGAAACTAACGACATTGCAGCACAAAGGACAGATTTCTATGACTTTATATGATTTCAATGCGTAGTACGATAGCTAATTCGGCTTTGTGTATCTCACATATTATTATACAAGTGACGAAGCGTTTATGTAAATCACGTATACGTCTTATATCTTGTGTTGTTACAGAATAATCTTGTTGGATTCACGTAGCCAAACAATTAGAGCATTATTTCCCAATCTAATACGAGACTTGTGGAATGTTGGACGATCTCTTCTCGTGCAGAAACTTCAGACATAAATGATGGCTTTATAGTGTTCTAGTATAATGGAATTGGTGATGTGGTAATGAATACCATCTTAATACTTCTGAATGATCTTACTGTTGATTTTGAATGTGTCTTTGTTGGTAGTGAACATAATGAGGCGACTAAAAAGTTGATCAATGAAAAGTTTTCTTGTTTTCTTCGAAGATCATAGTTCTGATATACATCTCGCCGATCATATTAGGTTTAATCTGCACAGAAGTCTTTTTGTGTATTTTTCTCATTTTGATGAAACGTTACATAGTTTTTGATGTCCCTGGTTCCCCATGTCTAGTACTAAAGTAGCGTTTTTCAAACTGGTGTCCGTGAGGTACTCACAGGGGGTACTCACATGGGGTACTCACAGGGGGTACTCACATGGGGTACTCAATCGCTTGAAGAAATATTATGATCTTTGACATTTCAAACAGAACAAATATATTTTAAGAACATGTATAAAAACAGTAGTAAACTAGTTCCGTTGCGAAATCAAAGTAGCCGAACCAAACTGGAGTCTAAATATCTGACATGCCAAAATGAAAGATCATTTGAAATTTCCCGCAGTCTGAATAAAATGGAGCCAGCTTGACTGTTGGTGTGGTGTAATAATAACTCCATCGCTAGAAGAATGAAATTTAAGTAAGTAATTAGCTGAAACTATCTTGGGAAAGATAGGATAAATAAAGTTGGCTTGCATTAGATTTTGCTACAAGACATTTTGTCTGAGCTTCAGGATGGATCGTTGACTGAAATTGAAACGCAAATGTAACTGAAGATGCTAATGATGGCGCGTCTTGTTCAAGGCAAACAGAAACACCTTCCTGTTTATTAAAACGTTATGTTAAATTGCAGACATTGTTTACTATTGAAACACACAGGTTGAAACATTATTGAAACATTACTGTCCATTTTCCCATATAGAAACTGTTGGTGGTCCGTGGCAGCAAAATGTATTTGTAAGGGGTCCGTGATAATGCAAAGTTTGGGAACCGCTGGACTAAAGCAAGTCCCTGAAAGTGACACCACTGCGAGCTCGTCTCTATATTTCTTTCATTGTGCTACTAAATCGCATACTTTATAGTGTCTATGTCAAATAATTTTTAAAAGGTTTATGAACTTCATTTCTGAATGTGATACTGCAACTTCTTACAAAGTTACAACTACTGAATAGCAACATTTATCAATTACAGCTTAAAGAAATCGTCTATGTATAGATTAAATGATAAAGACAACCGTAGTTGTATACATAAGTCATGGATATCTAGTGACTTTTGATTCATGTACCGTGTGTTGTAAGTGGGGCTTGAGGGAACAATACATAGTTTCTTGAGATCTTCTCCCAGACCGACTTTACTGATACTATCTCAAGAGAGTGTATATATGAGACAGCTTGGGGATCTTGATTGATAAAGGGTAAACTTTCAGACTCTATTTTGGTATTGATATTTGTGGAGAATTGGAGTCGCTGAGGCGTAGAGATTAGGTGCTTGTCTCTCGTGCCAAAGGTACCAGGTTCCTCTTGGAGCCATCTGGATATTTTTCCAGAGATTTCCTGATCTCAGTTTAGGTGAGATCGAGTTTTTAGTCCTATCGAAGACGGACGATAAAACGTTGGTCCCATGTTCAATATGGGCACATAAAAGAGCACTTGGTAGTTCAAAATCGAAAGGAGCAGGCTGGAAAGCCACTGCCCTGGCAAAATTCATAAGAGTAAAATTAAAATTCCTACAAATATATCTTCCCCATCTTCAAAATTACACCAGGGACCCTCGCCGGTTCTACGGAGTTCGTGCACTGACGCTGAGATCTTCCTGTGTAAGAAAGAGATCGGAGCACACACGGCTACTCACCAAAGTGCAATGATGATGGTCATATCATCAATCAATCAATCAATCAATCAATCATTTGTTGAGAATTAGTGGAAAATTGTTCCATCTTTGATGTTGAAGATGAAATAAATCGTTGGGATAATAAATAATCGTTACAAAACAACAAAGCAAGAAATGATTGAAAAAAAAATAAAGATGGGCATGTCTAAGGTCTTCTATATCGTATCGACTTACTAACACACAGTACATTAGCACATCATATGCTCTTCAAATTTTGATGAGAGTACTCATACACGTCCTCGTCATGAGGTCTTCACATTGTACTAGTGGGGAGTCTTGCGTGCTTCAATGATACAAAGGTCTAGGACGGCGGAAACTTATGTTCCTGGCAGGGTCACCAAGGCCGGACAGGTCACAGAGGAGGGGTCAGACTAAATATGTGGTCCTCCAGCTTGAGGGCTTTGGCTTCGGACTAACAATCCTATCCTGTAAAACAATCTTTACGTTACGGAAACAGCTACGAAGACAGACATTACACATTTACGGGAATATATATATATATATATATATATAGGTTCCTTAAACAAGGGAACTAACATAACAAAAGTATATATCATATATAACGTTTACTAATTAGCTATTTAACAGAGGAGTCATCATCAAGATACCCAAAAGGGCTCCCTTGCCGATTGTAATAATTGGCGTGGAATAACACTGCTTTCTGTCCCAAGTAAAATCTTAAGCAAAATCATCGTACAACGTATTACTGACGCTGTGGATAAGAAACTGAGAAAGGAACAAGCAGGATTTCGCAGAGGACGGAGCTGTATAGGCCAAATATTTGCTCTTAGAAATATCATAGAACAATGCACAGAATGGCAAAGCAAACTCTATATCAACTTTGTAGATTTTGAAAAGGCTTTTGATAGCATACACCGCGAAAGTCTATGGCGTATCTTAAGATGGTATGGAATCCCACTGTGTTTTATAAATATTATAAAAGCTGCTACAGCAAGTTTGCATGCAGTGTTGAAACTTCAGAACTAAAGTTTGAAGTAAAAACAGGCGTGCGACAAGGATGTGTTATGTCAGCCCTATTATTCAACACTGTCATAGATTGGGTGATGCGTAAAACAACGGAAGATAAGGCAAGAGGTATTAGATGGACGCTCACATCCACTCTGGAAGACCTAGATTTTGCAGATGACATCGCACTCCTATCTCATACACATAGAGATATCCAGGAAAAGACCAGCCGCCTTAACCAATATAGTGAGATGGTTGGGCTGAAAATAAATCAGAAGAAAACTGAAGTAATGACTCTGAACATAGCAACCCCAGCACCAGTCAAACTAGAAGGTAAAACCCTCCGAGATACAACCGCTTTCACATACCTTGGAAGTGTTATTAGCAATGAAGGAGGCGCTGGATCTGACATTAAAAACAGACTGAGTAAAGCACGCAGTGCATTCATGACCCTTCAGACCGCCTTGAAATCTGCCCAATACAGCATCAGAACCAAGACTAGTATCTATAACAGCTGTGTGCTGTCAACTTTGCTGTATGGATCGGAATGCTGGAGAATGACAGAACAGGATATGTCCAGACTCTCCGCCTTTCATACAACTTGTCTGCGAAAAATCTTACGCGTGTACTGGCCGACTACTATCTCGAATCAAGAATTGCTTGCACGATGCCAACAAGAGAATATGGGCACTATCATCCGAAGACGACGCTGGAGATGGATTGGACATGTGATGCGCATGGAGACTGGCTCCGACACGAAAACTGCACTGAGATGGACTCCAGAGGGTAGGCGAAAGCGTGGAAGACCCAAGACGACCTGGAGGAGAACGATAGAGCAAGAGCTGAAGGAAATGAATCATAGCTGGAACACAATACAGAGGAAGGCCATGAACAGGGAAGAATGGTGTACGTTTGTTGTTGCCCTAAACGCCAGGGGCGTAACAGGCTAAAGAGAGAGAAAATTAGCTATTTATCTTTTGATGTCTGCAAGGTCTCAATGAATAACTTTTCTATTGGCCCCAACAAATGGGAAAAAAAAGATGACGACCGAGTTTTGTGGGAAACAACATTGCGCAGAGGTGCATAATCTTTTGAAGAGAGACGTAGGGATGAGCTGATAGGCAAGAACGACACGAGCAAACTCAGAAGTAGTCACAGTAAAACACTTGCCAATTGACCGTCTGTAAGGACAGTAATACACTTGCCAATTGACCGTCTGTAAGGACAGTAAAACACTGGCCAATTGACCGTCTGTAAGGACAGTAGAACACTTGCCAATTGACCGTCTGTAAGGACAGTAAAACACTGCCCGATTGACCGTCTGTAAGGACAGTAAAACACTGCCCAATTGACCGTCTGTAAGGACAGTAGAACACTTGCCAATTGACCGTCTGTAAGGACAAAAAAGGCAATGAATATACATATATTGATATTCTTTAACAGAGCAAGATATATACTTAGATTAGTATTACTATTGAATGGTGCAATATTGTTTGAGCAAATGTTACTTATTGACACAGTTTAATTAACTCTATAAACATAGTGTCCATTCTCTCTAGTGTTTGCAATACAACATTCTCTGTTGGAAAATAAACCTAATAACCAAGTTTCAAGTGGTTATCAAGTTGTTTAATAGTACGATGTTCACAAATGGAAAATTCTAGAAAGCTTAGTATCTGCGTATATATCCACCAGTATTGCACTAAAACACCCTCATTGACGAAAGTTTCCTGTAGTGCAAAGTTAGCAGTAATTGTGCCTTTGTTAATGTACTTAATTGATTTAACCGCGCTGAGCGTTTCAATATTAATTTGTGAAA
Source organism: Arion vulgaris (assembly GCA_020796225.1). NCBI lineage: Eukaryota > Metazoa > Mollusca > Gastropoda > Stylommatophora > Arionidae > Arion > Arion vulgaris. Next base: position 62,293,534 of record CM036753.1, on the reverse strand, counting down.
TTATTTTGACAGCAGAGCGTAGCATGGTAATATTCAATTATTGTTCCTTTCACAGCGTGTATTTCCCCAGTGGTAACATGCGAATACAAGACTTGGATATAACGAAAATCAGTTCCAATATATATACGCGATTTCGAATAATACTTTTCCCCCAGTTCGTCCTCTATAAATTAATGAGTAGTAATTGCACTACTTACGTGAATATTAAGTTTTAAGATCCTAGAGAAATCACTGAGACCACAGAACAAGATAGATAAATAAAACTAAGAAAAGTATTTGAGAATCCTAGAATAAAAAAAAATAATTACCAAACAATGAATCGAACCACTACCTTTATTTCTTTCAGGACGCCCATAGCCTTGCAAAGTGAGCCACAAAAGACAGTAACGTTTATATAAGAAACAATATTTGAAACAAAAGGCTGTACAAGAAAGAGGTGGACCTCAGAGATAACAGAGGTGTCTAAAAAAACACTGGTTATGAAGAGCACACAAAAGCCAGTTCTAGAAATCTCTTCTTATCCTGACTCTGTTAGGCAAAACATGATTACAGAGAAAACGAGAGAATATATAATGGTGTATAGAATTCTGGAAATTTCTTGTTCAGAAGGGGAAAAAAGACGTACATCTATTACGGCCTAAGGACTTAATAAACTTGGTTAATAATAATAATAATAATAATAATAATAATAGTTCTTCTTCTTCTTCTTTTCGTTCGTTCTTTACGACCAACTTTAATCACTCTTTGTGATATGTTTGATCTTGCCAAGAACGTGTATACGTTGACATTGGTTTGGTAGGCCCCTAAACGCATAGACTTCTACAGTTTAGGACACATGCATCCGATTTCAGCCAAACCTCCTTAGTCGCCTTCTACAACATGCATGGCAGGTAACAGTGGTTCTATTCTTTACACCCCAAATTTGGGCCCGGTAACCACTCGGGCGAATAATAATAGCAAAATCGAGGAAAGTCATTATTTTGAACACATAGCGAAGCATAGAAAGTTAGAAAAGGCAATTATGAAGGAGGAGGGCATACCGGAAATGTGGATAAAAAGTAGATTGATTGATAGTAGATGTCAAAAATGACGTAGACATGACAGGAATAGAAGCAGAACATGTGGTCTATGATAGAGACTGTTATAATGGAACATTTATGTATAGGACACGCTATTGGATGATCATGTCCATTTAATGAAAGTTCGTATATGGACTGTATGGTTTGCTGAGCTAATCTAGAGTCTCTTGTCTTATCCAAATGTGCCATGAAACGCCGTGCAGAGTTTCAGGTTCTATCATGTGCCAGGTGTGTTGCATCTGTAGTTATTAGTCTCTGATGTCGCATGATATATGTGATATTATCTATCCATTTCGTTCTTGGTCTTCCTCTAGAGTTCAGATATGTGATGTCCTCTATGTTAGTTTGATGTTATGTTAGTACCAAGGCGGGACATAGGGCAGAGGTTTTAGATATCCATGTGATGCGGTTCGTTGCTAGCAGTTGGAGATCTTGTATGGTTTTACATCCCAATAGTTTACTTTCTTGTTGGATGGTTCTTCGAAGAGTGGTCTTTGGTCTTCCACGTTTTCTTTTCCCAACTGGTGACCACATAAGGGCTTGTCGATTTAGTCTCATTTTGTCTGATCTAAGAACATGACCTAAATATTTCCACCTTCGTTTCATTATAATATTTGATATGGGTTGTTGGTGTGTTCTATCTTTCACTGTGTTGTTCGAAACGAAGTCACTCCATTTTACTTTTAGTCATTTTCGGAGACATTTATTCTCAAAGCTGTCCAGTTTCTTATCAATTTTGTTTGTTGATCTATGTACGCATGACTTAAACATCAGGCTATAAGTAACAACTATTCAGCCAAAGAGCTAAACAAGAACATGCTTAGCCATAAAATGACATTTTAGCAACAACAACAGTAACAATACTAACAGCAGCTACAGTAATAACAACAGCAGGTGAAGTAACAATAAAAGTAACCACAGCAACTGTAATAATAGAGCAGAAATAATCATGCTAAAAACAGCAACTAAATTATTTGCAATAACAGTTGAAACCGCAAAGACAGTAAGAACAACAGCAAAAGAAAAAACAGCAACTCTAAATATCTTCTTTTTCACCTTTCAACTCCCAACGGAGCACAGGTCATAAAAAAATTTTCTTCCAGCTCTTTCTCTCTCCTGCCATCCCTTTCAATTCTGCCCATGTTTTATATATTCTTTTAATATCAGCCTCCAGCTCTCTTCTCCAGGTCTGTCTAGGCATTCCCCTACTCCTCTTTACCTGCGAGTTCCAAAACAGTGCCTGTCTTGCAATGCTTTCGGTCGGTCTTTTTAATATTTGTCCTACGCAATGCCAGCGTATCTTCCTTAGCTCTTTCTCTACTGGTATCTGCTTAGTTCTTTCTCTGAGTTCCTCGTTCGTAATCTTATCATACCATCTCAGTCCCTCTATTTTACCGTAATCATCTATTTGTGAAGGTATGCAGCTTGCTGGTGGTTTCTTTTATTGTCTTCCATGTTTTCCAGCCATAGAACAGCACTGACTTCACATTTGATTGAAAGATTCTCAGCTTTGTGTTTGTTTTGATCTCCTTTGACTTCCATATCTTACTCAATGCAATAAAGTTTCCCAACTTTAAAAGCCGCTAACATAAAAACAGCTGCAACAAGAATAACTCCAGCAAACAAAATATCCGCATTAACAATATTAGTACCATTAATACTACAATCAACATTCACATAAATAGCAACCACATACAAGTCACAACAACATATATAACCGTACATAGCAAGCTATGATGACAACAGCTTCAGACGTGTGCTGCTGCACCTCTCTGGTGTGTGCGGAGGTGACTGTAGTCTAATCCTAGAACACAATCCTACCACAGATGGGGCATACATGATCAAGGTTAGACATGTGATTGTTGTGTGACCTGTTTGTTTTGCGCAGCTCGTTTTCTCTGTACTTCAAGGGCACGACGATTCTCAGCTATGCGACTTCCTCTTGTGTTGTTACAGCGCCACATTTGGCGATCTTACGCCAGATATTCCTAGCACGTGGTGTCTATAGCGAAGCATTTCAGAGACACTTTAAGAGTGTCTTTAACTCTCAGAATACAAAACGCCAACTGACAGACCATAAAGTTAGTTCCCATTTTACGACAAGCCACTTCACGGACCATATCGTTCTAACCAGTTGTTAATATATCGTAGAGGACTTTAATGCTTTAAGTGTATTTTTAAAATTCAAATACAACAAGTGGGTGTTTGTAATAGATCTTTCAATTGCGCACATTTTGGTGTATGCAGTTTGTCTCTGCTGTTGAATGTAAGAAAGTTATAACAAATTTTGTAAGGACATCTTCGCCTTAAAATTTGTTCCTAAAACAGTGCGTAAAAGGCGGTTTTATTACACGAATTGTAAGAGTTAAAGCGTTTTTTTCTGCCCACCAGCTGAACGTCTGCTCTCTTCAAATTCTTCGTACATCAACTGTTTTGGAACAACATCGACATAAACAATAGTAACAATAACAGCAGCATAAGCAATAACAAGCAAAAACAGCAGAAGCATCGTTAACAGCAACATCTGATACGACAACAACTCAAAGACAACTAACAGACAACTTCGACGACTCTAACAACTACTTAACGTCAGTTTCATTCCTGCACAACCCCAGTAACAATAACTACATTTACAAGATGCAAGATATGCCGGGGAGCTATTTATTTGTCTTTGAAAGCACGCATATCCTTCTTAAGACAGACACCAGTCTAAGATCTTTAGCACGTCTGAGAGATGCCTACCTCTTTGTCTGCTAATGTTAAACGAAATGGGGTCGTATAAAAGGTCTGTACTGATGCCTGATAACAATAAATCTTCTGACAAATTTATTGTTTTGAATCTGTAACCACCAATTTATTTTCTTTCCCACAGTTTACCTCCATTGAGCGATGTTCTTTTATATGGATGTGAGTTTTCCCATTCCAGCGATAATGTCAGCTGTAGAGGTAGGGTTTCATTTCTTTTGTTCTAACGGAAAGAAGGTCGGGCTTAGACAGTTTCTTTCAAATCTTTCAAATCACGACACGAACCAACTTTCAAGATCCCAGTTTACAAGTTTATGAATGTTGTTACTACAAATCCAGTAGAATATCTTGTAAGCTCTTACTTCGTTGGATAAATGTACTACATTGTATTACTGTGGAGACTGTAGATTTGTTGTTTGTCTATGAATCTATCTATATTACAAAGGGTATATATAGTGAATATGTTGTTTGTTGATGAAGATTTGGTAAGAATTGCTCTTCTTCTTGCTACTATCTGGAACAACGGGTGTATAACCTTTGTTATTTATAATCTTTATTTTTGCAGAGTGGGTGGCCGAATGATTGATTACACGCGGTCTTCTTCGTTTCCTTCTTCTTCTTCTCTCCCACCATTGACTTCTTTATAGAGGTGTTGGAAGGGAGAGGGGATGTAGTGATCTTGTGTGTGCTAGATCTAAGGCACTCTGTAAGATGTTATTAATTTTCCTATGGCTGCTCTTGATTTTGTCGCTCCATCTTTTGCGTTAAACGCTGCGGTGTTTCTAAATTGAAACACCCTTCGTTCAAACCTTCGGTAAGGTCAAATGTTTTCCTGTTGGATAGAAAATAAAACAGATAACTTGCACATATCCGTGGCGAGAGTGTCGGGCCAGCGGCCTGCTTTCCTCTGCTCTATAGTACCATCCAGTGTACTCTAAAAATTTTAATAAAGCGCTGTTGAGAATTTGTTGCCTTGAAGTCTTCAATTAAGCGATTTAAACAATTTGGATTTACCCGTTGTACAAGTAGAACTGAAAGTCTGAGCGCAGAGTGAGAAGTGTGTTCAACTAGCGAGCCATCAGTATGCCTACTCTTCGTTATCTGTTGGGGGAGACTGAGCACCTATGGGTCTGCTCGGAGGGTAATGACGTCAGCTTAGTACCCAATAACCAGTAACCAATTGATGATGACCTGTCAGCCTATATAGATAGTGGATTTTATTGATATTTCCTCCAGGCACGTTTTCTGTCATCAAGTTAGTCCGAGTCTGATTTCGACAGTTTCGCTCTGCGCAAGCGACTTTAATGGAGTTATCAGAATGTCATTGAATGCAATGACATACTGTCATATAATAACAAAATACAATTCTCCGTAAATTTTTTTAGGGTTTAAGGTAGGAAGTCACTTCACATTTCTAGACATTAGTGTACAGGAGGTACAAAAGTCAATTTCTCATGAGTGGAACATCGAGTGTTGGATGGAACACACAATAAGAAAGTCAATTTCATTTCTCATGTGTGGAACATCGAGTGTTGGATGGAACACACAAAATCATTTATTTCATGTGTGAACATCGAGTGTTGGATGGAACACACAATATTATTGTGTCCGTGTCGATAGACGAACGCTTATGCTTTACTTTAATCCGCCCCAAGACATACTGCCATGTGGACCCGCCCCACGACATACTGCCATGTGGACTCTTCATTCGGATTTCATCTAGTGGTTTTAATCAGGAGCGTCTGGCCGAATGGATTAGAGCGCGGCTCCCTTGCGGGAGACCCGTGGTCAAGGTCATGGCAATGCCTGAAATTTTGGTTTTTGCATGGACGGTAATGAAAATCCTAACCTGTAACAGCTTAAAAGTGCGTATTGCAGGACTTGCTTATGCAGTGGTTTAGTCTACATTCCTCAGTTGACATCCAACTTCTGATATATACTCGCCTTATGAATGGATATAGCAAGCATTTCGTGAAAGCAAAGTTTTATAATATATGTCCAGCTGGTTTAGTCGCAAAGCATTTCCCATGATGGATATAGTCGCAAAGCATTTCCTATGAATGGATATAGTCGCAAAGCATTTACCATGAATGGATATAGTCGCAAGGCATTTCCTGATGAATGGATTCAATAGTCGCAATAGGTCATTTACTCATGAATGGATATAGTCGCAAGGCATTTTCCATGAATAGATATAGTCGCAAAGCATTTCCCATGGATGGATATAGTCGCAAAGCATTTCCCATGAATGGATATAGTCGCAAGGCATTTCTAATGAATGGATATAGTCGCAAGGCATCGATGGTTTGAAATCAGAGTTTACTCTCGTCTAGATGAGTTACATACCAAGGTTAATGAGCTCCATCTGCTCAAAGATACTGATTTTCTGGAATCAATTATTAACTATTCGTCCCTTCTCAAGGTCTGTTAAAAGCAGCCCGCCACGAGAAGGTGGAAAACTTTCTCGTTTTTCAGAAACAATAAAAGACGTAAACCGTAGGAGCACTTTATAGGCAGTGAGAATTTATCATCACTGTTCCCTCCCTTCACGACTTGACCGGCACTTTGCAATCAACTTGCTATTTTCAATTGTCAGGTTTTCTTTTATTTTTGTATACTTTAACACATAACACACAGCACCTACATGTCTAACTTTGAGAATATATGCATCGCCACATCTGTGGAAGGGGATTGTCTTCGTGGATTGGACTCTATAGTCACCTTCGTACGCATCGGTGAGGTGCAGAAGCACACGTCTGAGGCTGTTGTCATCATCGCTTGCGATGGACGGCTATTATACGTTAATAAGTCACCCACATTTACAAGTTTGTGACTGATAGAACTACGCCCTCGATTCCACATAAACTGGGATCACCGAAAAACAGAATACAATAGTACTCCACGGGACATGAACGGATTACCTTTAGAACGTGTGGTCTATCATCGTAAGCATATGACACAGTACATATGTATGGATTAACATATAGTTTTTAAACATTGTAACGTGTTTGTTAAACGTAATAGAGTTATTAAAATGATTATCAAATTTCAACTAAAACTTTACTGTGGAAACATGACTTATGTAGGCACTTAACAGTAATGTAGACATTTAACGTTAATGTCGAAATATGACAATGTAGAAATATGGCTTATGTAGAAATATGGCTTATGTAGACATTTAACAGTAATGTAGAAATTTAACAGTAACTGAAATTTAACATTAATGTAGAAATTTAACATGAATGTGAAATTTAAATGAATGTAGAAAATGAACAATGTAGAAATTTCACTTGATGAGTATGTCTCTGGTAGAAGTTTAGATTATGTATGTCAAGACTTAGCAAGAATAATGTATATGATATAAATAATAATTGATTGATTGATTGATAGGACCATCATTATGGCACTTCGGTGAGTAACCATGTGTGCCCCGATCTCTTTCTTACACAGGAATATCTCAGCAGCAGTGCACGAACTCCGTAGCACCGGCGAGGGTCCCTGATGTAATTTTGAAGATGGTGAAGATATTTTGTAGGAATTTTATTGTTATCTTTTTCTAATGAATTTTGCCCTGGCAGCGGCTTTCCAGCCTACTCTTTTCGATTAAGAACTGCCAAGGGTTCTGTTACATGCTCAAATTGAACACTGGACCTACGTTTTATCATCTGTCTCCGATAGGACTAAGAACTTGATCTCACCTACACTGAAATCAGGGATATCTGGAAAAAATATCCAGATGACTCCACGGGGGAGCAAACCGGATACATTTGGCACAAGAGGCAACCGAATAAATCGAAAGACAACAAATGCAGTGATTTGGACATTTAATGAGAATGAAATACAAACAACCACCAATAACAGCATACAATAAAAAGAGATCGGATACTAGAGCTAATGGAAGATTAAGAAAAAGATGGATAGACAATATCAAGACCATAAACACGGATATAACACAACAAGGGTGACTCATCTAGCCCTAGAACGCAAATTAAAGCTCCCATCTGCTTAACTGCAAGAGTGGACAGCCAACTACATCTTCCACCTGGGAATAGACAATAGACAATAGGCAAGCACCTAGCCTCTACACTACAGAGACTACTTATATGGAGAATGAAATGAACTAGTGTTGAAACTAAAATTATGTGGACAAATTAGCAGATTTGGTGCTGATATTGCGTGAAAAATGAATAGAAATTATGTAGAAGTTGAGGTTATGTGAAGAAATAATAGAATTGATATTACTGTGTTCAAGCGGAACATTTAGAACGTTTAGTCCATTTGAGCTTATTTTTGTCTGAAAGTGCAGAGGATAAAACACTGCCTCGTTATCTCAACAGATAGTTATAATTTGAAACGTTGGAATTTGAAACATTGATTCATCCAGTCAAATACGTTGGACATCTTTGTAACAAATATGTTTAGAAACCATTGCATTTGTCGACTGTTTCCGGGACTCAAAGAATAGTACCACTGTGTCCTACAAGGCATGTCGTAGGGGCCTAGAGAAGCTACCCTAGTAAATAAAAAGCTTAACATAAATCGAATGTTCCGCTTGTAGACGCACAACTGGCACAGCGAACAATCGCTCTTAGGTTCAGATCACATACAGATCACACAGAGTAGTTTAACAAGTGGTCGATATGGAGCGTTCAAAGAAGAAGAAGAAGAAGAAGTAACCTGAATATTCATCTACAGTCGAGTGAAGAATTGACTGTATAGGATAATAGACACCACCCACAGGTGCACAAATATTGACATTACCACTGATCTACAACGACACATACAGAAATAGCATGCACATATACACCATGTACTCGTTTATGTATAAAGCTCTGATATTTTCCGTGTGGTATGTTGAACTCTAATGTGGAGTTGTTGAATGAGGCAGAGACACAATGAAAGCAGCTTATATATATATATATATATATATATATATATATAAGAATGAGTTAAATGTAACTGTATCTGTCTGTCTGTGTGTCTGTTGACATTAATTGACGATATCTGGACATCCTACGGACTTACAATTTGGCAAAAGAGTAGCTTTCATAGACAGAAAGATGTAAAAATTATGAAACTGGACTTTTGGTTCGTCTCCTTGTCTAAATTCCAACATAACGAAATGGTCATGAAATCTTAAAAATCGAAAAACGGGAATCCATGTTTTCACTTGCCGGTCACATGTTATAGCAACGATGAGGACTATTATTATAACGTATTTTAACACATTTGCTAGTAGGAGTCCGTGGCTTAATTGAAGTGCACATACTAACATGCGGTAGACCCACGTTCGATCCACGTTCAATTAATGCGTAATAATGGACGCCCATGCTGTCTAGTACCAGTCGCGAGTTGACCATATAGAATGTTCTTAGGATTCTATCATCTCTCACACGGCACTCGTGTTCCAGCCATCTCAGACGTCGCTGACTTACGTTCGAAAAGAAGAAGACGTCGCTGACTCAACAAGGTGTACATCAGCGTTTCCGAAAGTGTGCAGTAAACCCCACCCCCACTCCCAGTGGGCGCTGAAGAGTTGTAGGTGGGGGCGATAGTGGGTTCAGAAGAATTTGTGGTGGGGAGTGTTCAGGCGATTAGAGGTTGGTGACTCCTTAAAGAAGAAATTAATAATAAATATTTTAAAATGAACTATTTTCGTGATTTTGCGATTTAATAATCATTTAAAATTTGAATTATACATTTTAATTCATTTTATGCCCTTCTTACACGATTCATTTTTCCATCAATTTTCTATTTCATGCCTATAATCAGTTGAAAATTGACCATGTATGACAGAAATATACATCAATTTTCTATGTCAAAGAGAAATGGAGCATGTGTATATGTAATAGAGATGCGTTGGCAAACTGTTATAATATGGAGGGGGGGGGGGGGCGTTACAAAGTTTGTGTTTGTGCAAAGTGGGCGGTGGGCCGTAAAAGTTTGGGAATCTATGGTCTACATGCTTGGAATGCCAGCACTGTCCAGGACTTCTATATTGGAGATGTGATCTTGTCATCGGATGTTGTACATTCTGCCTGAGACAGCGCATGTGGAAGGTGTTGAGGCGATGTTCTTGTCTAGCATATGTAGTCCATGTCTCACTACCATACAACAGAATGATGAGAATACAAGCCTTATATACTTGTGTCTTGGTCTTTCGTGTGAGTGCCCTTGTTAGATATATATGATGCACAGCGTGATGCACAGCGTAGTTGTTAGTGAACTCGCTTCACAAGGCTGGTGGCTTGGGTTCAACTCCCGCAGTGTGCGTGGATTTTATTCCGACCGCGACGGCTTTCAGGTTGACCCAGCCTCAACTGGGTACCAGACATGCTCTGGGAAAGTAAAGGCGGCCGGTATGATGCTGACCACATCACCCATCGTGTGCCGACGGTCAATGAAAATACAGGCCTAACACTGTATTGCCCTATATAGTTCATAACTGATATATTGCCCTATATAGTTCAATATATAGGGCAATATATCAGTTGCCCTATATAGTTCATAACTTTCACAAAGGTATGAAAGGGTTCCTTCCTCCTTCCTTTCGTTCGCTTGAAATATGTCTATATATTCAATGTTGTCTCTTGTATGAACTTCACTGTCTTTTGTAGCTCACACAGAGGTCCGTGTAGTTTTATGTCGAGTGTTGTTTCGTTAGGCCAGTGAGTTTGCCTCAGTGTATCATATTCGGGGCAGTCTTGAAGTATGTGCTCTGCAGTCTGGTTTGCCTGTCCACATGGCTGAATTGCCAATCTTGAATTTTATATACATGTGGCTGCGGAGCCGATTGTGTCCTGTTCTAAGGCGCAGAATAACAACTTGTTCCAATCTGCTCATATTATAGTAATCGTCTTGTGTTGGTATTTGTGGCTTTCTCATTGATTTAATCATCCTTTTCTTTTGGTGGTAGGTAACTGGCACATCCGGGTGCTCTCCTGCAGCACCTTCCTTGGCCAATCGGTCTGCTGTTTCATTTCCTGGTATTCCACAGTGAGAGGGTATCCACTGCAAGACGACCCTGCGATGCTTGGACAATTTAGACAGTAGGGTCTGTAGATCTGGCAATTTTCTGGACTGAAGTGCTTGGAGTGCTGATTTTGCATCAGTCAAAAATACAACAGGTTGAGGATGTCTGGTATTCGTAGAGTGCCTTGTTAGATTATATGATGACAGCTGATGCACAGTAGTTGTATGAACTCCTTCCAGGCTGGTACTTGTTCAACTCCGCATGTGCTGGTTGTTTCCGACCGCGACGGTTCTCAGGTTGACCCTAGCTCAACTGGTACCGATTCTTGAGCAAGCGGCATGATGCTGACCCATCCCATCGTGACCGACGGTCAATGAAAATGGTAACTCTCATTGCCTATATAGTTCATAACTGATATATTGCCTTATGATTCATATATGCATATATCACTTGCTAATAGTTCACTTCTGTCTGGATACATAAAAGGGTTCCTTTACTTTTACTTTTTTTACTATGATGCACACACATACAGATATATCTAGCGATGTCATTGTTAAATGTCAAGTGATTTCCTTGCTTATTTATTGACATTTGAATAATCGCTGTTATCCAACGCACGTTTTGACCTCTGACATTGTTTCCTTTGTTGGGTCTTCGGCACGCGTTCCTCTCAATTCCGCTGAACAATCTCTCCCCACTGGCTACCAGTGAGAATACGAGGTACACCAGCTGTTGTTAGAAGTGAAGTTTGTGGTGTACGTTCATCTATTTGTAATATGATTCCACTTGAATGAATGTCAGTGTATCAGGTAGCAACCTACTCATAATACATACTGCTACTAAACCTTCAATTTTACAATACAACATATGGTTGTCCTTCAATTTTACAATACAACATATGGTTGTCCTTCAATTTTACAATACAACATATGGTTGTCCTTCAATTTTACAATACAACATATGGTTGTCCTTCAATTTTACAATACAACATATGGTTGTCCTTCAATTTTACAATACAACATATGGTTGTCCTTCAATTTTACAATACAACATATGGTTGTCCTTCAATTTTACAATACAACATATGGTTGTCCTTCAATTTTACAATACAACATATGGTTGTCCTTCAATTTTACAATACAACATATGGTTGTCCTTCAATTTTACAATACAACATATGGTTGTCCTTCAATTTTACAATACAACATATGGTTGTCCTTCAATTTTACAATACAACATATGGTTGTCCTTCATTTTACAATACAACATATGGTTGTCCTTCATTTTACAATGCAACATATGGTTGTCCTTCAATTTTACAATACAACATATGGTTGTCCTTCAATTTTACAATACAACATATGGTTGTCCTTCAATTTTACAATACAACATATGGTTGTCCTTCAATTTTACAATACAACATATGGTTGTCCTTCAATTTTACAATACAACATATGGTTGTCCTTCAATTTTACAATACAACATATGGTTGTCCTTCAATTTTTACAATACAACATATGGTTGTCCTTCAATTTTACAATACAACATATGGTTGTCCTTCAATTTTACAATACAACATATGGTTGTCCTTCAATTTTACAATACAACATATGGTTGTCCTTCAATTTTACAATACAACATATGGTTGTCCTTCAATTTTACAATACAACATATGGTTGTCCTTCAATTTTACAATACAACATATGGTTGTCCTTCAATTTTACAATACAACATATGGTTGTCCTTCAATTTTACAATACAACATATGGTTGTCCTTCAATTTTACAATACAACATATGGTTGTCCTTCAATTTTACAATACAACATATGGTTGTCCTTCAATTTTACAATACAACATATGGTTGTCCTTCAATTTTACAATACAACATATGGTTGTCCTTCAATTTTACAATACAACATATGGTTGTCCTTCAATTTTACAATACAACATATGGTTGTCCTTCAATTTTACAATACAACATATGGTTGTCCTTCAATTTTACAATACAACATATGGTTGTCCTTCAATTTTACAATACAACATATGGTTGTCCTTCAATTTTACAATACAACATATGGTTGTCCTTCAATTTTACAATACAACATATGGTTGTCCTTCAATTTTACAATACAACATATGGTTGTCCTTCAATTTTACAATACAACATATGGTTGTCCTTCAATTTTACAATACAACATATGGTTGTCCTTCAATTTTACAATACAACATATGGTTGTCCTTCAATTTTACAATACAACATATGGTTGTCCTTCAATTTTACAATACAACATATGGTTGTCCTTCAATTTTACAATACAACATATGGTTGTAAATGTCGCTCCCACCAAATGGTTTTTTTCCGTTCACCCGATATGAACCGTCTAATATTGCACCTCGGACTGATTTTTGCATGAAGTCTAGCTTTCCTTATAACCAGTGTCGCTCGCCATTCAGCGAGTATTACTCCGACTTTTGTGTTAGTTGTAATTTAAATCTCCAAGTAAAGGATCAAGAAACCTGTAATTTAGATCCTCAAGTAAAGGATCAAGAAACTTGTAATTTAGATCTCCAAGTAAAGGATCAAGAAACCTGTAATTTAGATCCTCAAGTAAAGGATCAAGAAACTTGTAATTTAGATCTCCAAGTAAAGGATCAAGAAACTTGTAATTTAGATCCTCAAGTAAAGGATCAGGAAACCTGTAATCCAATCACTAGGCGAGATATACGGCAATCTACAAATCTGAGGTGATCAGAGAGGATCAGATTAGATCTGGATAAAACCGAGGGGAGGCTGCGGTGATACTTAATAAATTGACGTTTTATGACAAAGACACTTATATATGGTATCACATAAGCAAGAAAAATGAATAATTAAATTATAAAACTAATAAAAGTCCAACGTTTCGACTGTGAGTCTTTTTTCAAGGACATACACACATACACAAGGAAAACGAAATAAACCAACCTACCGAAATATTGTTTTGGCCGAAGTTGGCCACGAACCCCAGAATTAGAACGGCACATGATTACTAGCGACCCAGGAACTGGAGACTGGAGTTGAGACTGAGACTGGGGAGCGAATGCAAGAAAATGGGGAGAGTGAGAGATCTGGAAAAGATGGCGTTGGATAGGCGGGCTTGGAAGGCCTTGGTTGCGGTCCTATGCTGCCCTAGGGGCGAAGGTTGAAGAAGAAGAAGAATTACTAGCAAAGCGTGTTATCGACTTCGTTATCGGCGATCTTCACCACCGAATTCTATTCTGGGGCGGTTTTTTCACCTCTGAACCAGAAGGTTTTTAAGGAATTTCTGTGGTTAAGTGGTTATTCTTGCTTTCCGAAAGTCGCCGATTCTTATCCGAATCGCACCGTTGTGTTAATGAGTGCATTTTCCCGCATATTCCTGTGGATGTTGCCGTAACTACGGAATTAAAGCTTTGTGCAAGATTCTCGGCGCGTGGTGTGCCATTTCTGCGAAGAAAGACCGAACCACATGGAAAAAAGTCGTTGCAATGAAATCGATATATCATCTTTATATTGATGACACTTTGATCTCTATAGGATCCTCTCTACTGTTGTTTGACATATATCATTAACTCTTTCAATCTTCTCTTATCATGTGGGTTCCAGTTCATATTTTCTTTGATTGTGAGTTCTTTCTGGCTAGATCTAGTTGTTCTCTTCTCTATTCATGATATACGGGGGACTCTGTTATCAGTTATATGAGGACAATCATCGTGTCACTCCGGACATGTCCATAGGTGCTCCGATCTCCACTTCATCAAATCTAGCAGCGTCCAGCGGCCCAACGCGACACTTCGATGTTGATTAATCAATCTCTTTGCATATCTAGTATGTCATTCTTTTCGGGCTGCACCAATATTGACACCCATCTCTCTCAATCTGGTCAGCGAGTGGGATTCACAACCCTCAAACTCCTCTAACGGAGGACTCTTCTGTAACACATATTTAAAAGTACATATATGTTTTATATTGAATAATTTTCATCAATAAATAACCGATAATCAGAATCGTGTAAAACTGCATTCAAACTTACAGTGTTCTATTAAACATATATATTTTTTTTCCGATCCAGAAGCACTTGAGCTTTCAGCTATTCAGCTCGGTGCCATGGACACCGTAAATCTGGAGAACATGTGGCTTTTTCTGCCAGCAGGTGGAATTGAACCGAACTCACAGGGGCTTATCACCCGTCGTCCAACGCGCTACGAACACGCTGGGCAGACGGGCATCAAACATATATAAAAGTCATCCTACTTCAACGGCAGTTTCCAATTTCCCGACTGAGCTAATATGACATGTAACATGCGCGGCTGTGGAAAAGAACGGATGATAAATCAGGATACACGTGCAGTGATAGGATAATGAATATGTTACAATTTGATGCGTCCCTGCACGGCGTCGGTGCTGTCAGTCACGGTTGATGAGAAACAATGAAGCGATATTTGCTAAACGCTTGCAATCCTTGGATTCGCGGCAAAGGTGTAAATTCTTAACTCTCATGTTTGTTGGCCTACAGGCTCTGATATTAATTTTAAAATCTCGTCTTTAGGTTGAAAAACGTGCATGGCATTTAAAGAACTTTAATCTATAACAACAACAGACAAACAAACTTCAGAGAGAAGAGAGAGAGAAGAAAGATTTCAGAATTATCCGAAACAACTGATGACTAGAATGCAAGAACAACAGACATAATCATTATGTTTAAAAAAGTTTAATCAAAATTGGGAATCAAACAACGTCAATATGACTAAACGATCAAATAAGAAGATGGCCAATAAATGGGTAAATAACACTAGCATAACAAAGATAGCTAGTGGGTAAACAACAGACTAAACATAACAAAGATAGCTAGTGGGTAAACAACAGACTAAACATAACAAAGACAGCTAGTGGGTAAACAACAGACTGAAGATGAGGAAAGGGTAATCAAGCAAAATAAAAAAAAATGTGAGCTGACGTAGATGTGATGGGTGTTAAGGCAGCAGAGTGACAGTTATGGAGTTTACTTGTGATTGTCTGGCCAAATGGATAAGAGCGCGGCTTCCATGCCAGAGACCAGGGTTCAAGCCATGGTAAGACCAAGGATATTTTTCTGTCGAGGACATAAAGAAAACATCTTTACTTGAACAGTTTCGCGGGCGACTGCATAAGCCATGTGGCCATTAAATTCCCTAGGCACATATCTCTCCAGTCCTACACCTCTCCAAAACGGTATTACCCACAGTAACGACAGCTACTTGTCATTGCTTCTCGTAGAATATATACACATTCAATACATTGTACTTTTCTTCTGAATTTTTTTTAGAAGAGATCGTATCATTATTGAAACCGTATTTTTTCATAATGACACATCTACCCTTAGCGTTATTTGCATTTAATATCTAAATCAGTGGGCGTCTGTAGCTTAAGCAGTAGTGAGCTTGATCATTAACCAAGTGTACCTGGTTCAAACTTCGCTGCCGGGAATTTGGAAGCAAATTCATGTCCATGAATTTTTATGAACGGTAGAAAATAGACCCCTCCCCGTTCAGAAAGTAATGATAAACTATGGAATATATAAGTGGTGCCTAGAAAATCGACGACTCGTTCATTGTGGTTGATGGCTAAGTCCTGTAAAGGGTATACCACAATTTTCATTTCATGTACACCATACTCACACTTTCTACTGCCTAGCAACAACATCATGGTCGAACATCGTTGGAAGTTAGATCACTTCTAATCTTGTTTACGTGGGCATAATATCCTTGGCATGCGGGTGTTTGCGGCAACGAGAACGCAGACATGCTTATATCAACAACATTAATCGTCGGGGAGCTCAGGATAGAGAAGAATTATTCGGTGTCTTGGCGATCACATTTTGACGAGGACACTAGAAAATGATGTTAAATCTATCCAGCAATCTAAGGAGGTTCAAAATTACACAGAACTTAATGTCTGAAGGACAAAGTGAGGAATGTGCTTAACCAGTGAGCGACATGAACCACCAGTATGCATACACTTCGGTATTTGTTACTTAATTGTCAAAGAACTGCAATACAGATACAGTATTGCTTGTACATAGCGCTGCAAGAAAATTGTCTAAAGGCTTAGGATCAACTTAATTTTCTCATTTTTTCTCACATAGTTTTCTCATATGGCTCTGTCCCTGTATATATAAATGCCGAGAGTGTTGCACAAAACACGAGCTCAGTAGCTCTAGGGACAAACCTAGGGATCTCATACACAAATTGCACATGTGACTCGATTCGGATTGATCTCACAACTTTCATAACGACAGGCGAACGTCTTAACCACTTCGCCATATAGATCCTCTGTTTGTAGAAAGTACTCCTGGCTAACACAAACATATGTCAGTGTGTCGGTTATACATCCTGTATTTACGATCCGTCCAGCATCTCTTAGTTGATACATTTCTTACTCAAAGAAGGCAGATCTCAAACAAGAAAAAAATATATACATTTATACTAGCAAACGTTGTCCACTTTCCAAAGTATAAACATTGTGTAAGGGTCTAATAAACTCGAGCCTAAGAAACGAAGTGAATGCCCGTTAGACATTGTTGATTGAGATGTTTATAAGATGAAATGACATTCATTGGTTTATATAACTCTTCAGCATCCTTACTGAGCACGGCCTGCATAGCAATATAAAGAAGGGAGGTATTGTAAACAATGGTATATATATACAAGGAGACACACCTTCTATTTGAACTTCTCATTAGGTCCTTGGGTACGTAAGCAAACACTTGGTAGTAAGAAACGAGAGAATGGTAGCATAGACAGCGTATGCTGTATCTTGGCGCTATTTCTATATATTTGTTTCCTTTATTTTTCTTCACCTTTCAACTCCCAAACGGAATATATATATTCAGCTAATTTATTGCAGCTCAGCACCATCTTTTGCTATCTCTTTCAATACTTCCAAAACAATGTCTGTCTTGCAATGCTACCAGTCGGACTTCTCAATGTATGTTCTTTCCACCGCCAACGTCTCTGTTACATAGCCTCTTTTCCACTTGTATATTCTTACTTTTGAACTGTTTAAAAAAACAAACAAATCAATGCTTATTGACTTCTAAAGATGAAACACAAAAACGGGTATAACGTTCGCTTTTCAGCTAGGTCAAAAATAGATTGTGCAATCAATTTATACAGCCGACTCTCGAATTTGAGGAAAGGAATTGACACGTCCACCTTCTGCATACTAGGTTTTAGAAATATAAAGAGACAAGTATTTCATACTCTACCGAGTGCAAATGCTACTGGAAACGTTTATTTAATTGACTTCTCGTAAATGTTTTTTAGAACGAGAGGTGAGCCCCTAACTACTACTCGACAGAGACTCGGTTCGCTTTTTCGTGGAACCATTGGGATATTTTTAGAGAGATCCCAGTTCTTAGTGTAGGTGAGATTGGGTTCCTAGTCCTATTGGAGACGGGCGATAAAACGTTGGTCCCGTTTTCAAGTTGGGCACATAAAAGAATCATTGGCAGTTCAAAATCGAGAAATGCAGGCTGGAAATTGCCTAATTTTTATTTCATTATTGCCGCAGCTACTGTTTAAGTGCTCTGTGGATGACACTTGTACACTGTTGAAAGAGAGCAAGCACGTATTGGGGTTCCCTTAGTGCATATAAGTTGCTTCTCTCCAGTTTCTATACTGTTTTGTCACATATAACATTTTATATAGAATCAATCAGTTATAGACTAGAGTTTGTGTCTTAGGTCGGTATGTCCTTAATAGTTAAAAGATTCTCATACATTTTTTGCTGCAATCATGTCTTAGTGCAAGCCTCGTAGTCATTTAATCTGTATCTTCCAAAGAAAGCTAGACTATATCTTTGTATGCGTCTAGCACAGAGGATATACAAGATATAGGCCTCTAGCCACCTTGAACTCCACGTGTATCATGTACATAATTCTCGAACTTAACCGATTAAACAATCAAACAGCGCCCATGTGGTGCCGGGCCCTCAATGGAAGCAAAGAATAGTACCACTGCGACCCACAAGGCATGTCGTAAAAGGCGACTGATGTTTAGGGACGTAGTGAAGATACCCTGGTAAGTAAAAAGGATCACATAAATCGGATGTTCTGGCCTACTTGTAGGCGCATAACTGGCACAAGGTACAATTGCTCTTAGGCTCAGATCACATACAAATCACACAGAGTAGTTAACTAGTAGTTGATATGGAGCGTTCGAAGAAGAAGAAACAAAAATCAAACAAATATTTCATAACTGCTGCTTAAAAGAAATTACAGAGGTTTTATAAACAGAAATTGTGTACAATAAAATGTATGGCTAATTGAAATAAGTGAGATGACACTCGCATAATGCAGAATTGAACGGTTCCGTATTGTGGACAAGGTAAGTTGATTACACGAGCTTGGTATAGACCGTGATCCATAGACACGCAGACGTATAACATATATATATCCTCTTCGTGTCCCGATTGACATACAAGGCTTCCACAAGAGACTTCCACTGTTGCCGTTCTGCTGCCTTTCTACCAACCGTCTCCCAGTCAGGTCACACTCCTTCAACTCTCTCTCCAATGTTCATCTCCATGTTTCCTTTGGACGTCCAGAGCTTCTCTTCCCATCCGCTGTCCATCTGAGAGCTGTCCTAGCCAATGCCCCCACTGGCATATGACATACATGTCCAAACCACCTAAATCTTCGTCTCTTAATGGTGGTTTCCAAGGATGCACAATGCACAAGTATAACACAGTACATGTCAAAAAATAAGTGGAAATGGGCGGTGTTGTAATATTTAATATTACTAGGAATGAACAAACAATGCTGTATATATATATATATATATATATATATATATATACGTCGGCACGGCTCTTGATAATAAATATGTACATAGTTTTCGTGAAATTCTAAATTAATCTCATAATGAACATCTCTGTTTTTTGTGTTCACCAGTACTCACACAAAGCACTAGGTATCAAACTTCAAATACATGACACAGGTAAAGGTTACACAAACAGTGACCTTTCACCTTAATAGGTTATGAATGCGATGCGTCGGTGCTACATGTGATTCATAAAAGAAAGCATGCACCTCTGCTACAGTCCTACAAATCCCATACAATATTAATGGGAAAAAAGTGTGATATGACCTTTACAAAACCGGATATATATTAACATATTACCAGTATATTTTTCCTGTGTTTTTATTTCTGTCTTTAATCCTGTTTTGCCTCACAACGTCAGAATAAGGGATTTCTTGCACGTGTTCTTGTGTCGATTCATAAAGTGTAATTCACTACCTGTTTTTTTGCTTGGTCTATTTTTGCTTGTTATCTTTTCGACTCTTTTGCTTGGTCTATCGAACGACCTTGCGATTAGAGCAGCATTGCTATTTGAGGGCACTGTCTGTTAGTAATCTGGTTATGTGGCCGAGCCATTACATTTTTTATTTCTTTGATGAAGTTCAGTAGTTTTTCTTCTTTGAACGCTCCATAGCGACCATCTGTTAAACCACGCGTTGTGATTTGTATGTGATCTGAGTCTATGAGCGATTGTACGTTGTCAGTTATGCACATACAAGTAGGCTAGCACATCCGATTTCTGCGGCTCTTTTTTTTTTAAAACTATGGGTAGATTCCCTAGGCCCCTACCTTACCACATGCCTTGTAGATCACAATGTTACTATTCTTTGCTCCCTTGAGAGCCCCAGCAACACATGGATGAGTTCAGTACTGATGTTGTACTCACTTTTTCTTGATGTCTTCCTTTCTAAACCTGTCTGTTCTTGATACTCCCAGCATTCTGCGCACTCATTTAATCTCTTTCATGACTAATTTTCTACTATCGTTTGATGTCAGTAGAGTCTGTACATATGCCTCCTCTGCTGTACGTAGTGAACGATTCCCAGGGGAAACAGGTAGTCTCCTGGTTTTTTGGAACGTTGGGAATTAGGTCAAATCTGCCACCCACGCTGCAACTCTCATTCTTACCGAATTACATTCTGGGCTTTCTTCTTTAGTTTTGCTCATAAGGACTTGACCTCTTTGATCTTCTTTTAGGCTGTTTTTCATCAGATAATAATAGTAATAATAACAATTCCTCTCGTACCGTTGTACGTTACATAGGGCCTGCAAGTAATTTCTCCATACCGCTTTGTCCTGGGCAACGTGTTCAATATCTTCCATGGAACTGAGACCGATATTTCTTGCCTCTCTCAGCAAAGTTTTCGCCAGATATTCTTTGATATTATCTCTGTTTTCTTCCCGTGTTAATTCAAGTCATGTCTTGTTATTCTGTTTTCTTCCCGTGTTGATTCAAGTCATGTCTTGTTATTCTTTTTTCTTCCCGTGTTGATTCAAGTCTCATGTCTTGTTATTTCTTGTTTTCTTCCCGTCTTGATTCAAGTTATGTCTTGTTATTCTGTTCTCTTCCCGTCTTGATTCAAGTCATGTCTTGTTATTCTGTTTTCTTCCCGTGTTGATTCAAGTCATGTCTTGTTATTCTGTTTTCTTCCCGTCTTGATTCAAGTCATGTCTTGTTATTCTGTTCTCTTCCCGTGTTGATTCAAGTCATGTCTTGTTATTCTGTTTTCTTCCCGTGTTGATTCAAGTTATGTCTTGTTATTCTGTTTTCTTCCCGTCTTGATTCAAGTCATGTCTTGTTATTCTGTTTTCTTCCCGTCTTGATTCAAGTATGTCTTGTTATTCTGTTTTCTTCCGTGTTGATTCAAGTCAGTCTTGTTATTCTGTTTTCTAAAAGTGTGTTAGATCTATCTTTATTTTCTTTCTTTTAACGCACACCCCATGTCTGGATGTCTGTCTCTGTTGGCCAGTGTTATTTCCGCACTTGTTTCATCAGGTGACAATCTTGCAAGATGTGTTTGGCTTATCTGTGTTGTATGTCCACATGCACATGTAGAGAACTGCTAAAACAATAACGAATACATTGTAAACTTGTATCTGATATCTGTATAGAAAAGAGGGACTGGTGTGGCATGATGGGATAACAATTGAGGAGATTGTGAAAACAATGAGAAAGGTCACAGTGAACTAAGAAGTGAAGAACATACGGTGGCGCTGGATAGGACACACCTTTTGAAAAGGCAAAAGGAATATAACAAAAGGCCCTTTTCTGGAACCCGTAAAGAAAGTACAAGAAAGAAAGCATAGGCGATATCATGTAAGACTAGTAGGACCTGCAGAAGATAGCTAAAGCTAGGAAGATTTTATATGAGCTTGGGGCTTATACCAACCGGGTTAAAAGTCACAAGAGAGAGCGAGAGAAGAGAGGGAGAGAGAGAGAGAGAGAGAAGAGAGATGTTGATAATGTATTGAAAGACAATGACAAATTATAACCTATGTTAGGAGACAAATGCTTGCCATAACCAAGCCACGATGATATATTATTCTAAAACTAGAAAGCCTTTATCTTGATCTCTCTTCAGATACTGTAATTCTACACGCGGGCATAATAAATACTAAATAATTGATTACGATTAAATGAGAAGATTTCACTATTTCAATGTTTGTCGCATAGAAAACATTTATTAATTTGACGTCATGGCTCTCAAAGTAGATCCAAAGGAGCTTATATCGAAGGGTATGAATGTCTTCATTAGTGAGTTGATTAACAACACTCCTAATTCTGCTCGTCGTGTTTCCTGTCGAACTCGTGTATAGTTTGGTCCAAAGTTTCCTTAATCGCAGTATAAAACGTCATCATTTGTCGTGTACTTTAATCGCAAAGTATAAATACATCATGACTTGTTGTATTCTTTAATTACGCAGTATAGATATGTCATCATTTCTTGCGTACTTCAATCACAGAATATTATATCTATCATTTTTCTTATCCCCATACAAGCACAAGCCGTTGATAATTTTCTACTGAATGTCTGCTATCTCTCTTTAACTCCTTAGTGCGAGCCTGTCTGTTCTCTCTTATTACGTCAACACATGTATGTCTTGGGCCATAGATCAACCAAATAGCAACTCAGGTTACACAAATAAAATGAAATATATATAGGTTTTTTTTTAACTATTTCTAGTTATTCACATATTCTTGGTTATGATTTTTTATTCAATATTTTCATTACCTAATGTAGTTAGGAATTCTATCATTCACGTTTTCCCTGTGTCTATGCTGTGTTATATATAGAACCATCATCAAGGTGCGTATCCTTTATAGGACGTTGCTCTCTTTGCAGCACATATGAAATTCACTTTGTCTCTTGCTAGTTCACCCACTTCGTCAATGGTCATGTTCATGGTTTCTTTAATATCTTGTAGCCATCTTCTTCTTGGTCTGCCTCTGCGTCCTGGGACCCTGCCCTCTAGTATTGTTATTTCCAGGCCATCGTGACGCTTGATGTGACCAAAGTATGTAATTTTTCTGTATAGTATGTTGTTTATCAGCCAATTCTCTTTAACATTTAGTTCTTTCAGGACATCAGTGTTCTTTCTTTTTCTGTCCATGGTATTCGTAGGATCTTTCTGTAGCATTTTGTTTCGAAGGACTGGATTTTCGTTCTTAATTTCTGTGTAATAGTTCATGATTCACAACCATAAGTAGCCACTGGGAAAATGCATGCTCTCAATATTTTTAATTTTAGTATTTTGCAGGTGCTTTGTTACATGTTCTTCATTGTGTTTAACTTCTTGATTGCTATCATCAAGTTCTTGGCAACATACAATCAGTAGTTTGCCATTGCTTTCTGATTGGTTCTGGCCACTTAACCACGATGATCTCTGGTGTGCTCTTAGCCCGATACCAGGCTGTTCCAGCTCCCGCCTTCGAAGCCGTTGTTGACATTGTTAATCTTCCGCCTTTTCTGCCGGCAGCCTTGTGTACTGTAGAAGGGAGACTTCCTTTGAGTTTTGCTCAACGTAGTTTCGCCGGCTAGTCGAAGCCGTTGCTCGGGGGGTGGCGCTGCTGTACACAAGCAGACTCAAGGAACCATACGCGAGCTGGGAAGGAGTGGGGGAACCAAATAGGCTCTATGCCGCCCTAAAAAGGTTGTAATCCAGTGTCGACTAGTATTCTTTGTTTGATAAAGTCCTCATGGTCGAAATATCATTTTATATAGTTTTCTGTACTTTTTTGTGTTTTGTTTATGCTGAAAGCATTATGAGGAATGTTACAGAAGATAGCAGAAAAAGAACAATAAGTTCCTATTGTAATTGGAGAAAAAGAAATACCAGAACTGCGATAAAATGACGATACACTGTAACTATCAAAACCACAAAAAATGAATAGAGAAAGTAATAATGAACGCAGTGCTAAAGAGAAGCGACAAACAAACTATATATATCTTAATGCTACAGAAATAAAAATAATGACGCCTGATAAAATGAACAAGACAGAGGATTATTTTTTATCAAGGAGGAGACAATAGAAAATGTGATCTGGTTTGAGTATGTCCATTTAATGCTAACACGAGACGGAAATGGGATGAAAGAAAACAAAATAAGAACAGGCAATGCCTTCTCAAAAACGTGAACAAGTAAAAATATTATGGAATGAAAAATATATGACAAAAATATCAGAATACTTGAAATGAAAATTGTAGCATATCCTTTACAGAATGTAGCCATCAACCACAGTAAACAAGTCGTTGATTTTCTAGGCACCACTTATACGTTCAGTAGTTTGCCATCGCTTTCTGAACGGTGAAGTCTATTTTTACCTTTCGTAAAAATCCAACGGAAACGAATTTTCTTCCAAATTACCTGCCGCGGTGTTTGAACCAGGTACGCTTGGGTTGTGATCGAGCTACTTACCGCTTAAGCTACAGACCCTTAAAGTATGCATACTCCTAGCAAGAACGTATGGGTGTTAAACACTGACATTTAACAATGTAGTGAAAAGCAAATATGAGCTTTTGAACATAAATCTTACAGAAAAGTCCTCAGTAAACCAAGGACAGAGAAGAGACATATTTTACCAAAACAAATGTTGTTCTGTGAACTTTCGGAGGGAAGAGGCACCAGGGCAGACCACTACGCAGATATAAAGATGTCTGCAAAGCCTCAATGAAAACTTATCTATAGGTCCCAGCACATGGGAAAGACTGGCTGATGACGGAGTTGTGTGGAAAGTCAAATTGCGAAAAGGCGCAGAGTCTTTTGAGAAGAGACTTATGTATAAGCTGAACGACAAGAGAAACAAGCGAAAACTTAGAAGTTGTCACAGTAAAACACTTGCCAATTGACCGTCTGTAAAGACGAAAAAGGCCATATATATATATATCTGGAAGAATGTTACCACTAAAATGAACTGTTGGATGCTGAATATAAGACTGCGAAAATTGAGAAAAGTATTTTCTTCATAAGAAAACTTTAAGGGCTAGACAAAAATTATTATGAAAGGAAGTATTCCGACACAAAGTTCAAAAAAGGCAAACCACAAAGAAGATGAAAACTGTTTGTAATGTAAATGTTAATATGATGACATCGTAGGTTGGACATCTAGTCTACAAAAAGGAGAATCTTCTAATGACAAAGTTGTGCTCAGGGCAAGCTAGTGGATGGTGTTTATAGAAGTGGAGATAATGGCATAGACAGGAATCAAAGAAACCACTATCATTTGGTCCTTGGTCCAACCGAAGTCAGGGGAAATGAACACGCCGAAAGAACGACTGGCATGGCTACAATATCAGAGGATACTGCAATCGACCGAAATGACATTCTTAACAAATTGAGTGAGTCTTTCCGAACAGAGGAGCTTCAGAGTTGTGAATCCAACGTGTTCGCCGCATTGAGAGAGATGTGTAGAGACTTTGGTACAATCCAAAAAGAACAACATATCAAATATACAAAAATATTGATTAATCAAAATCGAACTTTCGTGTTGAACCACTGGACGCTGCATGATTTGTTGAAGAAGGTATCGGAGCACATATGCACATGTCTGGCGTGCTATGATGATAGTCCTCATATAACAGATAGCTACATAACTTTGTGGTTTTACATTACACATATAACATACGTAGATGTATGTTAGAATGTATAATGTGACCCCCTACTGTGGAACAAAAAATAGCACGACTATACCATTCTAAAGCATATCGCAACACACATTTAAAGAATGTTTAGAGTTGGGAAAGAATATTTTAACTTTTTTCTTTTTCTTTTCTCAATCTTGTTTTGCATTACAGCGTCAGGATAAGAAGAGATTTCTAGAACGGGCTTTTGTGCGCGCTTCATAGACAGTGTCTTTCGTAGCCACTGTTATCTCTGAGGTCCACCTTTGCGTGGCCGGCCTTTTAATTTGTATCCACTGTATCAGAGTAACATTGCTCTTTGAGCATATCTTAACTATGGAGAACATATCTTAACTATGGAGAACATATCTTAACTATGGAGAACATATCTTAACTATGGAGAACATATCTTAACTATGGAGAACAAATCTTAACTATGGAGAACAAATCTTAACTATGGAGAACAAATCTTAACTATGGAGAACATATCTTAACTATGGAGAACAAATCTTAACTATGGAGAACATATCTTAACTATGGAGAACAAATCTTAACTATGGAGAACATATCTTAACTATGGAGAACAAATCTTAACTATGGAGAACATATCTTAACTATGGAGAACATATCTTAACTATGGAGAACATATCTTAACTATGGAGAACATATCTTAACTATGGAGAACATATCTTAACTATGGAGAACAAATGACTGTTGTATCAGCTAAATAAATATGTTACCACTAGATTCTTACTAGTAGGCAAAACTAGATTCTTACTAGTAGGCAAAACTAGATTCTTACTAGTAGACAAAACTAGATTCTTACTAGTAGGCAACAACTAGATTCTTACTAGTAGGCAAAACTAGATTCTTACTAGTAGGCAAAACTAGATTCTTACTAGTATGCAAAACTAGATTCTTACTAGTAGACAAAACTAGATTCTTACTAGTAGGCAAAACTAGATTCTTACTAGTAGGCAACAACTAGATTCTTACTAGTAGGCAACAACTAGATTCTTACTAGTAGGCAACAACTAGACTACTGCTCCGGCTGATTGGTTGCTAGAGACATTATCATTGCAAATACAAGCAATAACCATGTGTACAGTTTCATACAGGAAAAGTTCAGTGTCAGTGCATGAACTTCGCAACCCAGGCGATGAACACTAAAGTCATATTTATGAAATTTAACAAAATATAAAAATTAAAAGATAAATTTTAAAAAATGGTTATTAGTTTTCCTAATGTGCCGATGTAACGCAGCCTCGCTGGGAGATTACGACACAATAAAATAATGGCCTTTTACAGCGGGGATGAATAAGATGAAAACGTTATCCCTATTTCCTTCTGACCTGGAACATTACGATTTATCATAGATTGATGATTGATTGATAGGAGCATCATCACTGCAGTTGGGTATACAATCATGTATGATCTGATCGACAGTGGCAATAAAACGTTATCATCGGCGAGGGTACCGGAGGAAATTGAGAACATTTTAAACATTTTTGTAGAGTAAAAAAAATATTTATGTGTGAATTTTATACGGGCTGCAAATTTGAAGCCTACTCTATGTGATTTTGTTGTTGTTGTAACTGTCAAGGGTTCTGTTACATGTTTAACTTGGGATCGACATGTTTTCAGTCATCTTGGATAGTATCAGAAACACTATCTCACTTACGTTGATATAGAAATCTTGAAATATTCAGATCGCTCCATGCTGATAACGAGTCAAGTACATTGGAAGCGAGAGTTGAGCACCTTACCTCACAGAGACCCTCCACCGCCCCCCCACCAATTAACAGAAGAAGGTTGAAATATAATATGCGTTATCTGACACCGGTAAAAGACATACACAAAATAACATATTGAAAGTTAGCTTGAAATCAGACAATATAATGTCAGTTTTGTGTACAAGTCTTTTTCTCGCTCTCTCTCTTTCTCTCTCTCTTTTTCTCTCTCTCTCTTTCTCTCTCTTTCTCTCTCTCTCTCTTTCTCTCTCTTCTCTTTCTCTACAAACACACACCTATATATTATACGTAGAGAGAAAGAAATGGTGAGGAGGGGGAGGGACAGGTAACTTAAACACAGGTGTCGATTCATTGTTGACAAGATAATGTTTTTTTTAAATTGTAATGAGAAATTTGTAAGTCTGTAGTTAGGTTCTCAATTGAATTTCTTCATTTAGAACTTTAAAGAAGGTAGAGGTGATCATGTAACATATAATGAGGTTTCTAACTTCCAGAGCCTTTCGTGGATCTATTGTCCTAGGCAAGCAGGAGCGTCATTGAGAAAGCGAACAGGCTTGCGTCAACAGCTTTGATCGTCAGGGAATCAGGAATGAATAAAGGGGATAGTTTTCGGTGTCTTGGCGATCACCTGTTGGATGAGGTCAACTAAAATTGATATCGAACTTACCCAGGAGCTTGGCGTTTCTCTCTGCACAAGGAGAAATGGAAGCCTGAGGGTCAGTGTGAGGAGTGTGTTAACTGTGGCCCCCGACAACAGAAGGCCGACTAGCTCAGACGGAAAATCGAAAATTTCTGTTTAATGGGGGCTGATTTTTGTATATGTTTGATAGAATACTGTACGTTTTTTGTAATTTTACTCAATTCTATGTGTTTATCGTTATTTAGTGATGAAAAATATTAATAATCCTGATGTTCCTTAGCTTTAAACGTAATTTGTAACATTAACATTTGTAGTAACATGTGTAATTTATAACCTATATTTAACATATTGTATTGTTTTAAAATGACAAATTCGATATAAAAGAATATTAGAATTTCGAAGATCATACGACAGTTGTGGTCTTATTTACTAGAATTTGTATCTGAGCCCGTCGGTCGTATGTTATCGGAGACCACAGTTTAACCATGAGTATGCATACACATCGACATCTGTTGGGGAGGACTCAACATCTGTTGGGGAGGACCGAACTTCTGTGGGTTTGACCGAAGTTTCTATGACGTCGATTCAGTAATCAACAACCAATAACATATAATGTGATAATGGGTGTCAAGTTTTGTAATCATTACCGAATTATTCATTAATATTTGGATCCATGGTGAAAAGTTAGCTTCATTACTTTCTCTTACATATGGAGACAAAGTGATGCACTATATTTCTGACTTTATCAAACATATGGAGACAATAAGACACTTTCTTTCTTACTTTGTGTGACTCTATGAGACAAAGAGATATACTCTCTTTCTTACTTTGTGTGACTCTATGAGACAAAGAGATACACTCTCTTTCTTACTTTGTGTGACTCTATGAGACAAAGAGATATATTATCGTGTTTACTTTGTGTGACTATGAGACAAAGAGATATACTCTCTTTCTTACTTTGTGTGACTCTATGAGACAAAGAGATACACTTTCTTTCTTACTTTGTGTGACTCTATGAGACAAAGAGATACACTATCTTTCTTACTTTGTGTGACTCTATGAGACAAAGAGATACACTCTCGTTCTTACTTTGTGTGACTCTATGAGACAAAGAGATATACTATCTTTCTTACTTTGTGTGACTCTATGAGACAAAGAGATGTACAATCTTGTTTACCTTCTTCCAGTTTTGGATACATTGATACATACTCTCCTTTTTACTTTCCCCCACTTTTAGAGACAGGCACACACTCCCACCCCCTCTCTCTCTCTCATACTTTCTTCCACATTAGGAGAAAAGGAGACACAGTCTCTCTTTTACTTTCTTCTTTAATAGGAGACATGTAGACGTACTCCCTCCCTTACTGTCTTCCCTATAAGGAAACAAGGTGAAACACTCCCTTACTGTCTTCCATATAAGGAAACAAGGTGAACACTCCCTTACTGTCTTCCATATAAAGAAACAAGGAGAAACACTCCATTACTGTCTTCCATATAAGGAAACAAGGTGAAACACTCCCTTACTGTCTTCCATATAAGGAAACAAGGTGAAACACTCCCTTACTGTCTTCCATATAAGGAAACAAGGAGAAACACTCCATTACTTTCTTCCACATTTGGAGACATGTAGACACACTCCCTACCTTACTTTCTTCCATAAAAGGAGAAAAGTAGGCACACTCCCTTCCTTACTTTCCAAATTAATAGACAAACTAACGAGCTACCCTTTTTTACATTCTTACATTTCAGAATCATATCTTCAATCCGATATCACAAAATAAAAAATAATTGACATAAACGAAAGAAAAAATATATTCTAGCGCATACAAGATAATTTCTTCACAGAAGCGCTGGTGTAAAACATGTAACAACCAAAGATATGCCAATTTACAGTTTGAAACATCAATAATACAAGAATATCCAAGAATAATTATTGTGTAAATTAGTCCAATTTCTTGTGACCTTACATTGCAATATAGATCTTATGATCGTTAAATGTGATCAGGCATATGTAAAAGTGGGCCACTTGAGAGAATGTTAAAACTTTCATTAGTAGATATTGCATTAGGAACTTTGTATGTTTAAGAGTTAGAAATGTATCCGAAATAATTTAGAGGGAATGAGAGAGAGGGAGAAGATAGAAGAGAGAGAAGAGAGATAGAGAAAACAAATTGCGAGACTGACAATGTGAGGGTTTGTAGGGGAGAGTGAAAATGTGAAAGAAAGAAAATGTGTAATAGATTGAGTAAAGAGTGATAGTACATCTTTTGTGTGTGTGTGTGTGGGGAGGAGAGAGAGAGAGAGAGAGAAAGAGAGAGAGAGAGAGAAAGAGAGAGCGAGAGAGAAAGAGATAGATAAAGAGAGCGAGAGAAACAAAAACTGCGAGGTTGAGAGATTGAGGGCAAGTAGCAGAGGGTGAAAATGCCAAAGAAAGAAAATGTGTAAAAGAGATTGAGTGTTGAGCGATATTATATGAGAGAGAGAGAAAGAGAGAATGAAAGAGAAAGTGATTATGTGTGATAAAGAGATTATGAGAGAGTGAGAAAGAGAACTAACATTTGATGAAGATTGAGAGAGGGAAAGAGATAGACATAACAAATGATAGAGACAGTAAAATAAAGTGTGAGAAACTAATGAGAGATAGAAATAATACGACAGGGAGAAATTGGCAAGGTGTGAGATAGTAAGGAAAGAGAGAGAGAGAAAGATAAAAGTGTACCAAAGAGAGAAGAGAAAAAGAGTGTGTATAATGGAGATGGCTATTAGGGCAGAAACAGCGAATTGTGAGTAACAAATGAGAATACGAGAGGGAGAGTGACAAAGTATGAGATAGCAAGAAAGAGAGAGAAAGATAAGAGTGTAAGAGAGAGAGAGAGAGAGAGAGAATAGAGATGTAGAGAAGGAGAAATCTAGGCGTAACATGACAGAAACAATGAGTGAGAGAAACAAAAAAGAGATATAAAAAGTACGAGAAGGTAAAGAGAAAGATTGAGAGAGAAGTTGGTAAAGTGTGAGATAGTAAGACAGAGAGAGATATAGTAGAGAGAGAGAGAGAGAGAGAGAGAGAATAGAGGCGGATAGATTTTGTCACAACGAACAGAAATGGAGTGTGAAAAATAAATGAGAGAAAAAGAGATAAATTGTCGAATTGTGAGATAGTACGAAAGAGAGAACGATAAGAGTGTGCAAGAGAGGGAGAGAGAGAGAGAAAGAGACAGCGCGAGGGAGAGATTATAATTGGGAAGGTATGGGCGCAAAAGGACACAAACCGAGTGTGAGAACCAGTGGAGAGAGAGAGAGAGAGACAGCGAGAGAGAAGAGTAGGTTTTGGAAGATCTGGGCGCAACAGGACACAAACCGAGTGTGAGAACCAGTGGAGAGAGAGAGACAGCGAGAGAGAGAGAGACAGCGAGAGAGAGAGAGACAGCGAGAGAGAGAGAGAGTAGAATTGGAAAGGTCTGGGCGCAACAGGACACAAACCGAGTGTGAGAACCAGTGGAGAGAGAGAGAGATAGAAAGAGAGAGATAGAGAGAGATAGATAGAGAGAGAGAGAGAGAGAGATGAAATGAAAAATCTTCGTGCAACAGTACAGAAACATAGTGAGAGAAACAATGGAGATTGGCATACTGTGAGTAAGGAAAAAGAGAAAGAAAGAGTGTAGAGTGTAGAGAGAAGAGAGATCAGTAGAAGATAGAAAGAGAACTCAAGAAATAATGTCTACATATGGAGATATCTGGTTGTAAAAGAGAGATGAGAGAGAGAGAGAGTGAGACAGAAAGAGAACTCAAGAAATAATGTCTACAGATGGAGATATCTGGTTGTAAAAGGACAGAAACAATAATCAATAAGAAGATATAAAATAACAAAATTCTAAAAATGAACAGACTTAATATCTGAAATAATTGGAATGTTGTTAAAATGTCACAAGATATCCGAGTTTAGTTGGTGTAGGAGACAACTATTGGTTTACCTTGGAACAGGGAACAAGTCATTATCAACTGCATAATTTCTTGTTCCAAGTAAAGTATAGAGTTTCAAATGTCCTTCTTCAACCAATTATATTGTGGATCGTCTTCTTCTGCTCTATTCATCAAACAATATAGCATCCTCTTCTACTGGTCTTCGTCAGTTATTATTTAGACTTTTCCCACTTTTTCCCACATGTGGGTTCCCTTTAGTTACATGTTTGGCTATGTTGCGTGGTTGTTTTCTGAGGGTGTGTATAATATATCACCCCTTTCTTAATCTTTCAACGGTATTTTTTCCACTATGAAGTGTCTAAACGCGAAAGATTGACTTCATTGCACCGGGTTTTCCCGTATCGTTCCCTCTCTGTCGGCAGAGATGACACGCCAACTGCCGACAGCATTGCACAAAGCCCGAACTCCGTAGCTCAAACAGCAACCCTAGGGGTCTCGTCAAAATATTGTACATGTGAATCGGACCAGATTCGAACCAATAACCGTCAGAACGACCGACAAACACCTTAACCAGTTCGCCGTAGAGAACTCCAGTTCCTGTCTGATAAATGTCATCAGAAATGCTTCAGTAGCTGAAGATTGTGGTGTTCGTTGTGTGCTCTAAAAGTAGTCGGTTCGCGTCCCATGTGAAGAGATCAATCTTGTTTTCATTGAACCATCATCTGATGGAGTAATATAAGAAACATTGAAAATGAAAATCCTGGTATATCCTTTACATGACGTCACTATCAACCACAGTAAAGAATTTGTTGATTTTTAGGCACTACGTATATGTTCAGTAGATTGCCATTGCTTTCTGAACGGTGAGGTCTATGTTTACCGTTCGCAAAAATCAACGGGAACAAAATTGCTTC
This sequence comes from Arion vulgaris, assembly GCA_020796225.1. Lineage (NCBI taxonomy): Eukaryota > Metazoa > Mollusca > Gastropoda > Stylommatophora > Arionidae > Arion > Arion vulgaris. Next base: position 62,260,532 of record CM036753.1, on the reverse strand, counting down.
CAAACTACCCATCGCGGTGTTTGAACCAGGTGCTCTTGGGTTGTTATCAAGATCACTACCGCTAAGCTACAGACGCCCACATCAGAACGAACCATTGAGAGTTGAACATTGATAAGTGTAGTTTGATAAGCTGCATCCGTCCGAAATAACTGAATACTAATCATACAACTTCTCTGAGTGGAAAGCACATGTCACGTCATGATCATAGATACAACGTTGACAAAGCACATGTCGCGTCATGATCATAGATACACGTTGACAAAGCACATGTCGCGTCATGATCATAGATACAACGTTGACAAAGCACATGTCGCGTCATGATCATAGATACAACGTTGACAAAGCACATGTCGCGTCATGATCATAGATACAACGTTGACAAAGCACATGTCGCGTCATGATCATAGATACAACGTTGATAAAGCACATGTCGCGTCATGATCATAGATACAACGTTGACAAAGCACATGTCGCGTCATGATCATAGATACAACGTTGACAAAGCACATGTCCCGTCATGATCATAGATACAACGTTGACAAAGCACATGTCCCGTCATGATCATAGATACAACGTTGACAAAGCACATGTCCCGTCATGATCATAGATACAACGTTGACAAAGCACATGTCGCGTCATGATCATAGATACAACGTTGACAAAGCACATGTCCCGTCATGATCATAGATACAACGTTGACAAAGCACATGTCCCGTCATGATCATAGATACAACGTTGACAAAGCACATGTCGCGTCATGATCATAGATACAACGTTGACAAAGCACATGATGCGTCATGATCATAGATACAACGTTGACAAAGCACATGTCCCGTCATGATCATAGATACAACGTTGACAAAGCACATGTCGCGTCATGATCATAGATACAACGTTGACAAAGCACATGTCGCGTCATGATCATAGATACAACGTTGACAAAGCACATGTCGCGTCATGATCATAGATACAACGTTGACAAAGCACATGTCGCGTCATGGTCATAGATACAACGTTGACAAAGCACATGTCGCGTCATGATCATAGATACAACGTTGACAAAGCACATGTCGCGTCATGATCATAGATACAACGTTGACAAAGCACATGTCCCGTCATGATCATAGATACAACGTTGACAAAGCACATGTCCCGTCATGATCATAGATACAACGTTGACAAAGCACATGTCGCGTCATGATCATAGATACAACGTTGACAAAGCACATGTCCCGTCATGATCATAGATACAACGTTGACAAAGCACATGTCCCGTCATGATCATAGATACAACGTTGACAAAGCACATGTCACGTCATGGTCATAGATACAACGTTGACAAAGCACATGTCCCGTCATGATCATAGATACAACGTTGACAAAGCACATGTCCCGTCATGATCATAGATACAACGTTGACAAAGCACATGTCCCGTCATGATCATAGATACAACGTTGACAAAGCACATGTCGCGTCATGATCATAGATACAACGTTGACAAAGCACATGTCCCGTCATGATCATAGATACAACGTTGACAAAGCACATGTCGCGTCATGATCATAGATACAACGTTGACAAAGCACATGTCGCGTCATGATCATAGATACAACGTTGACAAAGCACATGTCCCGTCATGATCATAGATACAACGTTGACAAAGCACATGTCCGTCATGTCATAGATACAACGTTGACAAAGCACATACCACGTCATGATCATAGATACAACGTTGATAAAGCACATACCACGTCATGATCATAGATACAACGTTGACAAAGCACATGTCGCGTCATGATCATAGATACAACGTTGACAAAGCACATACCCGTCATGATCATAGATACAACGTTGACAAAGCACATGTCCCGTCATGATCATAGATACAACGTTGACAAAGCACATGTCGCGTCATGATCATAGATACAACGTTGACAAAGCACATGTCGCGTCATGATCATAGATACAACGTTGACAAAGCACATGTCGCGTCATGATCATAGATACAACGTTGACAAAGCACATGTCACGTCATGATCATAGATACAACGTTGACAAAGCACATGACGCGTCATGATCATAGATACAACGTTGACAAAGCACATGTCCCGTCATGATCATAGATACAACGTTGACAAAGCACATGTCCCGTCATGATCATAGATACAACGTTGACAAAGCACATGTCACGTCATGATCATAGATACAACGTTGACAAAGCACATGTCGCGTCATGATCATAGATACAACGTTGACAAAGCACATGTCGCGTCATGATCATAGATACAACGTTGACAAAGCACATGTCGCGTCATGATCATAGATACAACGTTGACAAAGCACATGTCCCGTCATGATCATAGATACAACGTTGACAAAGCACATGTCGCGTCATGATCATAGATACAACGTTGACAAAGCACATGTCCCGTCATGATCATAGATACAACGTTGACAAAGCACATGTCGCGTCATGATCATAGATACAACGTTGACAAAGCACATGTCGCGTCATGATCATAGATACAACGTTGACAAAGCACATGTCGCGTCATGATCATAGATACAACGTTGACAAAGCACATGTCGCGTCATGATCATAGATACAACGTTGACAAAGCACATGTCGCGTCATGATCATAGATACAACGTTGACAAAGCACATGTCGCGTCATGATCATAGATACAACGTTGACAAAGCACATGTCGCGTCATGATCATAGATACAACGTTGACAAAGCACATGTCGCGTCATGATCATAGATACAACGTTGACAAAGCACATGTCGCGTCATGATCATAGATACAACGTTGACAAAGCACATGTCCCGTCATGATCATAGATACAACGTTGACAAAGCACATGTCGCGTCATGATCATAGATACAACGTTGACAAAGCACATGTCGCGTCATGATCATAGATACAACGTTGACAAAGCACATGTCCGTCATGATCATAGATACAACGTTGACAAAGCATGTCCGTCATGATCATAGATACAACGTTGACAAAGCACATGTCACGTCATGATCATAGATACAACGTTGACAAAGCACATGTAGGTTCATGATCACTGATACACTGACAAACACATGTGGTCAGACAGTAGATAAAGTTGAAAAAGATCTACTTCATCTGCACTTGTTAAGCTTGAAAACATACTCAGTGTTATTCAAGCAACAGTGAGCTACATATCCATGTGTCTGAAGCTATACTATCTATGGCAAACAGTTTGTAATCGAATCTCCACACAGTTAATGAGATTTGTCAACAGCAAGATCCGCAAGAGGCCATCGGTTTGCTTTCTATTCCTTGGCAATTTGTCATTCCACGTTATGAGAGTTGCAAGTTGCCAACGCCATCGTTGACTTTTTCTTGCTTGCTCTTAGTGGCATTCCATAGATGTTTTTGTTTCTGATAGTTTCTACTTGCTATTTGTCCTGCGTCTCTAGTGGCTTGCCTACCTGATTTCTAGTTTGTAAACTGATAGATCGTATATATGGACTTTTCCATCTTTTCGTGCGAACCACTTCATTCTTTGTTCTAAAGTGTAATCAAGCGCGTTTGTCCACTTTCTTATTAGTGATGTGACTTCTTCTTGTTTTGAGTAACTTCAAGCATGTTACTGTCCATTTTATGACTGATGTGGTATTTCCATGTTTGGTTCTGGAAACGCAAAGAATTGAATGTTAACCTTTATCTGTAACAAAGGTCGAATCACGTGATGATTCGTCACGTGTTAGACCTTTCGGCGAACCGCTCTACCGAGTCGATTGTACTGGGTTAAAAAGTGCAGATATTACGGCTATGTGGTAACCAGGGGCGGCTCGTCATTAAGGGCCAGTGGGACCCGGCCCCACCAAAATATTGAGTAACCTGTACTTATTATTTTATACATTATTTGTTCATAATTATTACTTTCAACGAGATACTGATTAGCTTTGAAAGTTGATATATAACGCTAAAATATCATACAAAGTCTGAAATTTGAAATTCATAATCTTTTACCACTAATTAGTATACGCCTCTTGTCATTAGGGCCAGTAAGAACCGTCCTACCAAACCAAAAAGAATTAACGTGCACTTATTATTTTAGAAATTATTTTTTCGTAATTATTACTTTTAACGTGACACTGATTAGCTTTGACAGTTGAATATATAACACTAAAATATAAATATTATATCAGAATAATATAACAATCCTGTTATTTATATACTATCTCCTTATTAAAATATATTATATGTACTGAAGCCTGTAATAATTCAAGCATTGTGACTTCCATTATTTCTGGGGCTAGTTTACAAGTGCCTACATTGCGACCTCTGACCTTTGATCGCTATTGCAATGATATTGCCAAAACAAAGTCATTTTCATTCGCCGGAAGATATATTCATTCTAACGCAGCCAAACTACTTCTCAGATAAACGAGGACTCTAGCTCAAATAGTTCGTTTAATTATCGATTGAATCCCCAATTTTATATAAAAATAGTATAAAATTATAGAAAGTAATGGTATTAAATAGCAAACCTTCTTATAATACTCTGTAATAGCAAAATACTGTAATTTTACAAATCACAAACACAATGACAATATACAGCAACGTTTCGATCAACAAGGCCATTATCAAGCAAATGAACAACAGGAGTGACGAATTAAAAAACCACTAACATATGGACGACTACATACGATGCCCTGATCTTTCACAAGTTCCTGGTTTGTTGTCATGCGGGTGCCGTATTTTCAATTTACGTTCCAGACAAGTTAAAAAAAATCTCTAGGCGCTCTTGTCATTTGAGGTGTCCGAAATATTTAATTGTTCTTGATTTTATATTATTTAATAGCCAACTCTCTTTAATATCAAGCTGTTGCAGAACAGAAGCGTTTGTTCTTTTCCTAAACGGGGTAATGGGGTCTAACGCACATAGGGACAACGTCGCGCCAGAATGAGTGAGCTGGCACTAACCGAGATCCTACCCCACCTCCACGTGGTGACCCTGAAACAGACTATTAATGCACATCTCTCCCGGCCGTTTGGAAAAGCTGAACAAATAAACATAAAGGGATGAAAGGTGCATCCAGAGAAGAGACTGGGCCCATATCGGGCGAAACTCAGAGCCACGAGGTGGGAGCTCGAATTGAATTGCGTGTCATGACAGTATTGAGGCATAGTAAATGTGATCACGGTGAGAAAACAGATAAACACGGTGAACAGGCACCAAAGTAGAGCGAATACGCACACGAGCGATAGACAGGGGCGCCCACGGTGGGGACAGACATGCACGGTGCTGATGATAGAGCGACAAAAAGGCGTGGCAAACGTAGGGGTGAGCGGCGACCCAATAGTGTAGAAAAACTGGAAAGCCCAGCAGAGGCTTGAATCCAGTGCAAAAGTTCCTACCAAATGGTGATAAACTGTGCACTGTGCACAGTGAGATAGAAATGGGTAACGTATCGTCCAGTAAAACAATATGAGCACAAGTAACGGGAAAAGGGACGGGCCCAGTCGGTGGACGAGGGCACAAGCAGAAATGGTGAATGGGCACCAAAAAGAAACGCGAGGTGGCGAGCGTCGAAGATGGGGTCTCCATCCAGAGAGCAATAACCGCGTTTCCCTCGCAGATAACTACTACTGCCGTGTAGTTGATTGGGCACAATCAAAGGCTAGTGGAGCAAACTGTACACAAAACTGGACGGCAGGCAAACCAAGCAGTCCAAAAAGACTGGTAAACTGGGCAGATGACGCTCAACAACCCAGGAGGGAAGGTTGTCTAAGGGTAGCTACCCTAAAGAAAATAGCAACCTGCTGCCTTGCAGGTTGGCTGGGGACAACCCGAGGTGACGGAGAGCGAACCCAGTAAACGCTGGCTAAAACCGGACACATCGCCGAAGGATAAGCCCCAGGGCTCCAAATGGCGCTAAAGGTGTGACGAAATACACCCATGCTAATGTTGCATGAATCAGATTTCCACATGAAAGCAGAATTTATGGGGAAATCTGGTACATCAGTCTAAGCGGTGATCGCGCGCTCGAGAGAGAGTGCGTGTGAGAGAGAGAGAGAGAGAGAGAGAGAGAGGAGAAAGGGGTAATAACTTCCCGGAATAGACAAGAAATAGTAAATACTCCAAAAACCCCAATTTTTTTAGAAATTTGTGCCGGGCCCCACCAAAAAAAATGATAACAAGCCGCCACTGCGTGTATTTATTATTTTATAAATTAAAATATATCAACCAAAAACCATGATTTATCCAGAAAAAAATATCTGACCTCATCAACAAAAATGATCACGAGCCGCCACTGGTAGTAACCATAAGGAAATGTTAATACTTTCAATGGCTGAAATCACCAACATATAAAGAGTGATTTATATGTGATTATTCTAAAATGAACGAAGAGGAAAAGAAAGAAACATTTCTATAAAATGTACTTATAGATATACATATATTCTTCTCGTTCCGTTACACATTACATAGGGCTGCATGCAATTTTTCAGTACCGCTCTATCCTAGACATATACATATTCTTCTCGTTCCGTTACACATTACATAGCGCTGCATGCAATTTTTCAGTACCGCTCTGTCCTAGACGTCTCGCTCAATGTCTTCAATGGAAATACCGACATTTTATGCCTTTTTCAGCAAATTTCGTTCCATGGTTTCCCTAGTGAATCTTATATTTCTTGAACCCTTTGCCTCCCACTTCAATGCCTACTTTGGTATTCTTTGATAATTTCCTCTCAAGGTATGCCGAACATAATTTGTACAAAATTTAATTTCTAAAATTAACGAGATACGCTATAGCTTAGTGGTTAGGGCACTTGCTTCTTGGGCGCATAGTTTCGGGGTCAATTTTATAATAGAAGTGATTTGTTTCTAAGGATTTACGGTCGATCCAGCATTGTTAGCTACCAGGACAACACTGGAAAGTAAAAGTGGCATGCTTGCGATTGATTAGACCACACATCACGTGCTTTTGGTAAAAAAAAATACGATCCTAACACCGCATTACCAATTGTACCACATGGCATGAACATGTGTTTAACTAAATGTAATCGTTAAGCATTAACGGTGCTACATAGCTCGTGCATAGCCGCTGATGTATTACCTCTGTGTATGAAAGAGATCTGAAACATGCTACATAGCTCGTACATAGCCGCTGATTTTACTATCTCTGCTTGTATAGAAAGAGATAGGAAAAAATAGTTATTCGCCGATGAGCAGTGATCAATTGTTCTATCATCAACAAATAAGTGAAGTAATGAATGAATGAATAAATAAATCTATCAATCATTCGGCACAGACAGATTACTTGCCAGTCTTAGCGGTTGTCGGTTTACGTTTGTAGCATTGAGATGGATATGCGTACCAGATAACAAGGCTCAATTCCCTGTATAGCTGATATTTTCAATCATTGAGCTGAGAATAAGTTTCAGAACATATTTTGAGCTGGAAAGATATCAACTACATCGACAAAACTACTTCATTGAATTGCAATAATAATTGTCCTCTCAATCAATCATTTTAAGTTACGATATGTCGTGGTAAACGCTCCATATTGTTTTAAGGGGTTATGCTACAGGATTTCTCAACTTTCTTATCTCTCAATAAAATTACGTGATACATAGCAGTTACTACTAGAGTGGTCTAAATTAAAATTTAGATATCTTTCGCATTAATAAATTATCGGGTTGCCATGGAAACGGCAGTCATGTTGGATTGTAAACAACGTCGTACGGTCTCCAAACAGAGTGAAATAAATAACAATTGCAATTTTTTTTTTGACTGCACAACCTAAATATACCAATATTCTGGCCCCCTGACAACTTTAAATTGTTCTGTAACATGTAACTGATCTCTAGGAGTGTAACGAATAAGACAGACCCAATTCACGGCCCAAAATAGGACCCCCTGGTTCATAAACAAATTCATATACATTTATTTGCTAGAGAAAGGTGCGTTTTCTGTTGTCTAAGGGCTTCAATATTAATATATATATATCAGGGTCAAATCTCATATTGCTATCTTGAGGATTTCTTTCATGGTGGAAAATATACATTACCCACGTTAACGAAATTTACAAATGGGAGAAAACTGTGTTTTAAAAATGTAATGTGAATTTAGTCTAAAGTGTCAGTGAAATCGTCCGTTACAGCATACAGTCATTGCCTAGCCTAATTAAATCTAATATATCTGTTAGTACTCAGATCAAGCTTTACAATGATACATGACTCGATTGGGTTAATTGAATGCCATACACTGTATCTAGGGACAAATGAAAGACAATTGAAGACATTTTCTATAGCGAATTTTTAGAGGGTAGGTCTGTTCAAAAATAATTTTGAAGCATTTTTCGGGATTATAAATAAAAACTCTTTGCATAATTTGATTGTAGAGATGCAATACTAACATAATATGATGAATTTGAAAATCGATATCTTTAAACTATAATGACCCAACTTTCAGTAGAATGACCCCTTAATACCAATGTTACAGAAGAACCCAGAGCATACCATGGGTAAAGATGAGAACAAATAGATCTCCATACAGAAGGAACATAAAGTTGAAGAAAAGTAACTGATGTTACAAATAAGAATAAATAACTGTTTTTGGACACATAAAAATACATGAAGGGTTATCTTCCTTGTTAAAATACATGAAGTCGGAGACGGCATGCCTATATGGTGGGGGACACTGATAATAAGGAAAGCAGGTCTTCACGCAAAAATCAATCAGACGCGCCATACAAGGCGCCCTGACTACGCCTGAATTCACAGCTGGCGAAAGCAAGAAGAAGAACAAGACATGAAGGGTTGGAGAAGACATGTTTTTGAAGAGAGGTATCCAGGCAGATAGAAGTTGAGCAGAACCAAGGATTCATGATATGATAGACGATTAGGTTTTTGAAGAGAGGTATCCCGGCAGATAGAAGTTGAGCAGAACCAAGGATTCATGATATGATAGACGATTAGGTTTTTGAAAAGAGGTATCCCGGCAGATAGAAGTTGAGCAGAACCAAGGATTCATGATATGATAGACGATTAGGTTTTTGAAGAGAGGTATCCAGGCAGATAGAAGTTGAGAGAACCAAGGATTCATGATAATGATGAGACGATTAGGTTTTTGAAGAGAGGTATCCCGGCAGATAGAAGTTGAGCAGAACCAAGGATTCATGATATGATAGACGATTAGGTTTTTGAAAAGAGGTATCCCGGCAGATAGAAGTTGAGCAGAACCAAGGATTCATGATATGATAGACGATTAGGTTTTTGAAGAGAGGTATCCAGGCAGATAGAAGTTGAGCAGAACCAAGGATTCATGATATGATAGACGATTAGGTTTTTGAATAGAGGTATCCCGGCAGATAGGAGTTGAGCAGAACCAAGGATTCATGATATGATAGACGATTAGGTTTTTGAAGAGAGGTATCCCGGCAGATAGGAGTTGAGCAGAACCATGGATTCATGATATGATAGACGATTTTAACATGAAGGCAGCGGTAGTGGAACATTTGGTCTATGGGAGAGATACATGCCGAAGAACTGTTAAGTTGGCAAAGTTCTACACAAGATAAGCTATTGAATGATGAGAATGAAACATTTCATCCATCGCAATAACATGCATTGAAGGTTCATTGAGTAAAGAATGTTTCTTGTGACTTTAAACTGCAACAAAAATAACATTCATGATTCACTAATCTCACAACGGACTGGTTTAACCTTGCACTGACATGCACGCAAGATACGTACATGCACTATTATTCCACTTGTTTCAGAAGTCAGCTGTCATTTTTTATATTCATTATTTTGTCTGTTGTATAAATTTCATTTCATGTTTTTAGGATACTTTGTAACAATGGGTACAGTTACTGGTAAGAGAGAGAGAGAGAGAGAGAGAGGACAACAGAGAATGGTTATCATGAACAGTCTACTTCATGGAAGAACATGGTGTCAATAATTAATTTAATAATTTTAAAAAGAACTTTTAAAAAAATGAATACCAACTTAAAAATGCATTAGATAATGAGCACATAAGATCCATACATCTCCTCCCAACACTTCACTGAAGTATTTACTTCCTTTCATTCTCAAATCCTGTTTTGTCTCACAGTGTCAGTATAAGAAGAGATTTCTAGTACGAACTTTTGTGTGCGCTTCATAGTCTTTCGTCGCCTCTGTTATCTCTGAGGTCTTCGACCTTTTGCTTTGTATCCACAGCATCGGAGTAGCATTGCTCTTTGAGGTGCACTGTCTGTTGGTAATTTGCTTATGTAATCGTACCATTTAATTTGTTGTTTCTTGATGAAGTTCAGTAATGATGTTGTACCCACTTTTTTCCTGATGTTTTCATTTCTAAAGCAGTCTCTTCTTGTTACTGAAGTATAATGGAGTGAAAATATCGCTGCTATTTTAACAAGCTAATATGACGTTTGAAATGTGTTCATTGGCTGACATAGACTTTCTGCTTCTTCTGCGAAAAATGTCTGCTATACGACTACTCCGGTATCATAAACAGGGCGGTGCGCTTGAAGTCTTCGTTGGTCCCCAATTGTTTGATTTCCATTCTCAAGCTGCTAGGCTAGGACAGTCCTGAAGGAAGTGCTCTGGGGACTGCTTTGGTGCTCCACAGGTGCAGGCAGCTGAGAACCATTCTATGGAGGTACTCTGAGACAAAGTTTCCCTTTCTAAGAATTCAGACTGTAGTCTGCGTTTTCTGTTTAATGTTTTTATTATCGTGCTCTGGATTCTATCTTCCGTTTGTTTTTTCACATCATTTTCTGACAAGTCTTTCTGAAAGCTTTGTTTGTGGAGGGTGTTAGGCTTTCAGTCTTTTCTTCTATAAAGCTTTGTGTTGGGTGAGGTTGTGTTAGGCTTCCTCCAGTCTTTTCTTCTGTAAAGCTTTGTGTTGGGTGAGGTTGTGTTAGGCTTCCTCCAGTCTTTTCTTCTATAAAGCTTTGTGTTGGGTGAGGTTGTGTTAGACTCCCTCCAATCTTTTCTTCTGTAAAGCTTTGTGTTGGGTGAGGTTGTGTTGGCTTCCTCAGTCTTCTTCTTAAACTTTGTGTTGGGTGAGGTTGTTTAGGCTTCCCAGTCTTCTTCTGTAAAGCTTGTGTTGGTGAGGTTGTATTAGGCTTCTCAGTCTTTTCTTCTGTAAAGCTTTGTGTTGGTGAGGTTGTGTTAGGTCCTCAGTCTTTCTTCTGTAAAGCTTTGTGTTGGGTGAGGTTGTTTAGGCTCCTCCAGTCCTTGCAAGTTTGTCAGCATTTTCATTTCCTGGGATGTCATAGTGAATTGGTATCATTGTAAGACTAATTCTGATTTGTTTGACAACAAGCTGATTTTTTGCCTTATATCCTGGATTAATAAACCTACAACATCCCCTGACTCTTGCCTTTATGTTGCACACTGCCAGGCTGAAACGTGTCCATATCTTGGTGTTTTCCTCCCACTTGTGTCTTGATCTTCCTCTTGTTCGTCGTCCTTTAACTTTCTCCTCTAATAAGGTTTTAATCAATGCGTCAAGTCTAACTGTGTGCTATAAATATCGTTTCTGTTTCCTGTAGTAATTCTTTCTTCCGTATTAGTTTTTTCCTAGAACTTCTTAATTTATCTGTTTGTCTTTCGAAGAAATACGACATTCTTCTGTACATCCACATCTCAAAGGCATTAATTGTGTATTCGAAATGTGTTACATCTTCTACTTCTTCAAACGCTCCATAACGACCGCTTGTTAAACCACTCTTTTTTATCTGTATGTGATCCGAGCCTAAGAGTAATTGTACGCTGTCCAGTTATGCGCCTACAAGTAGGCCAGCACATCCGATTTCTGTGACGCTTTTTATTTACTAGGGTAACTTCTCAAGGCCCCTACCTCAGTCGCTTCTTACGACATGCCTTGTAGGTCGCAGTGTTACTATTATGTGCTCCCCGTGCGAGACTCGGCTACACACGGGCAGTGTTAGTTACAATATGACACACAAAAACCCCCAGTCTTTTCAAGTTGAAAAATAAATAATCAAATAGTGCATTGAATGAGCCTACACATGATCCGTGTAAGTGAATAAAGGTAAGGACAAGTAAAGTGCATATTTGGGTTACCGTTAAGAACTTTGCATCGAACAGAAATCCAGCTGAATCAGCAGAAACATATCCGCTAAATGAACACTATACGTAACAACTATGAACGTAAAATAACTCATTCATGCGCTTGTGAATGGAGACATGAGTGGTCTTGAATAATATAACATATAAAGAAAGCTAATGTAGAACGTGTGTGGCATTAAGATAGTGTTCTGACTATATGTCAATGCTCTCTACTCATGGCAAATATTTGAACTTAAGCACGAATATAATTCTTATTTTTTATGTGAGACAAGGCATTGTACGGCTTGCATATTATATTATAAGAAAGTGGAGACAGATTGAGTGCTTCATCGATTTCATGAGATTTCTTCTGTGGTAGTCATCGGGTTGAGATCCTTACTAATAGAACTAAGCCACACAGATCTTGAAGTAGGGAACAAAGGTCACAACACCACTCATGTATATTCACTCACTTAGACCGAGAGATATTAAAGAAATTGCGACTAGACCTAATTCATCTAATACCAGGGACGGAGCTGTAGAACAACTATAATAGCAACGATACGCGATGAGATTTAATGAATTTAAGAAAATGGAACTCCGATTGGAGACCAAATTTCTAGCAACAGGCTAACTAACGCAAAGAGACATGGGATTTGAGACCCTTCATGAAATTTAAAAGACCTTCATTTTATTTTTGTCCCTGTGCACGCAAGAGTCAGGGGTAATGAACGAGCTGATAGATTGGATGGCGTGGCTACGGTATCAGAGGGAGGTGCAATGAACCGAAATGACATTAATGCGTTGAGAGAGTCTTTCGAACAGAAGAGTTTGTCGAGTCCCACTCGCCGACCAGACTGGGAGATGGGTGTCAATATTGGTACAACCCGTAAAGAACGACATACCAAATATACACAGAGACTGATTAATCAACATCGAACTGGCGTGTTGGGCCTCCTTGATCTTCTTTGGTTTGCTTGAGATCGAAGCAAAATGGATATGTCTGAGGATATGATGATAGTGCCTGATAACTGAAAAGACATTTGAGCACATGAAGAAACGGCAATGAAGCAATTATTTGTTTTGTTAAACATTTGTTAGGACATTAGCAAAGATGGACGAGCAAGAATATATTTTCATTTGTTAGGACATTAGCAAAGTTGGACAAGCAAGAATATATTTTCATTTGTTAGGACATTAGCAAAGATGGACAAGCAAGAATATATTTTCATTTGTTAGGACATTAGCAAAGATGGACAAGCAAGAATATATTTTCATTTGTTAGGACATTAGCAAAGATGGACAAGCAAGAATATATTTTCATTTGTTAGGACATTAGCAAAGATGGACAAGCAAGAATATATTTTCATTTGTTAGGACATTAGCAAAGTTGGACAAGCAAGAATATATTTTCATTAATTACATATATCTTTATTTTATTATCCCTATTCTTTGGCGATCAGCTTCTGCTATGGATTCAGACGCAGACGCAGGCGGATGAATCCCTGAGACCCATTAGATAGAGAAATACAAATGGTTGAAACACTCCCTTGCTAGTCTCTTTTTGCTCTCTCATGAAATTGTATGTGCAATTGGTGTTCCTTTAACCGCTTTAGTTTTTCGAACTGAGTGAGAGCTTTTTACTATAGCGACCAACATGCTTTTATTTTATTTGCCCTTTTTTATCACGTTTTTATGCATACTAAAACTATAATATTTATAATTTACTAAAACTATAATATTTATAATTTACTAAAAATACAATTTTTATAATTTACTAAAACTATAATATATTATAATTTACTAAAACTACAATTTTTATAATTTTAATGTAACTGAAAAGTCCTAACCTGAACAGCTTCGCGGTGACTACACTATCCATGCGGCTATTAGCTTCCTCAGGCTCACGTCCCACCTGTCCTACACCGCCTTAAATAGTGGTACTACCGGCAGTAACGAGAGTTTTCTAAACTAAAAATATAGTTTATGTTGCTGTTAGAAAGCACAATCAATTAACACAATTCTGAAACCGAAATGTTGTTCTTTCTTTTTATTTTCTTCTTCTTTTGTCGTCACACTGCTACCGGGTTGTTGCCCAGTGTCGTGGTTTCTGTTTTTGTCTTGCGCTGTTCTGGTGGCTTGTGTGATTGTTATCTTTGCTCTTTCACAGGATGCTGCTACGCCATCTAACCATCTTTTCCGTGGTCTTCCTCTTGCCTTCTTTCCCGATGTTCTGTTGTAGAAGACTCTGTATACTGTGGAGTTTGGATGCATTCTTATTAAGTGGCCAAACCACTTCATTCTTTGTTTATCTATATAATTCAAGCACGGTTTTGTGCCAACTTTCTTTCTTATGCTGATGTTGGTGATTCTGTCTTTTCTTGTGTTGTTGGTAACTTTTCTCAGGCAACGCATTTCACATGTAGTTATTTTTGTGACTGCGCTTTGCTCAATGTCCATGTTTCTTTTTATAACTCTCCATAACTCGTATTTTTTTTATCTTCTCAGCATTCTGTGATTGTATCTGTAGAGAAGTTGTCTTTTATTTATATTGTCCACATTGTTAGTTGGTATCTCTTGGTATTTAACGTAACATACCAGAATAAGTAAACTTTCATGATCTTCCACAAATTCTTGTAATTAAAACTCGTCAGTCAGCTCAGTTGTTGACGTTTATATGCGTGTATCGCAAAGTTATCAAACATCTTTACATTCCTATGTCTATTATTGCCACTGTTTGTATCTTGCTTCACATTTATTGCAAGTCAGAACTGAAGCGTCTGAAACATTTTGATAGGTTTGATAATTATACACTGACTTCAGTTGCCAACTTCTTATTCTATTAATTCCAGGTATAGCCCGTATGTTGCCGGAGCTCACAAGGGGAGTATAGAATAGTAATACTGCTACCTACAAGGCATGTCGTGATAGGTGACTGAGGTCAGGTGCTGTCTGTCTTCCTTTGTTTCTACGTTTCAAGGGTCTAAGACGAAAGATTGGTTCAATTGTACGAGGTGTTTTGTATGTTTGGCTCGGATCACATACAAAGAGTGGTTAATAAGTGTTCGATATGGAGGGCTCAAAGAAGAAGAACTCCAGGTGCTGGCTGTCTACCTTTGTTTCTACGTTTAAAGAGTCTAAGACGACGGTGTAATTCAATTGTACCAGGTGTTGTGTATGTTTGGCTCAGTCCCTTCCCCAGAAACAGTATTAAACATGTTGAGAACATTGCACCAAAAAAAAAAAAAAAAAAAATTTCATAGTTCTGGCTACAATCCTATGGATGTCTAGAAAAAACGCACCCGTGAACAGAACGGCGTGTTCTGGATTCGCACCCACGACCTTCAGAACACATAGTAAAATGTTAAACCACTTAACCACTAAGTTAACTGCTCCTGCCATATAAAAAGGATAACTCTAGGTGACAATAATTGTTTAGTTCGCAGAATTAAGGACACTATTATAGGGAGACCATTAGATTTTCCGTCACTCATCATCATCTTCAGGTGCCGTGCCGACTGGCGTAGACGATCATGGATCTCCACAAATCTCTGTCTTTGGTGTTTGCTAGCATCTCAGATGTTGACGCTCGATCGTGCCATGAAGTCAGGCGGTCCAAAATTTTCTCTCTCTGTTTTCCTCTGTCTCATCTACTCTCGATTTTACTAGTTGTTACAATGGGTTCCTAATCTCATTTCCTCATCACATGTGCAAAAAATGATGTGACTACTTCTTTCTTCTATTGATGATAAGCTTTCTCTGTGTCTTGACTTCATTCAACACCTCAACATTAGTCATTTTAGCAATCCATGTGATTCGCATCATTCTGTAAAACCAGATCTCTGTGGCCATCAGATATTTTTCGATCTGTATGTTTATTGTCCATGACTCGCATCCGTATGTCAGTATTGGTTCTATGTAGCACTGAATAACCACATTCTGATCTCAATTGACAAGGACTTGTGATTAATGCTTCCGTCACTACCTGTAGAAAATGAAAGGTATGTAGCTGATAGTTCATATACACGCTGGTTATACAAATGACATTGTTACTAGCCTGTAGTCATGCAGACATGGGCCACGTTTAATGTTCAAATACCTCACTTCTCATAATCCCTTTCTCGTCGACAATGGATCCACCATCCTGGACAATGGGACCTAGAGATACACAGTATGTCAACCTTGGCATGTATAATGGTTCTTTAACAAAGGCAAGTGCTGATGCCAACTTATGTAACGTTTCCGATATACATTTTCAAAAGTTTATTATTGAAAACCACGGGAGTGTACAGTCATTATAGTAATACAAGAATATTGATAATTTAGATCATGGGTCCCAAAGTGGGGGTACGCTTCAGTGGCTCGGAAGCTTTCAGGGGCGATAATGGGTTTAGAAGCATTTGGAGAGTTTTTTCGTATTTTGCGATTGAATAATCATTAAAATTAATTCTGCATTTTAATTCGTGTATGCTTATCTACAGATCCATTCTTCATGTATATAATCTTAAAATTGACCATGTATGCAGAAATATATACAATTTTCGATGTCAAAGTGAAAATAGAGATGTTATATATGTGTGTGTTAGGGGTGGGGGTACCTTGGAGAGTGGGCGTTGGCAAACTGTTATAATGTGAAGGGGGCGTTACAAAGTTTATGTCATGCAAGTGGGCGTTTAAAAGTTTATTATGCAAAGTGGGCGGGGGGCGTTAAAAGTTTATGTCATGCAAAGTGGGCGTGGGCCGAAAAGTTTGGGAATCTATGGTTTAGATAGTCGGTCACACTTCGAGTACTCTGAAACCGGACAATTTCCTAGGTGTCTCTGGAAAAAAACATACACTCGTGAACAGAATAAGGCGTTGGAATCAAACCCCGACCACTCGTAAACAAAATAAGGCGATCCGGAATTAAACCTCCGAATTTCGGAACGCAAGGCAAGGTGTAACGGCTTAGCGCCCCACACACACACACACATAAAGACACCAACAAGTAAATAACGAGAATGTTTCCTTTCTATAACGAAGTTGTTTTTTTGCTGCAATATTGTATTGCTAATAAGTTCTCTGGGTTTTTGTATTAGCAGAATCTAGTTACAATGTCTATAGCAAATATATGCTTTATCATTCCTTTAATATCTACACTCCCGTGCAGTGGCGGCTCGTGCTAAGTTTTGTTGGTGGGGCCAGACATATTTTTTTGGTGGGAAATCAGGGTTAAGTTATATTTTAATTTATACGTTACATATTATTTTTGGTGGGGCTCGGCCCCACTGGCCCTTAATTACGAGCCGCCACTGCTCCCGTGTATAAGAGTAATGATGACTGCCATGTAATGCACTATAAGTTAATTTGTCACAACCCATTCCTCGTCCTGGAGTGTGACGATAAATGTTATTATTAGTTAGATTACCCTAACCGACTGTTCCAACCATGACATACCTCTCGTGATCTCAATGCCCTTAACATCTGCAGCATTTCTATGACTGGGGTGTCTGCGGTAACCCACAAATATGCCTAGGCATGTGGTAATGTTATCAACACGAAATCAAGCATAAACCACATTCTGATCAAATCTTATTCTTACGTTCTTGCCGTTAATAAGAACTTAACTTGATAAGGTGTATATGTAGCATAGAGGTTAGGTCAACGCCTCTCGTTCCAAATATATCCGGTTCCCTCCCTCGTTGAGCCATCGGAATATTCTTCCAGAGATCCATGATCTCGGTGTAAGTGAAATCGAGTTGCTAGTCATAACGGAGACGGAAGATAAAATGTGGATTCCGTGTTCAAGTTAAGCACTTAAAAAAAAAACACATGGTAGTTCATAATCGAGAAGAGTAGGCTGGAAAACCGCTGCCGGGAGAAAAATTCATTAAAAGATTCTTCTTCTTTTTTTGTCGTCACACTGCTACCGGGTTGTTGCCCAGTGTCGTGGATTAACAAATAAAAACTTAAAAGATAAAAACTTAAAAACTTAAAACTTAAATAAAAAGATTAACAAATAAAAACTGCTACAAATATTTGCACCATCTTCTACGAGTACATTACGTCGGGGATCCTCGCCTGTGCTACGGAACTCGTGCTCTGCCGCTGATATCTTCCTGTGTAAGAATAAGATGGAAGCACATTTGGTTACTTACCAAGTGCAATAATGATGGTTCTATTACCATCAATCAATCAATTAACACGATAAGGTACAGCGTGAACCGGCTCTAACGTCCTTCCTTTACCAATCAGATCTGATATAATAGCCATCCATCGCAAGTGATGATGACAACAATGTCAGACGTGTGCTGTTGCACCTCTCTGGTGTGATCGGAGGTGAATGTAGAGTCAAATTCTAGAACAGAATCCCCTACCACAGGTGGGGAATTCATGATCAAGGTTAGACATGTGCGTGTTGTGTGCTCTGTCTTTTCGCGCAGCTCGTTTTCTCTGTGCCTCAACAATACGATGATTCTCAGCTATTCGGGTTCCTCTTTTGTTGTTACAGCGCCACATTTGGCGATCTTGCGCAAGGGATTCCCAGCACGTGGTGTCTATATCGAAGCATTTCAGAGACACTTTAAGAGTGTCTTTATTTAAAGCGTTTTTCCGTCCACCAGCTGAATGTCTGCCCCTTCAAGTTCGCCATACATCAACTGTTTTGGGATGCGTTTATCAGGTACTCGAGCAACGTGACCGACCCATCTCATTTGGGCCTTCTGCAAAGTCTTGTGAGGACTTCACTGTCTGGAATTTTGTCCTGCCAGTTTATTTTTAGTATTCTGCTATACTGCTACAGTATAACACCAGATGTGGTACTTTCTTCTTCTTCACTTTTCAACTCCCCACGGAGCACAGTTCAACATACTTCTTCCAGCTCATCCTCTCTCGTGTCATCTCTTCCAATTCTTTCCATGTTTTACCTATCCTTTTAATATCAGCCTCCAGCTCTCTTCTCCAGGTCTGTCTAGGCCTTTCCCTACTCCTCTTTCCCTGCGGGTTCCAACACAGTACCTGTCCTTCAATGCTTCCGGTTGGTTTTCTCAATGTATGTTCTATCCATCGCCAGCGTCTCTTCCTTAACTCTTTCTTCACTGGTACATGCTTAGTTCTTTCACTGAGTTCCTCGTTTGTAATCTTATCATACCATCTCACTCCCTTTATTCCAGGTTATCATCCATTTACAAATGTCTGCAGTTTTCTGATAGTTTAGTGATACTTCAACCACCTACTTCAACCACCTACTTCAACCACCTACTTGAACCACCTACTTGAACCACCTACTTGAAACACCTACTTGAAACACCTACTTGAACCACCTACTTGAACCACCTACTTGAACCACCTACTTGAAACACCTACTTGAAACACCTACTTGAAACACCTACTTGAAACACCTACTTGAAACACCTACTTCAACCACCTACTTGAACCACCTACTTGAACCACCTACTTGAAACATTCGGAAAAACTTTCTCGAATCCTTAAATACATGTTCATTGTCTATTTATTGACTTTAAAGTGCAAGTTTTCTATTTGTATAATCTGAGGTACCCGTCTGTACAAATGTGTGTCATTTTGGATAATATGCATACACTTTGGCAGAAATTTCAATTTACTAATCATACGCAGTAAGGGCCTAACGGGAGCGCAGTGTGCTCACGTTTTCGGTGCAACCAGACAGATGACAAATATCGATTAACATGTTTGATAAGAACGAAAACAAACAGCAACAATACAAGGAGCGATAAATTCCACATTTGCACACTTTTTTAAACTTGGTTATTTTATTTTCATAATTCCACTGTATATATAACACTTTATAAATATACAAAACATTATCAGAATATGACCGCACCCAGAGCAAGAACGCACAAAATTGCTTGAAGATTAACAACACCAGTTTCCTGATTGTATTCCACACTAACAGACATATTTCCATTCAAGAAAAAAAAATTAGTGATAATATTTTCAAATTAACGTAGCAAGAGAAAAGGTTACATCACACCATTCCACGGATATTTCTGATTTCTTAGCACATTTGTTTTCTTGTAATTCATAACAGAACAACAGATTAAATGGTTTGGACACCTGACAAGAATACCCTGGTATCGCCTACTACAGAGAACCACACAGAAAAAGTGTAATGAGTACAAAGCACGAGGAAGACCACGCGCAATATGGAGCGACGGCATCAAGAACAGCCTTACGAAAAGGAATATCAGCTTACAAAATGTCTTAATACAAGCACCCACAAAATCAATACACACCCCCACCTCCCAACACTTCTATAAAGAAGTAAATGGTGGAAGAGAAGAAGAAGAAGATTGTTGGCCGTAGGTATGGCATGCAGGTGTTGTTTGCGGCATTGAGCGAGCTGACAGGCTTGCATCAACAGCATCGATTGTTGGGAGTTGAAGATGGATAAGGAGAATGTTCTTCGGTCTCTTCGCGACTGTGTGTTGGATGAGGATACTAAAATAAATGTTGAATCGATCCTTGCGATTTATGCAGTTTGGAGTAACCCGTTGTACAAGTAGAACTTGATGCCTGGGATGCAGAGTGAGAAGTGTGTTTAATCAGCGAGTCACGGGAACCATCAGCATGCATATTCTTCGATATCTGTTGGGGGGAAACTGAGCACTTGTATGTCTGCCCCCGTAGTGCAATTACGTCAGTTTAGTAACCAATAACCAATCGCGCTACTTTTATCTTGAACACTCTGTATAAACAGTTCAAGACCTGGAAAAATGACCACGAACTGTTGATGTCCTATAATTCACGAGGAGAACAGAGGAATAAATCACTGAGTATTATATATACTGTTTATAGCTATGGTAGAACTTGGGAAGGTTTAGTTAAAAGGGAAAGAAAGTGATGGGTTGTTCAGTGTTCGAAATCTCTTGTCGAGTTTAATTATTTCCGACTCTAAGCGAATCTCATGTCGATACAGTTACAGTTAGGTACCAGAGAAACAATGGGAATTAAATGAAGTCGATATGATGTTAATCACATCTCCCACACTTTTCCTTAGCTGCTGCATACTTTCTGAAGGCTGAGCTAAAACTAGCTACTCTTTGTTTCTTGGTCACAAACGTGAATGTACGCCTACATCAGTGACATTAGCAATATATAACGTGTTAACACGTCTTTAGCCCAGAGAGGAGAGATAATAACAGACGTGTTAATGCGTCTTTAGAAGTGAATGGGAAAAACGTATACATACGTCCTTATCAACTAAAGGGTTAAGGTAAAATAAGCGACTAACATTGATTTCCTTAGCTGTAAGGTATAATAAGGGACTAAAACTGTTTTCCCAACTATATCACATGGTATGAAAACGGATTCAGTAATTTTGATTGTTTAATTCTTACAACTCTTTGCACGCTAGTGGGATTCTATAAGATAGTGGAAAGTAGTTTGCCCCAGGGTGTCGCTCGCTACGCATGTGGAGGTCATCGTTTCTATTGTCTCCTCAACAGTAGAAAAAGCTTTTGACCGTACCAAGGTTCGAACACGGGCTGTTTTTGACAGGAAGGCATACCTCGTTTAACCATTCGGACACCCGTTCTTCACACACACTCTCTATCTCTCTCTACTGTATGTTAATAAATACATGAATGCGACTATCATCATGATAACCTTTACACATAAAAAAAAAGACTAAATCCCTATGTGATTTGAAATCTTAAAATAACACTAACCCCTATTATAAATGAAAAGTCAACATCCACTTAAAGAAAATCTGAACAGTTTTATTTAAGTATGTGAACGGGCATATTGGCTTTACCATACCTTAATACGCACACCGTTCCACACATCCACATATTCTATTATGCTCTTTCGCTTAAACAAAATCCAATCTTTTCACACAGATACATAACTTCTGAACGTATAAGTGGTGCCTAGAAAATCAACGACTCGTTTACTGTGGTTGATGGCTACGTCCTCTAGGATATGCCACGATTTTCATTCACATAACGTCACTCACAAATTATAATGTGCATTCACAAATACGTGCATAAACATTCTCTGTCACTCATACATTTTTTTTAAAATGTGGAGTTAGATGATTGTGTACATTAGCAGCAGTTTGAATAAACGTGTTTTCTCTTTATCTCTGTCTGTCTGTCTGACTCTCTCTCAATGTATCTTTTACTTTCTTATTGCATATCTTACTCTCTCACTAGCGTGGGAGTCTGTAACTTAGCGGCAGTGAGCTCAATCACAATCCAAGAGTTCCAGGTTCAAACACCCAGGCAGGCAGTTTGGGAATCAAACTTGCTCTCGTGGATTTTTACGAACGGTAAAAATAGACCTCACCGTTCAGAAATCAATGACAAACTACTGAACATGTAAGTGGTACCTAGAAAATCAACGACACGTTTACTATGGTTGATGGCGACTTCCTGTAACGGATATGC
The DNA here is from genome assembly GCA_020796225.1 of Arion vulgaris. Lineage (NCBI taxonomy): Eukaryota > Metazoa > Mollusca > Gastropoda > Stylommatophora > Arionidae > Arion > Arion vulgaris. The sequence continues at coordinate 62,238,050 of CM036753.1, read as the reverse complement.
TACGATTTTCATTTTTCAACAAATTGTAAACTCAATAGTTTGTTATAGAAAAAGGGTGGAGACTGCAGTAAAACTTGGAAAAATAGCTAAACACGTAAAAACAAAGTACTATAGTTTCAACAAGTTGTAAACTCAATAGTTTGTTATAGAAAAGGGTGGAGACTGCAGTAAAACTTGGAAAAATAGCTAAACACGTAAAAACAAAGTACTATAGTTTCAACAAGTTGTAAACTCAATGTTTGTTATAGAAAAAGGTGGAGACTGCAGTAAAACTTGGAAAAATAGCTAAACACGTAAAACAAAGTACTATAGTTTCAAAATTGTAAACTCAATAGTTTGTTAAGAAAAGGGTGAGACTGCATAAAACTTGGAAAAATAGCTAAACACGTAAAAACAAAGTACTATAGTTTCAACAAGTTGTAAACTCAATAGTTTGTTATAGAAAAGGTGGAGACTGCAGTAAAATTGGAAAAATAGCTTAAACACGTATAAACAAGTACTATCGTTTCAACAAGTTGTAAACTCAATAGTTTGTTATAGAAAAAGGTGGAGACTGCAGTAAAACTGGAAAAATAGCTAAACACGTAAAAACAAAGTACATAGTTTCAAATAGTTGTAAACTCATAGTTTGTTATAGAAAAAGGTGAGACTGCAGTCAAAACTTGGAAAAATAGCTTAACACGTAAAAACAAGTACTATCGTTTCAAAAGTTGTAAACTCAATAGTTTGTTATAGAAAAAGGGTGAGACTGCAGTAAAACTTGGAAAAATAGTTAAACACGAAAAACAAAGTACTATAGTTTCAAAAGTTGTAAAACTCATAGTTTGTTATAGAAAAAGGAGTGAGACTGCAGTAAAACTTGGAAAAATAGCTAAACACGTAAAAACAAAGTACTATCGTTTCAACAAGTTGTAAACTCAATAGTTTGTTATAGAAAAAGGGTGGAGACTGCAGTAAAACTTGGAAAAATAGCTAAACACGTAAAAACAAAGTACTATAGTTTCAACATGTTGTAAACTCATAGTTTGTTATAGAAAAAGGGTGGAGACTGCAGTAAAACTTGGAAAAATAGCTAAACACGTAAAACAAAGTACTATAGTTTCAACAAGTTGTAAACTCAATAGTTTGTTATAGAAAAAGGGTGGAGACTGCAGTAAAACTTGGAAAATAGCTAAACACGTAAAAACAAAGTACTATAGTTTCAACAAGTTGTAAACTCAATAGTTTGTTATAGAAAAAGGTGGAGACTGCAGTAAAACTTGGAAAAATAGCTAAACACGTAAAACAAAGTACTATAGTTTCAAAGTTGTAAACTCAATAGTTTGTTATAGAAAAAGGTGGAGACTGCAGTAAAACTTGGAAAAATAGCTAAACACGTAAAAACAAAGTACTATAGTTTCAACAAGTTGTAAACTCAATAGTTTGTTATAGAAAAAGGGTGGAGACTGCAGTAAAACTTGGAAAAATAGCTAAACACGTAAAAACAAAGTACTATAGTTTCAACAAGTTGTAAACTCAATAGTTTGTTATAGAAAAAGGGTGGAGACTGCAGTAAAACTTGGAAAATAGCTAAACACGTAAAAACAAAGTACTATAGTTTCAACAAGTTGTAAACTCAATAGTTTGTTATAGAAAAAGGGTGGAGACTGCAGTAAAACTTGGAAAATAGCTTAACACGTAAAAACAAAGTACTATAGTTTCAACAAGTTGTAAACTCAATAGTTTGTTATAGAAAAAGGGTGGAGACTGCAGTAAAACTTGGAAAAATAGCTAAACACGTAAAACAAAGTACTATAGTTTCAACAAGTTGTAAACTCAATAGTTTGTTATAGAAAAAGGGTGGAGACTGCAGTAAAACTTGGAAAAATAGCTAAACACGTAAAAACAAAGTACTATAGTTTCAACAAGTTGTAAACTCAATAGTTTGTTATAGAAAAAGGGTGGAGACTGCAGTAAAACTTGGAAAATAGCTAAACACGTAAAAACAAAGTACTATAGTTTCAACAAGTTGTAAACTCAATAGTTTGTTATAGAAAAAGGGTGGAGACTGCAGTAAAACTTGGAAAAATAGCTAAACACGTAAAAACAAAGTACTATAGTTTCAACAAGTTGTAAACTCAATAGTTTGTTATAGAAAAGGGTGGAGACTGCAGTAAAACTTGGAAAAATAGCTAAACACGTAAAACAAAGTACTATAGTTTCAACAAGTTGTAAACTCAATAGTTTGTTATAGAAAAAGGGTGGAGACTGCAGTAAAACTTGGAAAAATAGCTAAACACGTAAAAACAAAGTACTATAGTTTCACAAGTTGTAAACTCAATAGTTTGTTATAGAAAAGGGTGGAGACTGCAGTAAAACTTGGAAAAATAGCTAAACACGTAAAACAAAGTACTATAGTTTCAACAAATTGTAAACTCAATAGTTTGTTATAATAGTTATGTCGGAGTGAACAGGATTTATTCGCACCAGAAGTTCGTTGCAATGTTTTATTGGTGTGTTTCTTTAACATCGAATGTTCATACAAGGATGACTCTACAATTCCAGCAAACTGGTAGAGGATCTGTTTGTGCAAGCCCCATTGCTCAAGAATTGCGAGGAATGAAAATGAAAATCGTGGCATATCCTATACGCGACATAGCCACCAATCATAGTAAACGAGTCGTTGTTTTTCTATGCATCACTTATACGTTCCGTAGTTTGTCATTGCTTTATGAGCGGCGAGGTATATTTTTACCTTTCGTAAAAAATTGTACGGAAACGAATTTGCTTCCAAACTGCTTGACCGGGATATTGAACCAGGTACGCTTGGGTTGTGATCGAGCTCACTATCGTTTAAGCTACAGACGCTGACATTGTGGGGAATACTGAGAAACAAACGCGATAACACCAGTGTCCAAAACAAACGCACAATGACGAAGCGGACGGAAGTAGCAACAACACAAAACACAGCAATAAGTAAAACACCAGAGTTTAGGATAGCGACATGGACTATATGTGGATTAAGAGATAAAACAACAGAGATAGTAGAATATATGATCAAACATAAAATCACAATCATGGGAGTAGCCGATACTAGAAGAAAACACGACGGTGGGCAACAACCCGGTAGAAGTATAACGACAAAAGAAGAAGTAAACTCAATAGCGGTGTCTGTGAGGTGAACGTACAAGGCCTCTCGCTTCAAATATATCGGTTTGTTACCGTGTGGAGCAATCGAAATAATTTTCAAGTAATCCCTGATTTCAGTGTAGTTGAGATTAAGTCTCTAGCCCTATCGGAGAAGGACGATAACGTATAGGACATGTGTACCAAGTGAGCACGTTAAAGAACCCGGGAGTTGAGAAACGAAAATAGTAATCTTCAAAGCTGCTCTCCTGGCAAATATAATTAAAACTATTTCTAAAAAAAGTTTGCAATTTTTACAATCTTCAACATTGCACCGGGGACTCTGACGGTGCTACAGAGTTCGTGTATTGCCGCTTAGATCGTTCTCTATAAGAAGGAGATTGTAGCACACTTGGTTCTTGACCAAAGTGCAATGAAGATGACTCACTCAATCAATCAATCAATCAGTCAATCAATTCCATAAACTCAACAAGACAAAATCTCGTGTTATCATCAAACATATTGTTTAAAGTACTGGACATTGGCGATGATAGATAAATAACTAATGATAACAAATTTACATCCGTATGTTACTGTTTATATCGTACTCGCTTCTAGATGGAAGCCATACATACTTGATTCATAATTTACCCACTCCACGCAAGGTGTTTTTTTTACTGTTTTCTAAGAGCTTTCAAGTGCTGTAGTCGGAACATACTGCTAATCTACACTACTATATATATATCAGACTCTTAAGTGTTCCATAAACGGGAAGTAGATTGTGATCATGGCCTGGCTGAAAACCTATTTTTATGAGGTTCCCCTCCCTTCCTCTCGTTTATAACTCACTTTAATTTCGTTGCCCCTAAACTATAATTTCCACATTAAAAAATCAAATCAGTTCCACTAGTTCAGGTTTCTCCCCCTTATTCTCTTATCCTCTTGCTCGCTTTTTTCCATTCTCTTTATCGCTCCTCTCCTCTCCTAGATCGCTTTCTCTTTCCTCTAGCTATCTTTCCTACTCTTGCTCCCATACTCCTTCTCTTTCTCGCTTTTCTCCTCCTATTGCTTGCTTTCCTCTTCCTATTTCTCGCTTTTCTCTTCTGTTTGTTCGATTTTGATCACCTCTTTCTCGCTTCTCTCCGACTATGATTTTGCCCCTGAGTTTATAAAGACAAACTGCACTTATAGCAAACTAGCACCCCATGAAAAGTTTACTTTAGGGCAGCCAAGTTTGATATATAGTTTCCAATGGTAAGAGGTGGTCCGACAGGTGTAGGCCAGACTTGGCAAACTATTTGGAATCGCTAAACCAACAGTCTACACCTGTAACGGTTAACCTTTGTTTAAAATAAATGCAGTGGAAAGGAAGGACCCCGTACATAACTCGCAACTAAATATAAATGGTATCCTTGTGCTGCAGGGGTCCACAAGAGATGCAAAGAACAGTAACACTGCGATCTAAAAGGTAAGAGGCGATAGCGTAAGGTTCGGCTTGGGGCTGGCTACCCTATGCGGTAGAAAAATGTAGCTATAAAATCCAATAAAACATGAAGAAGTCAAACTTTAGAATGAGTTGGTTGAGGGCATTTATCCCAACTGGTAAGACATAAAAGAGAGAGATATAGAGATAGAGAGAGAGTATGATTGTGATCTGGTGGTCTTGACATAGACCAGCCCATACTTACTGCATTACGTGAACGTCAGTTTCTATGAGTATCATCGCATTGTACATAGATAGTTGATCCTACAGCTGTCTGTCACTATTGAAAGCGTGATACGAATTATGAGAGGATGTCCACTAAAGGATAAACTTCGGATGACAAAGTTTGAAGTTAATGAGAGCGTAATTCGTGCAGTGAGGACATGGTTGCATGGCCAGTAAACGATCTGGAACAAAGGAAAGCATATATGTTCTTGTTTTATGCTAGCTTAAGGCGGTAACAGTAGTCAGAGAGATAAGGTGAGAAAACAAGGACGCGTAAGGGAGATATGCAGTTTTATTGTTCATGTATTGTGTACAATTTATAATCAAACTTCACGGGGCGTTACTTTCTGAACAATCCTTTTATATTCTACTACTGAATCCTTAGAGAACACTTCCAAAATATTTCGTTAAAATTGACAAAACATTGTATACAATATAACATTCATAGATGGGGGACACACACATGAAGTTTCTTTAATCGATTCAGTTTTCTATTAGTGTTATTTCTTCAACTCTTTTTCCATATATTCAACCTTTTTCTTAATGATAGATTTTCTCAGCAAAATTCGACGTCTGTTTTAACAGAACACATTGACTAAAGAATACAATTTTTCGTATTTTGCCTATCACTTCACATTTCTAGATCCTAGTATGCAGGACGGTCAATTCACTTTTTCAAGTGTGGAACGTCGAGTGTGTGATTGAAACCACGACCTTCTTGTGTTCAACGAGTCGATATGCATGACACTAATCTCCCACATTGATTACTGCATTAAAAAACAAGATGTGAATGAATCAAGGTTTGTTCATTTTTTTTCCATCTCGCAAGTGTATACATAAATTAAGCTATATTTTTTAAAAATTTATTAAAGACAGTTGATGAATAACAACAATAAAATGTTGTGCTAATTGGGCTATAAAACTAATCATGGCGCAGTCTGCGGTGCATGGTCAAACGGGGAGATAAACTGGCGCTGACTGCAGAACTTAGTTGTTAATGATTTAAATTCCCATTCAAATATAAGAATAATCTCTAGCTTTAGAACTTACTACGTACATATAATCAAATAGTTTGTGTTGAGCATAACTTTGTCACTCTAATAATACTTATGAATTTATCTCTCCTCTATGCCAGATAGACCCCTCCATAGCCGGCATGCTCACACCATCAGTTACAACCTGAATCCATCTTTTTGGTGATTTTTCTCTTTGTCGGGATGCCTCCTTCCATAATGGTTTTTCCAACCCTTCGTGTCTCTTCATATGTTCAAAATACTTCAATTTTCTCATTCTAATTTGTAACATCAGTCAGTTTTCTTTGATGTTGAATACCTTCTAGATAGACCTATTTGTTCTCTTCTCTGTCCATAATATACAGAGGACTCTTTCTTAACACTTATATTCAAAAGCACATATATGTTTTCACTATATACACACGGTAAGAGATTATGCTAGCAAAGTAAAATCACTTCTGCTTTTATCTACACTTATACTCAGTAATGAACGTTCCTACGGCTAGTGTTTCTAATCTGTGGGTGGTAGAATCATTTTTATTCACTTAAACTGTGTTTGAATATGCTGCAATTTTCTCCTTTACCTCAACCAACTCCGTATAAAGATGACAGAGAATTTAAGTGGTGGGGAAAAAACCACTTTTAACAAGGATCAGAGATCAGAGAAATCATCATTTTTGTCACTGGGCATGCAGGAGTCATTGGTAATTAAAGAGCTGATAGGTTGGCTGGCATGTCTACAATATCAGAGAGAGCTGCAATGGACGAAATGACATTCTTAACGAATTGAGAGAGTCTTTCCGAACAGAACAGTTTCAGGGCTGTGAATCCAAGTAGCTGATCAGGCTGACAGAGGTGGGTGCCGATATTGGTGCAGTCATACCAAATATGCAAAGATATTGATTAATCAAAATCGAACTGACGTGTTGGGACACTAGACGCTGCTGGATTTGTTGGTGCGGAGATCGGAGCACATATGGACGTTTTGGGATACTAGACGCTGCTGGATTTGTTGGTGCGGAGATCGGAACACATATGGACGTGTTCGGAGTGCTATAATGACAGTTCTCATATAACTGATAACAACTGTTAAAACTAGAAGATGTAATCAGCGATGTAAGATCTAGGTAGCAAATGAGATGATCTCTAACGGTGTTTAAAGTATGGTGAAAATGTACATGCATTTCTATGTGTATGAAAGCCCGCGTGCCCAGCGTGTTCGTAGCGCGTTGGACTACGGGGGACTAGTCCTCTGTAAGTGTGGGTTCAACTCCGCGGACTGGCAGAAAAGCTACAGGTTTCCCAGATTTACGGTGTTCGTGGCACCGAGCAGAAGGGTTAGCCTACGATGTCCATGACACCGAGCCGAAGAGCTTTCAGCTCAAGTGCTTCTGGATCGGAAAAAAAAAAATGTGTATGAATTATTTTTGATTAAGCAACACATTTTCAGCATATTCTTATAGATTTTTATTAAACTAACGGTTTTTTATTCACGTGTTCAATATGAACACAGGACATACGTTTTATCGTCCGACTTCGATAGGCTATCCGAGGCCTTCGACTTTTAAACTAAACTGAGATTCTGGATCACTGAATAATAGCTATCAGTTCCAAACCTGGACGCTGACATCAAATGATAGAAGACAACTAGTCACGACATATATGAAGTGTCTACGCAGAATGCTGGGAGTAACAAGAAGAGACCAGTTTAGAAATGAAAACATCGGGAAAAAATGGGCACAACACCAGTGCTGAACTTCATCAAGAAACAATAAATGAAATGGTTCGGCCACATAAGCAGATTACCAACAGGCAGTAACAACAAAGAGCAATGTTGCTCTGATAGAGTGGATACAAAGCAAAAGGCAGGCAACGCAAAAGGAGGACCTCAGAGATAACAGAGGCGACGAAAAACACTGTTTGTAAAGATAACACAAAACCTGTTCTAGAAATCTCTTTTTATCCTGACGCTGTGAGACAAAACATAACTGGAGAAAAGAATAGATAATAGCCAGATCATGAAACATGGGACACATGAATGAAACATGGGACACATGAATGAAACATGGGACACATGAATGAAACATGGGACACATGAATGAAACATGGGACACATGAATGAAACATGGGACACATGAATGAAACATGGGACACATGAATGAAACATGGGACACATGAATGAAACATGGGACACATGAATGAAACATGGGACACATGAATGAAACATGGGACACATGAATGAAACATGGGACACATGAATGAAACATGGGACACATGAATGAAACATGGGACACATGAATGAAACATGGGACACATGAATGAAACATGGGACACATGAATGAAACATGGGACACATGAATGAAACATGGGACACATGAATGAAACATGGGACACATGAATGAAACATGGGACACATGAATGAAACATGGGACACATGAATGAAACATGGGACACATGAATGAAACATGGGACACATGAATGAAACATGGGACACATGAATGAAACATGGGACACATGAATGAAACATGGGACACATGAATGAAACATGGGACACATGAATGAAACATGGGACACATGAATGAAACATGGGACACATGAATGAAACATGGGACACATGAATGAAACATGGGACACATGAATGAAACAGGGGACACAGGAATGAAACATGGGACACATGAATGAAACATGGGACACATGAATGAAACATGGGACACATGAATGAAACATGGGACACATGAATGAAACATGGGACACATGAATGAAACATGGGACACATGAATGAAACATGGGACACATGAATGAAACATGGGACACATGAATGAAACATGGGACACATGAATGAAACATGGGACACATGAATGAAACATGGGACACATGAATGAAACATGGGACACATGAATGAAATATGGGACACATGAATGAAACATGGGACACATGAATGAAACATGGGACACATGAATGAAACATGGGACACATGAATGAAACATGGGACACATGAATGAAACATGGGACACATGAATGAAACATGGGACACATGAATGAAACATGGGACACATGAATGAAACATGGGACACATGAATGAAACATGGGACACATGAATGAAACATGGGACACATGAATGAAACATGGGACACATGAATGAAACATGGGACACATGAATGAAACATGGGACACATGAATGAAACATGGGACACATGAATGGCATGACCATGAATGTACTTTGGAAGTCGGGAGGAGGTTGGGCACCGTATGTCAATGTTATTGAGACCATCATCGAAAGTTAGTCAAATTCCTTAAGTCTCATGGGAAAACCATGCCAGAAGCCCCATTATATATATATATATATACACCGACCAGCACAGAACGAGACTTGTTTGTCTCAACCAGCGCTATCCAAAGTATTTTATATAGGATCAAGCGCATCTAACTATTGACGAGGGCGCCATGTGACAGTTGTAATAATAATACAACTAATAATGATAAACTCATATTAATAGCAACAAAAATAGAAATAATAATAGATGAAAACGTAATTCTGGCTACAACTTTAATTTTGTTGGGAAATGTTAGATACAACAAAAAAATGTTTAGAAACATGAAAAAATAATTTGATTACGTTAAAGCAGGATAAATAAGATAGGGCGCCAGGATGTATCAAGCGCGCCATGGCTAACCGAGCCGTTGACACTGAATGAAATGCTTAGTTGGAAATCAGAGCAATTATGTACATGTCCGATATGCGTTGAATTTGATGCACACATGTTATAATCATGCTTACCGATGTGAAATGAATTTGATACACACGTTATAATCATGCTTACCGATGTGCGATGAATTTGATGAACACACTTATAATCATGTTTACCGATGTGAAATGAATTTGATGCACACATGTTATAATCATGCTTACCGATGTGCGATGAATTTGATGCACACATGTTAAACCATGTTTACCGATGTGAAATGATTTTGATCAACATGTTATAATCATGTTTACCGATGTGAAATGAATTTGATGCACACATGTTATAATCATGCTTACCGATGTGAAATGAATTTGATGCACACATGTTATAATCATGCTTACCGATGTGAGATGAATTTGATGCACACATGTTATAATCATGCTTACCGATGTGAGATGAATTTGATGCACACATGTTATAATCATGTTCACAAGAATTGAAGATGAGTAATCTAAAAACCGATACGACGTAGGTAGAACCATGACCACCGGCAACATAAGGCCGACTAGCCAAGACAGAAAATTTAAAATTGATGTATAATTTAGGCTGGTTTTTGTATATGTTTGATAGAACGATATACGCTTTTTTTGTAAATGTTTGATAGAACGATATACGCTTTTTTTGTATATGTTTGATAGAACGATATACACTTTTTTTTTTACATGTTTGAAAGAACGATATACGCTTTTTTTGCAGTTTTACTCAATTCTATGCGTTCATGGTTACTTATTGATGAAAAATGTAAATTATACTGATTTCTTAGCTTTACACTTAATTTGTCACATAATATAACCTTGATGTAGCATGTTGTATTGTTTTAAAATGAATTTGTCTATATGCAACAATACTGGAATTCGAGGACCTCCAGACAGTTTTGGTCTTAGTTTGTAGAATTGTTACCTGAGATCGCTGGCCGCATGTTTCGGAGGCCACGGTAGAACCATTAAGAAAAACGGAAAAGACACGTCCTAAACAGACCTGGAGACGGAGTCTTCTTGAGGAACTGAGGGGTGCTGGACTATCCTGAGAGGCCATAAAGAAAACAGCCAGAGACCGGGACAGGTGGCGAGCAACTGTTGAGTACGTATGATCCTGGAGGAGCGAGAGAAATATATTAAAAAAAACAAAATATCTCTGTCGCTGACTTGCATGAATCTTTTCAAGTATACATATCATGTAAATGCCTTTCTCTATATGTTCTTTCTTATCTAAACAGAGCCAACGTCTATGATATATTCTGTGTCACATTACATGCATACACTGACCTAGAATAAAGGCTTACTAAAAATGAGAACTTGGTATTCATATGTTTATGTTAATGTCTAACATTTCTTAAACTTGATTGTTAGACCACACACATGATGGAATCATTGTTGTATAATTTTCTCATCGCTGCCAAAGTAAATGTTAAAATAAATTCTGTTTTATTTTCTGCCAAATACAATAGTAAACGAAGAGCTTTTCAAATGGACAAACTGTGTATCATTGGAGACCGTCAATCACATGTGTGGTACCGGGGCTATCTAATGAAGCAAATAATAGTACCACTGTCACCTACAAGACATTCGTAAGAGGCGAACAATGTAGAATCTAGTGAAGCTACCCTAGTAAATAAAAAGCGTCGCTGAAATCGGATGTGTTGGCCTACTTATAGAAGCATAACTGGCACAACGTGCATTACTCTCAGGCTCAGATCACATACAAATCACACAGAGTGGTTAATAAGTGGTAGATATGAAGCGTAAGAAGAAAAAGAAGAAGAAGAAAATCGTTATTAAAAGACGACAATTGATGTAGATTAGACATGCATGTCGTAAGCAGTATGGACATTGGATAGTACAACTCTCTAATGGACAGCGGATGAGGAACAAAACAAACGGATGTCCAAAGGAAAGATAGAGAAGAACTATGTCTTCTGCTGCTTCTTCTTCGAAAGTTCCATAACGTCCACTTGTTTACCACTCTTTGTGATTTGTATGTGATCTGAGCATAAGAACAATTGTACGCTGTGCCACTTATGCACCTACAAGTAGGTCAGGCTTGCACATCCAATTTTTGCGACGATTTTTTTTACTACAGTAGCTTCCCTAGGACTCAGCCTCAGTCGCCTCTTACCGTTGCCCGGTCCTCAGTCGTTAGGTAGCTGTTGAAAGCTACATAAATGCAGTGTTACTATTCTTTGCTCCTCTTGAGAGCCCTGGCAACACACGAAGAACTATTGAAAAAAGAGTTGAAAGCTGTCTGACACGAGAAACAATTGGTAGAACGATGGCAGAACGACATCAATGTAAATCTTTGTAGAAGACTTATCTGTAAAACGGGATACAACGAGGAAGCAGGTAGAAAAGAATTCTCCCATCGCTGGACATCTCACATGACTCCGAATATTATTGTTAGAGCACATACCAACATTTTGGGCTATCTATTTGTATCGTCTCATAGTCCCATCTGAATGTGTGTCTACTCATAGTCCCATCTGAATTTGTATTGACTCATAGTCCCATCTGAATTTGTATCTACTCATAGTCCCATCTGAATTTGTATTGACTCATAGTCAAATCTGAATTTGAATTGACTCATAGTCCCATCTGAATTTGTATTGACTCATAGTCCCATCTGAATTTGTATCTACTCATAGTCTCATCTGAATTTGTATTGACTCATAGTCCCATCTGAATTTATATTGACTCATTGTCCCATCTAAATTTGCAGACTTCTTTCTTCTTCTTCTTTGCGTTCGTTCTTTAACTCGACCAATTTTAATCACTCTTTGTGATGTTTGATCTTTGCCAAGAACGTGTATACATTGCACATTGGTTAGGTAGGCCCTAAACGCATAGACTTCTACACGTTTAGGACATGTACATCTGATTTCAGCCAAACCTCCTTAGTGGCCTCTTACGACATGCGTGGTGGGTAACAGTGGTTCTATTCTTTACACCCCAAATGTGGGCCCAGGTAACCACTCGGGTGAATTTGCAGACAGATTGTGCATTTTGTGGCATTAAATATACAACTAAATTCAGTGAAACAAAAGCTTTGTAGAATAAAAACATTTTAATAACATTTTTCTTCTTATTCCAGCACTCCATATCGACCACTTGCTAAAAACTCTTTGCGACTTGTATGTGATCCGAGCCTATAGTCTGTCCATTAATTCGTGAGCACGTTTGAAATTGATTTTCTCGAAAACTACCTGTTGGATCTCAGTGATTTTTGCATGCAGCCTTAGAATATCCATGACGCTAAAATAAAGCTAACCAGTAGTCCATAGATGCTACGGATTTTGCACATCGGCGAATTCCTTTGATCTTTTATGACAATTGCAAATACGGGGCTCAAATTTTAGATTTTACAGTATCCTAGAATTTGTCCATGTCAATTCTATTCATAGGTGTATCTCCATATTAACTTGATAGGTCAAGTAATTAAGTGTGTTGCCCTTTATGTGCAATCGTGAACTTGGATACAATATGCAACAGTTAGTCCTCCCCTTCGGTCACCATTAGACCCAGGGTGTCTTAACTTCACCACAAATTGTATGATGGTAGACGCATTTGGATATGGAAATGTATACGTTGCTATTTCTCAGTCTGTAATAAAAATTTATGATTTGTATCATCCCGAATCTGACGATTCCATGAGGTTGATAATTGTTACTGGCTGGACAAATTGTAATCCATCTCGGTGCCAGTACTCGTCTTCCTCTCGGAGCACATGTTCAACACACTTCTTCCAGAACTGCATGTCTATCATTGAGAGGGACTCACGTGTCAGAACTTCAACATCACACATTTTAAACGTCCTGTTCTGTTCGGCAACTTGCCCTTTTACTTTAACCCAGACAAGCTCTATCGGATTGAGGTGAGCATGATATGGAGGTAGTCGCAAAGACGTGTGGCCGTATTCCGCAATGATTTTGTCAATATGAAACACCTTTGTCTTATTTGTCATCCTCACCAGGTGCAACAACTCGGGTTTCAAATATGTATCATCGAAGCTGACATTTTCCTTAGCAAGCCAAGTCCTAATTTGATCTTTGTATTTGATGCAGTTGGTACTTTGTCTTCCGCTGATACTGCGTTGTGATAGGATGCATTATCCATTACCAAGCATCATGGTCTGTTTAGAATTGGAAGTAGATCTTTCTCCATCCAGTGCCTGAAAATATGTCCATTCATTTCTGTGTGTAGTCCCTACCGTCGGTACTTTTTGATTGGAAAATAAGTCTAGCGTCATGGACAAGACCTTCTTCACTACTTCCTGCATGTGTTAGTATAATACGCTGGCCTTTGCTGCTTGGTATTTTTCTTTTCTGTTCACCGTCTACTGATTGCCATTCTTTAGCATTGGTGTGGTGAGCATTGACCAGGATTCGTCCAAATATACAATATCATAGCCTTGCCTCCGCCGCTCACGGATCTGCTTCAGGTATTTACTTCGGGCAGCAATTAAATGTGGCTTTTCACAAATAATATTCCTGCCGCCTATAGTTTTCTGAAGGTGAAGCCGGCGGCTCTTACAATTTTCCATAGAGTACTTTTAGAAATGTCTATGCTGCAATCTGATTGCAGTTTTAATTTCAGTTTCCTGAGAGTAACAAGTTGATTTGTCGCAAACATTTTCAAGAGCTCCGTCTTATGACATCTATGTCAAAGTCGTCAATTGTTCTTTTCCTTCCTTGCTTGACATTAGTGCACTTTGTGTCCTGTTTAATCCATCGGGAAAAGGATTCTCTATTCAGACCAAGCGCCAGTTGCGTTCGTTTCTCAGGGTTATGAATATCGCAATATAGATGACCTCTCTTAGATTTCCTACGGAAGTGTTGGTATAGTAAAACTGTAACCTTCTGCATTGTTATAAATGTGCACTTCAGACTCATTATGAATGTGATATCAATGTCAGTTTTGATAAGCCAACAAATATGATACAATAGCTTCATACAAATAGCGAGATACGCCTATAACTATAAAACGGTATCCCAATTATAACGTCATATGCTTTCCGCTTTCAAAGTCGACTGGGTTAGGTGCACGGGAATTCGTGAAACTCACGATATTTCAATGTTACCATAATGTATTTTAGAACAACGCGTCTGTGTACCGTAAATCTGTTACTATTGTATACAATCCGGTGAGGTTGATTTTAATATAACCTGAAGAAGAAATATTTCAAACTACATCAAATTTTCTTGGAAAAAAATATTTCTCTAGCGTCATGGATATTCTAAGGCTGCTTGCAAAAATCACTGAGATCCAACAGGTAGTTTTCGAGAAAATCAATTTCAAACGTGCTCACGAATTAATGGACAGACTATAATAGCGATTGCCTGCTGTGCCAGTTATGTGCCTACAAGTAGGCCAGCACACCCTATTTCTGCAACGCGGTTTATTTACTAGGGCAGCTTCCCTAGGCCCCTACCTGAGTCGTCTCTTACGACATACTATGTAGGGCGCAGTGTTACTATTCTTTGCTCCCCTTGCGAGCCCCGGTAACACACAAACATTTGAATAACATAACTTAGTTTAAACGATTCAGCAGGCTAAATATTGGTTATTGGTTACTGAACAGATGTCATAGCACTCCAGACACACCTATAGGTACGCAGTTTCCTCCATCAGATATCGAATGGTATGGATACTGATGGTTCCAGGGACCACTGGTTAAACACACTTCTCACTCTGCAACATAGGCATTAATTTATGCTTGTGCAACGTTTAATTTCAAGCTTCTTAAAGTTGGAAAGATTAAACATTATTTTAGTGTAATCTTTCAATAGGCGGTTGTCATGAAATTGAAGAACTTTCCCCATACCTTGCCTCAACTCCCTGACCATCAATGCTGTTGATGCAATCATGTCTGCTCTATCATTGCCGTCAACACTCTCAAGCATCAGATGATGTCGAGATTCGGTTTTGCCTTGAGGTAACATGTACCAGTGGAAGGCAACATATCCTGTCTTTTGAATTGTCACGTTTGATCTTCTGGAGGGCAAGCATGTGAACTCTTTTGCTGTTTGGGTTCAGTTTAAAAATGGTTCAAGGATGGTCTATTTAAACATTTACTTCCAACCCTCGGGGTGATTTTGTTACTCATCTGGCTATATTTGTTTTATTATTCCTTGAAATTACTTTCCCCATTTGTGTGTCACTTTTCATCATAGGCTGCTCTTACTAGAATGTTTATATAAGATGTTTGTTATGCAATGTATACAAAGATAGAATTGTTTACTCCTCAGTGGTGATTTGTACGTTGTAGGAGAAAGGGGGTGGGGTGGGTGTGCACGTGCTGTGTTAGTACTGGTGAGTACCTGTGGGAATATGTTGGTGCATGTGTGTAGGAGACAGTATGTCCAGGTCGGTATATTAACTGACTGAACAAAAACATACACAGGCTACGATTGCTCCCATCTCCTCTTTGTCCATGTGTCACTGGTGATCAAACCACAGAACATATACAATACTATTCCCTGTATGTCCTTCCTAGAAAGGAATGCTGGCTCTACAACACAACACTACATTCAAAACTACATGGCACCGGATATGAGCTCTAGACAAACAGTCGACTTCATCATAAGAACGCTTCTAACAGTATAATCATCAAAATAACCATCGCAAAGAAGAAGCAGATCGGTGTATGTGGGCGTGTTTGTGTGTTAAGATAGTTATATTGTATTGTGTTTGTGTGTGTGCGCGTATGGGCGTCCATACGATACGACAAGAGGGTCACCCACTGGGAAATTGATTTTTGGTAATATTTTCATGCGAATCTGGTCTTCTCTATTTCCGCACTAACATTTTAAAAATTCATTTTGCCCCCTCCTGGAAAGATTTATGTGGACGCCCATGTATCTGTGTATGTGTGTAGGTGATAGTGTGCTGCGATCGATGTTTGTGGATATGTGTGTGTGTAAAATAGTGAATTCAAATTATAATAAGTCTTTCCATTGAAAACAAAACCTGAGAAATGGAGTACGCTGTGTTCTCGTTTGTGTGTGTATCTGTGTATATTTCTGTGTGTCTATATGTATGTGTGGCAGAGTTTGTGTATGTTTGTTTTAAGCTTGTCTGTGAGTGTGTGTGTGCGTTTACCTGTGTGTGTGTGATCATCTGTATGTTTGTGCCTGTATGCAAACGCTCGATTATATCAAAGAGGGATGAGGCGATCTGGATGATCTATAATATTCATATATTAAGTACGGGATTAAAACGTTGTGGAAAACAGAAAGTCGATGAAAATATTGTAGCTATGGCTGGGATAGTATTCTTGAATTAATGCAATATGATATGCACACATTGAAGTGAACAGCTACTGAGAGTTGTGTAGTAATAGTGGGGTAAGTTGTGGTAAATGTGAAAAAACTGTGTGGTGTGTGGTAATTGTGTCAAATGGAGGGGTGGGGGTGGGGTGGTGGAGGGAGACTTTAGTGTGTGGTGATTATGTGAAATTTAGGAGGCAGTGGTATGTGGGGATTATGGGACATGTGGGAGAGATGGTAATGTTTGGTGATTGTGTGAAATGGGGGGAGACAGTAGTATGTGGTGATTATGTGAAAGGGTGGGGGAGACAGTAGTGGTGTGTGATGATTATGTGAAATGACGGAAGACAGTAGTGTGCGGTATTATGTGAAATGGGAGGGGAGGAGACAGTAATGTATGGTGATTATGTGAAATGCAGAGATACAGTCATGTGCGGTATTATGGGAAATGTGGGGAGATAGTAATGTGTGCTGATTATTTGAATGTGAAAACTTGTGTGTGTGGTAATTATGGGAATTGTAAAAACAGTGTGGTGTGGGGTAATTATGTGAAATTGGATGAGGGGACAGTGGTGTGGGGTGATTATGTGAAATGTAGGAGACGGAGAAATTTGTTGTAAGAATGTGAATTATGTAAGACAGAGACACGAATGGTAAAGATATCAGAGTTCTGTGTTGGTATTGACGTGAAATTGTAAGACAAAATAATATATAGTAATGGCGTGAAATGTATAAGACAAAATAATGTATAGTAATGGCGTGAAATGTATAAGACAAAATAATGTATAGTAATGGAGTGACATGTATAAGAGATGGTAATGATAATGATTACACGCGATATAAGATAACGTTTTTGTGGTATTAACGTGGTGCATATAAAACATTTCTGTGTGCACAATTAGAACGAGACACTAATAGATTTCAGTACCCGTGACTAGATGTAAAACTGCTAGAAAGAATATAAAACAGGCCACAATGGTGATAACCACAGATAGAGCAAGGTACTAGGTATCTAAACGAAAGTAACGAAACGACAGTTAAGTGAGATTATAGGCGGCAGAGAAAAAATATGTGGAGAGTACTGGCATGTGTCTTAATTAGGTCAGCAAACCGAATGAAATTTTAGACAGGTGAGACATACACGTGATAATATAGCGTGAACATACCTTTTTCTAGCAAGCCACGTGATTTTCTGGTCGACGATTAATCCTGCCGTATCCGTCGGTGGAAGTTCATCAGGTTAATAATGGTCACTGGTTCTGAACTTTTTCTCTAGACGTGACACAAATTGTCAAGATGTCTTGTTTGCACTGTTCAGATGTACATATTGCATGTCATATTTAACCACGGTTGACAAAACATATTACTTGTAGAGGCTTGTATGACAAGCAACAGGTGCATAATGGCATTCTATGTCACTTTGTTCTTGTCATATTTTCAATGTGACATTTGATATTTTTATTTCTGTGCAGAGAAAGAAAACAAAACAAATTAATTAGGTTAATAGAATGATGATTAGAAGAGACAGTACTTGCATTCATTTCTTCTTCTTCTTCTTCAGGGAGCTCTGGTCATACGCTTAATTTACTGTAGACCACAAACTGGGCAGTCAGATTCAGGTCTGTCAGGTTTCCGTAAAGCTTAATTTTTAGGTCAACTGGGTATGGCTACGTGTTGCTTCTCAGCTCACACAGGAGAGGACAATCTTGCAGAACATGCTTCGGCTTCTGTTCTGCCTGTTGACACTGGCAGAGAGCTATTTGACTTATTCATAGTCTATATTAAACGTTTGTTGAGTCTGCAGAGTCCGGCACGTAGTCGAAAAATAATGACCTTGTCTGTTCTGCTTAGGTCTTTGAGAAAATCTTTTCCAAAATCAAATCCAGTCTACAGATTTTCTCTGTATGAGGGTTTTGAGCTCCTGAAAAGACATGGGTTGGTAAATTTGCTCTTTGGCACTGCCCTCCTTAGCCAAGACATCAGCACACTCTTTGCCCGCAATGCCACAGTGAGATGTAATCCACTGCAAGTGAATCTCTGCAGTTTTCGTTAATTTCTGCATTCATTTAAGAACAGTAAATAAAAATCCTGGCATATCCTTACATGACTTCGCCATCAACTATAGTAAACAAGTTGTCGGTTTTCTAGTCACCATTTATACGTTCAGTAGTTTGACATTACTTTCTAAAAGTGAGTAAAATTCCACGTGAACAAATTTGCTTCCAAACTGTCCGCTGTGGAGTTTGAACCAGGTAACTTAGATTGTGATCGAGTTCACTACCGATTCAGCTACAGATGCCCACTTTTAGAACAAAGATATACATTGAATAGAACCACAAAAGTGTAGTGGTTAGTGTATTTGCTTCTTAGGCGTGTGGTCCCAGGTTTTGTTTATGGTTTAAAAACAAAGTGTCTTCATTGTACTGATTTTACCCATACAACTCGGTCTCTCTACGCAGAAATATCACGCCAGCTGCATGAAGTATTACAACAAGTTTGACCTCCAACTCGGTCTCTCTACATCACGCCAGCTGCATGAAGTATTACAACAAGTTTGATCTCCATAGTATCAGGAAACAATTATAAGGATCTCCTGACAAAGGTGCACTTGTCAAACGAATGATGAGGTTCGGATTTGAGAACACGACTTTCAGAACGCAAGGTAAACATCTTGAATACTTCGTCACGAAGCTACTCGAATTTCAACAGCTGAAATGGAATTTCTAACTAAATAAAATCGGTTTCGCCCGAGTGGTTACCGGGGCCCAAATTTGGGGTGGGAAGAATAGAACCACTGTTACCTACCACGCATGTCGTAAGAGGCGACTAAGGAGGTTTGGTTGAAATCGGATGCACATGTCCTAAACATGTACAAGTCTATGCGTTTAGGGGCCTACCAAACCAATGTGCAACGTATACACGTTCTTGGCAAGATCAAACATATCACAAAGAGTGATTAAAATTGGTCGTAAAGAACGAACGCAAAGAAGAAGAAGAAGAAGAAATCGGTTTTCTGGCTGACTCAGCTTCAATGGCTAGATAGAATCAGCTATATAGTGAATGCCTTTCGGGTGATGATGATCACATTGAACATCGTGTGCGATGGTTTAACTGGAAAATACAGAGATACACTTATTTCCAATATATCTACTGTATGAAAATCGGTTTTATTTACTTTAGTTTACATACTTCAAAGTAGAAACACACAATGCTAACTTTTATTTACTACTTGAACGAGACACACACACATATGTCCTACTTTGAATATACTTGAACAGAACCACAAATGTACTGTTTATTTGCTACTTGAACAGCATATGTCACTCACTTTATTTACTCTTGGTAACAGAACACACATCTTATGTCACTACTTTATTTACTACTGTCAACGCAGAAAACACCATGATGTACACAGTTTACATGTTCTACATCACCAGCCACACATATTCACTATTTGATTCTAGTATCAGGAACACACTTTATGGGTCTACTGCACTTGTCACTATGTCAATAGAACACACTACCATATGCATCTTATACTTGTCACTACTATTCAACAGCGAACACACAAATATGTCCTCTTTAATTTCTATGAATGAACACACACCATATGTCACTAGGCTTTGATTATACTTTGACTAGAAACACACATAGTCCTACTTGATAGTCTACTTGACCGAACACAACATATGTCACGTATTATTTACTACTTGCAACAGACACACACATATGTCACTACTTTAATTGTCTAGACGAACCAAAGAAACACACAATGATCACGTCTTTGCTGACTACTTGCAAAGCTGAGACACGCATATGTGCATCCCTTTGTTGTACTACTTGCAGCATGGAACAACAATGTCACTATTTCCATTACTACTTGAATGAACACACATATGTATTACTTTATTACTACTTGAAACAGACACACACATATGTCACTACTTTTATTACTACTTGCAACAGAACACACACATATGTCACTACTTTATTTACTACTTGCAACCGAACACACACATATGTCACTACTTTATTTACTACTTGCAAACGAACACACACATATGTCACTACTTTATTTACTACTTGCAACCGAACACACAGATATGTCACTACTTTTTTTACTACTTGCAACAGAACACACACATATGTCACTACTTTTATTACTACTTGCAACCGAACACACACATATGTCACTACTTTATTTACTACTTGCAACCGAACACACAAATATGTCACTACTTTATTTACTACTTGCAACAGAACACACACAATGTCACTACTTATTTACTACTTGCAACAGAACACACACATATGTCACTACTTTATTTACTACTTGCAACAGAACACACACATATGTCACTACTTTCACTTACTTGAACAACACACATATGTCACTACTTATTTACTACTTGCAACAGAACACACACATATGTCACTACTTTCTTACTACTTGCAACAGAACACACACATATGTCACTACTTTTATTACTACTTGCAACCGAACACACACATATGTCACTACTTTATTTACTACTTGCAACCGAACACACATATGTCACTACTTTATTTACTACTTGCAACAGAACACACACATATGTCACTACTTTTATTACTACTTGCAACAGAACACACACATATGTCACTACTTTATTTACTACTTGCAACAGAACACACACATATGTCACTACTTTTATTACTACTTGCAACCGAACACACACATATGTCACTACTTTGATTACTACTTGCAACAGAACACACACATATGTCACTACTTTATTTACTACTTGCAACAGAACACACACATATGTCACTACTTTGATTACTACTTGCAACAGAACACACACATATGTCACTACTTTGATTACTACTTGCAACCGAACACACATATGTCACTACTTTACTTACTACTTGCAACCGAACACACACATATGTCACTACTTTATTACTACTTGCAACGAACACACACATATGTCACTACTTTATTTACTACTTGCAACCGAACACACATATGTCACTACTTTATTTACTACTTGCAACAGAACACACACATATGTCACTACTTTATTTACTACTTGCAACCGAACAAACACATATGTCACTACTTTATTTACTACTTGCAACAGAACACACACATATGTCACTACTTTACTTACTACTTGCAACCGAACACACACATATGTCACTACTTTATTTACTACTTGCAACCAGAACACACAGATATGTCACTACTTTTTTACTACTTGCAACAGAACACACACATATGTCACTACTTTATTTACTACTTGCAACAACACACACATGTATATGTACTACTTTGAACACATTTTCACTACTTTTACAAACCGAACACACACATATGTCACTACTTTACTTACTACTTGCAACAGAACACACACATATGTCACTACTTTATTTACTACTTACAACAGAACACACACATATGTCACTACTTTACTTACTACTTGCAACAGAACACACACATATGTCACTACTTTTTTTACTACTTGCAACCGAACACACACATATGTCACTACTTTATTTACTACTTGCAACCGAACACACACATATGTCACTACTTTACTTACTACTTGCAACCGAACACACACATATGTCACTACTTATTTACTACTTGCAACAGAACACACACATATGTCACTACTTTGATTACTACTTGCAACGAACACACACATATGTCACTACTTTATTTACTACTTGCAACAGAACACACACATATGTCACTACTTTATTTACTACTTGCAACAGAACACACACATATGTCACTACTTTACTTACTACTTGCAACGAACACACACATATGTCACTACTTTATTTACTACTTGCAACAGAACACACACATATGTCACTACTTTACTTACTACTTGCAACAGAACACACACATATGTCACTACTTTACTTACTACTTGCAACGACACACACATATGTCACTACTTTATTTACTACTTGCAAACGAACACACACATATGTCACTACTTTATTTACTACTTGCAACCGAACACACACATATGTCACTACTTTATTTACTACTTGCAACCGAACACACACATATGTCACTACTTTATTTACTACTTGCAACCGAACATACACATATGTCACTACTTTATTTACTACTTGCAACCGAACACACAATATGTCACTACTTTATTACTACTTGCAACCGAACAACACACACATGTCACTACTTTATTTACTACTTGCAACCGAACACACAGATATGTCACTACTTTATTTACTACTTGCAACAGAACACACACATATGTCACTACTTTATTTACTACTTGCAACAGAACACACAGATATGTCACTACTTTATTTACTACTTGCAACAGAACACACACATATGTCACTACTTTACTTACTACTTGCAACCGAACACACACATATGTCACTACTTTATTTACTACTTCAACAGAACACACATATGTCACTACTTTACTTACTACTTGCAACAGAACACACACATATGTCACACTTTATTACTACTTGCAACAGAACACACACATATGTCACTACTTTATTTACTACTTGCAACCGAACACACACATATGTCACTACTTTGATTACTACTTGCAACAGAACACACACATATGTCACTACTTATTTACTACTTGCAACAGAACACACACATATGCACTACTTTATTACTACTTGCAACAGAACACACACATATGTCACTACTTTACTTACTACTTGCAACAGAACACACACATATGTCACTACTTTTATTACTACTTGCAACCGAACACACACATATGTCACTACTTTATTTACTACTTGCAACCGAACACACACATATGTCACTACTTTATTTACTACTTGCAACCGAACACACACATATGTCACTACTTTATTTACTACTTGCAACCGAACACACACATATGTCACTACTTTATTTACTACTTGCAACCGAACATACACATATGTCACTACTTTATTTACTACTTGCAACAGAACACACACATATGTCACTACTTTACTTACTACTTGCAACCGAACACACACACATGTCACTACTTTATTTACTACTTGCAACCGAACACACAGATATGTCACTACTTTATTTACTACTTGCAACAGAACAAACACATATGTCACTACTTTATTTACTACTTGCAACAGAACACACAAATATGTCACTACTTTATTTACTACTTGCAACCGAACACACATATGTCACTACTTTACTTACTACTTGCAACCGAACACACACATATGTCACTACTTTATTTACTACTTGCAACAGAACACACACATATGTCACTACTTTACTTACTACTTGCAACAGAACACACACATATGTCACTACTTTACTTACTACTTGCAACCGAACACACACATATGTCACTACTTTATTTACTACTTGAAACCCGAACACACACATATGTCACTACTTTATTTACTACTTGCAACCGAACACACACATATGTCACTACTTTATTTACTACTTGCAACCGAACACACACATATGTCACTACTTTACTTACTACTTGCAACCGAACACACATATGTCACTACTTTATTTACTACTTGCAACCAAACACACAGATATGTCACTACTTTATTTACTACTTGCAACAGAACACACACATATGTCACTACTTTACTTACTACTTGCAACGAACACACACAATGTCACTACTTTATTTACTACTTGCAACCGAACACACAGATATGTCACTACTTATTTACTACTTGCAACAGAACACACACATATGTCACTACTTTATTTACTACTTGCAACGAACAACACACAGATATGTCACTACTTTATTTACTACTTGCAACAGAACACACACATATGTCACTACTTTATTTACTACTTGCAACCGAACACACACATATGTCACTACTTTATTTACTACTTGCAACCGAACACACATATGTCACTACTTTATTTACTACTTGCAACAGAACACACATATGTCACTACTTTATTTACTACTTGCAACAGAACACACACATATGTCACTACTTTACTTACTACTTGCAACCAGAACACACACAATGTCATACTTTATTTACTACTTGCAACCAGAACACACATATGTCACTACTTTATTTACTACTTGCAACAGAACACACACATATGTCACTACTTTTATTACTACTTGCAACAGAACACACACATATGTCACTACTTTACTTACTACTTGCAACCGAACACACACATATGTCATTACTTTATTTACTACTTGCAACAGAACACACACATATGTCACTACTTTACTTACTACTTGCAACAGAACACACACATATGTCACTACTTTACTTACTACTTGCAACCAACACACATATGTCACTACTTTATTTACTACTTGCAATGAACACACACATATGTCACTACTTTATTTACTACTTGCAACCGAACACACACATATGTCACTACTTTATTTACTACTTGCAACTGACACACACATATGTCACTACTTTATTTACTACTTGCAACAGAACACACACATATGTCACTACTTTATTTACTACTTGCAACAGAACACACACATATGTCACTACTTTATTTACTACTTGCAACAGAACACACACATATGTCACTACTTTGATTACTACTTGCAACAGAACACACACATATGTCACTACTTTGATTACTACTTGCAACCGAACACACACATATGTCACTACTTTATTACTACTTGCAACAGAACACACAATATGACACTACTTTATTACTACTTGCAACCGAACACACACATATGTCACTACTTTACTTACTACTTGCAACCGAACACACATATGTCACTACTTTATTTACTACTTGCAACAGAACACACACATATGTCACTACTTTACTTACTACTTGCAACAGAACACACACATATGTCACTACTTTACTTACTACTTGCAACCGAACACACACATATGTCACTACTTTATTTACTACTTGCAACCGAACACACACATATGTCACTACTTTATTTACTACTTGCAACGACACACACATATGTCACTACTTTATTTACTACTTGCAACCGAACACACATATGTCACTACTTTATTTACTACTTGACAGAACACACACATATGTCACTACTTTTTACTACTTGCAACGAACACACACAATGTCACTACTTTATTACTACTTGCAACGACACACATATATGTCACTACTTTATTTACTACTTGCAACAGAACACACACATATGTCACTACTTTATTTACTACTTGACAAGAACACACACATATGTCACTACTTTATTTACTACTTGCAACAGAACACACACATATGTCACTACTTTACTTACTACTTGCAACGAACACACACATATGTCACTACTTTATTTACTACTTGCAACAGAACACACACATATGTCACTACTTTACTTACTACTTGCAACAGAACACACACATATGTCACTACTTTATTACTACTTGCAACGAACACACAATATGTCACTACTTTTTTACTACTTGCAACCAACACACACATATGTCACTACTTTATTTACTACTTGCAACCAACACACACATATGTCACTACTTTATTTACTACTTGCAACCGAACACACAAATATGTCACTACTTTATTTACTACTTGCAACAGAACACACAAATATGTCACTACTTTATTTACTACTTGCAACAGAACACACACATATGTCACTACTTTACTTACTACTTGCAACAGAACACACACAAATGTCACTACTTTATTTACTACTTGCAACAGAACACACAAATATGTCACTACTTTATTTACTACTTGCAACCGAACACACACACATGTCACTACTTTATTTACTACTTGCAACGAACACCCCATATGTCACTACTTTATTTACTACTTGCAACAGAACACACATATGTCACTACTTTACTTACTACTTGCAACAGAACACAAACATGATTTTTTTAATCGTTAGTCCGCTGTGAATTTATACGTGGTCATGGCGTCTAATAAGACGCCTCGGACTGATTTTTGCTTCAAGGCTTGATATCCTTTTTCCCAATGTTTCTCGCCATTCATGCGAACCTTACTCGACTTAAGAGGTACTTGTAATTTAGGTCCCAACGTTTTCAGATTGTCTGTAGTTCAAATATATACAGTGTGCACATCAAGAGTTGTCAGATTGTCTGTAGTTCAAATATATACAGTGTGCACACCAAGAGTTGTCTGGCCAAGCTGGCATTGAACTCCTTAGTTTCCACGTCACGTGGTTACTAGCGCAGGAGTTATAACCTTTGCTTTCCCGCCTGCCCAGCGTGTTCGTATCGCGTTGGACTGCGGGTGACTAGTCCTTTGTGTGTGAGGGTTCAATTCCAGGGACTGGCAGAAAAAGCCACAGGTTCCCCAGATTCACGGTGTTCGTGGCACCGAACCGAAGGGTTACGATGTCCATGGCACCGAGACGAAGAGCTGAAAGCTCAAGTGCTTCTGGATCGAAAAAAAAATAATCTTTGCTAGTGTTGATCCTCACTGATGGTTTAAGTATATATATCTTCTTACTTCTTTTGTCACTGTACTTGTGTACTGTACACAGATAAGTTGAACACCACTGTATAACAATTTGCCATATTATATGAATGTTAGAACTAACACGGTCTTGTCCGAAACAATAACAGACAACTTTTGAATCAATTGAAACGAAACTCTGGTTTAAACTAAGTTGTGTTAATATGTGGTGAAACAACTGTTAGGGCAGCCGGCATGTCCGGGGCTATCACGGCATAACAGGCCTCGGTTCCAGCACGTATAACACAGTTAACTTGATAATTTACAGATACAAGTTCTTACAAAACAAGTTAGAGCACCGACATCTAATTGAATGCTAATAGTGTACTTTCTTTTCCTCGGTCACTGGAACTTTGATTGATCTCACAAACATTACAGGCTCCTCGCACGCTGATTGAAATTATTACCTCACAATTTCCTTATCAGATCGGAGAATGTGGTTACGCTGTTTCCTTGAGTTTCAAATGTCTGTGTTCGAAACCGAAAACTAGACACTGTTCACAAATTCTTTTTTCCCCAAAGATCTCTATAAATTTTGCCGGAGCTATGTAGTTCGTGCTTTATGTAATATTCTTAGCGTGTGGTTTGCCATTTCTATGAATAAGACAGAACATCTGTACAAAACTAAGTGCAATGAAGTCAATCTTTCGTATTTCGATCATTTCGATTATTTCGAACCTTGCCAATGCCAACGATGACTGCTGTAATAGTCATCTTCGAACTGCAACCTTGATTGCCAAGTGAACACATCAGATATTTGTTTCATATTGGATATGAAATGTTGCAGGAGAGTTGTTGAAAGCTACACATATTTCTATGCTAATGATAACGAAATGAAGATTATAATTTATGCTGAGAATTTGTGTTGATGAACTTAAGAAGAGAAGGATTCCAGCACGTCATCATCGTGAAATAACTTATCCTGAGGAGATTTGTTCCAATCTAACATTCTTTCCAAATTTTCTCTCTTATATGACAGAAGTCCCGCCTCTGCAGCCGTCATGCTCAAATCATTAGTTTCATCATGAATACATCTTCTCCGTGATCTTCCCCTTCTCTTCTATGCCGGATGACTCCTTCTATAAGATCTTCTCCAACCCTTCTTGACTTTTTGTATGTTAAAAATACTTTATTTCCCTTATTTTTATTTGTAGCATCAGCCAGTTGTCTTTGATTTCAAGTTCTTTCTGTATAAATATATTATATGGTACCTACACGAATAATACTCTTGCATTAAACAGAAACATCGCATAATTTGCGGAAGATTATCGAACATTTTTTTTACGGCTCTGAGTCGGTCTTTCTTTACAAATTGTACACATTTGATTTATTGATATAGTCTGTCCATTAATTCGTGAGCATCGTGGTTGACATTGATTTTCTCGAAAACTGCCTGTTGGATATCAGTGATTTTTTACAAGCAGCTTTAGAATATCCATAACGCTAAAATAAAGCTAACCAGTAGTCCATAGATGCTACGGATTTTGCACATCGGCGAATTCCTTTGATCTTTTATGACAATTGCAAATACGGGGCTCAAATTTTAGATTTTACAGTAATCCTAGAATTTGTCCATGTCAATTCTATTCATAGGTGTATCTCCATATTAACTTGATAGGTCAAGTAATTAAGTGTGTTGCCCTTTATGTGCAATCGTGAACTTGGATACAATATGCAACAGTTAGTCCTCCCTTCGGTCACCATTAGACCCCAGGGTGTCTTAACTTCACCACAAATTGTATGATGGTAGACGCATTTGGATATGGAAATGTATACGTTGCTATTTCTCAGTCTGTAATCAAAATATTATTTGTATCCCGAATCTGACGATTCCATTAGGTTGATAATTGTTACTGGCTGGACAAATTGTAATCCATCTCGGTGCCAGTACTCGTCTTCCTCTCGGAGCACATGTTCAACACACTTCTTCCAGAACTGCATGTCTATCATTGAGAGGGACTCACGTGTCAGAACTTCAACATCACACATTTTAAACGTCCTGTTCTGTTCGGCAACTTGCCCTTTTACTTTAGCCCAGACAAGCTCTCTCAGATTGAGGTGAGCATGATATGGAGGTAGTCGCAAAGACGTGTGTCCGTATTCCGCAATGATTTTGTCAATATGAAACACCTTTGTCTTATTTGTCATCCTCACCAGGTGCAACAACTCGGGTTTCAAATATGTATCATCGAAGCTGACATTTTCCTTAGCAAGCCAAGTCCTAATTTGATCTTTTGTATTTGATGCAGTTGGTACTTTGTCTTCCGCTGATACTGCGTTGTGATAGGATGCATTATCCATTACCAAGCATGATGGTCTGTTTAGAATTGGAAGTAGATCTTTCTCCATCCAGTGCCTGAAAATATGTCCATTCATTTCTGTGTGGTAGTCCCTACCGTCGGTACTTTTTGATTGGAAAATAAGTCCAGATTCATGGACAAGACCTTCTTCACTGCTTCCTGCATGTGTTAGTATAATACGCTGGCCTTTGCTGCTTGGTATTTTTCTTTTCTGTTCACCCTCTACTGATTGCCATTCTTTAGCATTGGTGTGGTGAGCATTGACCCAGGATTCGTCCAAATATACAATATCATAGCCTTGCCTCCGCCGCTCACGGATCTGCCTCAGGTATTTACTTCGGGCAGCAATTAAATGTGGCTTTTCACAAATAATATTCCTGCCGCCTATAGTTTTTCTGAAGGTGAAGCCGGCGGCTCTTACAATTTTCCAGAGTACTTTTAGAAATGTCTATGCTGCAATCTGATTGCAGTTTTAATTTCAGTTTCCTGAGAGTAACAAGTTGATTTGTCGCAAACATTTTCAAGAGCTCCCGTCTTATGACATCTATGTCAAAGTCGTCAATTGTTCTTTTCCGTCCTTGCTTGACATTAGTGCACTTTGTGTCCTGTTTAATCCATCGGGAAAATGATTCTTTATTCAGACCAAGCGCCAGTTGCGCTCGTTTCTCAGGGTTATGAATATCGCAATATAGATGACCTCTCTTAGATTCCCTACGGAAGTGTTGGTATAGCAAAACTGTAACCTTCTGCATTGTTATAAATGTGCACTTCAGACTCATTATGAATGTGATATCAATGTCAGTTTTGATAAGCCAACAAATATGATACAATAGCTTCATACAAATAGCGAGATACGCCTATAACTATACAACGGTATCCCAATTAGAACGTCAAATGCTTTCCGCTTTCAAACTCGACTGGGTTAGGTGCACGGGAATTCGTGAAATTTTTGTTTACTCACGATATTTCTATGTTACCATAATGTATTTTTAGAACAACGCGTCTGTGTACCGTAGATCTGTTACTATTGTGTACAATCCGGTGAGGTTGAATTTAATATAACCTGAAGAAGAAATATTTCAAACTACATCAAATTTTCTTGGAAAAAAATATTTCTCTAGCGTCATGGATATTCTAAGGCTGCTTGCAAAAATCACTGAGATCCAACAGGTAGTTTTCGAGAAAATCAATTTCAAACGTGCTCACGAATTAATGGACAGACTATAGTATCATCAACATTGCACTTTAGCGAATAACCATGCGTGCCCTGATTATATAAGATCTCAGTGGCAGTTGACGAGCTCATCAGTCTCGTGGTGGCCTCCGATGTAATTTGGAAGATGTTGACATTTTTTAAAGGAATTTTATTTTATTTTAATTAATTAATTTTGCCCGAGCAGCTGTTTTTCGACCTAATGTCACTGATTTTCAACTGCTATGGATTCTTTTACGTGCTCAAATTAAACACGGAACCTACGTTTTATCGTCCGTCTCCGATACGAATGTAAATTCCATCTCATCTACACTGAGATCTCTGGAAAAATGTCCCGATCGCTTCACGCGAGAAACGAACCGAGTACCTTTGGAATTAGAGACGAGCACTTTATCTTTATTTCCGTAGAAAATTATAAATTCACTACTTACAATAATAATTAGTGGTTCAAATTATTTAACCCCCCAAAAAAGCCAGATTCAAGCAGGATGGAGAGATTCACGTGCAAATTGTTCTCAACATGACAATTCATTTATTTCTTCTTCTTCGGCGTTCGCCCGTTGTGAATTCGAGCCTTAGCCTTGACGCTTGGTTTGTCACTACTGACTGAATTTGGCGTGAGAGCCTACTTTACTATTTGACTGGTGTTCCTGGCTATACAGGCGGGTCTTCGCCAACTTCAGAGGTACTTGAAGCTTAGATCCTTCAAGTGTGATCTTTTTAGGAAACCTGTAGTTCGAACCGTTTGCCGTGAGTTCTCGTACCCTCGGAACTTTTACGAGCAGTGACAATTAGTGAAGTGCGACTTCTCTAGCAGATTTCCCGCCGCTTTTTGCCTATGGTGAGGTCGTTCCGGATTGGGAGCATTCTTAATCATTCTGGGACATGTGGACGTCGCACTATACGTGTTGTACAATGGCGTCCGAAAAGTGTCAGCCTTAATTCATTTATTATCTATAGAGAAACAAAGAATCTTCTGACTGAGAACTGGTCATTCTCAGCTTAGACAACTTCTGTTCAGAACTTTAAATATTTGTGACTTAGAAATGTGAACCTGTAACAAAACTCCATAGACTGTTGAGCATGGACTTCTTCACATCTTCTTCTCTTCGACCGTGTACTTCTTTATAAAAACGTTGATGGCGGGTCATGTAGTTATCTTGTAAGCTGTTATTTATTTTCTTAAGGCTATTCTTGATGTAATCGCTCCATCTTTTGGGTGATCTTCCGCTTGCTCTGTACTCGATATACTTTTCAGTGTGGCTCTCTGTGGTAGTCGATGCCAGGGTATTCTTGTCAGGTGTCCATCCACATCATTTAATCTGTTGTTCTTTTATGAATTGCATAACTAGTTTCACATTCAGTCTTCTTCTGGATTCTTCATTTCTAATTTTGTCTCTTATTGTCACTCCTGCAGCTTTTATAATGTACCTTATCTCTGTCGTTATGATTTCCCGCTCATTAGCCCCTGTTATTGGCCAAGTTTGACACTGGTAACATAGTGTTGGCCAGAAAATCGTTCCTATGAGATTTGCTCTAGTATGTAGAGGTATCTGTTTATGTGACAACAGTGGTGTTAACTGTCCTAATACCTGGTTAGCTTTTGTGCATCGATTACTGATTTCCTTGTCGATACTTTCGTCTGGAGTGAAAATTGCCCCTAAGTATTAGGACGCATTGATTTGTTTAAATTCTATGTTCTGGAGTTTTATTGTAAGATTTTCTGGTTGTCTGCTTATCGCCATTGTCTCGGTTTTTATTATATTTATTTTCATGTTGTACTCCTCCCGCTGGATGTTAACTAAGGTCAAATAATACGTACTTCAATATTGTGAATTGTATGCTGATGCTAGAGTGACTCATTCAACAATTTTAGTTTTCATGAAAACTATAATGTTAGGTGATTCCAGCAAGAGTTGGAAAATGACTAAATATATAGAAAACAAGTTGAATGCATTTGAAAATAGATGTCTGCGAAAAATAATGAACATAAAATGGAACGAAATCATGAAAAATGTCTGGTCAACCACTAGTGACAACTATTATAAAAAGAGAAGATTGAGATATGACACATTGATAAGAAATCATCAAACAATACCAGAGCGGGCATTGAAGTGGGAGGCAAAGGGTTCAAGAAAGAGAGGACGCCAAAGGAAGGACCTGAAATAAACTTTACTGAGAGAGGCAAGAAATATCGGTCTCAATTCCATGGAAGAGATTGAGTGAGTTATCCAGGACAGAGCGGTGTGGAGAAATTACTTGCAAGCCCTATGTAACGTATAACGATACGAGAGGAATTATTATTATTACAATGTAAGGAAGACAAACGGCTCTTGAAATATCGTTAACCACTTCACCACACTTACCCTAGAAAAAAACCGACCAATTCTTCAACGTCGTTAACCACTTCACCACACTTACCCTAGAAAAAAACAGACCAATTCTTCACATGCCATTAAGACTATTTCAGTCCCCCTCCTCCCCTCCCTCCCCCTTCCGCGTGAAAGCAAAACAAATAAGAAAAATAAAACAGAGCTAATAAGACAATTCAATCAATCATGTGCCATGCCTGCCGGCGTCGACGGTCCATGGCACCGAGCCGAAGAGCTGAAAAAAGCTCAAGTGCTTCTGGATCGAAAAAAAAAAAAATTCTTTTGATAAGGCTTCTTTGTGTACAGGTCTGTTTTAATACCTCATCATTTGTTTTCTTCGCTGTCCGTGGAATGTTCCGCATTGTTCTGTAAAACTACATCTCTGCGGCTTCCAAACGATCTTATTGATTGCTTGTTCATTGTCTATGTTTCGCTGCCATACATAAGTGTTGGTTCAATATAGAACTGGCGTACTGGTAATTTGATTATAACAAGATGATTAGATAAACAAATTAGAGCTAGAAGAATTCGGAAGAAGTTTCTATGCTATTCTAAAAAATTCTATATTTGAGGGAAACATGATCTAAACATATTTTTATCTCGAGAGCTTTACTTACCTTTCTTGTATTTTGTTGCAGTACTGTTTATGTACATAACATGTTTGTTTATTTATAAACAAGTGATAAATCATAAAATGTCATACACATAACAAACTGTTAATATTGAATAACTTATCTTATATTAAGTGCTTTTGTTACCAAACTGATTAAATATCTTCTTCTTCTTCTGTGTTCTTACTAGATTGAGATTTCGGATTCTCTAATAGTCTGCCTCAGATTATCAGCCACGCTATACAGTTTGTCTTGGACGTTAGTGTAAGTGGACCACCTCTTTCTTCTAAATCTGCACACTGAGGGCAGTTCTGTAGGATATAATTCCTATGATTTCTGCTTCCCCGTTTGTGCCGACCTCTTCCAGCAGTAAGTTTTAGACACCATTGTGATGGTAGGTCTGACATTCTTACTGCTTGGCTAAATCTCCGTGGCAGATTGGCGACCGTATACTCCGTTATCCCATTCCTCATTATGAGGGGTCGTTGCACTATGTTATGCGCCTTACGGCCTGGTGCATCATTCTGCAAGCATTTGTTTCGGGTTAGCATTCCCTAGCGGACACGTGCATCCGATTTCAGCCAAACCTCCTTAGTCGCATCTTACGACATGTGTGGCAGGTAACAGTGGTTCTATTCTTTACATCCCAAATTTGGGCCCCGGTAACCACTCGGGCGGATTAAATATAAGAGCAAGAACTCGCACACAAAACCACAAGTTTAGAAACTAAATATCATAAAATAAACAGTTTTGCTTTTATTGAAGTGACAGATTCAACTGTGTGATCTTTAAACGTCACAAATCGTTATTACTATTCACACAAAAATTCACAGCTCCCTGTGTTAGTCACATATAAGCAACAAGTACCAAACTGATTAAAGAAAGGAGAAAATACTCGCACACAAACCACACGTTTAATAAGCAAATAAACACATGTTTTTCCTATTGAAGTGACAGATCCAACTGTGTGAGAAGAAGTCACAGATCGTTATACTATTCAAACACGGTCACAGCTCCCTGTGTTAGTCACATATAAGCAACACGTACCAAACTGATTAAAGAAAGGAGAAAATACTCGCACACAAACCACACGTTTAATAAGCAAATAAACACGTGTTTTCCTATTAGTGACAGATCCAACTGTGTGAGAAGAAGTCGCAGATCGTTATACTATTCACATACAAAGTCACAGCTCCCTTCATGTATTATCCACCTAAGCAACAAGTACCAAACGCTCGGGACAGACGACACGCGAATAACACTCAGTCGGTGAGGACAGTCGTTCGACGGCCCACGTCTTCCTGGGCTTTCTCCTGCTATTTCACAAATACCGCCAGATCCGCGTGTACTCGGGAAACCGGCTGACAAATAGTGAATGTGCATTTACACAATTTTAACTGTGTCCATATTTTTGTCCTAGCTGTGATGTCATGCAGTAGGTCATTCGTCAGGTCAAGTATAATATAGTTAAGTGACACTTTACTTTGTTCTGTAAGAAAAATTAAATGATTTTGCATATTCGAATATTCTTTCATCATTGTTAGATGAAGTTTTAAAGCGGTTTAAAGCTAGTCAGGGCCGGCACAAGAGTGCATGCGCCCTAAGGAAACTGCAATACATGTGCTTTAAATCTATTCTGCATCATTCAGCTATCTATCCATTATACTGCTTTTTCTTCTTATTTCTGTCAAGGATTAATTAAATTATAGTTCGTTAGAAAATTCGTGAACATACTAAGGTTTAATTTGTACGAAATTTACCAGATGGATAACTAATTTTTTTTATATGCAGTCTTATATATCTCACGACCTTACGAATTCATGTTTAACTAATTGGTAGGTAGCTTAGTTGATGCAAAGAACGTTTTTCGTTATATAATTTTGCATAAGCAAAACAAAAGGATATTCAAAGTTTAGAATTTACAGTAATACACAAAATTGTGACAAATGTTTGCAAAGGCGTATCGCTATTACATATTTGAAAGCAATGTGACATAGTGAACAAATGATACATTCCACTTATATCAATGAAAATAAATGTTGTGTGCATACGCCAAAGATAGTCGTTAGGATACATTGTGAATTGACGAATTCCACCGGACTCCCGATTTTACCTGGCGTTGAATTGCATGCGGAGCACGCAAATACGAAATCGTAGAAAAACTTGACTATCGTACTGCTAAACTTTTACATGTATACCAAATCAACATCTCTGTTATTTTAGTAATAACATATAGTGAAAATCTTACAGCACTAAAGGTTTGGGTGGGCAAAAAATACTTTCTGAAGATCGCCACTGTTACCTATATACAAATTCAAAAATCCATAATTTCTGGCAAAGTTGATGATTTTATATCTGTCGGTAAAGGTGTTCACGAATTTTGTCCCGTTGGAGCAAATGCGACAGACTGCACCCGTCTGTTTATCTCATAATACCAAGTGCCACACTTGGCCGTTGCCCGGGCACAATTTATTCCAAGAGATTAAAAATAAATACCTAGAAAATATCTTCGCAATAATTCTTTTTTTTTTCTTCTTGTTTGAATATGATAGAAAATCAGTGCTGCCTGTATAGTTCAACTCACCCATTGCCCATTTTATACTGTACAGTTCAACTCATCCATTGCCCATTTTATACTGTACAGTTCAACTCACCCATTGCCCATTTATACTGTACAGTTCAACTCACCAGTGTTCAAACATTGCCCATTTTATACTGTACAGTTCAACTCACCAGTGTTCAAAACATTGCCCATTTATCTGTACAGCAACTCACCAGTGTTCAAACATTGCCATTTTACTGTACAGTTTAACTCCAGTGTTCAAAACATTGCCCATTTATACTGTACAGTTCAACTCATCCAGTGTTGAAAACATTGCCCATTTTATACTGTACAGTTCAACTCATCCAGTGTTCAAAACATTGCCCATTTATACTGTACAGTTCAACTCACCCAGTGTGCAAAACATTGCCCATTTTATCCAGCTTGAAGTATCTTCTGCTTTCTTACTCATTACCAGTTTTATGGTCTCTGGAAGAGATTGAATGATAATGGAAATCTGAACATTTATCTCAAACTTCGTTATGCAAAATGCTACTTGAAAGCTATTTAAATGTATTAAACATTTTAAATAGCAGAGAGGTTGACATCACCTGGCACAATAACATTGAAGTCAAGATCTAGTTAGGGAAATGGAAGGCATTGTGCATGTCTTTGAATGCTTTATGACTTGCATAAAATACCAATATTTGCCTCTCTCCTTCTCTTTTCTGTTCATTCTCACGTAGACTATGCGGAATCCGTTTAAGTATGATTGTCTAGAGACGTATGCTTCAAATGTGGGTTTCTGTGGAGATAAGGGTTCAGCAATCAATAACCAACAAAGAGCTATTGAACATGTACGCGATAGCCGAATCTATAAAGGAATTCAGCAGTCACATGAACCGGATCCAGGACGAAGGACTGAAGTATAATTAGAATACTATGCTATATTCGTACAGATTGTCTAGTCAATATCCACTACATGTTAAAGCATGTTACGCACAAACACACACATATATACACACACATATACACACACTTTATATTATATATATATATAAATATATATATATATATATATATATAAAGAGAGAGAGAGAGTGAGAGAGAGAGAGAGAGAGAGAGATTAGATAACAATTTTACATAAAAACGATGAAATCCGTAAATTAATCATAATTTTTTAATAGATTAAGAAAAGATTTAGCATAATTAAAACTTTAACACACTCAGCAGACTCTCTGTTTGTGTAGAGATTCCAAGAAAGCCGTTTTTCTATGTAAGAGGATTAAATACAGCTTCCAGATATCCCTTCATTGTTGGCATCGTGAGAAAATGGACATAAACTTGGACGAACGTAATAAAAAAAAAAAAGAAATTGACAAGTTGTCATGTCAATTACTTAGGACGTTTGCTATTTGTTAAGGATATAATAACATTATACAAATTAAAAAGTTGAGAGAAAAAAACCACGTCTTTTACATTAGTGAATACTGTTTTAGGAGACTTGTTTATTTACCAATCATCTTTGTTAACACAATGCCTACCGCTTTAAATGCACGCCGCTGGCAAAATATTTTTCCCCAAGATTTCACCCTGCGGGTATGTGCATAATTTGAGTTGTAGTTTTGCACTTTTTTAACGAAATTTGATGAAAGGCGTGTAATTTTGTAGATATATAATGTAGTTTTATCAAAGTTAATAGAATAAATGGATATTAAAGAAACCATGAATATGATCATCGACGAAGTGGGTGAACTGGCTAGAGACAGAGGGAATTTCAGATGTGCTGCAAAGAGAGCAACGTCCTATAAAGGATACGCACCTTGATGATGAATAAAATGTGAAAAAATGAATTAAGAATTGATAATTTACAAAATACGTTAAGGTACATTTTAAATAATATGCTAATACAAAATATCAGTGTAGTCTGCGGCACTTGGAACAATGGGACGAACAGAGATACAGCTTGTGGCACTTGTCCTAATAAAACAAACAGGCGGCGCAGTCTGTGGCACTTGGCCTAATGAGACAAACAGACGGCGCAGTCTGTCGCATTTGGTCCAACTGGACAAACAGACGGCATTGTTTGCGGCACTTGGCCTTATGAGACAAACAGACGGCGCATTCTGCGGCACTTGACACAACCGAACAAACAGACGGGCCCAAGTTGCGGCACTTGACCCAACGGAACAAACAGACGGACGCAGGTTTCACACTTTGTATTTATCGTATTAAACCAGAACAGTGAAAAAATACAGAAATTGTTTCGCTATTCTATAACTATTGTTACTACCCTCAAAGTTTATCCAGAATTCTTGTAACTCCAATTCCCACGATACAGACACGACATTTATGAGCATGGTCTACAGATTACCCGTTAACAAACGACCCCAAAACATGTCATCATTGCCAACTTTATTATCTATCTGAAGTCAATAACAACATTGTTCCTGTTAATAAAACATTAGAAATATTATATGCAACCTTCAACAACGACCGTGTTCCAATCTCTCGTGGATAAACGAAGAGCATCATAAAAGTGTCACGACAAGAGTTCTCTAACCCAACTATGTGTTTTCCAACTCCAGGCATTGCTAACATGAACAGGACACTACTATCTCATATCGTAGAGATCACACTTCTTCTTCTTCTTCTTCTTCAGCGATCTCTGGTCATGCGCTTCAGTTACTGTGGACCACAAACTGGGCAGTCAGCTTCAGGTCTGTCATGTTTCCCCAAAGCTTAGTTCTCAGATCGACTTGGTGTGGCCACATGTTGCTTCTCAGCTCACCCAGGAGAGGACAGTCTTGCAGGACATGCTCCAGTGTCTGTTTCGCCTACTGACACTGGCAGAGATCTGTTTGACTTATTCCTAGTCTATATAAGTATTTGTTGAGTCTGCAGTGCCAACAAATGTAGGTAGTAGTCGAAATATAATGACCTGGTCTGTTCTGCTTAGGTCTTTGATGAAGTCTTTTCCATAATCATTTCCATTGTTTGTCCTCCAGTCTGCTGCAGATTTTCTCTGTATGATCTCATTCTAAATTATAGAGATGTGTTCTTACATGCAACTTGGTGGCATTCTGTAAGACGTGAGACGAAAGTATAGCAGCTGGTATGGGACGTCTTCAGCACAAAGCAGTACCTTCTCCAGTGCGTCTTTTAAGACATGTCCTTATATAATAATGATGCCTGCCTGTCCAGCGTGTTCGTAGCGCGTTGGGCTGCGGGTGACTAGCCCTCTGTGAGTGCAGGTTCAATTCCGTGGGCTGGCAGAAAAGCCACAGGTTCCCCAGATTCACGGTGTTCGTGGCACCGAACCGAAGGGTTACGATATCCATGGCACCGATCCGAAGAGCTGAAAACTCAAGTGCTTCTGGATCGGAAAAAAAAAAATAATAATGACGCTGTTCCACTTGTATACTTCTAAAGTAGTTAGTCGTCATCCGGAGTCCATGTACATATCCATATAGCTTGTCTTGGATTGACATGGGGTGGGGTTTGCCATGTATCTGTTAAGCTCTCGCCTGTTGTTGATCAATATTACCTAACTTAATTATAATTTCAACTGTTGTTATCTACTCATCTAATTAACAAAATATCATTGAATATGATTTTTTATAAAGAAATCTTTCAGAAATTCTTCATGACATTATTGTGTTGCAGTAACATTTCTCTGTATAATACAAATCTCTATTGGTCTATTCCGATCTTTCAGCTGTTTAATTCTCATGGCTTGACACAATATAGTGTTAATAACGACTATCATCATCACAATCAGGTGCCGTCTCAACATCGAAGGTTGGCTGTAATGAATCTCCAGCATCATCTGTCTTTCGCCTTGGTGTTGCACACTGCCAGACTGTAACCTGTCCATTTCTTAAAGTTTCCCTCCCACTTATCTCTCGGTCTTCCTCTTGCTCTTTCCCCCTCAACTTTCCCCACTAGTAAATATTTTATCATGGTGTCATGTCTTTTTATGTGCTCAAAATACTTTACTTGTCTGAATTTTATTTCACTTAATAATTGTTTCTTCAGTGTTAATAACGACTATACAAACCATATATATGACACACCCAACTATAGTACATTACTCCGAACTAACTCCGGGAGGCTCAGTCTCTTGTAAATGGTTGTTAAAAGTACCGAAGTCACAATATCGGAACAGTTCGAACCAACTAATTGACGTTCAGTTTTCTTGTTTTCTTCTTCTTTCAACGTTTTGAGACGTTGACGTGTATACTTCTAAAGTAGTTAGTGGTCAACTGGAGACTCTATTCGTTTGCATATAACGTGTCTTAGACTGACATGGGATTTGGGTTAGTTTTCCTTTGTGTTAAACGGAATGTCTTTTTCCATAATGCTCTACTCCAACCCTTCGTGTCTCGTTATATGTCCAAAATACCTCAATTATCGCATTCTTAATTGTAGCATCTTGCAGGTTTTCTTTGTTTGTGAGTTGTTTCTGGATAGGTCTATCTTTTTTGCATCTCTGTTCAAAATATACAGATGACTCTTCTGTAACACTTATATTCAAAAACCCAAATTTATTTTTCACTACCTTGTTAAATGTCTATGTTTCACACCGACATGTTACCACTTGGAATGTGAATGCTCTTAATATTCTGATCTTTGTTTTCCTATCATGTGCATTCCATACTATAATTTTGGTAAGGTCATGTTTGTTATTCTTCTAATGTCCTTCATCCCATTTTCATCTCTTGTTATCAGTGATTCGAGATATTCAAACCTGTTCCCATTTTCTATCTTCTCTCTGTTGATAAAAATATCCATTGTCTTGCTTGTTTTATCAGCTGTCATTATTTTGGTGTTTTTTTTTACATTGCTCTCTCTCTCTCTCTCTTTCTATATATATATATTTATATATTTATTTTGCTGTTCTCTTGCACTTCCATTATTAATTTCTCAATCCAATTTGACGATGTTGACACTGTATCGTCACCATATATGTTGCAGTAGTCATTCACTTGGTATGAAATCATGTTTAGATTGCACAGATGGTACGATTTGTTCAATGCGATACTGTTTTTCTAATATTTACATCAATGGAAAATTGAATAGATTTTGACGTCTATGAAAGCAGGACAACACAATACAAACTTGGAACGTTACAGATTTGATAAACGAATCAATGAAATGTGTGCAGTTGTTTCGGTGATTATTACAATTTCCCCCACATTTGTTCTTCCTATGGAGTGATTTCTACAAATCGAATACGGTTATTGACTTCTTGTTGAACATAAATAGCATTTGTCGGGTTTTCTGTTTATACTGAATTGATATTGGGTAAGATATATTTGTTATTGGTTACTTACCCTACGTCACAACACCTTGGTAAACCCATAAGCGCTCAATAGACACCAGCAGTTATCCTTCTGTCTTCTTCTGCGTTCTCACTAGATTGGGATTTCGGATTCTCTACTAAAGGCAGCCGTCTGCCTCAGATTATCATCCACGCCATACAATTTGTCTTAGATGCTGGTGTAAGTGGGCCACCTTTTCTTCTCAGGTCTGCATACTGGGGGCAGTTCTGTAGAATGTGTTCTGTTGTCACACTCGCCAATCCACAGTGGTATAGGTCGTTGGTGCCTATTTTGAATTTAATGTACAGGTGGTGTCTCATTCTGTTGTGACCCGTCCGGAGGCGAAGTATGGCTGTTTGCTCCCTTCTGGACAGTTGATAATATCCATCGTTCGTGTTGTGCTTTGGGTGTTCTTTATCCCATTGTGCCTTGTAGTGCTCTTTGGAAATGGTTTTTTGCTTCTTCATAGCTAACCAGGTTGTCATCTTGGGAAATTTTGCTCCTTCTTTAGCCAGTCTGTCAGCATCTTCATTCCCTTGATCTTGCAGTGTGAGGGTATCCACTGGATTATTACCCTCTCAGAATCATGGGATAACTGGGCTAAGGTTGACCTGCGATCACTTAGTTCTGTGCTCCATTCAGATTTCAGTGCTGAGATAGCAGACAATGCGTCAGTCAAAAGCACTATTTTTCCATGTATTTGGTTCATATGTTGTAGTGCAATTTTTGCAGCTGCACTGAAGGCCTCTACCTCAGCCCTGAAATTGGTTAAGAACTTACCGGTGGCCAAAGCTAAGGTTAGCTCTACTCCATTTTTTAGTCTGAGGACAACTCCCCCTCCATTGTGGGTGGCATCTGTAGCTAATCCATCCGTGTATTCATGTGTCCTTGAGTCCATTAGGTAGTTTTCGTTTATGTGTTTTTCTGCGATGAGCCTTCTCTCCAGGTCTGTCTGTGTTCCTTTCTTGCCAATGCCACTTATTTCTTCTGAGAGCTCTGGGAGACTGCATGCCCAGGGATGGGAGGTGCTGGCTGGTTGTATGTGTCTTGGTTGAGCCAGTGCCAATATTGTGTCTTTGTGAGCAAGTACTTTAGAGTTTGCCACGGAGTTACTTCTTTTTAATTTGCCCCTACCGTAGCTGTTGATTCGGAGGTGCATTGGATGGTTCACCAGTCTCTTTTATTTTCTTCTCGTTGAAGAACCTGTTGCCCCGTCTGTCCTCTATTGGCTGGAGCCTGTCAGTTTCTAGTACTTATATGGGGTAGACTTCATGGCTCCAGTGATGATCCGTGAGGTCTGGTTTTGCTCACTGCTTAGCTTTACAAATTGTGTCTTGGAGGTTGTGGCCCAGGCTGCTATGCCATACTCAAGTACTGGTCGGACTCTTTCAGTGTACAACCTTTTCAGAATGCTCCCATCTGCACCCCAGGTGGTGCCTGCTGGTTTGTTCATAATATTCATTCTATGCTTTGCTCTTTCCCAACTTTGTCTATCTGTGTTTTCCAAGTCAGTCCAGCAGTTATTAAAGGGTGTACATACTAATGATTCCGGTAACACGTTGGTTGAAGAAACAAAAAGTTTACTTTGATTTGCCATACATCTTACGAGTTATGTAAGTTGTTCTAACTGCAGCTACCAGTATATTCATATGTTGTAGGGGAATCTAAGATTTTACTTAGAGGAAACTAGAACGAAACGGAAAATCATGGTCATCTTATAGCTCGTCCTGTACAGAACTCTGTCCTTCCACATTACTATTTTTCATTGGCCAGATATTACGCCTCTGTTACCGTCCTGATCAAATCATCAGTCACATCTTGTTTTCTTCTTCTTCAAACGCCCATATCGAACCTTGTTAACCACTATTTGTAATAAGTATATGTTCTTAGCCTAAAAATGATTGTACGTTGTTCCAGTTATGCGCCTACAAGTAGGTCAGACAACCGATTTCTGCGACGCTTTTTTCCTAGGATAGCTTCCTAGGCCCTACCTCAGTCGCCTCTTACAACATGTCTTGTAGGTCACAGTGTTACTATTATTTGCACGCCTTGAGAGCCCCTGCAATAAACGGGCGAGTCACATCCTAAATCTATCTTCTTGGTCATCCTATTCTTCTTTGCCATGAGGTTACCTTCCATAACTGTCTTTCCAACCTACATGTCTTGTCTTTCAACCTACATGTCTTATCTTCCAACCCTACATGTCTGTCTTTCTAACCTCATGTCTTGTCTTTCCAACCTTCATGTCTTGTCTTTCCAACCTTCATGTCTTGTCTTTCCAACCTACATGTCTTATCTTTTCCAACTATACATATCTTGTCTTTCCAACCTACATTCTTATCTTCAACCCTACATGTCTTATCTTTCCAACCTACATGTCTTATCTTTTCCAACCTTCATCTTGTCTTTCCAACCTACATGTCTTATCTTTTCAACCTTCATGTCTTGTCTTTCCAACCTTCTGTCTTGTCTTTCCAACCCTTCATGTCTTATCTTCAACCTTCATGTCTTGTCTTCCAACCTTATGTCTTATCTTTCCAACCTTCATGTCTTATCTTCAACCCTTCATATCTTGTCTTTTCCAACTTCATATCTTGTCTTTCCAACCTCATATCTTATCTTCCAACCCTTCATATTATCTTTCCAACCCTTCATATCTTTCTTTCAACCTTCTGTCTAATTTTCAACCTTCATATCTTTCTTTCCAACCTTCATTCTTTCTTTTCCAACCCTTCATATCTTATCTTTCCAACCTTCATGTCTTATCTTCAACCTCATATCTTTCTTTCCAACCCTTCATATCTTCTTCAACCTTCATCTTATCTTTCCAACCTTCATATCTTTCTTTTCCAACCCTTCATATTTGTCTTTCCAACCCTTCATTCTTATCTTCCAACCCTTCATTCTTTCTTTCCAACCCTTCATACTATTTTCTTTCCCTCTGTTTTCTTCAACCCTTCATGTCTTGTCTTTTCCAACCCTCATGTCTTGTCTTTTCCAACCCTCATGTCTTTCTTTTCCAACCCTTCATGTCTTGTCTTTTCCAACCCTACATGTCTTGTCT
The DNA here is from genome assembly GCA_020796225.1 of Arion vulgaris. NCBI lineage: Eukaryota > Metazoa > Mollusca > Gastropoda > Stylommatophora > Arionidae > Arion > Arion vulgaris. Next base: position 62,193,311 of record CM036753.1, on the reverse strand, counting down.
TTTCCAACCCTACATGTCTTGTCTTTTCCAACCCTACATGTCTTATCTTTTCCAACCCTTCATGTCTTATCTTTTCCAACCCTTCATGTCTTATCTTTCCAACCCTCATGTCTTTCTTTCCAACCCTACATGTCTTATCTTTTCCAACCCTACATGTCTTATCTTTTCCAACCCTTCATGTCTTATCTTTTCCAACCCTTCATGTCTTATCTTTTCCAACCCTACATGTCTTATCTTTTCCAACCCTACATGTCTTATCTTTTCCAACCCTTCATGTCTTATCTTTCCAACCCTTCATGTCTTATCTTTTCCAACCCTTCATGTCTTGTCTTTTCCAACCCTTCATGTCTTGTCTTTTCCAACCCTTCATGTCTTATCTTTTCCAACCTTTTTCATGTCTTATCTTTTCCAACCCTTCATGTCTTATCTTTTCCAACCCTTCATGTCTTATCTTTTCCAACCTTCATTCTTGTCTTTTCCAATCCTTCATCATTTTATCTTTTCCAACCCTTCATGTCTTATCTTTTCCAACCCTTCATTCTATCTTTTCCAACCTTCATATCTTATCTTTTCCAACCCTTCATATCTTATCTTTTCCAACCCTTCATACTTATCTTTCCAACCTTCAATCTTATCTTTCCAACCCTACATGTCTTATCTTTTCCAACCCTTCATGTCTTATCTTTTCCAACCCTTCATATCTTGTCTTTTCCAACCCTTCATGTCTTATCTTTTCCAACCCTTCATATCTTGTCTTTTCCAACCCTACATGTCTTATCTTTTCCAACCCTTCATGTCTTATCTTTTCCAACCCTACATGTCTTATCTTTTCCAACCCTTCATGTCTTATCTTTTCCAACCCTTCATGTCTTGTCTTTTCCAACCCTTCATGTCTTGTCTTTTCCAACCCTTCATGTCTTATCTTTTCCAACCCTACATGTCTTGTCTTTTCCAACCCTACATGTCTTATCTTTTCCAACCCTTCATGTCTTATCTTTTCCAACCCTTCATGTCTTATCTTTTCCAACCCTTCATATCTTATCTTTTCCAACCCTTCATGTCTTATCTTTTCCAACCCTTCATGTCTTGTCTTTTCCAACCCTTCATGTCTTATCTTTTCCAACCCTTCATATCTTATCTTTTCCAACCCTTCATGTCTTATCTTTTCCAACCCTTCATTTCTTATCTTTTCCAACCCTTCATGTCTTATCTTTTCCAACCCTTCATATCTTGTCTTTTCCAACCCTTCATTTCTTATCTTTTCCAACCCTACATGTCTTATCTTTTCCAACCCTTCATTTCTTATCTTTTCCAACCCTTCATGTCTTATCTTTTCCAACCCTTCATGTCTTGTCTTTTCCAACCCTTCATATCTTATCTTTTCCAACCCTACATGTCTTGTCTTTTCCAACCCTATATGTCTTGCTTTATATGTTAAACTGCTGGCGTTTTCTATAAATAAAAGATACTATTAGTTTGTTGAAATAACTGTTACATACTATAACTCTTTCACTGAGAATCTCACCTCTATATTTTATATACTTTTTTTTCCTTCATACGAAGTATAGCTGTCACGACAAAGATGAAGTGTTTACGCAGAGTGCTGGGAGTATCAAGAAGAGACAGGTTTAGAAATGAAGACATCAGGAAAACAATGTGTACAACATCAGTACTAAACTTCATCAAGAAACAACAAATTAAATGTTTCTGCCACATAAGCAGATTACCAACAGACAAATGCCTCAAAGAGCAATGTTACTCTGATACAGGCGTTACAAATAAAAAAGGCCGTCCATGCAAAAGGTGGTTCTCAGAAATAACAGAGGTTGTGAAAACACTATTTTTGAAGTGCACACAGAAGCCAGTGCTAAAAAGCTCTCCTTATCCTGACACTGTGAGACAAAACAGGATTGGAGAAAAGAAGAAAAGTTATAAGAGAAGTATAATCATATCACTAGAAATGTCCGTATGTACTCCGACCTCCGCCTCAAATCAAATTTTCAACAAGAATGTCGATTACTCCAACGCCTCATAAGAAGTTTTTAAATCATATCATAGAAATGTCCGTATGTACTCGATCCTCCGCCTCAACAAATCAAAGAAGAAAAGTTATAAAGAAGTATAATCATATCACTAGAAATGTCGTATGTACTCCGACCTCCGCCTCAACAAATCAAGAAGCACAAAAGTTATAAGAAGTATAATCATATCACTAGAAATGTCCGTATGTATCCGATCCTCCGCCTCAACAAATCAAAGAAGAAGTTAAAGAAGTATATCAAGGAAACGATGTACTCAGTACAAATCAAAGAAAAAATTAAAAGTTAACATATCACTAGGAAATGTCCGTATGTACTCCGATCCTCCGCCTCAACAAATCAAAAGAAGAAAAGTTATAAAGATATAGTCATACACTAGAAATGTCCTATGTACTCCGATCCTCCGCCTCAACAAATCTAAGAGCATAGAAAGTCTTTATCCCCTAACAAACAAAGAAGAAAAGTTATAAGAGAAGTATAATCATATCACTAGGAAATGTCCGTATGTACTCCGATCCTCCGCCTCAACAAATCAAAAGAAGAAAAGTTATAAGAGAAGTATAATCATATCACTAGGAAATGTCCGTATGTACTCCGATCCTCCGCCTCAACAAATCAAAAGAAGAAAAGTTATAAGAGAAGTATAATCATATCACTAGGAAATGTCCGTATGTACTCCGATCCTCCGCCTCAACAAATCAAAAGAAGAAAAGTTATAAGAGAAGTATAATCATATCACTAGGAAATGTCCGTATGTACTCCGATCCTCCGCCTCAACAAATCAAAAGAAGAAAAGTTATAAGAGAAGTATAATCATATCACTAGGAAATGTCCGTATGTACTCCGATCCTCCGCCTCAACAAATCAAAAGAAGAAAAGTTATAAGAGAAGTATAATCATATCACTAGGAAATGTCCGTATGTACTCCGACCCTCCGCCTCAACAAATCAAAAGAAGAAAAGTTATAAGAGAAGTATAATCATATCACTAGGAAATGTCCGTATGTACTCCGATCCTCCGCCTCAACAAATCAAAAGAAGAAAAGTTATAAGAGAAGTATAATCATATCACTAGAAATGTCGTATGTACTCCGATCCTCCGCCTCAACAAATCAAAAGAAGAAAAGTTATAAGAGAAGTATAGTCATATCACTAGGAAATGTCCGTATGTACTCCGATCCTCCGCCTCAACAAATCAAAAGAAGAAAAGTTATAAGAGAAGTATAATCATATCACTAGGAAATGTCCGTATGTACTCCGATCCTCCGCCTCAACAAATCAAAAGAAGAAAAGTTATAAGAGAAGTATAATCATATCACTAGGAAATGTCCGTATGTACTCCGATCCTCCGCCTCAACAAATCAAAAGAAGAAAAGTTATAAGAGAAGTATAATCATATCACTAGGAAATGTCCGTATGTACTCGATCCTCCGCCTCAACAAATCAAAGAAGAAAAGTTTAGAGAAGTATAATCATATCACTAGAAATGTCCGTATGTACCGACCTCCGCCTCAACAAATCAAAAGAAGAAAAGTTATAAGAGAAGTATAATCATATCACTAGGAAATGTCCGTATGTACTCCGATCCTCCGCCTCAACAAATCAAAAGAAGAAAGTTATAAGAAGTATAATCATATCACTAGAAATGTCCGTATGTACTCCGATCCTCCGCCTCAACAATCAAAGAAGAAAGTTATAAGAGAAGTATAATCATATCACTAGGAAATGTCCGTATGTACTCCGATCCTCCGCCTCAACAAATCAAAAGAAGAAAAGTTATAAGAGAAGTATAATCATATCACTAGGAAATGTCCGTATGTACTCCGATCCTCCGCCTCAACAAATCAAAAGAAGAAAAGTTATAAGAGAAGTATAATCATATCACTAGGAAATGTCCGTATGTACTCCGAACCTCCGCCTCAACAAATCAAAAGAAGAAAAGTTATAAGAGAAGTATAATCATATCACTAGGAAATGTCCGTATGTACTCCGAACCTCCGCCTCAACAAATCAAAAGAAGAAAAGTTATAAGAGAAGTATAATCATATCACTAGGAAATGTCCGTATGTACTCCGAACCTCCGCCTCAACAAATCAAAAGAAGAAAAGTTATAAGAGAAGTATAATCATATCACTAGGAAATGTCCGTATGTACTCCGATCCTCCGCCTCAACAAATCAAAAGAAGAAAAGTTATAAGAAGTATAATCATATACTAGAAATGTCCGTATGTACCGACCTCCGCCTCAACAAATCAAAAGAAAAGTTATAAGAGAAGTATAATCATATCACTAGGAAATGTCCGTATGTACTCCGATCCTCCGCCTCAACAAATCAAAAGAAGAAAAGTTATAAGAGAAGTATAATCATATCACTAGGAAATGTCCGTATGTACTCCGATCCTCCGCCTCAACAAATCAAAAGAAGAAAAGTTATAAGAGAAGTATAATCATATCACTAGGAAATGTCCGTATGTACTCCGATCCTCCGCCTCAACAAATCAAAAGAAGAAAAGTTATAAGAGAAGTATAATCATATCACTAGGAAATGTCCGTATGTACTCCGATCCTCCGCCTCAACAAATCAAAAGAAGAAAAGTTATAAGAGAAGTATAATCATATCACTAGGAAATGTCCGTATGTACTCCGATCCTCCGCCTCAACAAATCAAAAGAAGAAAAGTTATAAGAGAAGTATAATCATATCACTAGGAAATGTCCGTATGTACTCCGATCCTCCGCCTCAACAAATCCTACAACTTCAAGTGACACTCAACGCCAGTTCGATGTTGATTAATCAATATTTTATCATATTTAGAATGTCATTCGTTTTAGTATGACTTCTTATTCGTAAGCTTCTTATCAACCCCTTGTTAAACGACTCTTTGTGCTCTGTGATTTTGAGCATTAGTGCGTGAGTTCGTTGTGCTAGATAGGCTTCTACAGACCTGTAAATCAGGGCATGCTGTTTCTTTATGTGTTAAAATCGGGCTCACCTATTTACGTAGGTCTAAAACTAGACCAAAAAAAAAAAACTGACCTAGAGTAGTTCATTTCCCTAGTCGAGTCAGAGCTCCGTTAACCTTTGATTGGCGGTCAGTTTCCCGGTTTCAATGAGTATTTTACGGGCCCTCAACAGGCTACTGTTTCCCTTTTCCCCCTTCCTAAGAAAGACGAGCCGACCCCAACTCTGCTGGATGCAGATCCAGCTTTCTATGCTGCTCATGTTCAAACATTTAATCCAATGAGAAATGATAATAAAATGATTATTAATTACTAGTTATTGAATGGTCGTGGAAACACCACAGGTAGACCAACAGGTGGTCATTCTTTCTATACGATGTCTAACTGTATGCATTTTGATCATTCTTCTGGCTTCCTTCTTAAACACTCTCTTAATTAACCCTTAATGTCCCTTTTGTTTGTATCCTGTTCTTAGGAACAGAATGAGAACGATCTAATCTGCTCATATTTTGGTAGTCTTTATGAATGATTTAAACATCTTGTCTTCAGAGGATACATAACTGATAGATTCTGTTGCTTTCTACAAAACACTTCATTCTTGTCCAGTCGTTACATTTTATCACTTTCTGGTATTCCAGAAGTGAAAAGTTATTAATTTCAAACAAAAATTAAATCAAGGGATGCAACCGTAAAATACATTTCTTTGTTAGTTCTTTACATTATGTCGCTTGATATTTTTTAAAGTGGCTTAGAAAAAAGTTGGTAAGAACACCAATTCAAACAGCGAATATGATCAATAGATAAACTGTACAAGTATTATGAGCTTCTGAAAAAACAAATTACTAAACACAGGATTTGAATCACTTACCGTTTTTTCTTACGGCACACATTGCATAGACCTAGCAATACGAGGCGTTCTTACGGCATCCATGCATGAACCCATTGCATAGCTAGCAATACAGCTTCTTACGCATCCATTGCATAACCTAGCAATATGAGTGTTCTTACGGCATCCATTCCATAACCTAGCAATACGAGCGTTCTTACGGCATCCATTGCATAGCCTAGCAATACGAGTGTTCTTACGGACACAAAGAGGAACCATTTAAAAAAAATAGATTTACTGAGGCGTGTCTTTCACAAACGCTTCGTTTTAGCTAGACACAGAATAATTAGGTAAAATTTGATCGAACAGTGTTTACACAAACACATTCTATAAGCTTATTGTGTTTGTATATTTGAGACGAGACAGTATCCCACATACACACATGTATACACATATAACGATTATAAGAAACGGTTTGATTCCCTACAGAATAGTTGATAATTTTATCAATCACATTAGCATTAAAGTAAATGTTAAGCATAAATTTTAATGCCATATTAAGAAGTATTTAAGGTGGATATGGTAGTGGGACATACAGTAAAAACGCAGAGGACCAGACATTAACATGCGGCTCTGAAATAGAATCCATTAGGCAAGATGGGTAAGAAGAGAGAGAGAGAGAGAGAGAGAGAGAGACATGGGAACGAACTGTAGACAGGGACGTGGCGGGAATAGTCTGGAATGAACTAAGCTAACTTGCTCAAGACAGATCTGACTTGAGGACATTTGTGGATGCGTTGTGCTTCAAGTCCAATATTGTTTGAAGGAAGGGGTATAGAAGATGTTGGTGAATTTGTCTATCTTGGAAGCAAGATCAGAAATTCAGGAGGTACAGATGAGGACATTAATGTCAGGGTTAGGAAAGCCCGACTGGCCTTTGCTATCTATCAAACAGTGTGGAAATCCATTGCCATCTTCATGAACAGAAAGCTCATGATATTCAGCTCAAAGGTGAAATCTGTGTTGCTGTATGGCTCGGAAACGTGGCGAGTCACCAAGTTAAATACAAATAAAATTCAGACGTTTGTCAACTGATGTATTCGTCGGATTCTCAGACTGAGATGATATGATTGAGCTGTAAACACAGACCTGTGAATAATAACCGGACATGAACCCATGGTACCTAGGTTAAGAGGAGAAAATGGCGATGGGTCGAGCATACCCTACGGAGACACAGTCGTGTGTCACTAGACAAGCACTTGAGTGGAACCCGCAAAGAAAGCGAAAAAGGAGGACATCCTAAACAGACCTGGAGAAGAAAGTTTTCTTGTGGAACTGAAGAGTGATCGACTATCCTGGGAGACCATAAAGAAAACAGACAGAGACCGAGAAAAGTGACGAACAACTATTGAAGCTCTATGCTCCACGAGGAGCGGAAAGGAATAAGTCAAGTCAAGTTATCCTTCAAGGGGAATTAAAGGACGAACGTAAACGTAATCTCTCATGACATCTCCACTTGTTCCTATTCTACCCTTGCAATGTCGAAGTGAAGTACATGATGTGGGAGAGGGTCCTCTTATGCGTTTTGTATATAGAAGTGTTCAGGGACTCTCGCCTGTGCTATGGAGTTCGTGCACTGTCCTGAAATCTTCTTGCGTAAGAAAAAGATCAGAACACACATGCTTGTTTACCAAAGTACAATTATGATTGTCGATCAATCAAACGCGTCTGTAACTTAAGTGGTAGTGAGCTCGGACATAACCCGAGAGTACCTGGTTTAAACTCAGCAGCGTGCAGTTTGGAAGCAAATTTGTTCCCGTGAAATGTTTACAAATGGTAAAATAGACCCCACCGTTCAGAAAGCAATGGCACTCTACTGAACATATAAGTCTTTCTTCTTCTCTTCCACCATTTACTTCTTATAGAAGTGTTGGGGGAAGGAGTAGTGATCTTGTGTTGAGTTTGTTCTAATAACTTTTAAGCTTTATTCATTATCTTGAGGCTGTTCTTGATGCCGTTACTTAATCTTTTGCGTGGTAAATGGGGCCTAAAAAATCAACAACTCATTTACTGTGGTTGATGACGAGGTCCTGTAAAGGATATGACACGATTTTCATTTTCAATCATTTTCATAGGTACCAGATTCGCTCCTCGTGGAGTCATCTGGATATTTGTCAGAGATCCATGATCTCAGTTTTGTGTGAGTCGATAAAACATAAGTCCCGTGTTCAATTTGAGTACATAAAAGATCAGTTCAAAATTGAGAAGAACCGGCTGGAAAGCCGATGCCCGGGCAAAATTCATTAGAAAAGATTAAAAATAAAATCCCGACATAAATATATACACCATCTTCAAACTGACATCTGGACCCTCGCCGGTGCTACGAAGTTCGTGCACTAAAGCTGAGATCTTCCTGTGTAAGAAATAGATCGGAGCTTACTTACTGGTTACTTACTGAAGTGCAATGTTGATGGTCATATCAATCAATCAATCATTTTCAATCAATTAATCAATCCTTTCTGTTATCTTCTGCGAATGTAGATCTTCGACCGTTTATACTACAATGTGAAGATGCTGCAAGAAAGTAGTGGTCAGTCGAAGGTTATTAGAGTTTCCCACAAAAACTTGTCCCAGTGCGTATCGGTCACGATCGTATGTTTTCACTTTCCCTGGAATAAAAAACACTATTTAGTTTAAATGTTGGGCAATAAATTTAATGAATTCCATGAACATTCAGATAAAAAATTCATTTATCATAGTAACAGCGCACACGAACAGTGTCGCCACGCAGGCTACAATATAACGACGACACGCTATCACCCCTCAAGTTATTTTCTATCGCCTCCCGACCTGGACTAACCATTCTTTTGTGATTAAATGACACTTAGCCGTTGACGCGTGGACTTGCTGATGATTAAGTCCGAATAGAGCGATTTGCACATTAGTCAACTAAATTAGTTGATGGTGTGGATTATTCCAGGCGTGAAATGAAATTAGTTGGAGACTTCATTTGGCAGATACATTTGACGATTACTACACCCAAACAACGCAGACTCTACTCACGCGACCTGCAAGACGACGACACCTCAAGTATCTATCTCCCATTTGGTTTATAAAGGAGTCTATACTGGTAGACGACCGTAATCATTGCTGTTATGACTGTGTTTTTCTTACCGGAATACAGTTTAATCCTTTAAAATCCCGATATTTTAAAGATTTTGTTAAGAGACATAAGTCGTGTTTTTAACTTCCTCTAGTGTCGTCTACCAACTTACGTGTCAACATATTCTTACCATATCTTAGAGATGATTGTATCTTGACTGCATTGACTCATTCTTAATGCGAATGTTTCAGTTGTTCTTCGTTATGTAAGGTTCATTGCCACACCACAAACAACAACAACCACACAGGAATAGAGATATAACACAAAAGATGAAAAAAGGGAATTGACTATCAACATGAAGGTGCGTATCCTTCATAGGACGTTGATCTCTTTGCAGCGCATCTGAAATCCACTCTGTCCCAAGTCGGTTCACCCACTTCGTCGGTGGTCATATTCATATTTTCTTTATATCTTGTAGCCATCTTCTTCTTGGTCCGTCTCTGCATCCTGGGACCCAGCCCTCTAATATAATGTGAATTGATTATCAATAGTAAATAAATGTAAACATACAAAGATATTAAAAAGTAACACAAAGTCAGTGGGACGGATTAGCGAAATGCACAAGCGTTCGCCTATAGACTCAGACACAAGAGGGTTTGTGGGTCCAATCCCACTTTAAGACGTTCCACATGTGAGGAAAGGAATTATCCCTCGTACTTCATGAACACTAGAAACTAGAAGTGTGAAGTAACTTCATACCGTAATGTCTAAAAATTACATAAAATAGAGAGAGAATATAGAGTTATGTGTTATGTTCCGAATGTCATGAACTTGAATTTGAGTCGTGCCGTTCTGTTTACGAATGCACTTTTTCCGGATGTCCCTATGATTGTTGTCAGAGCTTCAGAGTTCATGCAATACTCTCGGCAGGTGTCGTGTATTTATGCGAAGTGGAACCGAGCAATATGAGAAATTCAGGTGCAATGAAGTCAATCCTTTGTTTTTAGACCCTTTGTACCAATAAATATAAAAATAAAAAATGAACTCTTTTCAGAGAATCACTACGACATAAGAGCTGTTTTGTAGCTTAGAAAATCTTACCCCATCTTGGGACCTCTAACCTAGACCATACCCCATCTTGGGACCTCTAACCTAGACCATACCCCATCTTGGGACCTCTAGCCGAGACCACTCGTCTAGGGAGTAAATTACAATTGTATTGCCTGTATAGCACACCAGTTCTTAACTTTTAGCGAATAAGTTAATTATCGCTTTACCTTGTGTTAAGAACATTCTGACCTCTTGTCTTGGAGACAATACGTTGACATGTATGCTGACTGTTACCATAGAATGCTACGTGTGATCATAGACTCCTTCTGAATATCGTTCCTGACAAGCGTTAACTGACAAGGTGTACACTTGACTATGACATACAAATGACAATAGAGAACTTACTTCTCTCCTAGCCACTGTTAACTCATTTTGTAAACGGGAACAATAGTTTTAAAACATGTATTGGATAAATAAGGCATTAGATTTAGTTAACGCCATTATTGTTGTGATTGAGACGTGATAGGGAAGTGCTTAGTGCACTTGCTTCGTAGACCCGTTGTATCGTGATCAAATTTTTCAGCTGGCGTGGAGTTTCTTTAGACCGGGATCTCTGTGGCGTAGAGTTTAGGTGCTCGTCTCTCGTGCCAAAGGTACCAGGTTCGCTCACTCGTGGAGCCATCTTGATATGTGTAGGTGAGATCGAGTTCCTAGTCCTATCGGAGACGGACGATAAAATATAGGTCCCGTGTTCAATTTGAACACGTAAAAGAATAATTGACAGTTCAAAATCGAGAAGAGCAGGCTGGAAGAGCACTGCCTGGGCAAAATTCCTTGACTTAGAAAAAAAATAGAAAAATTCCTACATAAATATCTTCACTATTTTCAAAATTACATGGAAGACCTTGTTGATGGTACGAAGTTCGTGCACTTCAGTTGAGATCTTCTTGTATAAGAACGAGATAGAAGCACACATGGTTACTCACTGAAGTGCAACGATGATGGTCCAATCAATCAGTCAATCAATCATTCTTTTGACTGTAACGATTTTCAGTTCGACGAAGCTCAGTTCGTACAAGAAATCACTGAGAAGTAAAGCAAGCGCTTTTATGTTGACAGTATCACCCCTCGGTTACTGTTGGTCTCAAGATAATATTAACCGTAAACCAGATTCTTCAATGTACCTTGTAGTATAAGTGTTTCTATAGGGTAATGGTAAACTACCTGTCTTTCGTTTCAGAGCTACTTAGTATGTTTTCCGAGTGGAACGATAAATGATAATTATTATCTGAAATACTGTCATCCCTGCTCTACTCTATTCTTTACATATGAGCTAAATGTGAAAATTAAGATGTCTTGCAGCCTTTGCAAACAATAGGATATAAAGTGTCTATCACTTCACCATTCTAGACCAAAGTAAGCAGGCGATAGGAGGGCCAAATTCTTTCCTCACTTGTGCAACATCGGGTACGGGAAATGTTCCCTATTATGTCCCAATCGAAAAGCGAACGTTCTATACGTTGTACTAATCCGCTTACTTCTATCAGAAACTCAATGTTTTCAAATCTTAAATCCACTTTCCTACACTGGATAACACCCCTTCGCCAAAACAAAACAACACTGTGTAGCGTTGACGAAAGTTTGATAAAGACTTACTTAGGAATCGTAGATAGAAGAAACAGAAAGAAAAGTCACACATATACAACGAATCATTAACGGAAGGATTGAGAGACTCGTCAATAATAATAATAATAGTGGAAGCAACAACATGACTACAAAAGCTAAGATAAAGTTGCTGAGAAAACAACCACCATGACCAAAAGAAACTCTCACTGTTAATAATGTACACCATGCATGAGAGAAAACAAGAGAACTTACATCCTTTCGTTCGTTTGAAATATTGTCTATGTATTCAATGTTGTCTCTTATATAAACTTCACTGTCTTTTGTATCTCACACAGAGGTCCATGTAGTTTTCTGCCCAGTGTTGTTTCGTCAGGTCAGTGAGTTTGCCTCAGTATATCATATTCGGGGCAGTCCTGAATTATGTGCTCTGCAGTCTGATGTGCCTGTCCACATGTACACCTGGCTGAATTAGTTAGTTAGTTAATTCCTTTCGTGCCAAAGGCACATAGGGCAGAGGTTTTAGATATCCATGTGATACGGTTCTTTGCTAGCAGTTGGAGATCTCGTATGGTTTTACATCCCAATAGTTTACTTTCTTGTACCTATTTTACTTTGCGACCTCTTGGACTCAACGCATTACATTCCTATGCTTCTTAGTACTGTCTTATCTCGTGCCTTGTTATCTATATGTGTGTTTGCTCTATATATGTGTTATTTATCCATTATATTGTTTATTGTTTCTCTTCTTTTCCACTTCCGGTTTTGTGTTGCTTCATTTCGTTGTTCGTTTTTATTCCCAGATTTTCATTAGATAGGTTTATGTTTCCACATGTAATCGTCCATTTGTAGTGTTCCTCGAAATTCGTCATTCTTGTTGTATTGTTTGCTTGATAATGGCCTTTTGGTCGAAACGTTGCTGTTTATCGTAACTGTTTCTGTATTTTGTAAAACTATAGTACTTTGTTTTTACGTGTTTAGCTACTTTCTTGTAGGATTGTTCTTCGAAGAGTGGTCTTAGGTCTTCCACGTTTTCTTTTCCCAACTGGTGACCACATAAGGACTTGTCGATTTAGTCTCTTTTCGTCTGATCTAAGAACATGACCTAAGTATTTCTACCTTCGTTTCCTTATAATATTTGATACTGGTTGTTGGTGCATTCGGTCTCTCACTGTGTTGTTAGAAACGAAATCACTCCATTTTACTTTTAATAATTTTCGGAGACAATTATTCTCAAAGCTGTCCTGTTTCTTATCAATTTTGTTTTTTGATTTCCAACTTTCACAGCCGTAGGTCAGTACAGGAATCACACAGGACCTAAACAATTTAACTTTAGTACATATACTAAGGTCTTGAGATTGCCAGATATTTGTTATCTTAGTATATAGCTATCAATCAATCAATCAAGTGCCATGCCTGCCGGCGTAGGCTATCATGTCTCTCCACAACTCTCTTTGCTTGGTGCATGTAATCAGTTCTGACGTCGATATTTTGTCGAACCATGATGTCAGGCCATCCAACATCTTCTCCCTCTGTCTTCCACGATCTCTCCTTCCCTGAATTTTACCTGTAGTCACCAAATGTTCTAAACCTTCTCTTCGCATTATATGCCCGAAGAACCTTGATTGTCGGATTCTTATTCTTTTGATAAGGTTTCTTTGTGTGCAGACCTGATTTAAAACCTCCCCGTTTGTTTTCTTTGCTGTCCATGGAATTCTCAACATTCTTCTGTAAAACCACATCTCTGTGGCTTCAAATGATCGTATTGATTGTTTGTTCAGTGTCCATGATTCGCTGCCATACATAAGAATTGGTTCAATATAGCATTGGAGTACTCGTTTTCGCAGTGTCATTAGTAGTGAGTTCACGCATAGTGTGTTCTTCATTTTCATAAAAGCTGCTTTCGTTTGAGCTATTCTACTCCTAATCTCTGTTGTACATCTTCCATCTGGTGTTAAGAATGTTCCTAGATACTTGAATCGATGGACTTGTTTCAGTGTTGTGTTATTTATTTTGATATTGCATGTTGGTGTTTCTTGTTTAAATAATTTAAATAATATAGCTATACACATTATAAAACTTATAGCCACCATCTCTTCAAGTACCAAATTTGCGACCATGAAAATTCCAATTTCTTCAATCCAGGACACGATAAATGAAGTATATTTAATCAAACTAAACAACAATTTCAATGTACATGTCTGGTGTCGTAAGGACTAGGGTAAGTGGTTCGAGTCCCGTGTTTGTCTATTTGTTTTTTCGGAAGCTCTTAATACCTGTACCCTGTTTATTTGTTAATCATATTTGTTGCTTCCTCTGGGGTTCTTAAAAAAAAAAAACTCCTTGTTCTCATCGATGTCTACAGGGGAAGACTGGGCATCTTTGTGTAGGGACATGAATACAATAGATTTTGTTCAGCAAGTAACATTTGGGACGAAGTACAATTTGCCTACCGAATCTGACATACGAGGTTGTTGGTTTAATCCCACACTCGATTTTCCACACATGAGGAAAGGAATTGGTCCTACTACCTTCCTCACACTTTTTCTATTTAACCATTTACTTCTTTATAGAAGTATTAGGTGGGGTGGTGTAGTGATATTGTGCGTGCTTGTTCTATTGCACTTTGTAAGATGTTATTCATTCTATTAAAGTTGTCCTTGATGCCATCGCTCCATTATTTGCGTGATCTTCCTTTTGCTCTGCACCCATTATACTTTTTGTGTGTGCCTGTCTGTGGTAGAAGATAACATGGCATTCTTGTCAGACGTCCAAACCATCTAATCTGTTGTTCTTTTATGAATTGCATGACTGGTTTCACATCCAGTCTTCTGATTTCTCCATTTCTAATTTTGATTTCTAATTTTATAAATGAGAAGTAACATGTACTTAATACCCTAAGATCTGAAAAGACTTGTGGACATATATTTTTAACTGAAACTTGTTATTTTATTTCAGTTGTCTATGAAATGAGTCAATCCGACCGATATGTTTGGGAAAAGTAAGTTACTAAGCGAACTATTGACTTCCAAGTTATGTGAAACTGTTCTCTCTATGCTATCATTTCCAGACTTGGTACTTGAATCTACGTCAACAGAGCTTGTCCTCGTGAGCGTACTTGACAAGTCTTTGCATTCATTGACATTTAACGGCATAGCAGAAGCATAGGTCAGAAAAAAGACATTGCGCATTTTCACCAAATTCAGAAGACACCGTTAAAAGACATGTAATAAATTTCACTTATGTTTCTCTGTACACTTGTTTCCCCAGCGGTTATCTGTATGTTAGCATACATAAGAAACACTATGTCCTTGTATTACTGGTCAATCCAGGTGGTCCTGGGACGACCACTTCGTTTCATTCATTTTAGTTTAAAGCGTATACTGGAAAACAAAGCTGAGAATATTTCAATCACATGTGAAGTCAATGCTGTTCAATGGCATGGAAACATGGAGGATAACAAAATAAACCACCAGAAAACTACAGACCTTCATAAATGGATATTTACGTAGAATAGAGGGACTGGGATGGTATAATAAGATTACGAACGTGGAACTCGAAGAAAGAGCTCAGAAAGAGATGCTGGCGATGGAAAGGACACACATTGAGAAGACCGACCGAAAGCATTGCAATACAGGCATTGTTTTGGAACCTGCAAGGAAAGGCCTAGACATACCCGAGAAGAGACATGGAGACTGATATTAAAAGGATAGGTAAACATGGAAAGAATTGGAAGGGATAGCAGGAGAGAGAAAGAAGTTTGAAGGCCTGTGCTCCGTTGGGAGTTAACAGGTGAAGAAGATATACTGGAGCGGGTGTTCACAGCAATGAGAGAGCGGAAAGGCTGGCATCTTAAGCATTTATTGTAGGGGAGTTGATGGATGAAGATGGGTGTTCTTCGATCTCTTCACGACTATCTGTTGGATGAGGACACTAAAATGCATGCTGAATCCATCCATCGATTAAAGGAATATCGGAATTACCCGTTGTTCCCCATTGTTCAATTAGAACTGGATGTTTTATGGGCAGAATGATGAGTGTGTTTAACCAGCGAGCCACAGAAACCACCAGTATGCATGTCCTTCAACATCTGTTGAATGAGCTATGGGCTTGCCCTTACATCGGTTCAGTAACCAATAACTAGAGACGTCAAACCAGTCTAAATGTTTTGCATTTCAGTAGTAATATCAAACCAAGGCATATATGCGGGTTACTTCGGATAAGAGACATCCACTTCACAAGAACACTAATGATGTTAAGGGCACGAGAATCAAGCGTGGCATGTCGTGGATGGCCCAGGCTGAGAGAACGATTGGCCAGGTGACTACGGTTGCGACTCTACCAAAAGGGGAAGAATGGATCCCAACAGATGGAAGCATGATGAACTATCTCAACGTTATCATTACTCTTGGAAGAGAATGTAGAGATTGGGGCAATATGAAGGCTGATCTCGCAGTTAAGCAGCTGATAGAAGATAATGCAAGGGATGATGATGTTGTTGTATATACCGATGGGTCGGTTCAACGTGGTGAGAAATCCGGCTGGGGTTTCTTGGCTAATGCGCATGGTAGGGTTGTTGCAGAGCGAAGTGGGGCATACAGGACAACTACTTCTAGTATGAGGATGGAGGTTGAGGCCGTTACTGCTGCCCTCCGTTGGATTTCTGGGACTTCATTTACTGGGGCAGTTGTTGTATCTGACTCTCAGTCGATGCTTCACAAGATCCAGAAGGGCAGGTTTCGGTATGAGTGGATGTCGTCTATAGAAGTTTCTAACCTCCAGCGGCTTACGTGGATATACTGTCCTGGGCATGCGGGTGTTTACGGTAATGAGAGAGCGGACAGGCTTGCATCAACAGCATCGATTGTTGGGGAGTTGAAGATGGATAAGGGGATATTCTTCGGTCTCTTCGAGACTCTGTTGGATGAGGACACTAAAATCGATGTTGAATCGATCAAGCGATTTAAGCAGTTTGGAATTACCCTTTGTTCAAGTCGAACTGGATGCCTGAGAGGCAGAGTGAGAGGTGTATTTAATCAGCGAGCCACAGGAACCATCAGTATGCATACTCTTCGATATCTGTTGGGGAGACTGAGCACCTATGGGTTTGCCCGGAGTGCAATGACGTCAGTTTAGTAACCAATAACCAATTTCAGTAGTAGTCTTTGTGACACTATTTGTTCGTTTGTTTTTGTAACCGTCGTTCCATACTCAAATAGTACATCATCACTTCTTCTTTGCGTTCGTTCTTTACCACCAATTGTAATCACTCTTTGTGATATGTTTGATCTTTGCCAAGAACGTGTATACGTTGCACATTGGTTTGGTAGGTCCCTAAACGCATAAGACTACACGTTTAGGACACATGCATCCGATTTCAGCCAAACCTCAGTCGCCTCTTACGACATGCGTGGCAGGTAACAGTGGTTCTAGTCTTTACACCCCAAATTTGGGCCCCGGTAACCACTCGGGTGACATCACATAATCCTCAAAGTCTTTATGTGCGATATATAGAGCAAGTCGTCAGATGTGTGTATTGTTTTTTTCTGTTGCGGTCAAGCTAGAGCTGCAGTCCTGTCGCCATTGTTTATTCCAGGTTTGAGTGGCTAGCCCCTCCCCGAAGCTTCCATCTGAGCTCTACACCCTCTGGTCATATATGTTGCATTGTAGGCATTGTATCTGGCATTGTAGGTAGGGAACTCCTGTAGCATGTGTTCGGGAAACTGGATTAGGGTTTATCGTGGACATTAGTTTCGTTAGAAGCTCCTTTTCTTTAGTGCCAGTTCTCCGGTAAAGCTTGGCTGTCTATTTGTGTATTTGAAGGTGGGGAGTTGGTGGACCAAAAAACTCGGTCGGCATTCGAACACCCCAACAAATGTCTTGTCCACTTCACCACATGCCACTCGATACCAACATTAAGTATACTCTAAGCAATATACAACACACATGAGAACTTACATAACGACATAATACCAAAGGAATCACATACACCAAAACACATTTAGCCATTAAAAAAGAAGAAACATATATATTACAATAATAAACCTGAATTTAATAACGTGTACAATCATATCGAATTTTTTTTTTTTTTTACAAATGTTTGACGACTGTATAATTGTCAGCAGTTACAATTATCATTACGAAGTAGTAAAATATATAGTTACAATAATAATATAAGACCGGCAGCTGGTTTGAGCAAATTATAGAAAGACAAACCTTAGCGTCATGTAACAAATGTCGTTCAGTTCAGTAAGGAAAATTTGAAATTCTCGGAGTGGGAGGATGAGTTGAGGATTTGAAATTCTCGTTGGAGTGGGAGGATGAGTTGAGGATTTGAAATTCTCGTTGGAGTGGGGGGAATAGTAGAGAAATTTGAAATTATCGTTGGAGTGGGGAATAGTAGAAATTTGAAATTCTCGTTGGAGTGGTAGGACGAGGTGGGAAGTTTGAAATTCTCGTTGGAGTGGTAGGACGAGGTGGGAAGTTTGAAATTCTCGTTGGAGTGGTAGGAAGTTTATATATGTTTGATAAAACACTAATTTGCTGTGCATTTATACAAGATTCTATGAATGCGTGGTTAGTTTGTTTTTATTAAAGGGTTAATCATACTAACATTGCTTAGTGTTATTAAGTATAACTTTTGTTGTTCTCATGTTTGTATTTAAAATGAGCTCGTTTTAATCTAACAAGGCTGAATTGCAAGAGTCACGTCAGATGGATTATATTTTGGGAATTTCGCTTGTGCTAAGCGGATTTTTGTTACTGGGAGATGTGCTGCAGCTAAGAATTTGTAGAATTAAATTAATATCTTAACAATAAGGTAGTGCTTAATGTGACCAATAGGAAACTGAAACTTAACACAGCTAAACTGGAGACAGGTTGTTAGCGTGCTGGAGTTTGGTGAGAAAATTCAGCTAGGTCAAGTTAGAAAATAGTTGGTACTATAAAGTGGTAAAAGGGATAAACAACTAAATCTCATCGTGTGAGAAAAATATTTCTAAGACATTTTTATGTTTACTATATGTTGTCAAAGCTGACAGCACTGGTGACATAATGTTATTGACATGAACGATAGCACGAGTCAGTCAACCATTGCACGAGATAGAGAAAAAGGGTGAGGAATAAAAGAAAAACCCTATCTAGAAAGTAAAGCATCCGGTGGTCGAGAGTTAGGACATGTCACTAGAGAGTTGGTTCCAACTGGTCTTTGTAACTCAAGTTGTACTTAACACTGTTACTGATGTGGTTAGCAATCTTTAATGATACGTCTAAATTTTCTCCCTAGTCCGATATTTCTCTCGCTTCTCTCAGAAAAGTCCACTTCAGGTTTTGCCATATGGCAACTTTTGTTACTTGAAAAATTTGACTCATTTCAATATCTGTTTGAGATTTTGATAATGTCTTCTCAGAATATATCCAATTTATTTCCATTTTCTTTTCCTTATAAACAATTGTTAGATGTTGACCATATATTTGTTTAATTTTATCACTCATTTTATGTTCAGTATGTTTTGCTGATATCTATTTTCAAATCTGTTCAAATTCTAATTTTACAAGACAATATTTGGAACACCCTGAAGAAAATGAACGATATATTTAAATATTGTGCTATTGAATGAATCATTCACTGATTTCATTAAATATTTCAATAAGTCATAGTTCATCTCTAAAACATCTGTTACACTAAAAAATAGAGCAAGAAGCATCTCAGCGTTGAAATATATAAAAAGTGAAAATAGCTTAATGAAGATATCTATATTAATCATTTGGGCAGATACGGATTCATAATAATTCATAGTCGACTAGAATGTTTGAATAATAAATAAAATATCAGCTTCTGCTTGACATTACATAAAAAAAGATAAAAATGGAAAGAAGCTGTATCCATTCATTGTTCAAAACTAGCAGCAAGAAATCGAAACAGAAACAATTTTCCATCAATTCTCTGTTATCTGTCCTAGCATTACAAATATCCACTCACAAACTTTCATAATTGTAAAGAAATTAAACTATAGGAAGATTTACTTATACATATTTTCTGTTAATGATCTGTTACGGTGCCAGAACACGGAGAAAAAGATTAGAAACATTGTGTGTCGTGACATTGCGTGTCGTGACATTGCGTGTCGTGACATTGCGTGTCGTGACATTGCGTGTCGTGACATTGCGTGTCGTAACCATGCGTGTTCTTATTATTCTTTTTCTTCTTAGTATCTTCATCGTTCTTAGTTATTCTTAGTTATTCTTACTCTGATTATTTTTTGTTAATCCTAAAATGATAGTTTGTGAGTGGAGAAATTCAGACTATTAATGGTATGATGTGTTAAGAACTTGAAAAAGCGTAGAAAATATCTTGCCTTTCTAAAACTGTACATCATGTTCAAACATATAGTAACTTTACTATAATATTTAAACTGATGAGACACACAACAACAACACAACTTATAATAAAACAAATACCAACTCCATGGAGTTTGTAGCATTGAATAACAAAATATATCAACAATTTGCCCACATCTTGGTCAGCCAAAAATCCTGGTCCAGTGTTAAGAGTTAAGAATAAATATCTCTTGAAAGTACACTGTAATTTGTTGTCTGTTGAAGATCTTTGAGAAGTCTTACTTATTGTCTGTGAAAACAACCTTTATATCGGAAAACAATCACCTTTTTGTATCTGAAAACAATCACATAACAATTGTCTGTGAAAACATTAACTTTCTTAGTGCCACGTTTCCCTTGTCCGGAGAAAATACAAGTTTTACACTGTTTGTGAATCCAATCGCATTTTCATAGTTATTGAAAATAATCACATTTTCGTTGTCTGTAAAAATTGATGAAATTTCGTAAGATGTGTAGAGAATATTTTGCTGACAACAGTTAATACTATCAGCAAATAGATCTCGTAATTTGTAACAGGATAAACGAAAAGCGAATATCCACGCGAGCAGTAGTTAGTTTTCCAGCGATGTGAAACACTGATATTTTACCAACATTTGCTGTTTGCATAGTTATATAGTTTATGATGAAGTCCTGCAATTTTAATACTGTTTAATGTTTGCAAGTAAAATGCAGTTTCGACAAAACTAGCATAAGCTAATATGAAGGAATTTGTATTTGTTTGTTGAGTCAAACATCCAAAACTTAACACTGGTCCAGGGTTATAGATGATTGTGTGTTTATGATCTCAAATGAGATGTGTACATTGCGTTATTGTTCATTGAATATGGGTTCTGTGCGAAGACTGGGTTGTTGCTTGAAAGTCCGCTGCTGGATGAGGAAGATGGTGATGTCATATCCATAGTTGCAGGCAGTTGGTATACGCTACCCATGTGAGAACCAGACATACTTGAGCCGGAAAAATGTGAGTTGCTTAGACTTGATGAAGGAAATTGGTTGGAATAATGTCCTGAAAAACCGGACGTTCCCAAGCTTGGTCGAGATGAGTTTACTTGAGAATTCTCGGGGAAATGTGATGATTGACCATTCATATGTGACGCACCTGAAAAATGAGATCCAAAAGGGGACACGCCCATGCATTGACTTGATAAACTAGGACTCTGCAGGTGTGTACTTGATAACCCCAATCCAGAGCCACTACCCAGAGGTGGAACTGCTGAAGATAATCCTTCTATTCTGCTGTTGTTATAATAGGAACCATACCCTGCCATAGCAGCCCATGCCTCCGCTGATTTTTGCTGAAGAACATACTGTTGTGTTTGAGAGAACCCATTTGACAGGTTGCCTAGTGTCAGTGGATTGAACGACTGATACGGCTTGTATCGTCCCGAGTTCCTACCATACAAATTGAAATGACCATATGCATTGGAGATGTGATCAACGTTTTCAATCTTTTGCTTAGGTATTTTGAATTTCTTTGCTCTTCTGAGAAAACTCCCACTACGAAACATATTACCACATCCAGGGTGTAGAGCCCAGTAACTGCCTTTTGCTGGTCGTTCGGAGGACCGAGCCAATTTGATAAAACAATCATTGAGTGACAGATTATGCCGTACAGAGTTCTGCCACCGTTGCTGGTTTACTCTGAAGTAAGAAAACCGTTCCATTATGAAACTATAGATCTCGTTTAGCGTCATCATGCCGGCAGGAGAGCTTTCTATCGCCATAGTAATAAGTGCAATGTACGAATATGGTGGCTTGACATCATCAAATTTTCTGGAGTGCTGGGACATGGTGGAAGTACCAGAATAAGCTTTACTCTGTTCATCTCCTGTGTCATCTGCTGACGTGTCACAGTCTGGCATTACATCAAATCGTTTCTTGATGTCTACAGTGGATAAGTCTGACGACTCATCATTAGTTGGGTTCGAGTCGTCAGACCTGGGGGATATACTACCCAGTGTACCCGTAGAGTCATTGACCCTCGGAGGAGTTTGTAGGCTGGCAATCTTGGGCATCTCAAATCCTATGTAGGAAGAGAAAATATAGCACTATTTATACATCATTAAATGCATTAACATTAATAGTACTACATAATTTTTACAGATCAAACAACACACATTTGATATTAGATGCTCATTAGTAGCAGAAAGTTGTCTCACATTTCCTACTAAACACTATGGTACACTATGAATACACCAACAATGACATACAGTGAATGGATGCTCTTAGAAAATTCTGATACTCAAATTGATATATACGATTCTTCTTCTTCTTCGAACGCTCCATATCGAACACTTGTTAACCACTTGTGTGATTTGTATGTGATCTGAGCCTAAAAGCGATTAATGTTGTGCCAGTTATGCGCCTACAAGTAGGCCAGCACATACGATTTATGCAATGTTTTTTATTTACTTCATTGGTCGTCTCTTACGACATACCTTTTAGGTCACAGTGGTACAATTCTTTGCTCCTTAGAGCCCCGGAAACACACTGGTGATTCGTCGGAATTGATTATTTAGAATACAATGTATAAGTATGTATATGCTTCTGAGTAGATAAGATCATTATTATCAATCAAGAGACAAAACATAAGTATATATCTACTTCTGAGTATACGAGATCATTATTATCAACTAAGAGACAAAACATAAGTATGTATATGCTTCTGAGTAGATAAGATCATTATTATCAACTAAGAGACAAAACATAAGTATGTATATGTTTCTGAGTAGATAAGATCATTATTATCAACTAAGAGACAAACATAAGTATGTATATGTTTCTGAGTAGATAAGATCATTATTATCAACTAAGAGACAAAACATAAGTATGTATATGTTTCTGAGTAGATAAGATCATTATTATCAACTAAGAGACAAACATAAGTATGTATATGTTTCTGAGTAGATAAGATCATTATTATCAACTAAGAGACAAAACATAAGTATGTATATGTTTCTGAGTAGATAAGATCATTATTATCAACTAAGAGACAAAACATAAGTATGTATATGTTTCTGAGTAGATAAGATCATTATTATCAACTAAGAGACAAAACATAAGTATATATCTACTTCTGAGTATACGAGATCATTATTATCAACCAAGAGACAAAACATAAGCATATATCTACTTCTGAGTATACGAGATCATTATTATCAACTAAGAGACAAAACATATGTATGTATATGCTTCTGAGTAGATACAAAATCATTATTATCAATCAAGAGATAAACATAAAACTAAAAAGTAGGAATAACAAGTTTGTTATACACCCACACAAAAAATGGTTGTTGGAGAGATTTACTTTTACTCATCATCATCAGGTACCGTCCCAGCTGGTGTAGGCGATCATGGATCTCCACAAATTTGTTTCTGGTGCTTGCTATCATCTCAGATGGTGACTCTCTTCTGTGCCATATAGTCAAGATATCCACAATTTTCTCTTTGTCTTATTCTGTCTTTTCTCCCCTCGATTTTACCGGTTGTTATAATGTGTTCTAAACCTCACTTTCTCATTACATATCCGAAAAAATAATGGCTTCCTCTTTCTTTTACTAACAATACGTTTTCTCTGTATCTTGACCTCATTCAATACCTCAACATTAGTATTTTAGCAGTCCATGGGATTCTCGTTCATTCTTCTGTAAAACAACATCTCTGTGACCCTTACTTTTACTACTAGACATTTTTAACATATTTAATTATATATTAAAATACAGAAGAATAGGAAGAATATCATGTAAAGAGATAACAGCTAACTAGTACTTCAACAACTAAGGAAGAATATCATGTAAAGAGATAACAGTTAACTAGTACTTCAACAACTAAGGAAGAATATCATGTAAAGAGATAACAGCTAACTAGTACTTCAACAACTAAGGAAGAATATTATGGAAAGAGATAACAACTAACTAGTACTTCAACAACTAAGGAAGAATATCATGGAAAGAGATAACAGCTAACTAGTACTTCAACAACTAAGGAAGAATATCATGGAAAGAGATAACAGTTAACTAGTACTTCAACAACTAAGGAAGAATATCATGTAAAGAGATAACAGCTAACCAGTACTTCAACAACTAAGGAAGAATATCATGGAAAGAGATAACAGTTAACTAGTACTTCAACAACTAAGGAAGAATATCATGTAAAGAGATAACAGCTAACTAGTACTTCAACAACTAAGGAAGAATATCATGTAAAGAGATAACAGCTAACTAGTACTTCAACAACTAAGGAAGAATATCATGGAAAGAGATAACAGTTAACTAGTACTTCAACAACTAAGGAAGAATATCATGGAAAGAAATAACAGCTAACCAGTACTTCAACAACTAAGGAAGAATATCATGGAAAGAGATAACAGTTAACTAGTACTTCAACAACTAAGGAAGAATATCATGGAAAGAAATAACAGTTAACTAGTACTTCAACAACTAAGGAAGAATATCATGGAAAGAGATAACAGCTAACTAGTACTTCAACAACTAAGGAAGAATATCATGGAAAGAAATAACAGTTAACTAGTACTTCAACAACTAAGGAAGAATATCATGTAAAGAGATAACAGCTAACTAGTACTTCAACAACTAAGGAAGAATATCATGTAAAGAGATAACAGCTAACTAGTACTTCAACAACTAAGGAAGAATATCATGGAAAGAGATAACAGTTAACTAGTACTTCAACAACTAAGGAAGAATATCATGGAAAGAAATAACAGTTAACTAGTACTTCAACAACTAAGGAAGAATATCATGTAAAGAGATAACAGCTAACTAGTACTTCAACAACTAAGGAAGAATATCATGGAAAGAGATAACAGCTAACTACTACTTCAACAACTAAGGAAGAATATCATGGAAAGAGATAACAGCTAATTAGTACTTCAACAACTAAGGAAGAATATCATGGAAAGAGATAACAGTTAACTAGTACTTCAACAACTAAGGAAGAATATCATGGAAAGAGATAACAGCTAACTAGTACTTCAACAACTAAGGAAGAATATCATCGAAAGAAATAACAGTTAACTAGTACTTTAACAACTAAGGAAGAATATCATGGAAAGAAATAACAGTTAACTAGTACTTCAACAACTAAGGAAGAATATCATGGAAAGAAATAACATTAACTAGTATCAACAACTAAGGAAGAATATCATGTAAAAGATAACAACTAACTAGTATTCAACAACTAAGGAAAATATCATTAAAGAGATAACAGCTAACAGTACTTAACAACTAAGGAAGAATATCATGGAAAGAGATAACAACTAACTAGTACTTCAACAACTAAGGAAGAATATCATGAAAGAGATAACAGCTAACTAGTACTTAACAACTAAGGAAGAAATATCATCAGAAATAACAGTTAACTAGTACTTCAACAACTAAGGAAGATATCATGTGAAGAGATAACAGCTAACTGGTCTTCACACTAATGGAGATATCATGTAAAGAGATAACAGCTAACTAGTACTTCACAACTAAGGAAAATATCATGGAAAGAGATAACAGTTAACTAGTACTTCAACAACTAAGGAAGAATATCATGGAAAGAGATAACAGCTAACTAGTACTTCAACAACTAAGGAAGAATATCATGGAAAAAGATAACATACTTAACTAGTACTTCAACAACTAAGGAAGAATATCATGGAAAGAAATAACAGTTAACTAGTACTTCAACAACTAAGGAAGAATATCATGGAAAGAGATAACAGCTAACTAGTACTTCAACAACTAAGGAAGAATATCATGTAAAGAGATAACAGCTAACTAGTACTTCAACAACTAAGGAAGAATATCATGGAAAGAGATAACAGCTAACTAGTACTTCAACAACTAAGGAAGAATATCATGGAAAGAGATAACAGCTAACTAGTACTTCAACAACTAAGGAAGAATATCATGAAAGAGAATAACAGCTAACTAGTACTTCAACAACTAAGGAAGAATATCATGTAAAGAGATAACAGTTAACTAGTACTTCAACAACTAAGGAAGAATATCATGGAAAGAAATAACAGTTAACTAGTACTTCAACAACTAAGGAAGAATATCATGGAAAGAGATAACAGTTAACTAGTACTTCAACAACTAAGGAAGAATGTCATGGAAAGAAATAACAGTTAACTAGTACTTCAACAACTAAGGAAGAATATCATGGAAAGAGATAACAGTTAACTAGTACTTCAACAACTAAGGAAGAATATCATGGAAAGAGATAACAGTTAACTAGTACTTCAACAACTAAGGAAGAATATCATGGAAAGAGATAACAGTTAACTAGTACTTCAACAACTAAGGAAGAATATCATGTAAAGAGATAACAGCTAACTAGTACTTCAACAACTAAGGAAGAATATCATGGAAAGAAATAACAGTTAACTAGTACTTCAACAACTAAGGAAGAATGTCATGGAAAGAAATAACAGTTAACTAGTACTTCAACAACTAAGGAAGAATATCATGGAAAGAGATAACAGTTAACTAGTACTTCAACAACTAAGGAAGAATATCATGTAAACAGATAACAGCTAACTAGTACTTCAACAACTAAGGAAGAATATCATGGAAAGAAATAACAGTTAACTAGTACTTCAACAACTAAGAGTAAAAGAAACTGCTCAATGAGAGATGAAATGAAAATTCTGGCATTCTTTTACATGACGTCGACTATAATAAACGAGTTTTATTTTTACCGTTCATAAGATTCCAAGCGAATAAATTGGTGCTTGAAACAGGTACGCTTGGGTTGTGATCAAGCTACAGCCGCCAACAATGACAGAAATTAGATATACAGGCTATTGGGGACATTGAGATATTAATACTTTATTGAAAACAATATAGGAAGAAAGATAGAAGACAAAGTAGTAAGGCGAGGACTGATACAATTGAGATTGAAATATCAGAAGGTGGGTATCCAATAGTCTGACAGGATCAACCGTGACATACCTTGCTGGAGAGCCATAACAGTCAACCTTTGATGCGGAATGGCATATGATTGATTGATATTTGTCTATGTTGTTACACCAGTCTAATTTCAGTTTGAGTATAAGGATACAGAAGAGCACTTAGAATATCATGGACGGAGAAAATAATCAATGCTGCTGTTCTGCAAGAGCTTTATATTAAAGATAGTTGACTATTAAAGAACATGAAATCAAGGAAAATTGAATATTTCGGACACATCAAACGAAATGAGGGTATAGCGAAGATAATTTTGGTGGGAATGGTGCCTGGAAGAAGAATTAGAGGAATACATAGAAGACGATTGGGTGCAAGATATCATTGGCGATCTGAGAATGACTGCTGCTGACGACGGTCAACTTGTACAGAATATAGTGTTTTCAAGGAAGTCATTCTAGACAAGTTCTGGAAGGCACAAGCTACTTGATAATGATGATATTAAACTAATAATGAGTAAATATAATGTTGAATAAAGACCAAGTGTTTAACTAAGAATATTGTTAATTTTAGAAACAAAAATCGTAATTCTTACCGTGCCTAGAAGGATAACTAGAGTAGTTTGGAGTCGACGGTAAAAACCAACTACGGTCTATCCCGAGTTCTGCAATCAAAACAATTATAGCCATTTTACTAGACATAATAATTCCTCTCGTACCGCTATACGTTACATGAGGTCTGCAAGCAATTTCTCCATACTGCTCTATCATGGGTAACTCGCTCAATCTTTTCCATGGAACTGAGACAATATTTCTTGCCTCTGTCAGCAAAGTTCGTTTTAGTGTCTCCTCTCTTTCTTGAACCCTCTGCATCCCGTTCATTGCCTGCTTTGATATTATTTGATCATTTCTTCTCAAGGTATGTCCAACATATCTCCACCTTCTTCGTATAATCGTTGTTACTAGTGGTTGACCAGACTTTTCTGATTTCATCCCTTCTGAATTCGTTCCATTTTACATTCATTATTTTTCGCAGACATCTATTTTCAAATGCATTCAATGTGCTTTCTGTATCTGTAGTCGACAATACTAAACATAATACACATAATTTTCTTTAAGACATCAAGACATACTTCGCCTGACTTATTGTTAATGAGAACATAGAAACATGTATTATTTAAGAACGGATAGCATTACATTACGACAGATATTCAGAACGTAAAATTAACTCACTTAGGTTTTGAAAGGAAGTTTAAAAGTTAATTGCATATACTTTACATGACTTTGCGAATCAATCTCAACTTTTGAACTCTTGATTTTTCTAGGCATTATTACGTTCAGTAGTTTGCCTCTGCTTTCTAAACGGGTGGTGCCATCGTTCTTTTGTAAAAATCCATGCGAAACAATTTGCAACCAAATTATCCGAAGCGTGATTCGAACTCAGAATCTCGGGGTTAATAGATCGGGTCACTATCCCCTAAGCCACAGACGGCACCAAGTTTTGAAAAACGTTAACAAATTACTCATTTTAAAAAATAACTACGACACATTACTTTAAAAAAACAAAGCTGGTTTTGCAAGTCTTACTGATATAATTATATCTTAAAGTGTCTATAGAAGAAGAATTGATATCACTGGATTCCCTGTATGAAGTCTGGATTTGTTCTCTTCTTATGTATATCATTTGCTTGATAGATGCCCGTTTGGTCAAACCAGCGCCGTATCTGGACGTATAGAAGTGTTTTTCTTGTGTTTGTGTGTGTTGTATGGTATAGCGTTCTCTGGTTTCTTTAGCTATATAGAAGGCTTTCTTTTCTTCTTTTGATCATATAGAAATAGTTTTCTGTTTTCATTTTTATGAAGTTTATGTGTCTTTTAATATACAGAAGGGTTCTCTTTTGGTATCTCTTTAATAGTACAGAATAGTGTTCTCTGTTTGGTATCTCTTTAATATACAGAATGGTGTTTTAGTTTGTATCTTTTAATAGTACAGAATGGTGTTCTCTAGTTTGGTATCTCTTTAATAGTACAGAATGGTGTTCTCTAGTTTGGTATCTCTGTAGAAATGCATTTTATTGTTTCTTTTGATCGTATAGAAGGGCGTTTTTCTAGTTTTTGTATTAACGATAATTCTGCGTCATAGTTTCGTGCGATGTTACAGGGACTATAAAACATGTTTAAACTACTTTTTGATTGTTTTATACAACCCTGTAAAACGCTTATTTAAATGAACATACAATCACACATATTACACATACCTGATGGTAGTGGCGTTGTGTGATGATGGTCCGAATGTGTGCTAGGCATCACGCAGGACAAGGAACTTTGATTACTTCGTCCACTCCAATACTGCTCAGATAAGTTGTTCATATTAACTATCATTCTGTCCTGATATGATTTCTTAAATGGAATTAGACGTATATTGAACAATCTGAAAGTTGGAAAAAAAAGCAGAGTTAAATAGCGAAATGGGTGAACAAATCCCAGATGAAAAATGAAATGGATGAATAAATGCATTTAACTAATTAACAGAAGGAAATTCATGTTTTAAAAACATCTTTATATTTTATCCAAGGGCAGCATTGTGGGATGAAAGGATTACAACCATGCTTAGTACATGTCTTAACATATGTTTAAAAATGGAAGGATTGTCTGAACGGATAGGTGTACCTGTGATAAAATTCATTATTTCTATAAATATTATATGACACAAGAACGTCGGTTGTAAGAGTTATCTAAATTATATTGGTGAACAGAGAAGCAACAGAGAAAAGGACAAATTTAAAACAATGTTGATAATCTACAGGGTGGGCCCAAAAAATGAGAACATCGCGTAAAAAGTAATATAATTACTTTAAAATTCTGTTAACTGTATCCGTAATAGCTTAAATTGTTTACTCATTTACTTACTGACCTATTTAGCTATATGATGTTTTTATTTCGACAATTTCCGGGCAAAATCTTTGATTTTTAATATGCCAATTGTTTACATCTGCAGGTTTAAACTTGTTGCCAAGAATGACAACAATTACTGCGGAATACCGTATTCTGATTAAACGAGTGGCGTCGATGCTTAGAAAAACTGAACAGGATTTCTGATTAGCTAAATATTTGGCAAACAAAATTACATGAAACAATATAATTAAATTAAATAACATTTCTAAATAACGCGTATGTTACGCGCTGTTCTCATTTTTTTTTTGGCCCACCCTGTAGACTTGACTGATAACTTTTGTTCTGGTTCTTAATGTGAAACTCTTCAAGTAAACAAAGTAGAATCAATATTTGATAAATACGAAAGCAAGCCAAGTTTAACAAACAGATTTGAAAATTCTCTGAACATCAACAGATAAAGCCTTTTCTTTTTCTTAGTCTATTCCGCTTGTCATCCACAAGTGTAGTGTCAGAGAAGGGTGGTGACAAGCTCCCTGTGAGTGCGTGTTCAATTCCGTGGGCTGGCAGAAAAGCCAAAGGTTCTCCAAATTTACGGTGTTCGGGGCACCAAACCAAAGGGTTACGATGTTCATGGCACCGAGCCGAAGAGCTGAAAGCTTAAGTGCTTCTTGTTCAGGAAATAAAAAAATATACGGATATTTTGTATACTTCATCAAATGCGTTCTATAAAATAAGTTTCATTTCTATAAGGTTGGTCTTGATGTCGTTACTTTCTTTTACATGGATCATTTCTATAAGGTTGGTCTTGATGTAGTTACTCTATCTTTTACATGGATCATTTCTATAAGGTTGGTCTTGATGTCGTTACTCTATCTTTTACATGGATCATTTCTATAAGGTTGGTCTTGATGTCGTTACTTTCTTTTACATGGAGCATTTCTATAAGGGTGGTCTTGATGTCGTTATGTAGTGGATAGCCAGTTTCCTCTCCAGGAGGCAGCTGAGGAACAGACAGTTAGCCAGATAGTTAGTGTAGTATAATTAGATATTATATAGTTGAGACTATGTGTTGCACTCTCTAAGTAGAAGTGCAACACATAACTACGAGACAATGACGCTTTTGTGTAGTTAGGGAGTGACGATTGAGTAACTGTTGCTAGTTAGTAAACAAACATAGTGACAATCGACATGAGACATTGGTACCGAACGGACGTGTTCTTGTCTGTGTCGTGTAAACATCATTAAAAATAAGGAAATATCAATGAATCTTAGTTATTTATTATATTACTAAGTGTCATCATGTATCGTTTTGCTGCAACGTAAATACCATCTGAAATAATGAGAGTCTAAAAGAAAGAAGGATCAAACTAAAGTGATGGATCGTCATAACGAAGATAATGGAATTATAATCAGATCACTACGTCAGGCCTTAATACCCCATTATTAGGGAACTTTGCCAAAACAAGGGAACGGAGGGACGCCTCCAAAGACAAAGAAGGGGATGGAGGGACCAAAGATAATCACCTCCGTTTACAATGGTGTCAGAAGTGGGATCTTTCTTTTACATGGATCATTTCTATAAGGTTGGTCTTGATGTCGTTACTCTATCTTTTACATGGATCATTTCTATAAGGTTGGTCTTGATGTCATGGAACATTGCTTTAAATTTGTTGGAGGAATAGCTAGAGGAAATTCTTATCAGGTTGTCTAACATTTCGAGAAACGATGTAGATTCATTATAGAAGAAAATTCGACGATTAAATTGTGTTTTTTTTCAAGTATCATGTCCGTGACATGGGTCGTCTTAATACTGACCGTCTTGAAGACTTTATCTCTCGCCAATTCTTCCTTCCGCATTCTCCGTTTCATTAAACGTTTCCTTAATGTTCTCATGTCATAGTCGTTATGGGACCTACTTCTGTTTCAGAAACCATGCCCTTCATTACAGCTTTCACTAAACCACTGACATTTAATGTGAACAGAATATTTATGCATGTAGTGACATGAAATTATTTACCAACTAATGTTTCTTAACGTAGGATGTCTGTACTTCCGGGTTTCTTTTATCCGCCACGTTTAACAATTTGAACAAAATGGTACGTAATCTTAACCTTTTCGATCTTCAGAGCCGATTTACTGGCTCACATTGATTAGTACGCAAAGGCAGTATACATTGCAATATAAAGGCGGTTTGGGAGATGGACAAAAAATTATGGAGTAAGCATGTTAATTATACAGTATACTGACTATGCGACATATTACGAAATTCCGAGAGACAGTATATCGTCTTAGAAGACGAAAGAGTTAAAGCTCAAATGACAGACGGCAGTGAAAGGAATTGTCCTGTCAACACTGCTATGACATAACACATGGTGATTAACACAGTACACAAAGTACATATGTATTATTCAACCCGATAGTTCTAATCACTGTAAACATGACCAATAAATTACAATAAGAATGTACTTACCATCAAAATGTAATAATAGATATACAATAATCTTGAAAACAGATGCAATTATTAGTCAAAGAACATTTTACAATCACAAATTATCTGTACAATAAATAAACGCGTGTTGCTCCTAACCCTTCGTCAGGACTGAGTGACAGTAATACACGAATCCAATGTTTTAGTTTGTCATGAGAACAGTTCATCACATCTAAACATTGTATGATCTTGATTTATTTGTCAGATTCAATCAATTTCTTTTCTTAGTTTGTTTGTTTCGGATCCCGAGTGTTTACGAGTTTGTATTCATATTTTTGTCCATATGTCAGAAAGTGTAGTTTATTCTTTCGGTTCCATCATTCAGATGGTTTATGTTGTGAATCGTTTGACATGTTAGCTTTATTTTTAAAAAAAACATACCTGTTTGACTCACTGTAGCGGTTATTTTAGAACATCCCAAAGATGAGCAGTCTTCCATTCTGGATGGAAATGTGTTGTGACTTTATTGCAGCATTTTTTTTTTCCCGATTCAGAAGCACTTGAGATGAAAGATCTTAGACTCGGTGTCATGGACATCGTGTCACCGTAAATCTGGGGAACCTGTGGCTTTTCTGCCAGTCCGCGGAGTTGAACCCGCACTTACAGAGTACTAGTCACCCGTAGTCCAACGCGCTACGAACACGCTGGGCACGCGGGCATTGCAGCATTGAAGAA
Organism: Arion vulgaris; assembly: GCA_020796225.1. Lineage (NCBI taxonomy): Eukaryota > Metazoa > Mollusca > Gastropoda > Stylommatophora > Arionidae > Arion > Arion vulgaris. The sequence goes on along the minus strand of CM036753.1, from coordinate 62,160,340 downwards.
CCACTGAAGTTGTAGGTGGTGGTTTATTGCATCTTAGCAACTAAGTAAATATTGTCAAAACGCTTCACAACTGTCAAGATCACATCTATACTTGTTTCGTTAACTAAACAATTGTGTTACCAGGTCGTTCCATAACTGTCAAAATCACATATATCTTTGTTTTGTTGGCAAGATGAGCATGTTACCAGCAAGTTTCACGAACGATTACGATCACTTCTTTGCTTGTTTCAACTTCAATTTGGAATATCATCACTTTAATAGACTAGTATGTTTCCAATCATCTTTCTAGTGGTAACTTAAGTCTTTTTCGACGAAAGAATCAATTCGATTTTGCCCACTGTGAAGTTTACAGGTAACTGGCTAATCTATCAAATTGGAATGAAGGATACCATCTATATTATTAGTAGGTTATACTTTTTGGTGGTATGTACTTTCATCGTCAAAATTCAATCTCTAACTTTGATAATATTGTTCAGGTTCGACGTCTATGACCTCACCCTATACATGTCCAGTCCTTGTAAGCTCAGTATAGCATATAAGTAGTGTAGTATCATTAAGTAAGTAGTAGAGTATCATTAGAAGTGAGTAGTAGTATCATTAAGAGCTAGTAGTAGCATCATTAAGTAAGTACGTAGAGTATCATTACAGTAAGTAGAGTATCATTAAGTAAGTAGTAGAGTATCATTAAGTAAGTGAGTAGTAGTATCATTAAGTAAGTGAGTAGGAGTATCATTAAGTAAGTGAGTAGAGTATCATTAAGCAAGTAGTGTAGATCATTAAGTAAGTGAGTAGGAGTATCATTAAGCAAGTAAGTAGGAGTATCATTAAGTAAGTGAGTAGGAGTATCATTAAGTAAGTGAGTAGGAGTATCATTAAGTAAGTGAGTAGAGTATCATTAAGTAAGTGAGTAGAGTATCATTAAGCAAGTAGTAGAGTATCATTAAGCAAGTAAGAAGTATCATTAAGTAGTGAGTATCATTAGAAGTAGTAGTGTATCATTAAGTAAGTGGTGGATCATTAGCAAGTGAGTAGGAGTATCATTAGAAGTAGTAGAGTATCATTACAGAGTGATAGAGTAGTAAGTATCATTAAGCAAGTAGTAGTAGTATCATTAAGAGTGTAGTCATTAAAGAGAGTATCATTAGCAAGTGAGTAGTAGTATCATTAAGCTAAGTGAGTAGGAATAGTCATTAGAGACAGTGAGTAGTGAGTATCATTAAGTGAGTAGTAGGGTATCATTAAGGCAGAGTGAGTAGAGATCATTGAAGTAGAGCATTGTGAGTAGGAGTATCATTAAGCAAGTGAGTAGGAGTATCATTAAGCAAGTAGGAGTAGTGAGTATCATTAGAGTAGTATAGTGAGTAGGAGTATCATTAAGCAAGTGAGTAGAGTATCATTAAGTAGTGGTTTCAAGTAGTGAGTATCATTAAGCAAGTGAGTAGGAGTATCATTAAGCAAGTGAGTAGGAGTATCATTAAGCAAGTGAGTAGTAGCTGAGTAGGAGTATCATTAAGCAAGTAATCAGTAGCTCCAACGATATCTAAATATTCACATAGAAAGTATAGGTACCAATCATCAGCTGAGTAGGAGTATCATTAAGCAAGTAACAGTAGAGATATCATTACAAGAAGTATGAGGTATCATTCAAGTAAGTAGGAGATTCATTGAGCAAGTAAGTAGGAGTATCATTAAGCAAGTGAGTAGGAGTATCATTAAGCAAGTGAGTAGGAGTATCATTAAGCAAGTGAGTAGGAGTATCATTAAGCAAGTAAGTAGAGTATCATTAGCAAGTGAGTAGGAGTATCATTAAGCAAGTAATAGAGTAAGATTCATATTACAAGTATAGGAGATTAAATCAAGTAAGTAGGAGTATCATTAAGCAAGTAACAGTAGCTCCAACGATATCTGAATATTCACATAGAAAATATAGGTACCAATCATCAGCTGAGTAGGAGTATCATTGAGCAAGTAATCAGTAGCTCCAACGATATCTAAATATTCACATAGAAAGTATAGGTACCAATCATCAGCTGAGTAGGGATTCAACGTGATTTGACCGCAACTCCTAATAAAACATAGCTTTTTAAAAGATATCTATGTTGTAAAGTAGTTAAGACGTTAGCCTTGCGGTCTGCAAGTTGTGGGTTCGAATCTGGAAAGCGTTATTCCGTCACATGTGCATTTTTTAATGGAAATCTCTAAGATTGCTGCCAGAGTTGTGCTTTTTGCAACACTATTGGCAGGTGTCTTACAATTTCTGCCTAAAGGAACGGATACATATGGGAAACCGGTGCAAGAAAGTCAACCCACCGCCTTTATACCCTTTAGAACATATATAGTAACGAATGAAACAAACGCACTATCAGCACGTTGCTCTCTCTCTCTCTCTCTCGCTGTAGGGCATAATGAAACGTAATCGATGTGTTGTTGACTTTCACAAGTCTGTCACTATTCTTACAATTCAGTCATCTAAAACTAAAGTGAGAGACACCTTTGTTTTTATAGTTGGTTGGCCTATATCAACAATACATCACATTCTCGGTAATCGAACTTCATTGCACGTGTGTCAACAGTCTAACTGATAGTCTGTACTCAGGGCAGACGTTTGTGAAGACCCATGATCATTTATATCAGTCGGCATGGCACATGATGATACGAATATTCTTAACTATGTCATGGTTCAGAAATCTAGAATGTGGTAGTTTGTTTAAGAAAGTTTTAGAACAGCAAAAGGTTGAATTTATTGCACCGCATTTTCGTATATTGCTTGATCATTACTCACAGAAATGACCCACCCTCTTGCAATAGTATTGCTCAAAGCAGACGCCCTTGTGGTGCCGGGGCCTTTAATGGAAGCAAAGAATAGTACCACTGCAACCTACAATGCATGTTGTAAGAGGCGACGTGATTGATGTTACCTTCGACATGAATTGCAATTTAAGTGATGAATAGTTTTGTGTTTATGCGGTGCAGGTTGCTTTTTGAGGCGGTACGGCTGTTTTTAGCATTTCGTGTGATTTTCGTTGGCACAGGAACGGAGCAATTATGGGGTGACCCGTTGCAGTGAAGTTGGAACCGTACATATCTTCTTCTTTGTGTTCGTTCTTTACGACCAATTTTAAACACTCTTTGTGATATGTTTGATCTTTGACCAATTAACGTGTATTCGATCTGCACATTCGTTATGGTTAGGCCCCTAAACGCATAGATTTCTACACGTTTAGGACATGTGCATCCGATTTCAGCCAAACCTCCTTAGTCGTCTCTTACGACATGCGTGGCAGGTAACAGTGGTTATATTCTTTACACCCCATATTTGGGTCCCGGTAACCACTCGGGTGAGAACCGTACATATGAACTATGTGGTAAAAAAGGCTGGATCATGTATTTTGGTGGAGAACAAATTGTTTTTTAAGCGGTTTTTTAACAAGGTCATGGCCAGTATGCTTCACCAGCACGCGGCAGCTGATGGTTCCAGTAACATAATGATTAAAAGGAACTTATACTTCCTGTATATTTGTCTAACAGTTGCAAATTGTCTATGTCCATGAATCTTCCAGGCCTAGATCAGGCTCATTAGTCATCTAGTGACTCGACTCAAGTAATCTTTGCTTTCTATTGGCTACAGAAAGGGATCATTACTCAGATATAGAAATAACAAAGTTTGAATACTTTATGTAGCTGAGCATTCTTCCCGTATTCTTCTTCTTCGAAAGCTCCATATCGACCACTTGTATGTGATCTGAGCCTAAGAGCAAGGTGTACATTGTGCTATTCATGCGCCTACATTGTGCTATTCATGCACATCCGATTTCTGCGATGCTTTTTATTTACTAAGGTAGCTTTCCTAGGCTCCTACCTCAGTCGCCTCTTACGACATGCCTTGTAGGTGGCAGTGGTACTATTCTTTGCTTTCCTTGTGGGCCCCGACACCACACAGGAGAGACTCTTATTATGAGATTGTTTGTATAGATTGATATGTTAGAAGGTTTTGTTTTGCTTGTCTTAGACATGAACAAGATTTGTTGTGCTGTATCCTGTACCAATGAAATTGTTTGTATAGATTGATATGTTAGAAGGTTTCGTTTTGCTTGTCTTAGACTTGAACAAGATTTGTTGTGCTGTATCCTGTACCAATGTATATTCCCATTCTAAACGCAAGCTACACAGAATAACTTAGGTTTGTTGCCGGAGCTACGGAGTTCGTGCTTTGTGCAATACTCTTGACATAGGGATTAAATATAGGGTGAAATATGGTACAATTGAGTAAATCCTTCTTTGAATAAATTTTTTGTGAATTATTTTTATAAGAACGAACGCAAGAGGATGGGGAGGGGGTGGGAGGATTAGTTTTAATATATTTAGGTATTTGTTCAGTGGTACATGCTCTGTTCTAAGTTAGCGATGGTGGTATTCTTTCTGTCTTGCAAACCAGATATCTTCAGGTATTATACAGGTGTAAGTGTAAGACATCTCTTAAGTTCTACCTATACCTAAGTCACTGGGTTTTTATGGTTAAAGTGGTTAATCATTGTGCCTAGAGCACTGAAGTGATGTGAGTTCGAATTGGTTCACGAATGTATTTTGTACAGTTCCTCAGAATTATTGCTACGGCTACGGAGTCCGTGATTTTGTAATACTCCCCTACAGGGGACATAACATTTTAAGAAAAGGGATCAGGTCATAGGTTAACCGGATGCAGAGAGATGAATTCTACGTCTTTAACCTTGTCATTAGCATAACGTTGCCACCCCAACAGTTCTCCGGAATTTCTCTCATAGGCTAGGTGTCCCACCTCTGCAGCCGTCATGTTCAAACAGCAGTTTCGTCCTGAGTCCATCTTCTCCGTGGTCTTCCTCTTCTTCTCTTTGTCAGTATGCCTCATTCGATGATTGTCTTCTCCAACCCTTCATATCTTTTTATATGTCCAAAATATCTCAATTTTCTCTTTCGTATTTGTAGCATCAGCCAGTTTTCTTTGATTCTGAGTTCTTTCTGGATAGATTTATTTGTTCTCTTCTCTGTCCAAGATATACGGATGACTCTTCTGTAACACTTATATTCGAAAGCACATATATGTTTTCCCACTGCTTTATTAAATATCCATGTTTCACATCTATACGTTGCCACTGGGAATATGCATGCTCTTAGTATTCTGATTATTAATTATATAGATCTGTATTTCTAACAAACGATCATGAAAAATAGATTAAGACATCATGAAATATAGATTAAGACATCATGAAATATAGATTAAGACATCATGAAATATAGATTAAGACATCATGAAATATAGATTAAGACATCATGAAATATAGATTAAGACAAATGATAAAAAACAACTTACCAATTCCCATAGATATGTACACTTTATGTACACTTTAGGTACACTTTATGATGTAAGTAAATTCACAAGCAAGAATTCAATTATTATCAATGTCGGTATGAATTCACTTTCTGGTAATAGATCATGAATCTCCGTAGATCTATTTTTGGATGCTCCAACCACTTAACCAGTGAAATTATATCCAGATATTTATGCGAAAGGAAAGGTTGGAACACACACGAATGAAACGTACCCACAATAAGCATCTAATTTTGTAAGACTAGTTACAAGTAAGATATATGCAGGCTATTATCTAGGTAGTACACAAGTTCGCGTGATGATGAGCTTTTATGTGATCTGGACAGGTCAGCTGTCAATCATTATAAATACTAATTAAACCTGCCCCTATTCGTTACTCCTGGTAAATTTTAACAATAGTACAGGTATGAATATAGTTGTATTAATTGGTCAAAAGTACACCTTTAAGAAAAATAATTGTTTTGTAACGAATGTCCAATATTTACAACATCATATCTACTTTTTTGGGAAGGAAATATTCACGAAAATATATTTAAAACTAATTTTTTATCACAAATCAAGATAAATGGCAGTTTGCTATTGCTCCGCCCCCTTTAGTGACAATTACAAAGTCCACCTAATATCACTAACCACCCTAGTTTGACCAAAGGTCGACCCAGGGGAGAGAACCAATGGGAGTAAGTTAATTTTAACAATACCGTCCAGGGAACGAATCCAAATTGCTACCTTTTCAAACGTCCCAACAGAAGTCTATTGTTAAGTGAAATCTGTCCTTTTGCCGATAATCGTGGTGTCTGATAACATTGGCATGTGGATTATAATAGTTTCCACGTAAATGAGGATTATATAGTATTGGGTGCTTGACCATTGCTATTTGTCTGATATGTCTGTCTAGCTATCTATATATCTGTTTGTCTGTCTATCTATATATATATATATATATATATATATATATCGATTTATATATCTATCCATCAAGCTGACTATTTATATGTTCTATGTACATACATATAGATCTATCCCTTTCTCTAAAAATAATATATCTTTTCGTTCGTTCTCTCTCTCTCTCGCTCTCTCTCTCTCTCTCATATATTACACACAGCGAAACTAGCAAAACTAAACTAAGCGCATAACCAGAGATCGCCGAAGAAGAAGAATATTCGAATATTGTTGTCCACAGTAAACTAAGCGCATAACCAGATATTTCTGAAGAAGAAGAAGAATATTCGAAGATTATTGTACACAGTAAACTAAGCGTATGACCAGATATCGCTGAAGAAGAAGAATATTTAAGTAGTATTGTACACAGTAAACTAAGTACATGACCAGATATCGCTGAAGAAGATGAATATTTAAGTAGTATTGTACACAGTAAACTAAGCGCATCACCAGATATCGCTGAAGAAGAAGAAGAATATTCGAAGATTATTGTACACAGTAAACTAAGCGCATGACCAGATATCGCTGAAGAAGATGAATATTTAAGTAGTATTGTACACAGTAAACTAAGCGCATGACCATATATCGCTGAAGAAGAATATTTAAGTAGTATTGTACACAGTAAACTAAGCGCATGACCAGATATCGCTGAAGAAGAAGAAGAATATTCGAAGATTATTGTACACAGTAAACTAAGCGCATGACCAGATATCGCTGAAGAAGATGAATATTTAAGTAATATTGTACACAGTAAACTAAGCGCATGACCAGATATCGCTGAAGAAGAAGAATATTTAAGTAGTATTGTACACAGTAAACTAAGTACATGACCAGATATCGCTGAAGAAGATGAATATTTAAGTAATATTGTACACAGTAAACTAAGTACATGACCAGATATCGCTGAAGAAGATGAATATTTAAGTAATATTGTACACAGTAAACTAAGCGCATAACCAGATATCGCTGAAAAAGAAGAATATTTAAGTAATATTGTACACAGTAAACTAAGTACATGACCAGATATCGCTGAAGAAGATGAATATTTAAGTAATATTGTACACAGTAAACTAAGCGCATAACCAGATATCGCTGAAAAAGAAGAATATTTAAGTAATATTGTACACAGTAAACTAAGCGCATAACCAGAGTTCGCTGAAGAAGAAGAATATTCGAATAATACTGGAAAAAAATCTTAACCAAAAGATGCACATCTAAAGAGTTTAAAGACAAAATATTGACTTTATTGCACGGGTTTTACCCCATATGGCTCAGTCCCCCTCCGCAGAAATGGTACGCCACATGCCGATAGTATTGCACCGAGAAGGAAGAAAACAAATATTAAAAGCGACTATCGGACAACAGAGATATTTTGTTGCACAAGAAACACAATCATTTGGTCGATTTGGTCAGATCTTGTAAATAAAAGAAAAAGACATTCAAGGAAGTTTAAGTAGAACTTGTTCAAACATGAAGAAGAAACACTGTTTCTATTTGTCTTTTCACATTTTCATGATGGAATTGGTTTTTTTACACTTGCCGTTAAACTTAGGGGTGTTAGCTTTAATATGCGTTTCATGGCCAGATAAGTCGCTCTTGTTGTGGTATATCCGTGTTTATTTAGTGTCCATCTATCCATCTTTTTCTTGGTCTTCCCTTGGCTTTAGTACCAGATCTCTTTTTAATATATGAAAAAGTTGGGAAACTTCTTCGTATGTAAAATAACACTGTTTCAATTCAAAAGTTGTCAGTAACAGAACACGATTTTGTAACATGAGGAATTTTAAATCTATAAATAAATAAATGGTGGAAGAGAAGAAGAAGAAGACATATTGGGGGCATACGGTGTTAGACCAGTATTTTCCTTTGAACAATGGCGCACCATGGATCATTATCAAGCAGGTCTACTTTATCTCATCAATATTTCTCTGGTAGCCATTTGACGTTTTGTCGACTCGAGATCCGTATGCGATCAGAAAATGACGACTGTAATTAGCGGAACATAAGATAGTTCTCTATTTCGTCAACTTTTACCTCTTTTTTGAACACAAACCCTCAACCAACTCATGTCAAGTCTTTCTATCGTTAACCCGTTCATCCTTCTAAGCCGATATACTGGCTCGTAGTAATTTTAAAGATGACGCAAAGCCTGCACACCGGCCAATTCAGAATATATTACAAAATAAATGCGTCTGTATTAAAAAAAAATATAATATAGGAGTGAAAGCATTAACTTGCATTTCCTTCAATGACTTCTGTATATCGTCAATCGTCCAAAAAACCGATGTGGTCTGAAAAACATCCCACTACACTGTGGTATTAAACCATTGACCACGTTTCTACGTAGCACGTGTAGTAATCACTATACTATCTGGTGAAACAGAAGTTTCTGAGTTCGTGTCCACTGGAAGGCTATTAATAAAATTTTGCAACAAGCCTGATCTCATGATAGGTAAGTTCAAGGACTTAGTCCTTACAGAAATGCAAAAAAACCACTAAGGTTCTGGATTGTAATTGTTTCGTATGGATTTTTACAAAGGACGATGGCACCACCTGTTCAGAAAGCAATGGCAAACTACTGAACGTAATAATGCCTAGAAAAATCACAAACAGCGTTAAAAGCTGGCGTTGATTCGCAAAGTCCTGTAAAGGATATGCAATTAACTTAACAAGTTATTCCTAACATTGTCGCAGTTCCTCATACTGCCTGGGTACAAATTTATGCTATATAGCAGATGTTCGATAAAGTAATCAGTGTCGATGGCACTCCAAGTAGTGGTAGAATTTAGATTCAATCTTGCAGGACTTCACGAATGAGCCGTCATCGCTGCTAATCCGACTGAAATGATCCACTCAGCTTAACCTAAACAGCTGAAATTGAGATCCGTCAACTTCTCTTCAATTAATTCTCCAACTGTAATCCTGTTCCTCTACTGATCAACGGCATTCAGCGTTAAAGACTTTTCTGTCGCCATTCTTGTAAACTGTCTAAACATATAAATCAACCAGTTAGTCCACAGGTCAATATTGACCCTACTCCTCGACGTTGCCGGACTCTTGGGGAAAACATGAAAATAGGATCAGGTGACTAATTCTCTCCAGTCTATTACCGCTCCATCTCTTCCAATCAGCAACCGATCAGGGACTTCAACACTCTGAGTAAATCTATTGTCCAGGTGTACCCGCTACCGGCTTCTCACCTGGCTGTCGTCATCCAACCATTTCACGGGATAACAGAAACCTTGGAGTACTTGGAGAGCTGTCTAACAGACCTCTCTGGAATTTCCCTCTGCTTTTAGTATAGGGGAATCTTTGATTGATTTAATTATTTATCTTTCAATAAAGTGTAATAGAGTAAGTGGCACCCAAAATTTCACAGGCAGCTAAGAAACAAATGATCAACAGCATTTTATACCTACTTTGTGTTACAGAGCCAAACATGGACATTGAGCAAAGCGCAGTCACAAAAATAACTACATGTGAAATGCGTTGCCTGAGAAAAGGTACCAACAACACAAGAAAAGACAGAATCACCAACATCAGCATAAGAAATAAAGTTGGACAAAACGTGCTTGAATTATATAGATAAACAAGAATGAAGTGGTTTGCCCTAATAAGAATGCATCAAACTCCACAGTATACAGAGTCTTCTACAACAGAACATCGGAAAGAAGGCAAGGAAGACCACGGAAAAGATGGTTAGATGGCGTGGCAGCATCTGTGAAAGAGCAAAGATAACAATCACACAAGCCACCAGAACAGCGCAAGACAAAACAGAAAACCACGACACTGGGCAACAACCGGTAGCAGTGTGACGACAAAGAAGAAGAAGAGTAGAGGTAATAAGTAGAGTGTAATAAAGTAAAGTTTAATAAAGTAGAGTGTAATAGAGTAGAGTGTAATAGAGTAAAGTGTAATAAAGTAGAGTGTAATAAAATAGAGTGTAATAAAGTAGAGTGTAATAAAATAGAGTGTAATAAAATAGAGTGTAATAAAGTAGAAAGTAATAAAGTAGAAAGTAATAAAGTAGAAAGTAAAAGCAATAAGGCGGAGTAATTAAAAAAAATATCTGATCAGTCGTTATATTTATGTATACAGAAATAGAACTGTTTCACCTGTGCAGTGATATTTCTCCCATTGTCCACAAGCTCTCTCTCATATCATCATCAAATTGATTGTCATGAGAAGAACTTTGCTGCCACCGTAACAGTCCATCGGAATTTATCTCGTAGACCCGCCTCTGCAGCCGTCATGCTCAAACCATCAGTTACATTCTGAATCCATCTTCTCAGTTGTCTCCCTCTTCTCCTCTTTGCTAGGATGGCTCCTCTATGATGGTCTTCTCCAGCCCTTCGTATCTCTTTATATGTCCAAACTACTTCAATTTTGTTCATTCTTATTTGCAGCATCAGTCAGTTTTCTTTGATTTTGATTTCTTTCTGGATAGATATGTGTGTTCTCTTCTCTGTCCATGATATACGGAGAACTCTTCTGTAACAGTTATATTCTAAAGCAGATAAATGTCTTTCCACCGTCTTGTAAAATGCCCATGATTCATACCAATACGTTGCCACTGGGAATATGCACACTGTTAGTATTCTTAGCTTTGTTTTCATCTCAGTTCCATTCCAGACTGTTTTTCATGTCAGTTCCATTCCAGACTGTTTTTCTATTAGTTCCGTTCCAGACTGTTTTTCTATCAGTTCCATTCCATACTGTTTTTCTATCAGTTCCATTCCATACTGTTTTTCTATCAGTTCCATTCCATACTGTTTTTCTATCAGTTCTATTCCAGACTGTTTTTCTATCAGTTCCATTCCAGACTGTTTTTCTATCAGTTCCATTCCATACTGTTTTTCTATCAGTTCCATTCCATACTGTTTTTCTATCAGTTCCATTCCATACTGTTTTTCTATCAGTTCCATTCCAGACTGTTTTTCTATCAGTTCCATTCCATACTGTTTTTCTATCAGTTCCATTCCAGACTGTTTTTCTATCAGTTCCATTCCATACTGTTTTTCTATCAGTTCCATTCCATACTGTTTTTCTATCAGTTCCATTCCAGACTGTTTTTCTATCAGTTCAGTTCCAGACTGTTTTTCTATCAGTTCCATTCCATACTGTTTTTCTATCAGTTCCATTCCATACTGTTTTTCTATCAGTTCCATTCCAGACTGTTTTTCTATCAGTTGCGTTCCAGACTGTTTTTCTATCAGTTCCATTCCATACTGTTTTTCTATCAGTTCCATTCCATACTGTTTTTCTATCAGTTCCATTCCAGACTGTTTTTCTATCAGTTCCATTCCAGACTGTTTTTCTATCAGTTCCATTCCATTTTTCTCAGTTCCGATTCAATGTTTTCTATCAGTTCCATTCCAGACTGTTTTTCTATCAGTTCCATTCCAGACTGTTTTTCTATCAGTTCCATTCCATACTGTTTTTCTATCAGTTCCATTCCATACTGTTTTTCTATCAGTTCCATTCCATACTGTTTTTCTATCAGTTCCATTCCAGACTGTTTTTCTATCAGTTCCATTCCAGACTGTTTTTCTATCAGTTCCGTTCCAGACTGTTTTTCTATCAGTTGCGTTCCAGACTGTTTTTCTATCAGTTCCATTCCATACTGTTTTTCTATCAGTTCCATTCCAGACTGTTTTTCTATCAGTTCCATTCCAGACTGTTTTTCTATCAGTTCCATTCCAGACTGTTTTTCTATCAGTTCCATTCCAGACTGTTTTTCTATCAGTTCCATTCCAGACTGTTTTTCTATCAGTTCCATTCCAGACTGTTTTTCTATCAGTTCCATTCCAGACTGTTTTTCTATCAGTTCCATTCCAGACTGTTTTTCTATCAGTTCCATTCCAGACTGTTTTTCTATCAGTTCCATTCCATACTGTTTTCCTATCAGTTCCATTCCAGACTGTTTTTCTATCAGTTCCGTTTAACTGTTTTCTATCAGTTCCATTCCATACTGTTTTTCTATCAGTTCCATTCCAGACTGTTTTTCTATCAGTTCCATTCCAGACTGTTTTTCTATCAGTTCCATTCCAGACTGTTTTTCTATCAGTTCCATTCCAGACTGTTTTTCTATCAGTTCCATTCCAGACTGTTTTTCTATCAGTTGCGTTCCAGACTGTTTTTCTATCAGTTCCATTCCAGATTTTTTTTCTATCAGTTCCATTCCAGACTGTTTTTCTATCAGTTCCATTCCAGACTGTTTTTCTATCAGTTCCATTCCGTACTGTTTTCCTATCAGTTCCATTCCATACTGTTTTTCTATCAGTTCCCTTCCAGACTGTTTTTGTTGTTTTATATTTTGTAAAGACATGTGTCTTCTTCTTTTAATTTCCTTCATCACATTTAAATCTGTTGTTAGCAGTGAACCGGTTTAATCAAAACTGTTCACATTTCCATCTGTTGTTAGCAGTGAACCGGTTTAATCAAAACTGTTCACATTTCCATCTGTTGTTAGCAGTGAACCGATTTAATCAAAACTGTTCACATTTCCATCTGTTGTTAGCAGTGAACCGATTTAATCAAAACTGTTCACATTTCCATCTGTTTAGCAGTGAATGATTTAATCAAACTGTTCACATTTCCATCTGTTGTTAGCAGTGAACCGATTTAATCAAAACTATTCACATTTCCATCTGTTGTTAGCAGTGAACCGATTTAATCAAAACTGTTCACATTTCCATCTGTTGTTAGCAGTGAACCGATTTAATCAAAACTGTTCACATTTCCATCTGTTGTTAGCAGTGAACCGATTTAATCAAAACTGTTCACATTTCCATCTGTTGTTAGCAGTGAACCGATTTAATCAAAACTGTTCACATTTCCATCTCTTGTTAGCAGTGAACCGATATATTCAAAACTGTTCACATTTCCATCTGTTGTTAATAGTGAAGCGATATATTCAAAACTGTTCACATTTCCATCTGTTGTTAATAGTGAAGCGATATATTCAAAACTGTTCACATTTCCATCTGTTGTTAATATGAACGATATATTCAAAACTGTTCACATTTCCATCTGTTGTTAGTAGTGAAGCGATATATTCAAAACTGTTCACATTTCCATCTGTTGTTAGTAGTGAACCGATATATTCCAACTGCCTCTTCTAATTCCCAAATATGTAGATTGTATATTCTTATTAAACTAAAAACAGTATGGAACGGAACTGATAAGAAAACAAAGATCAGAATACTAAGAGCACGTATATTCCCAGTGGCAACGTATGGGTGTGAAGCATGGACATTTAATAAAGCAGTGGTAAAATATATATGTACTTTCGAATATAAGTGTTACAGAAGAGTCCTTCGTATATCTTGAACAGAGAAGAAAACAAATAGATACATCCAGAAAGAACTCAAAATCAAAGAAAACTGGCTGATGCTACAAATAAGAAAGAGAAAATTGAGATATTTTGGACATATAAAAAGACATGCAGGGCTGGAGAAGACCATCATAGAAGGAGGCATAACGACAAAGAGAAAAAGAGGAAGACCACGGAAAAGATGAATTCAGGATGTAACTGATGGTTTGAACATGACGGCTGCAGAAACAGGACATCTGGCCTATGAGAGAGAGAAATTCCAAGGACTGTTGGGGTGGCAAAGTTCTGCTCAGGACAAGCTATTTGATGATGATGATATTCGCATTTTTGTTGCTGTCTGCTAGTTTTCATGCCTCATACATTATTCTTACATTCCAGAATACAATTCTGGTTTTGAATTCAGATTTCCGTCTCATGAAAATAGCTTTCTTTTGCCGTTCACCACTTCCAGTCATATAACTTTCACCCCTTCCAGTCATATGACTTTCACCACTTCCAGTGATATAACTTTCACCACTTCCAGTCATATGAGTCAATGACTCTGTAGCCTTCAGATCGATGAATAAGTAGTGCGTTTGTTGTTGTTTCTGTAAAGTAAAGATTTTTACAGGATTAAATTGTTAGTCCTAAGCCAAACCCCTAGCCTGGAAACCAGGAAGCCATATTTATCTGGCACCTCCTCGGCGACTGTTCGACCTGGCTGACCTGCCAGAGCATAGGTTCCTGCTGTCTAGCTACTCTTATCATTGCGCCCTAAGCCTCCCAACACTACTAGGTAATGGTCCAATGGGGAGGGGGGAGATTCTTCTTTAACACTTATATTGTAATCAAAAGCTGCTATCTGATTTCTAACTGCCTTGCTAAATGTCCATGTTTCACCCCCATAATTTGCCACTGGGAATATGCATGCTCTTATCTGTAAGTATATGAGGAAGCCAAAGTACGGAAAAAATGGCCTACAAGAACAAATGGCTGAGAGATCACCCAGGTTATGAAAGGATGATGCATACCACAACTAAGTATAGAAGAACAGGTTGTCATTTTCGTTTACGAACAGGGCACAAGGCTGAGGTACCATCTGTTTAACAACTACAAAATAGACCTCTAACATATGCACATTGGCACAGGCAAGTGACAGAGACACACATACTATAAGAATGTCCAACATACACGGAACAGAGAAAAAACACATGGCCAATCCCTTTACCAGTCCAAGACAAGCTATATGGAGATGTACATGGACTAAGGTTGACCACTTTAAAATTATACAAATTGATGTTTGAAAAAGAAGAAGAGGAAGAAGAATAAGAATATGTATGTATGTATGTATGTGTGTGTGTGTGTGTGTGTGTGTACATGCATGATTTCTCTACATTCTTCGTCAAGTATTTGTGTGCTTCTTCTTTCAAATCCTGTAAGGTTATGTGAGAAGATCACAGACACCACCAACTATTGACGACCACCAATTTTATTGTAGGACCGAAATGAAGAAGAAACATTGACACGAACAGCTGGTGGAGACGTGTCTGAACTTGGTGTTCTCAATTCAAATTCTTGCATTTCTTTTGTTACTATTACCTGGTTCCGGGTGTGAACATCTTCAAATTAAGAGTTTGAAAAGTATGTTTTATAAATGAAAAATACTGATGCAGTCGTATTTGTATTAGGCCGGCTTTGATCTTTCAGTTGTCAGCGGCCAGAGGATGACAGCGTTTGATGTTGATCGAGTTGTTTGAACAGAGTCCACATTGTGTTGTCGAAGTGACTTCCAATTGGTAGTTTAATGTAGTGTCTACTGCTGACGAAAATCTCACCTAATTTTCTGAGAAATGATCTGTATTCATTTTTTTTAAATTTATCGAAAAAAGAAAGATTAATTTATAGGCATAT
The DNA here is from genome assembly GCA_020796225.1 of Arion vulgaris. Lineage (NCBI taxonomy): Eukaryota > Metazoa > Mollusca > Gastropoda > Stylommatophora > Arionidae > Arion > Arion vulgaris. The sequence continues at coordinate 62,144,810 of CM036753.1, read as the reverse complement.
ATTAACATTGAAAATAACGTTGACTTTCATGACACAGGGGATTAAAACCATTTCTTCTTCTGCATTCTCACTAGATTGGGATTTCGGATTCTCTAATAAAGGCAGTCGTCTTTAAGAAATGCGTCACAACATTGGAAATATAAGAAATCTTTGCTGTTGGTCAGGACGAGTTGTTTATATACATAAGACAGTTAATTATATATATATATATTCTTTTCGAACGCTCCATATCGACCACTTGTTAACCACTCTTTGTGATTTGTATATGATCCGAGCTTAAGAGCGATTGTACGTTGTGACAGTTATGCACCTACAAGTATGCGCACATTCGATTTATTGTAGATCTCAGTGGTACTATTCTGTGTTTCCCTTGCAGGCACCGGTACCACAGGGGCGGTAACGGTACGAGAGGAATTATTATTATATGGAGAAATGTGAAATATAATTTAAAGAAGTTATATGGAGAAATGTGAAATATACAAAATATGAAAACACTGAAAATATGAAATTAAAATCACACATTTGTTCACGGAAAGTAAGATGAAAGTAAAATATATAAACAAGGTGTCTGATTAGAGAAACTATGAAATTAAGTAATATACAAGTTTATTGAAATGAAACAAAAAATGATAAATTGAAGACAGGTAGCAATAAACGTAACTGGAAAAGGGATTAATGTCAATATCATTTAGGATCTCTGTGGCTTATAGTTTAGAAGCTCGCCTCTCCTGCCAAATGTACTTGGTTTGCTCCCTCGTGGAGCCATCCTGATATCTTTCCAGAGATCCCTAATCTCAGTGTAGGTGAGATCGAGTTCCGAGTCCTATCACAGACGGACGATAAAATGTAAGTTCCGGGTTCAAGTTGAGCACGTAAGAGAACCCGTAGGAGTTTAAAATCGAGAAGAGCAGGCTGGAATGCCGCTGCCCGGGAAAAATTCATTAGAAAACGTTAAAAATAAATTCCAACAAAGTATCTTCATCATCTTCAAAATTACATCGTGGACCCTCGCCGATGCTAAGGTTTTCGTGCACTGCGGCTGAGATATTCCTGTGTAAGAAAGAGTTTGGAGCATACATGGTTACTCACCGAAGTGCAATGATCTATTAAACAATTTCATTTACCAGAGAATGTAATGAAACGCAAACTATGAGTTGCAAAAATGAAAGAGCCAGATGTAGAGTATATTAATTGCCCAGAGAGAAGAGAATCCAGTAATAAATTGAAGTAATTTGGGAATGTATAGCAGAAGTTAATAGAAAGAGTTCTCAATTACATGTCGTGTGAAAACATCAGTGTACCCCTCGGACATCACGCTAATGGTGGGATTCTACTTATCTTGTGGCCTGCTCTCCTGTCGAGGCTGCCACCAGGAGGGAAGAAACTTGTCAGTTGTGACGCATTTCCTGTGAGGTTTGGTAGAAAAGCTCTGAAGTGACCAACAAATGCTACGAGCTATGTTGATACTGGTAACAATAAAGTATTGTGTACCTGCTCGTCGACAGCAAGAAGCGAGGAGAAGAATGGCATTCTTTTCTACCTGCGTCACACTCTTTCACATGAACTCAATGAACAGTCAATATTTGTACGCAAGTTCTTTCGACCTCACGAATAAGATGGTAGCCGCGAAACCGCAAAGGACTTTCCATACTGCTCAGTTTTAAGCGCAAATTTGGTCAATTTACTTGGAGGCAGAAAACAGGTCAACTTGAAGGATAGGTGTCACTCTATGTTCAGGTGTTCTTCCAGTACTCAATTTGTCATTACTTAATTGAGAGTCATGATTACCTTTTACTTAAGAAGGTAAAGGGTCGTCTTCGTTAGTTAAGTCATGGATGTGAAACGAACTATCAGTACTTATTTTCATTTAATAGCGAGCTTCCATAGAGTTGTTTCAACTCCAAAGCCAGTCTCATGAATACTAGTGTAGCATTATACAAGTCCCAACACCAGTTATAGATGGACGCAATGCAGATAGACCATTGGAACTATCATATGCTGACGATACAGTGATACTGTCAACATCGCAAAAAGGGATTGAAAAATTAAAAATGGTAGTGCAATAGAAAGGCGAAAAACTAAATTTATATCTCAATGTGGTAAAAACCAAAATAATGACAACTGATATGAAATATCATATGAAAAGTATGATAAAGGTATTTTTTTTCGAAGAAAATAAAATATAAATTGTGGTCAATTTTGGCTATCTCGGTTCACCGCTAACAAAAGATGGAAATGACAATTAAAAGTAGAAGAAAAAAATAAAACATAACTAAAGCTTAAACAACTAAAAACAGTATAGAATGACACTGATAGACAAACAAAGATCAGAATACTAAGTGCAACCATATTCCCAGTGGTAATTTATGGTATACCAGATGTCCCCCCTCCACTCTGCAACCGTCATGCTCAAAACATCAGTTACGCCCTGAATATATCTTCTCCGTGGTCTTCTTCTTTGCCGGGATACATCCTTCCAAGATGGTTTTCTCTTTATACGTCCACAATAAATCAATTTTCTCATTCTTATTTGTAGCATCGGATAGTTTTCTTCCACTCTGTATGATTTGTATGTAATCTGAGACTAAGAGTGATTGTACGTTGTGCCAGTTATGCAACTACAAGTAGGTCAGTACAATCAATTTCTGTGATGCTTTTTACTAGAGTAGCTTCCCAGGTCCTATATCAGCACCCTCTTACGACATACCTTGTAGGTGGCAGTGGTACTATTCTGTACTTCCCATAGAGGCCCCGGAGACCACACGGGAGGTATTATATTCAAAAACATATGTATGTTTTGTCCACTGCCTTGTTAAATGTCAACTAACTACTTTCTACAAACGTTATATCATTCTTCAACAAGCGCTAGATTTGAGTATCATACATAGTCAATAACTGTCAATGTTGTTCAATGTAGATATTAACCATATATGTCTAAGTTGAGTGTATTTTCATATTTTCTCCTGTTCCAGTTCTTTCACCGGACCAGACCGAACACACAATCAAAGAAAGCTGGTTGATGCTACACAATAAGAATGAGAAAAATGAAGTAATTTGAACATATACATTGATACAGTTGAGAAATCAAGACATCAACAAACGAGTAGGTACAACATTAGTACTGAACTTCATCAAGAAACAACAAATTAAATGGTTCGGCCACATAAGCAGATTACCAACAGACAGTACACATCAAAGAGCAATGTTACTCCGATAGAAAGGATGCAAAGTAAAATGTCGGCAACGCAAAAGATGGATCTCAGAGATAACAGAGACGACGAAAGACACTATTTATAAAGCGCACACAAGGGCTCGTTCTAGAAATCTCTTCTACGCTGGGAGGCAAAATAGAATTGAATAAAAGAAAGAGAAAAAAAGAAAGAATGAAAGACGGATTGGAGAAGATTATTATGGAAGGAGACATCCAGGTAAAGAGAAAGACCTTGTAGGTGTTGGATTCTGGATGTAACTGATGGTTTGAGCATGACGGCTGCAGAGGAGAAACATTTGGTCTATGGGGAGAGAGAATTCTGAAGGACTGTTAGGGTAACGAAGTTCTGCGCAGGACAAACTATTTGATGTTGGTGGGCTAGTTCTATCCACAAAATTTTAATATTTTACCATGTTCTAGTGTTTATATGTTTTATATGTTTCCCGCTATATTTCACACATATGGCTTTCATAAAAGATTTCCACAGTTGCTTATCTGTCTCTTTTCTATCATTCGTTTCCTCGTCAGACCACACACTTTTCTATCAATCATTTCCCAGTCAGACCACACACTTTTCTATCAATCATTTCCCCGTCAGACCACACACTTTTCTATCAATCATTTCCCAGTCAGATCACACACTTTTCTATCAATCATTTCCCATCAAAACCACACACTTTTCTATCAATATTTCCGTCAGATCCTTTTTCATCATTCGTCAGACCACACACTTTTCTATCAATCATTTCCCGTCAGACCACACACTTTCTATCAATCATTTCCTCAACACACTTTCAATTCTCTTCCGTTTCCTTTTCCTTGGTCTCATTGTTTTCTTGTCTCATCTGCTGTCCTATCCCATGCATCTACTGACATACAACAAACAGGTTCAATTCACTTCCATCTTCGTTATTTACCAATCGTTATCAATGATGAGCAAATTGCTCATTTGCTGGGGTCTATGTGGCTAAGCGGTTATACCCATGCCATGCGAGTCGAAGGTCGTGCGTTCGAATCCTTACCACGCCGTTGTGTTCACGAGTTCATTTTTTCCAGAGATCCATAGGATTGTTGCAGGAGCTACGGAATTCGTGCTTTGTGCAATACTTTCGGCAGGTATCATGTCTTTTCTGCGGAGAGAGACCTAGCCATATGGTGTAAATATCGATGAAGAGACTTATGTATGAGCTGAACGACAAGAGAGAAAAGCAAAAACTCAGAAGTTGTCACAGTAAAACATTTGTCAATTAACTGTCTGTAAAGATGACAAAGTCCATATATCGATGAAGAGACTTGTGTATGAGCTGAACGACAAGAGAGAAAAGCAAAAACTCAGAAGTTGTCACAGTAAAACACTTGTCAATTAACTGTCTGTAAAGATGACAAAGTCCATATATCGATGAAGAGACTTGTGTATGAGCTGAACGACAAGAGAAAAGCAAAAACTCAGAAGTTGTCACAGTAAAACACTTGTCAATTAACTGTCTGTAAAGATGACAAAGTCCATATATCGATGAATTCAAATTAAAGCATTCTATCAATAATGTAATATAAACCAAATTATAATAATTCATCTCGTACCGTTATACGTTACATAGGGCTTGCAGGAAACATCTCCATACCGCTCTATCCTAGACAAGTTCCTTAGGGTCTCTTAGGCCACCTCTCTTTCTTAACCCTTTGCATCCCATTATGTGGCTTGACCAGACATTTCTTCTCTAGGTGTTTTCAACATATCTCCATTTTCTCCTTCTTATAACAGTTGTTACTAGTGGTTGACCAGACATTTCTTTCTAGAGTGTCCAACATCCATTTTATTCTTCTTTATAACAGTTGTTACTAGTGGTTTCAACTTCTCTGATTTCATAATTTCAAGTCGATCCATTTTATGTTCATTATTTGAGACATCTATTTTCAATTATAACTTGCTTATATCTTTAGTCATTTTCCAACTCGGCATTATACACTGATACAACATTTGAATTGAAAGATTATACAACATTTAATTGAAATTCTAATTTGGTTTTGATACTATATAACTTGCAATTCCATATTTTAGTAAGCCAACATAATCCCAACAAAGGAGTTATACATGCAGAAATAGAAACACATTTTGAACAAATTTTGTTTGGCATACAATTTTATTTTTCTGAAGAACCAGAATATGCACAATTGAATAAATGACGTTTATGTACAGGAATAAAACTGATGTGTTATAGGCAGGAGTGTACATATATTAGTCAATGTATTTAACAACACATGCCATTATATAAAACACTAGTAGTTTTAATATGTTTGTTGGTAGATATGTATTATGTTTTCTTTGTTTCACCACCAAACATTTCTGAATGAAACTTGTGTACTTCAAATATGTGATCATTTTTGTTGATTTAATTCATCAGTCTACATACTGAAGATTTCAACTATAAGGTGGCAAAGTTCTGCTCAGGATAAACTTTTGGGTAATGACAAGTCTCCACAGTACATTAGTTTTGTTCCTCTAATGTAATCACAATTGTTGTGTTAATAGCCTACGGAACTGCACTGCACGTGTTTTGATGGTGATACTTTTAGTTGTTCGCATCTGTTTCTCAAAATCTATAACATACGTTTAGTATTATAGACTTATATGATTCACTTTTGAAATAACTATACTAGTTTTAAGCTCTAACAGTTACAACCATATTCATTTTGGGTCTCTGTGGCTAAGTGGTTAAGCCCTTTGCCTTGTGAGTCGAAGGTCGTGGGTTCGAGTCCGGACCGCGCCATTCTGTTCACGAGTGCATTTTTCCCAGAGACCCCTAGGATTGTTGCTGGAGCTACGGAGTTCGTGCTTTGTGCAATACTCTCGGCAGGTGGTGTGCTATTTCTGCGGAGAGGGACCGAGCCAGATGGAGTAAAACCCGGTGCAATGAAGTCAATCCTTCGGCTTTTAAACCCTTTTGAAACAATATTCATTATAATCACTTCCTTTCGTTAGTTATCAGATAATAATTAAAACATTTGAAACCTCTAGAACTGAATATGTCAAGTGTGTCTAACAATACTAGATATTCTATATTTTCAATTGTTGAAACAACTGTTTCACTTCAGATTCTAATTCCCACAGGTAATCAATTCTATGTACTTTATGAAGCATTTTGTTTGTTTTGCAACATTTTCTAGAAATAACTAGATAGGTCAAAATTTATTTTCAGAGTTTCTTGAAGTTAATAAAAAAAAAAAGAAGAGATTATGTGAGTTTGAATACCGTATAATGACGAATTTAAATTCCATATTTTAGGTAAGGTGGTGTGATTACCCACGGCCATGGTAACCTTGGTGACGACCTTTGCCAGATTGACTCTTAAACTTTTTGTACTCCAAAGATGAGTTAGGTTTCCGAATAGCAAATTTGATTTTAATTAGAAAATATAAACTGTTAGATATTTGTATATTAGTATATCATTCCTAACATCTACAATTCATTCAAATATGTCTTGTACCTTCAACTAAGCAAACTGAATCGTTTCACATCTTATTTGTTGTTTACCCTTTGAAGCATTCTGCTGACAATATATACATATGTACCAGTATAACTGATGTTCCGTCATTGTAAAAAAACAACCACAAGCCAGTATTTCGGTTCAGATGGACAAAGGTGTTAATATATTTATTTCTCTAGATAAATGTTATCAATAATACTATAACACGGGGATGTTATACCAGCTAGAACCTACTTTAGTTTAGTGTGGGTCTCTGTGGCTAAGCCCTTTGCCTTGTGAGTCGAAGGTCGTGGGTTCGGGTCCGGACCGCGCCAATCTTTTCACGAGTGCAGTTTTTTCCAGAGATCCCTAGGATTGTTGCTGGAGCTACGGAGTTTGTGCTTTTGTGCAATACTCTCGGCAGGTGGTGTGCCATTTCTGCTGAGAGGGACCGAGCCGTATAGGGTAAAACCCGGTGCAATGAAGTCAATCCTTCGACTTGAAAACCCCTTTTTTACTTTAGTTTAGTCGTCGGATCATCCTCAATGCACTTTGAACCAATTAGTCCATAAGTGCTCCGATCTCCTCCTCAGTATTCTCTCAGTGTGTGACGACAAATGACACCGGCTCTGCATTGGTTTACTTTTTTCTGTATTGGTTAACAACCTACTTTGTATGTAACTAATTGTATAATATAATGTACACATCAAACTATATAATCGTATTTAATGTCATAAGAAACAGGTAAACAAGGGCTAAACAAGAGTTAGATCATCGGCTTTTTTATCGTGAAGACTCAAGTTCAAACCAAGACATGTGAGAGTTTTGTTGTTTTGGGTGCACAATTAAAATAAAACGCACACCAAATCAGTACAATGCGCGCTGACAACCAGGGTAGAAAAGTGTATTAATCAAATTAACCATGTAACGACGCTAAAACCGGGGTTAAACATGACAAAAGTTATATTTTTGTAAACGATTATAAGATATAAATATGTGTAATATGTCATTGTACAACTTCATAAAAATACAACACTGACAACATACAAATATGATTTCAGTGCGAGTTCACGCATCACAGACTTTAGCCACGATGACTTCCAATTTTCATGAAGTTTTTCAGATTGGAAAAACAAAATGTTATAGGGACACAAATAGGTGAATGTTTAACGCTAATGTAATTGAAATATTTGCAAGGGTTTCAATTAAAAAGGTATATGGAAAACGAACACAAGCAGTAGAATGTCAGTGCGTGGCCAACGCTAAATAAGGCCGACTAGCTCATTCGGGAAATCGAAAATTTATGTTTATATGGTCTGACTTTAATATATGTTTGATAGAAGCATTATTTAAAAAAATATTACTTAATTCTAGGCGTCCACAGTTAGTTTGTAAGGAAAAGTGTTAATAATACTTTACCTATCACATGTTATATACGGTGAAAGTAGAGGTTTGGCGTGGGATTAGCTACCCCATCCTGTAAAACAACACTCAGCTACAAACACAGCAACCAAGCGCATGAGAGCTTGCAGGGCCTTGGTTGGGGACCTATTCCTCCTTTGGGGAGAAGGGTAGGTGAGAGAGTTAATAATACTGATATTCCTTAGCGTTAAATTTAATTTGTGACATAATACATGGTGTTCAAGATAAAAGTAGCACCGTCAAGGAAGCAAATCTGGCATATGCTTATGACAATTTGAAGTCTCAGTTATGATATTGTATATGTCAAGTGAGCGATACTTTTTTTGATGGTGTTTAATTATGGTGAGAGCCGCTTAGCGTAGTTGTTAGTGAACTCGCTTCGCAAGGCTGGTGGTCTGGGTTCAGCTCCCGCAATGCGCGTGGAATTTTCCCGACCACGACGGCTCTCAGGTCGACCCAGCCTCAACTGGGTACCAGACATGCTCTGGGAAGTAAAGGCGGCCGGCGTGATGCTGACCACATCACCCAACGTGTGCCGACGGTCAATGAAAATACAGGCCTAACATGTTTGACTCATATACATGATATGTAAGTGCGATACTTTTTAGGTTTTAATTATGGTGATGGAAGTGGCGATGAACAAATAAGACCAAGGGCGAGCTAGTCAGAACCGTGTAATAGTGTCGTGGGTGGTCAAGAAAAATGGAAACAAATTTCTATAGGCCACACCGGTGACAATCACAAAGGTAGCGTCCGATAATTAAACTGTTGACCGATCTGAAAACGTTTCAGAACTAAGAGCCGACTGGAAGGAGGGGTGGAGACTAAATGCTATTGGCAGCAGTGAGTGTAACTACAGGTGACGATCAAACAAGTTAATGACCGGTAATTAAACCTTTGATTAATAAGTTTCGGAGTCCAGCTCAGTGGGCGATTTTATAGTTAGAGAGGGAAAAATGTACCCCAGAGATGTCCAGTTAGGAAAATTTCAGAGATAATACTATTGAAGATTTGATCTTGAAAAGAAACTTGTACAACCGGTTTAAATAGTAAATATACAAAACACAGTGCGTACCTGGCAACTTTTGATTTGTCAATGGCGCTACTTTTATCTTGAACACCCTGTATAACCATGTTTTCACATGGCGTATTGTTTTAAACATGAACTTGACTGTATTTATCAATACTTGACAGAAACGGAAACGTTACAGTCGTAGTATCATTTCTGGGAATTTTTACCTGAGCTAGTTGGTCTTCTGTTATCGAAAGCCAAGAACAGTGTTATATCAGAAATTAAAATATTTGAATATTATATATAAGTGAATATATATATATGTTAGGTTCACTTCAATAATGTCGCGCTACTAAACGCTCAACCAAAATAACGTTTTGCGGATAGTTCTACGAAATTGCCGTACTGTTGAAAGTTCAACTTCTTCTTCTTCAGTGATCTTGGTTATTTGTTACTGTGAACTACAAACTGGGCAGTCAGCTTCGGGTTGGTCAGGTTTCGACAAAGTTTTGTTTTTAGGTCAACTGTGTGTGTGACCATATGTTGATGCTCAGCTCACACAAAAGAGGACAGCTTTGCATGACATGGTTCGGTGTCTTGTCCGCCTGTTCACGCTGGCAGAGAGCTGTTTGACTTATTCCGAGTCTATGTAAGTGTTTGTTGTTGACATTTCAGCACAAATAGTTCCATTTGCATTCAATAAAGTTCAGTCAAAATATAGCGTTAACTGTTGCTCAACAATCTTGTGCTGTTTACTTTTATTCAGTCAAAATGTCATTACTTTACATTCAGCAACAAATGTCATAACTTTACATTCAGCAACAAATGTCACGTTAATAGCTATTCAGCCAAAACAGCATAACAATTATTATTCAGACAACGTGTCAATTATTATTCAGCCAATATTTCGTATTATTTAATATTCAGGTAAAATGCCATGTTACTTATTATTTAGACAAAATGCCATGTTACTTATTATTTAGACAAAATGTCATGTTACTTATTATTTAGACAGAATGTCATGTTAATTATTATTTAGACAAAATGCCATGTAATTGATGATTTAAACAAATGTTATGTAACTTACTACTCAGACAAAATGTCATGTTACTTACAAAATGACATATTCTAGTCTTCTATAATATATGGTATCAATCTTTGTTTTGATGTTTAATTTTTCCCCTGCTTATTTTCAATCAATCACAATATTGAAAACTGTTCACTCTCTCTAATTACTATTGTCAATCAAAGGGACGTCACAATGAGTATATTTAACACAAAGGTGTCTGACATAGCTTTGCTGTAATCGTCTGGAAAAAGTTCTCAACGAAATAATTTTGCATTTGTCTTCGCGTGGTTTACTCACGAATTTAATTCGTCAGCTTACGACGTAAGTTATTAAGCATTAAAGCGTTTAGGTCACGACCTATCCTATATTTTTAGTTTGACATGAAGCATATTGTGGGATAACCACACTCTAATGAATTAGTTCAGCTTTGCAACCGTGTAGTGCAAATTTGAATTATTTTTTCCAGGTTCTACTGTCTATGGTAGGTTCATTAAGCATCATAATATTGTTCCATACAGATGAGGCGATATTTTTAACAGCAATCTTAACTACTAAATATTATGTCCCTTAGTTTGTGTTAGGTTATGTTTTACGATCGACATCACCGCATATGCAGACATTTTCATACCTTCTTCATCCTTTTATACAGCATACATCTCAAAAGTCCACCTACTCACTGTCCCCACTGAGAAGACGATTATTACATCTTTTCTCCTTACCACGAAGATAACAATGCCTGGTCAGTCTCGAACTTACTCCCAACTCTTGCAATCGTTACCGAGTCTGGACTTGCCATTATCTCATAACTTATCATCACTAACCTCTGTGGTGTAGGTGTCTCTGTAGGTAGAGTTCAATTGCTCGTTTCTCGTGCCAAAGGTACCAGGTTCGCTCCTTCGTGAAGAAATCTGGATATTTTTCAGAGATCCCTGATTTCAGTGTAGGTGAGATCGTGTTCCTAGTCCTATCGGAGACGGACGATAAAAGGTAGATCTCGTGTTCAAATTGAGCACGTAAAAGAACCCTTGGCAGTTCAAAATCGAGAATAGTAGGCTGGAAAACCGCTGTCTTAAAAAGTTAAAAATTTCCTAATTAAATATCTAGATAAGACCATCATCAAGATTACATCGTGGACCCTCGCCAGTGCTACGGTGTTCCTGCACTGCAGCTGAGATCTTCCTGTGTAAGAAATAGATCGAGCACACATGGTTACTCACTGAAGTGCAATGATGATGGTCTTATCAATCAATCAATCAATCAATCAATCAATCATCATCACAATCCATATTTCTACAAATTTGAATAGGAGCGTTGGTGAGCGACATTATTAATATAAAGCATGTACATATAATGTTAGAAGCAACTTATTAAATACACTTACACATACACAATATTAGATATTTTTGACGTAAATGTTACAAAACTGTTATTTTCAAACTGTTACAGTGGATAGTAGCAAGAACAAAAAACATTCATCTTCTTGTTAAAAGTAATTTTGTTACTCTCGCCTGTGAGGTCTGAATAAATAAAACAGATCATACGAAAGCACATCATTCGACAAGACATCTCTTTGATAAAAAGCTTGTACAGATTATCAGCATGCTATCATTGTTATCATATATATATATATATATATATATATATATATATGACATTTGTCATCTTTACAGACGGTCAATTGGCAAGTGTTTTACTGTGACAACCTCTGAATTTTCGCTTTTCTCTCTTGTCTATCAGCTCATGCATGTCTCTTCCATAAAACAAAATCGGCGTCCTTGCTCAATATCGCTTTCTACGCAACTCTATCATCAGCTGGTTGTTCCCCTGTGCTGGGACCTACAGAAAAGTTCTTCATTGAGGCCTTGCAAACATCTTTTGAACGTATAAGTGGTGTCTAGAAAATCAACGACTCGTTTACTGTGATTGATGGCTACGTCCTGTAAAGGATATGCCACGGTTTTCATTCAATGGTCTGCTCTGGTGCCTATTCCCTCCAAAAGTTCACAGAACAACATTTGTTTTGGTATGCGACAATTCTCCATTCTTCTCACGTGCCCTAACCATCTTAGTCGTCTACTGCGTATGCCCATGACGGAAGACATATTTCCACGTTGCATTACTTCAGAGTTGGCTATCTTATCGTACCACCTGATGTTCATAATCTTGCAGAGACATTGAAGGTGAACGTTAAGTCTAATCTCGTGCCACGAGTAGGCTGTCCATGTTTCTGAGCCATATAGTAAAGAATTAATTATTCTCATATATATGTATATATATTGTTTATTGCTTACTGAGCCGATGTCATAACACTGGTTAGACCCATAGGTGCTCACTCTTCCCCAATAGACGTGGAAGGGTATGCATGCTGATAATTCCGATGGCTTATATAAATGCGATGTAGGGGCACATGGTGCCTGGCCTACATGCAATGATTATCAATCAATCATTCAGTCAACCACTCGATCAATTAGTAAATCAATCAATATTTGAGGTACACTTAAGTTTACGATTTGTCATTAACTATACATACTTACGCAGATAAATCAAATCAATAAATAATTATATATACAATACAAAAAAATAGCAACTAAAATATAAACATTTAGGTTTGATTGACTATCTCGCTATGTTTTCACCAAAAAAGATTCTTCTAAACATATAAACGGATGCTGCTGGTTTCACAAAAAGGATGTTAATAGGCACACACAATTGAATGATGCTAGTTAGTTTCATAAAAATGGTACGGCTAAACTGACAAATTGTATGCTTCTATGCCTCGCATCCCAAAATAGTTGTTGTATGGCGAGCTTGAAGGGGGTAGACGTTCAGTTGGTGGACAGCAAAATAAACTTTCAAGACACTCAAAGTGTTTCTAAAAGGCTTCGATATATAGACCACATGCTGGGAATCCCTCGCACAAGATGGCCAAATGTGACGCTGTAATAACACAAGAGGAACCCGCATAGCTGAGAATCGTCGTGCCGTTGAGGCGCAGAAAAAGCGAGTTTCGTGAAAAGAACAAAACACACAACAATAACATGTCTAACTTTGATGATGTATGCCCCACCTGTAGCAGGGGATTGTGTTCTAGGATTGGACTCTACAGTCACCTCCTCATGCACCAGAGAGATGCAGCAGCACAAGTCTGAGGCTATTGTCATCATCTCTTGCGATGGACGGCTATTATGCATATATGCCTAGATCAAATGTTTTATGAAGTTTGGGTAATAAAAATGTATAGATAGTTAGCTAATAATTAAACCAAAATTCACTTCAGTATATTTACATGAAAACCGTTCTCTATGTTCATATAATACTTCACTATATTCTTACGATAAAACTTCAATATAAGCTTACGATAAAACTTCACAAAATCTCACTTATTAGCGAAACTTCACAAAATTCATATGATAACACGTAACTATATTCACAAGATAACAATTAATTAAATTCACATAATAACAATTCTCCCAGTTCACTAGACAACAATTTCACTACATTCACATAACAACACTTCGCTATATTCATGGAATAACAATTAATTAAATTCACATAATATTTCACTTCAATGATTTCATAACAACTTCACTCCATTCATTTAATAACAATTCACTTCAGTTACGTGATGGCAATTAATATCTTTCATAAATTTATCTTCAATAAATTCAAATTATAACACTTCATTTATGTCATACTAATTCACACAACTGACATGGTAACACATTATTGATAGAATGTGAATACTAATACATACAGTTATGCAGAGAAGATCACAAATAGATCTAGACAGAAGGAACTCGACATTTTTTTAAAAAGCCCGCCTGTGTGTTGCCGGGGCTAGCAAAGGGAGCAAAGAATAGTAACACTGCAGCCTACAAGGCATGTCGTAAGAGCAACTGTGGTTAGTGCCTAGGAAGCTACCCTAATAAATAAAAAGCGTCGCAGAAATTGGATGTACTGGCCTACCTGTAGGTGCATAACTGGAACAAAGTAGAATCGCTCTTAGGCTTAGATCACATACACATCACAAAGAGTGGTTAACAAGTGGTCGTTATGTAGCATTTGAAGAAGAAGAAGATTATATAAGACACATCATCAACAGTTTAATTAGTTGTAATGGAGTAGAAGCAAAATACAGGTCAAATGGTAAACTCGACAAATGGAAGAAATGCTTTCTTAATCCACAACTGTCCAGAAAATGTTAAAGATTTATAGGTTAATTTCTGATTTCATGCTAACGAGTTACTGACTATGCAGCTGAGTTTAGGCAGCTGTTTTCTGAAATACCTCAATCATTTAGTTAATAGTTGGTATAATTAGAAAAAGAGAATTAAGTAGACATAAGAGTGATAACACAGATTTGGGTGCGTGGGAATCAAAATAGCTTTTAGCTCAGAGACAGAACTAAAACTTTATCAGTTTCTAAATCTCAGATGAATCGTTGTTCAAACTGTTTCATTTCATTATCTATTAGCCGTAGTGCATGAGTAGATCAGTTTATTGTGTAGACACATTTACAGACAAAGTACTTCAAGCAAACCAAGGTAGAAAAATGTTTGAAGTTAAGTAATTTTTATAGGAAACTAGTAGATGTTATAATAATTAACCACATGGTGAAGATTTTGACATATAATTAAGAAGGACTTTAGTAGTTCTACTGTATGTAACATTGTCATACTAAATTGATGTTGTTTTCCTTTTATTCCATGTGTAGTTACTTGGATTATGTTATTTGAGTTATACGTGCCTGTAGATTAATAAAAACACAACAAAACTCTGTCGTTACTGCATGTAGTACCGCTTCTCGTGGCGGTGTAGTACAGGTAGGACAGGTAGGACGAGAGCTTGAGGAATTTAATGGATTTTAGTGCAGTCGACGCACAGCTGTTCAGGTTAGGATTTTTATTTATGCCCTCTACAGAAAATAATCTTTGGCCTTACCGTGAATTAAACACGGGTCTCCCACATGGGACCTGCGCTCTAATCTACTCGCTCCTCAGTAGATTTATAAACAATAATAAACAGGGAATCATAATGTTCTTATAGATCAGAGATTAAACGGCTATTGAATTGAGTTATATTGTAGGGTACATATATAAGAGTGTACAGCTGAGTGATAATTAGTTTTCAAGGTGATATACGTATCCTGCAACCCACCACCAGTTAATAAAGATATATTAATAAAATGTGATCATATCTCATTATAGTAATATATCCTATATAATAGTCATTTGATCATTTTGGGGCGTATTATTGATATTTCCATCAATTCATCTTCACAAAAACCGACAGATAATCTTTCAACACACATAAGAATAATTTGATTATCTGTAAAGCATAAAAACATAACACATCATGTGATAAACAAAACAACAGAAGTTAAACGGTTAAAATATCAGCACACATTAAATGCACATATTTAACATAGACACATTTTCTTAATGAGATTATCAAGGCAATAACATTATTAATGTAATTATGTAACGATATGGGAATAGAGAATATTATTATTACATGTTATGTTCCCCCAAAGTATGGGAACACACAAAGTATGGGAACATACAAAGTATGGGAACATACAAAGTATGGGAACACACAAAGTATGGGAACACACAAAGTATGGGAACATACAAAGTATGGGAACACACAAAGTATGGGAACACACAAAGTATGGGAACACACAAAGTATGGGAACATACAAAGTATGGGAACACACAAAGTATGGGAACATACAAAGTATGGGAATACACAAAGTATGGGAACACACAAAGTATGGGAACACACAAAGTATGAGAACACACAAAGTATGGGAACATACAAAGTATGGGAACACACAAAGTATGGGAACACACAAAGTATGGGAACATACAAAGTATGGGAACACACAAAGTATGAGAACACACAAAGTATGGGAACATACAAAGTATGGGAACACACAAAGTATGGGAACACACAAAGTATGGGAACATACAAAGTATGGGAACACACAAAGTATGGGAACATACAAAGTATGGGAACACACAAAGTATGGGAACACACAAAGTATGGGAACACACAAAGTATGAGAACACACAAAGTATGGGAACACACAAAGTATGGGAACACACAAAGTATGGGAACACAACTTATGACAAACTTATACAACAAAATATATCTTAAGAAAAAGTAATATGAAAAGGGTGAAGTTTATTAAATAGAAAATAGTGGCCGATGGGTGTTAACTTTAAGAAAAAGAAGCGTTTTAATCTTAAGCGCTTGGAGGTAAAGCGAGGAGTTGACTTCTTCGCTGACAAGTGTTAATGTAGATATGACCCCTTTCTTCCCACATGCAAATAATTCAGTGTAATGAAATTTGACACTTTTAGTTTAATTATGTATCTTTGCTTATATATATATATATATATATATATATATATATGTATATATATGTACTAGGCTACTGCTCTAAAACTTTGTTTAACATTTCAATAGGGATGAAAAAACGAAGGTTTAACATTGCACCGGGTTTCTATATGTGGCTCAGCTGCTCTCTGCAGAAATTGCACTCCACATGCTTATAGTATTCTTAGTTCTGGTAACAATCCTAGAGAGTTAGGAAACATATGTACTCATGAACAGAACGTCGTGGTCCGGAATTGAACTCAAGACCAGAGGAACGCAATGCGGACTGACAGATATATTTCTTAAAAGATTGAGCTTTTACAATATTTTAGCGTGTTGGTTGTATGCATGTTACCGTACTTCTTACAATTATCCTTAGTAATTATTGCGTACATCTGTTTCCTACATCTATACACAACCAATCTTCACCATTTGACACAAAATTAGAAAAAAAATTATTTATTTGTCTGTTAGCTTTGAGCCGAGTCAAGCTCTTTCAACCTAAGGATGAACATTGTTTTGGTTATATCGAAGCATGCAGGCCAACTAACAACCATCATGAAAAAAATAATAAACATTTTTTCGTAGAATCCAAGATATTAAAGAAATAAATAAAAATTTAAACTTTCTGTAAGTAACATAACACTGGACTAAGGGATATAACTCTTATAATGCGAGTTTAACCAAAATCAACATTTTATTTTCTTCTCAAACGATGTCTCAACGTTTGAAATTTTGTTCTTCACATTAGTATCAAAGGTTAGCAGGTATAATTTATTAACTGGAAATTAGTTTCAAATTAAAAGTAACACAGAAACAAAAACAGAAATCAGTAGATCAGTTATAAGAAAATAATATTGCAATATATCGGCATATTAAATGAAAAAGGGGAGAAACTATTATTGACAACGTGAAAAGATTTGAAGCTTAGCCAGTATAGTTCGATCAGAGAAATATTTATCAAACATAAAAAAAATAAGTAATCGACATGGATTTACTATTGTACTTGTACCTTATTTTCTTTCTTCATGTCAGTAATTGATATATTAGTATACCTTTCATTGATCAGTTTTCCTCAATAGAAGATCTCTGGATATTACAATCAAAAATAACATTTCTTTCAAGTTTTTCTGTCAATATATTTTTCTCAGATGTGGTCAAATTTCTATCTTATTCCAAAGAATATGAATCAGACAAGCAAGGCTCTTCGGATATATAATGGGAAGAGGAGTTTTAGAACATTAGGTGACAATGGGTAAAATTCAGGAGAGGAAAGATCGTGAAAGGCAGAGGGAGAAGATGTTGGATGGTCTGATAAATCGGGGTTTAGAGAAAAGTTTGAAGTCAGAACTAGTTAACTGCTCTAGGGAGAGAGGGAGAGGGAGTTGTGGAGAGACATGATCGCCTACTCCGTCAGGCACGACCCTTGATTTATTGAAACTTCTATCTATGACAAATGTAGCAATATTTCGAAAATTAGCACGAAATTTGCTAACTAGCCACACATACCATATATATATATATATATATATATTTGTTTCTAACCATACTAAACATTGCCTGAACTAAGATAAACTCAGTACATTTAGAATAACATGTTTTCTTTGTCATAATCAAGATTATTTCATGTAGAGGATTTTCATCATCTTCATAATTTCATTTAAAATCTCTAATGTGTCATGGAGGTAAGACGCTCGCCTCTTGCTTTAAAAGTACTTGTTTCATTCGTCGCATGAAGCGATCGAGATATTTGTCTAGAGTCGTGATCTCAATGTAAGTGAGATCCAGTTTGTTATCTTATCGGAGACGGACGATATAACGCAGTTCTTGTGTTCAAGTTAAGGACGTAGAAGAACCCTTGGCAGTTGAAAGTTGATAAGAGCTGCAAAGCTGCTGCCTGGGCAAAATTACGCAAAAAAACTTCTACAAACTTCTTACAAAAATGTTTACAATCCCCCAAATTACACAGAGAACACTCTGTGGATGACCCTCGCCGGTGCTACGAAGTTCGTGCACTGCTGCTGAGATTTTCTTATGTTAAAAGAAAAAGATAAGAGTAGTCATATTTATTCACAGAAGAGAAATGATGATGATCATATCAATCAATCAGTTTTTTCTTCAAAAATGAAATGCAATAATCATAGTTAGTGTCAAAGATTTGATTGTTGTCAATATTTGTGTAACGAATGAAGGCTTTGCAGTGAGACAGTTTATATGGTGACAACCGGGAAAATATATGGAAGACAAAACATAAGACAAGAGAGATTGTTCCGGACAGTATAACTGCAGGGCACACACAATTGTAAACATTAAAACTGATAGCCATCATTCAGTACAAACATTATTGTTTTTGCCAAAAAAGTGTTCATTATTTAGTACAAGTGATAACAGGGGAACTAAATTTGCATGTTTAAATGTGCAACTTATGTTAATCTAGTTGCAAGTTTTACAACTGCAATTATAAATATGTGTGCTTATTAGGGTAGGGGTAGAAGGAGGTGGGGGTTATTTTAGCAAATATGTCAGCTTTGAACCCATTACACATTGACAGTTAAGACAACTGAATAATGTTTGAATGTGTTTATGCAAACACTGTTCCATCGAATCTGACCTTATTACTCTGTGTTCAACAGACGACGAGTTTATGAAATGCACTCTCAGTCAGGGGCGGCTCGTCATTAAGGACCAGTGGGGTCAGGCCCCACCAAAAATATTGAGTAACGTGTACTTATTATTTCAGACATTATTTGTTTATAATTATTACTTTCAACAGGATACTGATTAGCTTTGAAAGTTGATATATAACGCTAAAATATCACACACATTCTGAAATCTAAAATTCAACATATTTTTCCTCCAATTAGTATACACCCATGGTCATTAGGGGCCAGTAAGAACATGCCTACCAAACCAAAAATAATTAACGTGTACTTATTATTTGTAAAAAAAAATTTGTTCGTAATTATTATAGTTAACTTAACGCTGATTAGCTTTGAAAGTTGAATATTTAACACTAAAATATAAATGGTATATCATAATAATATAACAATCATAATAATATATAAACAGTATTATTTAAAAAAACTATTATATACGGACGCAAATTCAGCTTCTCTCTATAATGCTTGACATATATATCAGCGCATTATGTTTTATCGGGTCGTTTTAAAATTCTCTACCAACGATGTAACATTGCGACCTATGACCTTTGACCGCTACCTTTAATAATAATTGCCAAAATAATTTATGTCATTTTATTCACCGGAAGCTAAGTTCAACCAATTAACAGTTAAACGACGACTCTTGATTAAATAGTACTTTGTATAATTATCGATTGAATCACAAATTATATATAAAATAATATAAAATGATATGCATTAATAGAAATATGTAACTAACTATTATTATAATCGTTAACGATAATCGTCCGTTTCGTATTCAATATACATATGTCTTCTACAATGCACACTCGTTTGCGATTGGCAGGCTGTGACCTACTTTTGAAATTGTGGCTTACTCGAAATTCAAAATAAATCAAGTGGATTATTTATTACGAAATCAGTTTCCTTCGTTAAAGATAGAAGAAAAGCTTGAAATTAAACGGCTAAGTGCACGTCAGCTAAATAGCTTTGTATATGTGCTGCAAGATGGCAAGAAAAAGAGGACTTTCAATAATAAGTGGTTTAGTAAAAAATCGTGGTTAACTGTCAGTGAAGAAAAGCAAAGTTTTTTTGGTTTTTATTATTTGCTATTTCATGGTGAAGGACTGTGGTCAACGGTAGGTTGTAGGGATCTCTTTTGTACCTTAGTTATATGGTATATATTTTAGTTGTTGTTGAACCCAAGGAATTATGAGTTTTCACCATTTTGCCTATAGTGCGTGGGGAGAGTGCCCGGCTTTCTTGCAATGAGAGCTGGCAATTATGGTTGACCATTGATTCAGGAGGAGAGTATACGCTTACACGCGACACGTACGTTGTTACTTCTTACATTTGCTTTGAATTTATGCAACTTTTTTTATTAGACATCGGCAGAAGATGCATGCATTCACTAGTATTTAGGACCCTAGATGCGTGTCTGCGTTTGCTTTATTACCTATACCAGAGTAGCTCTCTCTCGATCCTTACCCACTTAGCCAGACATGATCTTTTGTCTATTTCTATGGTCACCACGAGGAGGTGGAGTAGGGTCTTGATCAGTGCCAGCTCACTTACCCTGGCGCAACGTTGTCCTGTTTGTTATTTGCGCATGCGGCGCCAAATCATTATAGTAAAGGGGAATAACTTCGCAGAATAGACAAATAATAGTAAATACTTAAATATAAACCGAGTCCAAAACCATAATTTTTCCGAAATTTTTGTCTGGCCCTACCACCAAAAATGACCACGAGCCGCCATTGCTCTCAGTAAACTTTTTTTTTTATAGCTAGCAGTTTGTGTTCTTAAAAACGCTCGTATTGTAGGTTTAGTAAATTGGTGCCTTAAGAAATGAGGGTTTGTGGTTCGAATCCTGTGTGTGGTGATTTTGTTGTCCGGAAGCCACTAGTACTTGTACACTGTCTGTTGGTTGATCATATTCATTGACTTTGTTGCTTCCCCCGAGTTCTTAAAATAAACTCCTTATTTTCTTTTCACACCTGAATGGGGCAGTCTTATTTTCTTTTCACGCCTGAATGGGGCAGTCTTATTTTCTTTTCACACCTGAATGGGACAGTCTTCTTCTTCCAGTATTCATTTAACATTGGTTTTGCTACAGTCTCAGCATTTTCAGAAGAATGAAGTCCACAGTTTTTTCCCATGTCCATATGAATATATCGTAGCGTTAACTTTAGTTATACACATTCTAGCCAGGTTTGTCTTTGTAGACCGTTTAAGGTTTCAGACGGTTTCATTGGCACTGAAATACAGCTCTCGTGACTTCAAATGTACTCAGTTCGTTTGCAGGGTGGAACGATCGGATTATTTCTTCCAGTGATCATGATCTCAATGTAGATGAGATTGAGTGTCTAGTCCTATCGGAGATATGCCATACAATTCAAGTCGGCAGAGAGATAGTAATTCTTGTATCCTTCGATTGTGTTTAATTTCTCGAGCAGTAGAACGCGGCAGCTATACATATTTATATAATCCCATCCTCCATTTATACATTAGATAGTCTCTTCAAGTAATTTCTTCTTAGCTCTCTATTCTATTTATACATTAGATAGTCTCTTCAAGTAATTTCTTCTCAGCTCTCTATCTCATTTATACATTAGATAGTCTCTTCAAGTAATTTCTTCTTAGCTCTCTATTCTATTTATACATTAGATAGTGCCTGCAAGTAATTTCTTCTTAGCTCTCTATTCTATTTATACATTAGATAGTCTCTTCAAGTAATTTCTTCTCAGCTCTCTATCTCATTTATACATTAGATAGTCTCTTCAAGTAATTTCTTCTTAGCTCTCTATTCTATTTATACATTAGATAGTGCCTGCAAGTAATTTCTTCTTAGCTCTCTATTCTATTTATACATTAGATAGTCTCTTCAAGTAATTTCTTCTTAGCTCTCTATTCTATTTATACATTAGATAGTCTCTTCAAGTAATTTCTTCTTAGCTCTCTATTCTGGGCAACTCGTTCAATTATTTTCTATGGAAGTGAGTTCGATACTTCTCGCTTACAGCTATATATAAATAAAATAACATTTTCAGGAGTCTTCTCAAACCTTAGGGTATGAAGTAACTTCACTTCCCATTTCTAGGACATAGTGTGCAGGAGGTAGGCGAACGAATTCCTTTACTCATGTGTGAAACATCGAGTGTAGGATTGAACCCACAACCCTCTTGTGTTGGAGTTGATAGACGAACGTTTATGCATTACGATAATCCGTCCCACGCATCAGTGCCGGATTAAGCCAGCGCGTGGCCTGTAGCAAATGTTACCAAGAGGCTCTACTAGGTTTTGTATGATAATAAAATAAAACACAGTTTTTAGAAACAAATTTTACTTGATTTAATGTGAGCAAATGTCTTTCCCTAATTCATATGATGGTCAGGATGGTATTACCTAGTATCTCACGCGTCTGTGTTTCTAATGAGAAAATTAAAATTAAAATATTTTGCTGAAAAAAACTATATCTGACAAAAAATATTTAAATTGGAATTTTACAAGCTAAACTTTTTCTGCTCTAGGCGCGGGGCCCGTATCATTTGCTACTTCTGCTATATGGCTAATGCGGTACTGCCACCCATATACATGAGATAAAAACTAAGCCGTACCATACCTTTTTTTATGCTACTATGATTCCCTTGATTTGTTTATTTTATCACGTAATGTATGTCTGAAAAAGTATGTTAAGTGGTAAAGTCTACTCTAACTGATAGTGCAATTTTAACTACTGACTCATTGTTCAATGTATAACATTTGGTTGTCTGTTGGTCACCGTTAGAAAAGTTAATAACAAGCTGCGCTAGTCACCCAGTGAGTGGACATTCTGCGGTTCGAAGTCAGCTTGGTCAAAAAGTTCTTACTATGCATAGGGTACGCGGATGGACTGCAGGAAACCATGATTCTTTACTTGGGGATCTAAATCTCGTCTGATGTCTGAGTAAGATTCGCCAGAATGGTGAGGGACACTGGTGATAAGAAAAGCATATTTTTACCAAAAATAAGACAGTGGCGCTAAATTAGGGGCGTTGACAACACTGAAATCCCATATCTTCACCAAAAATAGGTCAGGGGGTTAAATTAGGGCGTTAACAACACTGAAATCCCTTATTTTAATCAACAATAAGTCAGGGGCGCTAAATTAGGGCGTTAACAACACTGAAATCCCTTATTTTAATCAACAATAAGTCAGGGGCGCTAAATTAGGGCGTTAACAACACTGAAATCCCTTATCTTCATCAACAATAAGTCAGGGGCGCTAAATTAGGGCGTTAAAAACACTGAAATTCCTTATCTTCAGCAACAATAAGTCAGGGGCGCTAAATTAGGGGCGTTGACAACAGTGAAATCCATATCTTCATCAAAAATAAGTCAGGGGCGCTAAATTAGGGCGTTGACAACAGTGAAATCCCACATCTTCACTCAAAAATACGTTAGTGGCGCTAAATTAGGGGCGTTGACAACACTGAAATCCCTAGCAGACAAACAGTAATAAAATTTAAAAAAAATAAACATGTGGTAGGACTGAGAAATAGTGCATTAACCGTTATTCAAAATGAGGGATTTCTTGATTGAATAAAACACACAACCGTGATATATTGACAATGATACATGTGAAAATTTATTTACAAACCGGTTACAAAAACAATAACATAAATTTACTTTCAAAATATACAATAATAACAAGAAGAGATAATAAGACAATTGATGACAGACACGTCTATTTAATTCAACATAAGAATATGCTGGTTTATACGCATCTTCATAGAACATAGTAGTTAACTCTTTCCTTACCGTGAGTGTTACTGAATTCTAACCACGATTGTTTTATGGCAACGCCATTTCCTTCAAAAAATATTTTTGTTTACGTTGTTTTCAGTAGGTATCACACACACACACACACACACATATATATATATATATATTTATATATATATATATATATATATATATATATATATATATATATATGTTGATGCTCGTCCATCACGAGTGATGATGACCACCATTTTCATTCAAGAGAATGTAGTTGCATTATGTTTGTCTATATATATATATAAATGTACTGTTTGTTTGTATGTTTGTTATGTAGATGATTAAATCCTCTGTAGGCTGAGGCACGACATTTCAACCCAAGGAATAATCTTGTCTTGGTTATATCAAAGCGCCAACAAACCTGAAAAATAATATTGAACTCCTTTTGGAGAATCCAAGTTATTGTTTATATTTGTGTATACACACACACACACATATATATATATATATATATATATATATATATATATATATATATATATATATATATATATATATATATTTATGTATATATATATATATATTTAACTATTTATAGCTATTATAAAACCGTGGAAGATTTTGTACACAGTGAAAAAGGTGCGCATGGGAAAAGTCACTATAGCGGCTTGTGGTGTAATTAGCGCATATGTGTGTGCCACTATAATGGTTCAGGGTACAGATTGAGTCAATGTAGTGCACACATAATAATATATATGATACACACATTGGTCAATGTTAGCAACAAGATGTATCTTCCATTATTATATGGTATGTGAAAGATTCATCAATTGATTACATTTCTAAAAGTTGATACATTTCTGACTTGAAGAGCGATGATCAATAAAAAGACAGTGTACAAGTTTCAGAAGCTTAAAAAAAACCGAATTATCAAACACAGGATTCGAACTACTTACCCTAATTTCTTATGACACTCATTGCCTAGTCTTGCAAAACGAGAGTTCTTACAAACACAGCCAGTGAGTCATTCAAGCCATTTCGAATGGCTTGCTGGTTGTGTTTGTAAGAACTCTAGTATGTGTAAGAAATAAGGGTAAGTTGTTCGAATCCTGTGTTTGGAATTGGTTTTTTTCGAAGCTCCTAATACTTTTACTATGTTTTTATTGATCATATTCATTGCTTCCGCAACTTTGTCTGGGGTTCTTATAAAACACTTCTTGTTCTCTTCTTGACTTGAAAAGCAGAAGATATAAGTGCACATACAATTAAATCATAACAAATAAAACCGCTGTAAATTGGTCTTGATCAGTTTTGTGCTGAAAGTGATTATGTGGTGGGTTGGCGAGTTCTGATGTAGATCTATCAACCGTAACGTTAAGACGATGACTGGTATTAAACGATACAATAACAGCCTCCGTTTCCCATCAGTGTCAGTGTGACAGCAGCATCAGATGGCTATGCTTTATTACAGATTTACAGGGTGTCATATCAAGGTCACTTATCAGAGAACTGTATCAAAAATCGACATTCCTTTGGAAATGTTCTCATCCTGTGGATAAAATAAATTGGTTAAAATTATTATGTAATAATAATAATAATATATACGTTTTGTATTCTGTTTTATATCAAGTATTATAGGCCAGCAAGTTGTGAAGTGACGAAATCAGAGAAATGCCTGGTTAACCCCTAGTAATATCTGTTATAAGAAGGAGAAGATGGAGATATGTTAAGTACATATTGAGAAGAAATAATCAAAGAATATCAAAGCAGGCCGTGAAGTGGGATGCAAAGAGTTCAAGAGAGAGAGAGAGAGGACGACCTAGGGAGACCATGAAACTCACTTTGATGAGGGAGGCAAGAATTATCGGATTTAACTACGTGTAGGAGATTGAGTGAGTTGACCAGGACAGAAAATAGGGAGAGATTACTTACTAACCCTATGTAACATATAACGGGACGATAGATCCACAAGTCTGTATTTGCTACCACTTCTGGTCAGCTGATATGGAGAAGGCTGAAGAAACATCAGTTAATGGTATGTAAAATATACACATATATATATATATATATATATATTATATATGTATTAATTAATATATATCAAATTATTGGTCATATTCCACATCTTAGAACTATGTATATAAGTTATATAATAACTGAAAACGTTGTGTAAAAACAGTTGAACTATATTTATTCATGCCATAGTTGACATAAGCCAATTACAAGTGATCCAAATCCTTGCCTGTCTGCTGTCTTCTTAATCATGGTATAATATGTTTGTCCGTGCTCTTTAATTTCTCATTCCACCGTCGCTCTTCATGTTTCCTTTGATCTGTTCCGTTTTTTTCTTCTGCTGTTAACCAAAAAGATGTATTTGCCAAAATTCCCATAGGACTTCTATATGCCCACATCATCTCCATCTTTATCCCTGATTGTCGTTGTAAGTGTTGTACAATAAATTTACTTCTGCAGCTCCTCATTTTGTGATATTTTTTCATGTCAAATTACTTCCAGGATTCTCATCAGACATTTCTTTTGAAATGTCTAAATCAGTGGTTCCCAAACTTTGTAGTACCGTGGACCACCTTTTAAATACATTTTGCTGCCCCAGACCCCCACAAGTTTATATAAATGAAAATAGACAGGAATGAATTATCTTTGTGTTACAATAGTAAACAATCTTCTCAGACTGCAGTAAACTTTAAATAAACTTTCATTTTGTCATGTAAGACATTTAGACTCCGGTCTGGTCCATGTCCTTTGATTTCACAGCGGAACTAGTTTACAACTGTTTTTATACATATTTAAAAAATGTATTTTTCTGTTTAAAATGTCAAAGATCATAATATTTATTCAAGCGCTAGAGGACCCCATGTGAGTACCTCCAGAACCATCAGTTTGCGAAACCCTTGTCTAAATTATACCTACAGTGACTGAGGTCATTTTTTCAGCATTCTTTATTGTATAACAAACTTTGGATAAAGTTACTTCATATATATTTATATATCGGTTTGACACACCTTGAGAAAACTCGCAGAGAAAGCAAAATAGAGGAAAGTTTTGAAATACACGGAGATGAGATTAGCAGGCATAGTTGAACGACATTCATAAGAGCTGGAAGGAGCTGCAAGAGATCACTAAAGATAGGAAGACCAGGCATGAGTTGGTCGAGTGCCTACGTCCCAATCGGTGTTAAAAAGACACAAGAATATAGAATATAAGTTAGCATAAAATCAAGTCATATCAATAATAATAAAAGACATAAGTCCTCTGCCCCAATCGGGGTTACTTCTTCTTCTTCTTCTACTTCGAACACTCCATATCGACCACATATTAACCACTCTTTGTGATCTGTATGTAATATGAGCTTAGGAGCAATTGTACGTTGTGCCAGTTATGCACCTAAAAGTAGGTCAGCACATCCGATTTCTGCGACGCTTTTCATTTACTAGGGTAGCTTTCTTAGGCCACTACCTCAGTCGCCTCTTACGACATGCCGTGTAGGTCCCAGTGTTACTATTCTTTGCTCCCCTTGTGAGTCCGGCAACACACGGGCGCAATCGGGATTAAAAAAGTATAAACGAAAAATGTATTTTCATATAAGTTGGTTTAATCAGAGCCAACTTATGGGCCATCGGAATCAGGTAAGAATTATGGGAGATCAGACCACAACTAATATAGACCAAAGCAATATTAGGAATATTTTTCACCAATAAATAACTATAGACTCACAGAATTGAGTAAAATGGCAAAAAAGCTTGCAGTGTTCTATCACACATCTGTAATTTCCAGTCCCCTTTTCTGATCTAGGTCAGGGTATCCACGGTCAGTTGTCTGGTCTAGTTATATTGAGTTGGCTGTGGTTTAATTTCTATTAAGTAAGGTGACGTGTACAATCGTTGGGGAAGTCCATGGCTAGAACTGGTCGGGAAAACCCCAAGTTATTCGTCCAGAATTCTTGTTGTGTGATTGTTGGCACGTTAGGTATTTAAGCGAAAGCAAATAATCTTCACCTGCTAATACCACACACAAATGGTTTCCATCAGTCCTGCTTAAGTCTTCATGTATATTTCTATCAGGTAGAAGAATGTATTGATCGTTTCAAGGTATTTATATTACCTTTGTGTTCGTTGTTGGAGAAGAGAATTACTTTCTATTCTGTGCATTCTGATCATCTCCACCATCAAGTGCCGTGTCGGCTGGTGTAGCGGATCATGGATCTCCACAAATCTCTCTTTTTGGTGTTTGCTATCATCTCAGATGTTGACGCTCTAACGTGCCATGAAGTCAGGCTACCCAACATTTTCTCTCTGTGTCTTCCTCTTTCTCGTCTACCCTCGATGTTGCCGGTTGTCACAATGTGTTCTTAACCTCTCTTCCTTATAACATGTCCGAAAAATGATGACTGTCTCTTTCTTATATTGATGATAAGCTTTCTCTGTGTCGACCTCATTCAACACCTCAACATTAGTCCATGGCAGTCCATGGGATTGTCATCCTTCTTCTGTAAAATCACATCTCTGTGGTCCTCACATATTTTTTGATCTGTGCATTCTAAGATAAATATACTGAGCCAAGAGATTCCCTATGTTGCTTTTGTTTATATCAAGGACAGAGAAGCAATTTGAACGGTGGAAAAGAGCTAGATCGATTCGAGTCTTTGTTTAGCTTGTTGTTTTTTAAATTGTTTTACAGTTGGAAACTAATTTTCTGCTATATATATTATTACTCATTATCGCTTTTTTTCTTCTTCTAGTTAGTAGAGTTGGTAGTTAAACGAACTTGAGTTTTGTTTTTTACTATGTTTGGCACGAGTTGGAGTCACCGTTAACACATTATTCTATTGTATTTGGATTGTCACACACAAAATAACTAGACCTGAATACTTCATGTCGGCACAACTGGCAAACGTTCTTCTATAACTTGTATAACATGATTTCATTATTGGAAATATCATATAACAAATGTGGACGTGTTCTGGTTTTTGCGATCATTGAGAACATTTGGAAGATGGAGGGGGAGAGGGGATGTCTTTCTGTGGCGAAGCGGTTAAGCTCTTGTATTGCGATCTGATGGTCAAATGGTTCATATCTGGATCTCGTCGTTTTGTTCATGAGTGCACTTTTGTTTGTTGAGATCCCTTAGGAGTTTGTACTTTGTGCAAAAATACTTTCAGCGTATGACTTACCATTTCTTAGGATAGTAATCGAACCATATAGGGATCCCCGATACAATAAAGTCATTCCTGCGCTATGAGGCTACTTTAGACTGAGAGATTATAAGTGCTTCCTGTTACATGCAGTGACGTTTATATATTTCATTCTAGTTTACTTTAGACTGAGAGATTACAAGTGCTTCCTGTTACAGGCAGTGACGTTTGTATATTTCATTCTAGTTTACTTTAGACTGAGAGATTACAAGTGCTCCCTGTTACAGGCAGTGACGTTTGTATATTTCATTCTAGTTTACTTTAGACTGAGAGATTACAAGTGCTTCCTGTTACATGCAGTGACGTTTGTTTATTTCATTCTAGTTTACTTTAGACTGAGAGATTACAAGTGCTTCCTGTTACAGGCAGTGACGTTTATATATTTCATTCTAGTTTACTTTAGACTGAGAGATTACAAGTGCTTCCTGTTACATGCAGTGACGTTTACATATTTCATTCTAGTTTACTTTAGACTGAGAGATTACAAGTGCTTCCTGTTACATGCAGTGACGTTTGTATATTTCATTCTAGTTTACTTTAGACTGAGAGATTACAAGTGCTTCCTGTTACATGCAGTGACGTTTACATATTTCATTCTAGTTTACTTTAGACTGAGAGATTATAAGTGCTTCCTGTTACATGCAGTGACGTTTATATATTTCATTCTAGTTTACTTTAGACTGAGAGATTACATGTGCTTCCTGTTACATGCAGTGACGTTTATATATTTCATTCTAGTTTACTTTAGACTGAGAGATTACAAGTGCTTCCTGTTACATGCAGTGACGTTTATATATTTCATTCTAGTTTACTTTAGACTGAGAGATTACATGTGCTTCCTGTTACAGGCAGTGACGTTTATATATTTCATTCTAGTTTACTTTAGACTGAGAGATTACAAGTGCTTCCTGTTACAGGCAGTGACGTTTATATATTTCATTCTAGTTTACTTTAGACTGAGAGATTACAAGTGCTTCCTGTTACATGCAGTGACGTTTATATATTTCATTCTAGTTTACTTTAGACTGAGAGATTACAAGTGCTTCCTGTTACAGGCAGTGACGTTTATATATTTCATTCTAGTTTTCTTTAGACTGAGAGATTATAAGTGCTCCCTGTTACAGGCAGTGACGTTTGTTTATTTCATTCTAGTTTGATGGAACACCTGGTAACAATTTCTGATGAGGTAGTTTTATAAAGTCTTCTTTCAAATTTACTCTGAGTTATTTGTCTTTCCGAACAGAGGAGTCTCGATGTTATGAATTCTGTCGTTGGCCAGATTGTTAATCAACATCGAACTCGCCCGAGTGGTTACCGGGGCCCACATGTGGGTGTAAAGAATGGAACCACTGTTACCTGCCACGCATGTCGTAAGAGGCGACAAAGGAGGTTTGGCTGAAATCGCATGCATGTGTCCTAAACGTGTAGAAGTCTATGCATTTAGGGGTCTACCAAACCAATGTGCAACGTATACACAAAGATCAGACATATCACAAAGAATGATTAAAATTGGTCTTAAATAACGAACGCAAGAAGAAGAAGAAGAACATCGAACTGGCGTGTTGGGCAGCTGGATACTGGTGGATTTGTTGAGGCGAAGATAGGAACACATATGGACATGTCTGAAATGCTATGATGAAAGTCCACATGTAGCTAATAATTGATAACTTTCAAATTCTATAAAACTGTTTGACTCAAATAGAAAATATGTGAACATGCTAGACAGTCTCATATTTCAGAGAAGACTTTGATTCTCTCAAACTTTGAGATGTGCTCAAGTTGAGTGGCTTGATTCTCTCAAACTTTGAGATGTGCTCAAGTTGAGTGGCTTGATTCTCTCAAACTTTGAGATGTGCTCAAGTTGAGTGGGTTGATTCTCTCAAACTTTGAGATGTGCTCAAGTTGAGTGGGTTGATTCTCTCAAACTTTGAGATGTGCTCAAGTTGAGTGGCTTGATTCTCTCAAACTTTGAGATGTGCTCAAGTTGAGTGGCTTGATTCTCTCAAACTTTGAGATGTGCTCAAGTTGAGTGGCTTGATTCTCTCAAACTTTGAGATGTGCTCAAGTTGAGTGGCTTGATTCTCTCAAACTTTGAGATGTGCTCAAGTTGAGTGGCTTGATTCTCTCAAACTTTGAGATGTGCTCAAGTTGAGTGGCTTGATTCTCTCAAACTTTGAGATGTGCTCAAGTTGAGTGGCTTGATTCTCTCAAACTTTGAGATGTGCTCAAGTTGAGTGGCTTGATTCTCTCAAACTTTGAGATGTGCTCAAGTTGAGTGGGTTGATTCTCTTCCAGCAGAATTATCCATGTGGGACGGACTAGCGCAACGCATGCTACGTTCGATTTTTGAATCAATAAAATATGATTGTGGGTTCAATACCCGCAGCCGATTGTCACAGGTTATGAAAGGAACTAGCCCACCTACCTCTCGCAAAGTTAGTTCTAGAAATTTGAAGCAAACTGTAAAAACTGATTCCCTCCTGCATATATAGATTTCTGTAAGACGGATTAGCACAACACATAAAGAGTTCGATTTTCGAATCGAACAAAATTGGTTAAAGGTTTAATTCCCGTAACCGTTCCCTGGTTCTGTTTGTAAAAACGCTTGTAATGCTGGACTAATCAATTGGTGTCGTAAGAAATAAGTATTAGTAATAAATTGGTGGCATCATGGTTCGACATAAGATCCACGTCAGAACTGATTACATGCACCAAGCAGATAGAGCCGTGGAGAGACATGATCGCCTACGCCGGCAGGCATGGAAATTGAATGATTGAATGAAGAAATAAGGGTTTGTGGTTCGAATCCTGTGCTTGTTAATTTTTTTGTCTGGAAGCTTCTAATATTTGTACACTGTCTATTACTCGTATTGATCAAGCAACATTAACTAAGTTTGGAAAGGAGCTGACCCGCTACCTCCTACCTACGTGCACTTGGAAATTTCATGTACCAGGCATTTCACGTATTGTGTTCTGTTTTGTTTTGTTGAATTTTTTTCCAACCCCAGAAACACTTGTGCTTTTCAGCTCTTAGACTCGGTGACATGAACATCGTAACCCTTCGGTTCGGTGCCACGAACCGTATATCTGGAGAACATGTGGCTTTTCTGCCAGACCGCAGAATTGAACCGCACTCACATGAGGCTTGTCACCCGTCGTCCAACTCGCCACGAACACGCTTGGCAGGCGGGCATTGTGTTCTGTAAAGACTACGAGACATTTTGATGTTCGTGATTTATATTTGTAGTGTATTAAAGTAGTGTTACAGAGTTCTGTTTATAAGTGAGATTGACTGTCTCCCCAAGTGATCGCTTGAACCAGCTATATCATTATTGACAGATCTATCATATGTAGCTACATTGTGCTGCCAAGTCACCAGGTAGTTGTGTTTTAGTGGTCCAAGTCTAGGAGTGGGTGTCTCTAGCTTATACGGTAGTAAGCTCTATCACAATCCAAGCGTACCTGGTTCAAATTCCGCTGCTGGCAGTTTGGAAGCAAATGTGTTCGGCGGGGATTTTTACGAACGGTAAAAATAGACCTCATCGTTCAGAAAGCAATGACAAACTACTGAACTTATAAGTGCATAGAAAATCGACGACTCGTTTACTGTGGTTGATAGCGAAGTACTGCAAAGGATAGGCCATGATTTTCATTTTCAAGTCTAGTAAATTGTGTAGTATTTCAAGTCTAGTAAATTGTATAGTATTTCAAGTCTAGTAGAGTGTGTAGTCTAATCTTGCACAAAACACATCGTTAACATTTGGTATCTGTGACCAGCATAAAAGTACGCGTACATTCCAGGACTCAAGTAGTAACATGTCAATTGCGGACGTGGCTTTCATGACAGTCTGTCTGAAGAACTCTGCTTCGAGCAAGTTCTCCCGCCTCTTCCAGCGTCACTTTCGAAGTTTCTTTGATGTCCTGCTGCCATCTTCGTCTTGGTCGACCCTTACCTCATACTCCAGAAACCATGTCTTCCATTACCGTTCTCTCGAGACAAGTGTGGCATTTAACGTTGCCAAAATACTTCATCTTCTGGGACATGATATTATGTATGAGCCAATGCTTGTATGCAAGTCTTGTAGGATGTCTTTGTTGTTTTATCTTCTCTGTCGAGGATGTTCTAAGAACTTTTTTTTTGGATAACACTTTGTTTCAAACGTTTCAACTTTGCTGTTTAATATTTGTGTTATGGTCTACAATTCACACCTTTATGTTGTCACAAGGAATATGCATGTTAGCTTACAGTAAATTGGTAAATACTCATTTACATTTCCACTGCTGTGTTAATTATCCATAACTCACACTCATACGTTGCCACTGGGAATATTTATTTATTGATATATTGATAGCACCATCATCTTTGCACTTCGGTGAGTAACGACATGTGCTCCAATCTCTTTCTTACACAGGAAGATCTCGCGGACAGTGCACAATCTCCGTAGCAGCGGTGAGGAATTTTATTTTCAATCTTTTTAATGAATTTTTCTCGGGCAGAGGATTTCCAGCCTGCTCTTCTCGATTTCGAACTGCCAAGTGTTCTTTTACATGCTCAAATTGAAAAAAGAGACCTACGTTTTATCTTCCGTCTCTGACAGGACTAGGAACTCGATCTCACCTACACTGAGATCAGCGATCTCTGGAAAAATATCCATATGGCTCCACGAGGGAGCGAACCTGGTACATTTGGCACGAGAGACGAGTACCTAACCTCAACGCCACCTAGACGCTTGGGATATGCGTGCTCTTAGTATTTTAACAATACAACTCATATATAATCAATACAAACTGAGTAAGATTCAATGATCATAAGAAATATTTGTTTGAGAACTTACCCGTCTACATGTATCCATAAACTCTTCCACTGATATTACACCATCTCTGTTAACATCCATTTTCTGTCAATAACAAAAGTGATTGAATCTACAAATTATGACTTTACTTTATGGAATCATTGTTCATTACATTTCTGTATTTCTATATACGTACACTGGATTGATTGATTGTTTGATTGATATTACTAGCATCATTCATATTTACATATCTGAAAAGTGTTATCAACATTCAAGGTGGCATAGATGAAGATGTTAGGATTAGAATACAAAAGACAAGATCAGCATTTGCCATTCTGAAGAACATATGGAGCTCAAGAATGATCAAGAATAAAACTAAGATAATGATAATTATTTCAAATGTCAATTCTGTCTTTCTGTATGGAGCGGAGACACGGGGTTCAACTACAGGTAACACCCAAAAGTTGTAGACATTCATCAATAGATGCCTGCGCAGGATACTCCATCTGCGTTGGTATGACATGACCTCAAACTCTCAATTGTGGGATAGAGCCTGACAGCGGCAAGTGGAACAAGAAAAGGGGCAGACGGTGAGATGGATAGGACATACGCTGAGGAAATTCACTGACAGCATCACCAGATAAGTCCTCCGATGGAACCCCCAGGGTAACAAAGGTACGGGAAGACTTAGGACCACATGGAGGTGGGAGTTGGAGACGGAGTGCAAGAAATTGGGGAGAGAGTTGAGATATCTGGAAAAGATGGCATTGTATAGGAGGGATTGGAAGACCTTGGTTGCGGATCCCTCCTTAGGGGTGAAAGGTGAAGCAGAAGGCTATCATTATTGCACTTTGTGCCGCATAACCATAAGTGCTCCAATCTCTCTTACGCAGGAATAACTCAGCGGCAACAGTCCGTAGCAACGGCGATGATCCCGGATATAATTTTGGAAGATGTAAACAATTTGTGCAAATATTGCATTTTAGTATTTTTGAATTTTATTTAGTGAATTTTGCCCAAACAGGAGCTTTGCGTTCTCATCATCAAGGTGCGTATCCTTTATAGGACGTTGCTCTCTTTGCAGCACATCTGAAATTCACTCTGTCTCTATCCAGTTCACCCACTTCGTCGATGGTCATATTCATGGTTTCTTTAATATCTTGTAGCCATCTTCTTCTTGGTCTGCCTCTGCGTCCTGGGACCCTGCCCTCTAGTATTGTTCTTTCCAAGCCATCGTAACGCTTGATGTGACCAAAGTATGTAATTTTTCTGTATAGTATGTTGATTATCAGCCAATTCCCTTTAACATTTAGTTCTTTCAGGACATCAGTGTTCTTTCTTTTTTTCTGTCCATGGTATTCGTAGGATCTTTCTGTAACATTTAGTTTCGAAGGACTGGATTTTCGTTCTTAATTTTTGCGTAACAGTCCATGATTCACAACCATAAGTAGCCACTGGGAAAATGCATGCTCTCAATATTTTTAATTTTAATATTTTTCTGGTGCTTTGCCACATGTTCTTCGTTGTGTTTAACTTCTTGATTGCTATTGCCAATCTTCTTGAGATCTTGATTTGCTTTCTACGAAGATATCTATTGTGAACTGCTAAGGTTACATTACGTGTTCAACTGTTCAAGTTGTTCAACTATGTTTTATCGTTCATCTCCGAAATGACTAAGAACTGGATCTCACCTACATTGAGATCAGAAATATATGGAAAAATATCACGTTTACTTCACGCCGGACACGAGCCCAGTACTTTAGAGTTAGAGGCGAGCCCCTTACCTCCACGCCACAGAAACCTCCAAGCGGTGTGCATTGTTATGTTTTGAAAGCATCTACTCAGATGGTGTTTATGAGAAGTATTGAAGTATCACAAGCAAGGACAAGTTATCTCTGGTAAAGTACTTTGGAATAGCAAAACTCGAATTTTTACTTGGAAAAAGTTTTGATTACCTCCAAAGTCGTTCTCGGACAGGCATTGCACATATCAATGACCAAATCTACATTCTGCAGGATTAAATCAAGCAATCATTTTATGAGATTGAAACAGCGTCCCCGGTCACTGAGCCGTTATCTCTGTTAATGTGTTTTCTCTCCAAGTGAAACATCACAACACATTTTTGGATATATGCGTTCTATGCGTCTGACTAGCAACGGTTGATGCACGCTTTAGCAAAATCTTTTATCAGAGTCATTTAAAAGTATCACATCATCCGCATCTGCTACTATATCACTTTTATCTATCTGATAAAGAATATCAATCCTGTAAACATAACTAAAGTCGTTTATTCTTCTCTTCTTTTTCTTATTTTTCAAACGTTCCATATCGACCACTTGTTAACCACTCTATTGTGTGTTCTGTAGTGATCTCAAGCTAAGAGAGATTCAACGTTATGTCAGTTATGCTCCTACAAGTAGGCCAGCACACGCTTTTTATTTACTAGGGTAGCTTCACTAGGCCCCTACCTCAGTCGCCTCTTACGACATGCCTTGTAGGTTGCAGTGTTACTATTCTTTGTTCCCTTGCGGGTCCCGGCTCCACACGTGCGACTCAAGTCGTTTGATGCAAATATTATTTGTATTACTTTTATGGGAATGTCAAAAGCGACATGTTTCAATACGAGTGGATATAGTTTATTGAGGTATCCAACCTTCAGAAGCTTTCGGGCATCTACTTTTTTTTATAAGTGTGGTTGTTTATGACACTGAAAAAATTCTTAGTGAACTACGAAGCAGTACTACAAATAATTAATCATGTCGCAAATATTCTCGAGGAGCAATCACTCAAAAGGTATAACAGTTTGTGATGAAATTGTCAGTGATTAGTCAAAATGTCAATGATTTCTCAAATTATTAGTGATTTTTCAAATTGTCAGTGATTCCTCAAATTGTCAGTGATTTCTCAAATTGTTAGTGATTTCTCAAATTGTCAGTGATTCCTCAAATTGTCAGTGATTTCTCAAATTGTCAGTGATTTCTCAAATTATCAGTGATTTCTCAAATTGTCAGTGATTTCTCAAATTGTCAGTGATTTCCCAAATTGTCAGTGATTTCTCAAATTGTCAGTGATTTGCCACTTGTTAATGATTAATCAAATTGTCAGTGATTCATAAAATTGTCAATGAGACGTTAAACTATCTTGATTGCCTCTGATTTAAATGTACTAACCTGAAAGACGCGTTCTACGTGCTCCCTGGCAGTAGTGTCGTCAATGGACGGTTCAGTATATCGGCCCATCATTTCGTATATTGCCGTTACAATATCCAGCATCTCTTCTTTGGTAATTATTCCATCGCCGTTGACATCATATAAGCTGAAGGCCCACTGTAAGCGTTCTTGAAATGTGCCCCTTGATAATACAGATAGACCCATAACGAACTCCTAATGATGGAAAAAAAGCACAGTTGGAAGTTTTGTTAAATGTTGATTTGTTTCTTAAAGATATACAATTATACATAACTGAAATCGTTTATCCTTCTACATCTTGGGCACACCAACGTTGATTGACTTCGTATGGGACACAACACAAATGTCACAGGAAATTAGAAACCCTGAAAATACATGCAGTTCTTCTTCTTCTTCGAACGCTCTACATCGTCCGCTTGTTAACTACTCTTTGTGTGAATTGTTTGTAATCTGAGCGTTGTGCTTGTTATGCGTCTGCAAGTAGGTCAGCACATCCGATTTCTTCATATTTTTTTTAATTAGGGTCCTACCAAATCAATGTGCAACGTATACACGTTCGTGGCAAAGATCAAACATATCACAAAGAGTGATTAAAATTGGTCATAAAGAACGAACGCAAAGAAGAAGAAAAAGAAAATTAGGGTAGCTTCCCTTAGGCCCCTACCTTAGTTGCCTCTTACGACATGCTTTGTTGGTCACAGTGTTACTATTCTTCGCTCCCCTTGCGAGTCCCGGCAAAATACGGGTGACATGAAGTTCAACTTTATACATTCTTCTTTTTGCTTTTTCCGAGCTCACATTGAAGCATACGACATCAATACATTTCCTCCAACCAGATCGGACTTGAACAAGCAAGCTTAGTTCATTTTAGGATTTTCCCTTCTTTTATCTTTTTCTGTTTTCAGTTCATCTTCATTTATATTTCGGTATTAGCTTATAATATACTTGTAATGTGCTTTTCAGTTGCTGTCAAGTATTTGCAATTAGTTACCTTTGCAACACATACTCGTTACTTACAATCGTAGCAATCGTTACTAATTGATGTTTAGTGTCATCAGTAGCCCATGCAGTTAAGTAAACGTAATCGCCAGAATATGGTACTCGATAAGAAACCTATATATATATATATATACATCTTCAAACTAATGCAAAGATAATAGTGAAAACTGACTGCATATTAAATAGATGAATACCATTAGTAGTGTGAGAGTACCTATTAATATTCACTTACAAGTAATCTAAATGTAGCGGGTATTCGAATTGCAGTGAGTATTCAGCATGTAATGAATATTCGCTACCTAGTGAGTACCTTTTTATTCAGTTTCAGTTTGGAATATCTTCATTGCACTCCGGACACGTCCATAGGTGCTCCGATCTCCTTCGCAACATCTCCAACAGCGTCCAGCAACTGACCGTACCAGTTCTATTTTGATTGATGAGCCGACTCGTATACCTGTTGTACCTTTTAATTATTCATCTCAAGTCCGAACTACAATAACTACCAAAGTTAACCGCATAACTGATATACAAATAGTTACAAATACTGGCCACAAAACGAACAGTAATCCTACACCATGTAGTAGTAAAATGAAGTAAGTAAAAAAAAGGAACCCTTTGTCATACTATGAGGTATATTGTGAAATACTGCGCAAGGCCCATTGGCCATCAGAACGTGATGGAGGAATTGGTCATCATCACGCTGGTTGTCTTTACTCCCTAGTCTTTTTCTTGTCTGGGTCGAATTGAGAGCCGTACGATCAAAACAAAATGTTACACCCACTGTGGAATTGAACCCGAACTACGTGCGTAAGAAGCGAATGTAATGGCCACTTGGCTATCGCGGCTAGTGGTAAGGTAACGAATACGCTTTAGGCCATACTTATTGCTTTCAGATTTAAAGGTATTCGAGTAATGGAGAGTTACTATTCGTAAATGTCTATCTTATTCACACCTGTTAATCATATTTGACTTACCTCGAAACTGATGGATCCATTATGATCATGATCAAATGTGTTGAAAACATAATGGGCATATGCCGTGGCATCTGTGGTCAGAAACAACAGTGAGCAACATGAAGTAAATCATATACAGTTAATAATAGCTCTAAATCTTGTAATGGTGATTTTCTTCTTCTTCTTCTTCTTCATAATCGAAGCACAGGTCTTCAACAAACTTCTTCCAGCGTTTCCTCTCTCCTGTCATCTTTTCCAATTCTTTCCATGTTTTACCTATCCTTTTAAAATCAATCTCCAGCTCTCTTCTCCGGGTATGTCTAGGCCTTCCTCTATTCCTCTTTCCCTGCAGGTTTCAAAACAGCGCCTGTCTTGCTATGCTTCCAGTCGGTCTTCTCATCGTCAGCGTTTTTTTCTTATGTAATGGTGATACTGTCATAATAAACATTGTCATTACAGCTTCGCTTTGTTCCTATTTCTAAAATTACCCTCAATAATTCTCTCTACATCTATATCCTCTTGTTGCCCCCTTTGATACAATAATTCTCTCTACATCTATATCCTCTTGTTGCCCCCTTTGATACAATAATTCTCTCTACATCTATATCCTCTTGTTGCCCCCTTTGATACATAAGACTTCCACAAGATATTTCTATTGTTACCGTTCTGACGCCTTTGTACTAATTGTTTTTCACGTCCGGTCACAATCTTTAAACTCTATATTTACAAATCTTCTCTATTATTCATTTAGACGTTCAGGATCTTGTTTCTAACCAAGCTACTTTGTTGCTACTTTGTTGCTACTTTGTTGCAACACAATTTGCAGGATTCTTCTTAAACATTTTAAAGGATTATATAGGGCAGATGAATTAAATCTGCTTTCATGAAACTGTCGCCAAGCGTGTGCTGGTCATCGGTTTTACTTCTCTACAATATACACAATTTAGAAACTTTCCGAGTAGTTGAACATGAGATGTCAGGAAACTCTACTGCGTTTAAATATTCCTCCCCGTGCTCTCAGTGGTGATAGCAGCAAGCATACCCGTGCTCTCAGTGCTGATAACAGCAAGCATAACCGTGCTCTCAGTGCTGATAACAGCAAGCATACCCGTGCTCTCAGTGCTGATAACAGCAAGCATACTCGTGCTCTCAGTGCTGATAGCAGCAAGCATAACAAAGACATGTTGAAGAAAGAAACATCGATCAACACACAGTCCAACTGAGATTAGGGGACATAGGAAAATGTATTCCACTTCCTACTGGCTATAGCTTTCTTCGTCTGTATTTGGTCACTGAACCGACGTTACATCATTTCATGCAGACCTATGGGTGCTCAATCTCCCCTAACAAAAGTCGCAGGTTGTGCATACTAATTGTTTCCGATTCCTGCTCGTTATGCACACTTCTCACTCTGTTTCTCACGCATTCTGTTTGCTCGTTAATTGCATATCCTTTACAGGACTTTGCGAATCAATCCCAGCTTTAACGCTGTTTGTGATTTTCTAGGCATTATTACGTTCAGTAGTTTGCCATTGCTTTCTGAACGGGTTTCTGTTTGTACAATGTTTAATTCAAAACT
Source organism: Arion vulgaris (assembly GCA_020796225.1). Classification (NCBI taxonomy): domain Eukaryota; kingdom Metazoa; phylum Mollusca; class Gastropoda; order Stylommatophora; family Arionidae; genus Arion; species Arion vulgaris. The sequence goes on along the minus strand of CM036753.1, from coordinate 62,104,130 downwards.
CCTTAAATCGCTGGATAGATTCAGTATCAATGCGTGTGTCTTCATTTAACAAATGGTCACCGAATAACCGAAGAAAAGTCGAAAAACTCATCTTCCCCTTTCCCTATCCGTCGTCAACTCCCCTACGATCGATATGTTGATTGTAGCTTGTCTGCACTCTCGTTGTCCAGGACAGTAGATTCACACACGCCCCTGAAGACTACAAATCGAAAAAAGAACATTCGCTCATACCGCAACATGTAATTTTGGACTTGTTGAAGCACTGATTCAGAGACAAACGCAACAACGGCCCCAGTAAACGGAGTCACAAACATACACTGGAGAACAACAGTAGCGGCCTCAATCTCCACCCTAATACCCGAAGTAGTTATTCTGTTCTCTCAATATAGAACCTATACTAAATTGTAGTATCATCATCCAATAGCGTGTCCTAAGCAGAACTTGACCACCGTAACAGTTTTTGGAATTTTCTTATCTCATAAGCCAAATTTCTCGCATCTGTTGTCGTCATGCCCATGCGCATCATCAGTCACATCCTGAATTAATCTTATCCATCTTAGAAGTCTCCTTCTACGGGGTGTTCAAGATAAAAGTGGACCGACTGACAAATGAAAACTTTCCAATAGGGCTACTTTTATCTATAATGTTTTTTGATTATGTATAATATTTTTTCCCAACCCTTCATGTAATTGTATTTGTCTAAAATGCTTCAAGTTTCTAATTTTTAATTGCAGCATCACCCAGTTTTCGTATATTTTTAATTCCTTCTGAATAGATCTACTGGTTCTCTTCTCTGTCCATAGTATACAGAGGATTCTCCTGAGCACATTATATATGATTGTTATTGCCGTGTCCAAGTTTGACACCTATACGTTTCCACTGAGATTTTGAATTTCTAAGCTTTGTTTTTATATCAGTTCCATAATCAAGTATAAGAATACTAAATTGATTTTAATGTCTTACATTTGTCAATATAATGATTTGTCTCCAACATGGCAACATACTAGTCTGTCTCAAACACTTTAATATATTAACATCCCAATTAGATAAACATATGTTTTAGTACGTATGATTTTCCTCATTATTTTAATGTCTCAAATATGTAAACATATTAATCTGTCTCAAAGCAGTAATATATTATTGGTATCAAAACGCTATACGTCAGTGGGATACGATAGCAGCAAGAATAACCAAATGTTCAAAATTGGAAATGTCAAAAATAGCTAAATCAAAAGGACACTTATGTCAAAAGACGGCTAGAACAAATGACAGCTGTGTCAATAGACAGTTCTAAACATACATCTTGAATGACACCAAGTGTAACACTTAACAATATTGAAGTTTAAATTGTACTATTGCTAGCCACTTTTCATGCATGTTTAATATTTGTATAAACGTTTCAGTGATCTCTTTTCTCATTCTTTGTCTGTCAAAGCTGTCCATGTGGATACATTTTACTGGTAATTTTGTTAATATTGTATTTTGTAGAAACATTTTAATTAGAATGATATTTCTACATCAACAGCATTACTACACTGTTCTGTACACAATACAGCATCAGCAGCATTACTACACTGCTCTCAACACAATACAGCATCAGCAGCATTACTACACTGCTCTCTATACAATACAGCATCAACAGCATTACTACACTGTTCTCAACACAATACAACATCAACAGCATTACTACCTTTCTCTTAACACAATACAGCATAAACACAATAGTATATGCATCTGTTAAATGTTTAGCAAAGACAGCGGTGAACAAAGTAGAAAAAAGAGTTGTGTATACAACAGTAAGCACAGTTGCAGCCGCAGTAACGACAGCAGCTATGTACATAGCAACAAGTACAAGTATTGCTGCAACGATAGTAACAAAAGATGTGCATACAACTGAAAGCACATCTACAAACACAGTAACAACAACAGGTGCACACAACAGTAAGCACAGTTGCAAACACAGCAACAACTACAGGTGTACAGAACAGCAAACACAGTTGTAAACACAGAAACACTAACAGCTGCACACAACAGTAAGCATAGTTGCAAAAATTGTAATGACAGCACCTATGCACACAGCAACAAGCACAGCTGAAAAGATCATAACAACAGCTGTGCACACAGCAACACGCACAGCTGAAAAGATCATAACAACAGCTGTGCATACAGCAACACGCACAGCTGAAAAAATCGTAACAACAGCTGTGCACACAGCAACAAGAACATTTACACAACAGAACACTACATATACAGAAATACATCAATATTTCCTACCTCCTTGAGGGAAGAACTGTGCGTATATTTCTTTGAAAGTCTCTTCATTGACTATGCCAGTAGGACATTCCTAGGGACAAACCAGAAAGCATACATTTAATTATTAGACAACAAGTGAAGGTACTTGGTGCAGAATAGTGGGAATGTGCAGTATTTGAACATCATCAATGGCGCTCAATTCCGATATAGTTGAATCTTATTCAGTTTTCCCAGTTTCAAATTGGTACATGAAGTTTCTAATTTGCAAAGAAAAAAAAGGTCATAACTATCACAGTAAAATAGATACAAGTGTCACTAACTCATTCAGCTTGCCGACGGAGACCAAGTACATATGAAACAGCATTACTGTATAGTCATCGATACTATTTTGTCTGTGTGTTTCTGCGGCTCGAAAGGGAGGCAAAGAATAGTAACATTGCCACCTACAGGGCATGTCGTAAAAGGCAAATGGGGTAGGGGTCTAGGGAAGCTACCCTAATAAATGAAAAGTGTCGCATAAATCGGGTGCGCAGAAATCGGACTTGTAGGCGCATAACTGACAAAAAGTAAATCGATCTTAGGCTTCAATCACATACAAATCACAAAGAGTGGTTAACAAGTGATCGATATGGAGAGTTCGGAGAAGATGAAGAAGAAGAAGAAGAATCGATACTATTAAAAGAAACGAGAAAAAAAAACAAGTGACGGCACAATCTATACCGGACGGTTCTCTCTATATTTCAGAATCCTAGATTATTCCTAAAGATCTATATATCTCTCTTCATTCTTCGTGCATTGAGTCATTCCGAATAGAGGAGTTTCAGGGATGTGAATCTCACTCGCTCACCAGATTGAGAGAGATGGGTGTCAATATTGGTACAGTCCGAAAAGAACGACATACTAAATATGCACAGAGATTGATTAATCAACATTGAACTGGCGTGTTGGGCCGTTGAACGATGCAGGATTTGCTGAGACGGAGATCGGAGCACCTATGGACATATCCGGAGTGCTATGATGGTAGTCATCATATAACTGATGATATGTAACTGATATCTCCCTTCGTGTATCATTTCCTTAGCGGAATGTAGCTCTTATCACAGCACACCTGAAAAACACTTTATCTCTAGCCATCTCTCCCGCCTACTCCATTGTCATGATTTCTTGACAGTATAAGTTCAATAATTTGCAATTGATCTCTGTGAAGGTTCTAGTCGCTTACTAGCTGCCGCCCCTGGAGCGTCCTTGAGCTTGAGACCAAATCCCGCCTTGGAAATCCTTACTGAATAGATTCATCTTCCATTTAAAGTGTTAATTTTTGAGTGTTTCATCAGCTACAAATATCAACATAGAGACTTAAGGGGGGGATTCTGGTCTGCAAACTTTTTTCTTTGCTTTCATATTAATGTAGAATTTGTATAACAATTTTGAGATATTATGACTTAAAAGAGTAGAAAAAGTTTAGTTTTCAAAAATATTTCAACGCGTTGCCATGGAATCAATAAAACATGGCCAACAAACGCAAAATTTCAAATCTCTAAGGCTCTGAATGTAATAAATATAAATGAATTCTGTTTTCACTCTAAGGTGAGCAATTGTAATATCTAAAATATTACACATGATTTTTAGAATATATTAAATATTACATTTAAAAATAATTTTTGGTAAACATACCCCCAAAAACAGCTTCTTTTGACCGAATTTTGAGGGAATTTTACCCAAAATTTACAAAAATGTACTAGATCCAGATCTAATGTTCTTAAAGTGAGAGTTTGATGTATTAGAAAACAAACTAATGATGAAGACATTTGTAATGATTGTAGCTGGTCGTAGTAACTAAGATGTTTGTTTTCACAGCTTCTTCTTCTTCATCTTTACGAACTCTCCATATCAATTACTTGTTAAACACTCTTTGTGATTTGTATGTGATCCAAGCTTAAGAGCAACTGTACGTTGTGCCAGTTATGCGCCAACAAGTAGTAGGCCAGCACATCCGATTTCTGCGAAGCTGCGTATTTATTATGCATGTTTCTCGCATTGCAGTGTTGTTGTACATAGACACATTCATTAAAAAGAACACAACATGTTAAATAAAGGTTATATTATGTTACAAGTTCAGTTTGATTCTAAAGAATATCAGTATTAGTAACACTTTTCATCAACAAATAACCATGAATGTATAGAATTTAGGAAAATTGTCAAAAATCGTACAGTGCTCTATCTAATATAAACAGAAACCAGCCCACATTAAACAGGAATTTTCGTTTTTCTGTCTGAGCTAGTCGATCTTCTGTTACCGGGGGCCACGTGAGAATCATTTAAAACGAATAAAAAAATTAGATTAACAAGCACCCATCACGAGCTAATACCATTTGTTACTTGTTGTCACAACTTATAATCCTCCCTGCCTCGAGACAGTGGATAGTAACAAACATCCATTTTTTCTATTTAATAAATCTTTTTATTATTCGGCTGGTGATTATTTATTTTTTCCTGTCATTTTCTGAAGTTCCTGGATGAGTCAGACAAGGTCATGCTCACTTACTCACAAGCACGTTCTGGGAAGCGCCTAACCCGCGGATGGAAATTAAAAATGGAAATTATAAACGACGACATGGCTAGTCTACAGCTGGGCTAAATGATATAGTTTGTGATGTCTTTGACACGATCTTCCGTCTAATTTCCCCTAGGAATGGCTACTGTCGTTAAGATCAACGTTCGCACATGCACACTGTTAGGCTAACAATAAACAACGTAATCACGAAACAGTGCTGTATTGAATGCAACATTTTAATTTTAGTGGCAGTGATAAAGCTAGTTCTTCAATGTTATGTAGATTCAATCTTCTTATATGAAAGTAAATCATGGACATATTTCTTTCATGTAGCTTGTCCTTTAAGAAACATGACATCTCATCACAGGACGGCTGAAAAATTTGTCCTTTTAGACAGTTATTCCCGCTTCCTCTATCAACATGCTCAAAGTGTTTTTAATTACTACAAATTACCACCGCCGTCTTGGTCGTCCCATAACACGTCTTCGGTAACCATTCCCGCTATCTCTGCTCTCTATCTCTAAACTACTTTGCTGTTCAATAAAACCAAAGTATTTGATATATTAAAGCATTGTCTTGTTTATGAAGCAATATTTCTCGATAACTAGGCATATATTCCTCATCGTTATTGTGTGGGTGCTGACAGACGTTTTCTTATAATGGAGAACATCTTACTAATGTGTGTGGAAGCGTGGTTGCCGCATGGAAATTGCTGTAAAATACTAATACTAACGTTAATAATAATAATAAAATAATACTAACATTTATAAAAATTATTAAATATAAAAAACGTATTCTGACTAAACGTTTAATTTTCTTAAAAATGTGAGCTTACGAAAATGCTGAAGGATACTGTTATTCAGAAATACTTTGGTTAAAGAAAATCCTGATTAGTAATAGAATCCGGCGCAGTAAAATAATGTACCAGGAATGTATCACACGGGCTTCCTCCCCCTCCTTCCCCTCCCACAGCACCCGCGGATGCCACGTTGAACAGAGTTGCTGTAGGGTATTCTAAAAGTTTTATGTACCACTTGACTTCGGAATATTCGATTTTCATCTTTAATGCTGCTGTAGTAATCCACGACTCCATCATAGACCCTGGTCATATATTATATTTATTTTTGAACTAACATATTGAGAGCAGAGACGTTGCCGGTGGGTGGGTCACATCACATGCATGAAAGATGGCATAATTCTGAAGGATCTTCTCCTTCATAGATTGCTGCTCACTTGTAAGAGACTGACTGGAAGATCTCTAAAGCATGCAAGGATGTCTGTTAGCATGATTTACAACCTTGTGACTAACACATATATACGAGAAACAGCCGCCACAGACGAATGTACATGGAATAAGGAGATGTGAAATTAGACTGTTGTATTTAAAGCAAAGTCTAATCAAACACACAGATGAAAATAGACTTTACTTCAGGATGTAATTCTATCTCAGAAGACCTGCATCATTATTTAGATATGAGAATTGTAACAGAGACTGTAACTCCTCTATCGGAGTTTTCAGTAACTGACGGAGCTGCGAAGCACTTATCCAGATGTACAGCTCTATGGTTATTTTTGGACTGAAAGAGGCCTACTGCTCGTATTACTACTATTACTGTCACAACTACTACTACTACTATTACTGCCCTATCTACTACTGCTAACTACTATTAACTACTAATTACTGTTAAATGATAATAGCTTACTATCACTATAACTACCACCACTACTGCTATACTTATTACTACTACTAAGACTACTACTACTTCTACTACTACTATTACTTCTACTACTACTACTGCTGCTGTTGCTGCTGCTTCTGCTGCTACTACTACTACTGCTGCTACTACTACTAACTAAATAAATATGAAGCGTGTGATTGAATAGCCGACAATAAATAATTTTATGAAGAAACCACTGGTAACAATCATATGTTCTTTGACAGAAGAATTCATAATAGTTTCTGGGAAAAACGTTTACTTTAGAAACCACGAACAAGGTAAGAGCTGCATTGTCTTACAGTTTATAATGAGGACACGATAAATATGTTCTCAGCAATGTTCGGGACCGAGTTTTTTTTTCTCTCCACGATTTCTTCTTGTTTCATCAGACTGCAGTGATTCAGCATGTGATCCACTTTAATGATGTCGTGGGTATGCTAAGCTGATAAAACAATTGACTTCATAGCACTGGATTGCCCCATCAGCTCTAACGACAATCCTGGGGATCTCTGGAAAAAAAGCGCTCGTGATACAATGTAATGTTGTTTCGAACCCCCGAACTTCAGACAAAACGATTGACCACTTCACCACAAACAACATCAAGACTGCAGAGTTTCACGAGAAGTTGACTTCAAACTAATTAGAATGAGTAGACGTCAGTCACGAGCATGGAAACTGATAGCTTAGACATTAATTAAGTCGCGCGTGCTGTCACGAACACAGACATATATTCCAAACCATTCTCAATCTATAGAAAACACAAACATGAACTCAACACAATCTGTCACTTTTCCACCAGTGGATTCCTTCCACTCTCCACTCTTTCCTTCCACACATCCATTATGCCTAACGGATTGTTATCTTTTCTAAATGTGACTAGAAAACAATGCCATCCACAAAGATTGCTCCAACCTCCTGATTCCAGTCAAACGTTTTTGTTTATATTCCGCCCCTCACTCACCACAACCTTTTTTTTCTGGCCATGAACAAGTCTGAATCAATACATCGATCACTGTCTGAACAATAAATTCCTCCTCGATGGACAGAACGAGCATCATTTTTAGTTATTTGATGTCTTACACGGCAGCTCGTTGATGAAATATCAGGTAGAGTTATTGCAATCTTGATGTTGTCTGAATAATCTTCTAGAGAGAACAATTCGTAGCAGTCTCAACATTCTTTTTGCCGCAATGAATTCAAGCGTAGTCATAGCTCTTAAAATGACTCTGATCGCGTCTGAGTGATTATCTCGCCATTCTTACGAGCCTTATTCTGACTTCATAAGTACTTTAATTTAGATCCCCAAGTAAAGGATTAGGGTTTCCTGTATTGGAACCACGTACCGTGTGCACACTGACATTTCTGACCCAGGCTGGCCTCGAACCATTACCTTTTCACGACACGTTGTCATTAGTGCAGCGTGTTGTCAACTTCGCTATCGTTGATCTTAGTTTAGATTGTGAGATAACACAAGCTAGGAAAGGGAACAGAGAACGAAAGCGTGAGGATATTATGGATTAAAATATGAGTAACTATTTCACTAAAGAAGATCACTATTATATTCAAGGTTTAAAACGAAGGATACACTTTGTTGGTATTACCATATGACGAGCTCCATCTCCTCAGAAATGCCATACAATTTGACGAGAGTATTACGCAAAGCAAAATCATCACAGTTCTAGCAACAATCTTAACAAACTTTGGAGACAAAAATGAACTCATGAGTGCAACGATGTGGCCTGAATTCAAACACACAATCTTCAGAACACGAGACAAACTGTTGCTTAATTTGACACAGAGAGTATTCAGGCTTTATAAATCAATGCAAATAGTTAATCAATAGATTAATCAGTCTGTCATGCCAGCAATCCTACATGTATTCATTGATTGATTGATTGATTTATCATTGCACTTCAATGAACAACCAATATGGGCTGGGCTCCTGTTGTTTTTTTTTCTTAAACAGGAATATCTCACAGATAGTGTATGAACTCGGAAGCACTGGCGAGGTTTCCTGATTTGAAAATGTTAATTATGGTGAAAATGTGCATGCAACGTATTTGTAATGAATTTAGTCCTAACAGTGAATGACTTTCCATTTTTTTCAAAAGATTTTCAACTGCCAAAGGCTCTTTTACGAGTTTAAATTGCACATGGACTTAACTATTAAGGTCAGTCTCCTTAAAACTCGACCACCTGAACTGAGAGACCAGAGATTGTTGAAAGTCTAGTCCATAGATTCCCAAACTGTTTCGGCCCACCACACACATTGCACGACATAAACTTTGTAACGCCCCCTTCTCATTATAACAGTTTGCCAACGTCCTCCCCCTCACATATATATATACATGCTCTATTTTCACTTTGACATAGAAAATTGATATATATTTCTGTAATATATATTCAGTTTTCAAATGATTATTTGCATGAAATAGAAAATTGATGAAAAAATTGATCGTGTAAGATGGACATAAGATGACATAAAATGCAGAATTCAAATTTTAAGTGATTATTCAATTGCAAAATCACGAGAGAAAAAAAAACCCAAATGCTTCTGAACAAGTCTCATGAGGGGCTTCGGCACACTGAGGGCGGCACCACCCACTTTGGGAACCCATGGTCTAGCCCGACTGCTTCAGGCAGAAACAAACCGAGCACTTTTAAAGCGAGACCTTAACACCCATACCTCCCTGCCACATATATCCCTGATATACGTATAGATCAGGTGAAAGTCACTTAGCAGTTGCGTTGCTAATATGATCAGATTATTGTCTTTGTGATTTGGTAATTGTTACTTCGTCAATGTAGAACAAATGTGTTTCAAATGTGAAAATATCTTTTATAAACAACATCATGATGAGTCCTCGTCACGACTAAGAGTACACAATCAATCAATTGCCATGATTGTCGGTGTAGGCGATCATGTCTCTCCACAACTCTATCTCCTTGGTACAGTTGATCTACATTATATGCATTGTCCACTTTTTTCTCATCTTGAAGACATATAAAATCCCTTGCCGTTGTCTTTTTATTTTGTGTATCTCTTTCTTGTTATCTTCCAAATCAGTTAGTTTCTGAAGTTGATGAACATACAAAAAACATTTCAGATAGAGGTGAATTAAATATCATAAATAACCAGTTTTCTGAGCAGTTACTAAAGAGTTTCGATGTGAGATAACAATCTTGATTATAATATTAATAATAACCTACTAGTTTTATATTTCAGAAGTCATCACTTCTCGGGCTTGTAATGCGAAGTGGCGGATTAGAACATAGTAACGACAGGTAAATTCAATGGAAAACGAGACAGAGGAAGATAGAACTAGATTAATTGATTAGATATATAGCTAGAACCATCATCATTGGGTTTTTTTTGGTTAATAACCAAAGTGCTCTCTGATATCTTTCTTACACAGTAAGATCTCAGCGATAGTACGCGAACTCCGTAGCAGGGCGATGATCTATAAAGTTAGTTTGAGGATAGCAAAAACATGTAGAAACTTATATTTGATATTTAAAAAAAATAAAATGTTGTCCAGGCAGCTGCTTTCCAGCCTACTTTTATCGATATTTTGAGTTGCCAAATGCACTTAGCATGTTCAATTTGATCACGAGACTTCGTAGTAACGCTGGTCTCCGAAAGACTAGGAACTTTATTTCGCCTACACTTAGATAAGAAATCAATGGAAACATAGCCTGATCACTTCACACGGTGAAATGTACGAAGTACGTTTTAAGCAAGAGTCGAAAACCGTTTAGAATACACCACAGAGTACACCACAGAGAAGACACCACAGAGTACACCACAGAGAAGACACCACAGAGAAGACACCACAGAGTACACCACAGAGAAGACACCCCAGAGAAGACACCACAGAGAAGACACCACCTAACTGAAGGACAATGCCCCTGCTGTCCGTATCCTTCTCCGTGAGCTGCGGATCTTCCGGAAGACCCAGCTTCCTCACGGATCTTTTCCTCTCCTTCCCTGGTGGCCTTCCGGAGGGACAAGAACCTACGCGACCTTCTGGTACGCAGTAGGCTCCGCCCCTCTGGGGGACACGTGGGGACTGTCACGTGCTCTAGGTCCCGTTGCTACACCTGTCCTTACGTCTTCCAGGCCACTACTATCTCCTTCCCTAACACTTCCTTTACTATCCGACAAAGCTTCACTTGTGTCTCCCGCAACCTTATTTATGCTATTCTCTGCAAGCGCTGTGGGATGGCATATATAGGTGAGACAGGCTTGCGCCTTGGTGACCGCTTCGCTCAGCACCTCCGGGACATCTCTAACAGTGCACCCACCCCGGTAGCTGTCCATTTCAATGGCCCCTGTCACCACGGCAGGACAGATGTCTCTATCACCGGTCTTGTGTCGTGCTCCTCCGATGACCGCAGCAGGTTATCATTGGAATGTCGGTTGATTGACCGTTTTGGTGTAGTGTCACCCAAAGGTATCAATGTACGACTTCAGCACGCGTAGTGTCTATGCCCACTGGTCCTTTTTCTTCTTATTTCATTCTCTCTATTTCATCTATCCCCTCCACAAACCCATTGACTCACTACCATTTCCTCTTCTGTCTGTCCACTCTCCAGCCACCTCCCCTGTTCTTATTCCTTTCTACGCAGTATCACATGACACTATCATCCCTATTCATCGTCAGAATTCGGCTCACACTCTAGGGTGTCACTTTTGACACTTCTCTCCCCTCTGTTCCAGCCACACGACATTGGATTCTGCCTGTGTTCGTTCCCGGGACACACAGGATGCATATTAGCCCAGTAGGGCTCGAGTCGTTCTTGGTGAACGGTGGTCGAGACATTCCTAGTTTAGTCACTGGGACCCGTTCTAGTGTCATGTTCTATCCCATTTTCTTACTTGCATACTTATCTTCTGCACGTTATCGTCTGGTATACATATCTGTGGGACACTTACAGTGTCCCCCCAGGAACATTGGAGTACATACCTGCCTTTGTTATCGGAGTGTATGCAATCCATATTGGCCGAATAGGGCTCATGTTGTATGGGGTGTACGTGTTTACACAGCAGTATGCTATGTCGGTCATTAACGCTATTATCTGACGTTTCTTCCACCTACCTCTCCTGCTCTTCCCACGTGGGGTCTTTGTTCCCACCTGTACAAACAATATCTTACGTAACCTGCCACTGACCCTTTCCGATTGGCCAGCCAATTGGTAACCTAATAGTCTTCCTATTTCCTGTCCATTCTTTCATTCACGAGATGCTGACCACGCAGGTACGTATGCCAGTATCTTTTGATGCAGATCATTTGTTAGTGTCATGTTTTAGTTAATTTAGTTTTTCTGTTCTTGATAAAGGTCTTAAGCACCGAAACGTTGAGTGTTGTTTTTTCATATCTTATAATTAATTTTTCCCTTCTTATGTAATACTGTATATACCAGTCTTTGCTCTATCGCCTATTTCCTCAGTATTACCGCAGCCACCCTAACGATTTTCTCCAGATCTGATCTGATCCAGTCTGACTACCTCAGATTTGTTGATTTTCGTACATCGCACCTAACTGAAGGTAAGATCTAAGGTTAAAAGTAAATTGCATATTTTTTACAGGACTTTGTGAATCAACACCCAGGTTTAACGCTATTTGTGTTTTTTCTAGGCATTATTACGTTCAGTAGTTTGTCATTGCTTTCTAAACTGGTGGTGCCATCATTCTTTTTGTAAAAATCCACGCTAAACAATTTGCATCCAAAATGTCCGCAGCGTAATTCGAGCTCAGAACGTTGGGGTTAATAGACCGAGTCACTATCCCCTAAGCAACAGACGCCACCAAGATCTAAGGTACAGAGAGTAAAATATGAACGCGTGAATTATAATGTAAGAAGCCAAGCAGAATATTTAGCACAGACAATCTGCGCCCCAACATCTTGTTAACATTAATTCAAACGACACAGCTTGCATTAACAATAGTCCTATTCCTATCGGAGACGGACGATAACACATAAGTCCCGTGTTCAATTTGAACCCGTAAAAGAACCCTTGGCAGATTACATTCAAAAGAGCAGGCTGGAAAGCCTCTGCCTGGGCAAAATTCATTAGAAAATATTAACAATAAAATTCCTACAAAATATCTACACCATCATCAAAATTACACAGATGACTCTCGCCGGTGCTACGGAATTCGTGCACCGTCGCTGAGATCTTCATGTGAAACAAAGAGATCGAAGCAAACATGTTTACTAACCGAAGTGCAATGATGAT